>VBSM01001124.1:21708446-21773093 GCA_008086735.1 Cheirogaleus medius
AAAAAAAAAAAAAGTTATCTATGCAAATAGACAGGGAGTGGACAAAAATAAGCATCCCCTAGGGATGAAATGGACAAGCTTCGTGAAAAACTATAGAAATGTCTACTAATAAATGGGATCAATAATGGAGAAGTAAGGAATAGGAGTGCTAAGACCAAGGTCTCCATCAAGAGAACCCAGGACTGTTCCTGCCCTTCGTCATGGAAGGGCAAACATGCACGTGGCTTGTCGATGCATCACCAGATGTAAACTTAATGGAAACCAGAACACCAAAATTTGCTCAGCAGGCAATTTTTTAAAAAAATGAAAGCTCAGTAGTCCATTCTATATTTTAACACAGAAGAAAAAGCCATTCTTATTACACTAAGTTTTTTTGAATAACTGGATTCATTATGCATAGGACCTACGCAAACTTCTTCCTGAAAATGTGCTAAATAGCCTTTGATATTGTTTTTGCCTCAATGAAGTGCAGTAATAAACCTAAAGACGTTGATATGTTTTAACATAAGTGGGTCCTGAAGGTGAGATGCACCATATTCCCCCAAAGCCTTCATTTTCCTACCCACTTTCATCCCTTTGTTTACTCAACTCTTTCCCTTACGTCCTTTTCCTTCTCTAAAATTTACTTCTAACTTTTTAGCCAGAATTGAGATATATAAGAAGTTGTTATAAACTGGAGAGCCAAATGCCAGGAAAAAATGGAGGAGTTTGGCAAACAAAATTGATTTGGAGTAGAGAGAAAATGGGCAAAAACAGGGAGAGGAAATTACCCAAGGGTACAGGTTTGATTCTGGGGTTCACGTTTGATACTCAGTGGACTTTGTAAACAGCCATCATCTACAGAAGATGTAGGGATATACATCCCTACTGGATAGGCATGGATTTTTAACCTATCAGCAACCAGTCCACATGGATGTCTGGCCAAGATAAATACGAGAGAAAGCTTTGAAATTCTCTACAACTGCTGTGCAAATGCAGCTCAGAAACAGCGGCCAAGAGCAGTGAAGTGTTTCCACGCATTTAATGAAGTTGCTCGGTGCCGGGCACGTTATCAAATGATTTCTCAGAATCTGCCCATCGAGGGGTGAATAGATATCATCATGGGAAAGTTGTTGGAGGGAAGAGAGATTACCAGACAGGGAGTGAGGAAAGATGTCCCTGTGGAGTGGGGTTTGGAAAAGGTTCTCTGAGAACGAGAAGGGGGTGATGGGCAGGAAGTAGGTGGGTGGCTCTTTCAGCTGGAGTGGGGGTTAGGGAACAGAGACGTCCAGAGGAACAAGAAAGGGGCCCACAGTGTGTCTGCTTGGAATAAATGAGAAAGGGGAGCCCAACAAGGTGCATGGGGTGAGAACGCCACAGTGTCCCCGTGCACAAGTACAGAGAAGGGAGAGGACTTGGAAGAAGGAAAGGAAGCTGTGGCTGGGTCGGAAAGCCTGGAGGGGGAGATTGTTCTGGAAGCAGCATTTTGACCTCAAAAAACAAGAGGGCTGTGCCCTGAGGGAAAGAAAGGCTGCAGGTAACGTTGACACGGTCTGGCTTTAGAAGCAGGTTTTTCTCTTGACTTTTTGGTTCAGCAGGTGGGGAATGAGACAAGGGTCCCTCTGTATGAATGCAGGAAACTTTTCATGCAACGCTGATCCGCCTGGGCTCAGTAAATGGTCATCCCCATCCCCATGACTTACTTGGCTGGCAGCAAGAGGAATAAAATGCCAACGTGTAGAGCAGAGGTTCTCGGCGGGGGCAATTTTTCACAGGCGACATTTGGCAATATCTGGAGACATTTTGCATTTGTCACAAGTTGGTGGGGGCAGGAGGAAGAAGATGCTACCAGCATCTAGTGGGTAGAGGACTGGGGTGATGCTAAACACCCTGGAGTTGCAGGACACCTCCCACAACAAAGAGTTATCCAGTTCGAAATGCTAATAGTGCCGAGGTTGAAAAACTCTGGTATAGACTGCTCCATCATTTCCATTCCTGTGTGCCGCTCACCGAGGACACACACCTACACACAGAGTGAGTTCAGGAATGTGGGTGTGAGTTCCAGGTGCCAAGGTGTTGGGCTGTCACCTGGAGGCTAGAGCATTTGAATAACAATAAGAACTAGGGGTTTTGAGTATCAAAGGTACTGTGTTTTCTTCATCTGTTGTTTAATCCCTTGCAGCAACCTTGCAAATGAGGAGTTCTCAGTTTGATCTCACTGAGGAAGACCTTGAGGCTCAGTTAGATAACTTGTCCAGGGTCCCACAGCCAGCCCCTCTAGGGCTTAGCCACCATCCAGAACCAGCTACGTAGGCTCTGAAGCCGTGTCTTGATGGATGGTTTTAACATCCACTGTGATGCCAGAGCCAGGAACATTTCACTGTGGGGGAAGGAAGGGCATTAAACTCTCAGCTTTTCTGTTTGACCAATGACGTTTTGGTCTGTTCCTGATCCTCACTTCTTTTATTGCCTGAGTGGAAGTGAAACTGAGTGAGGCCCAGGGGTAGTAGGCAGAGGGACAGAGTGGGGCTCAGATATATCTGTCACTTCAAGTTTTATGAGATGATGAAAATAAAGTGACATTAAGTCAGCCGCCTTTGGCCCTTTTTCCTGTACCACACTGCCATATTTCTTCCTTTGTATGTCATTGTGTGTGTGTGTGTGTGTATGTGTGTGTGTGTGTGTGGAGATGGTGGGCAGCCTCCCTGTGCTATACAACAGAGTCTTCTATCTTCCTGACTATTCCTGTCCCTGCCCCTCACTGCCTCAGCACCATGGACATTAATAGGCCAATGTCATGTCCTCGGCAAGTATTGAGTAAATGTTAGCTGTTATTACCATCCCTCCATTTCAGTGCATGTTACAGTGTGAGGCTGTACAGTCCATTATCTACCTCCTTTCCAGAACTAGAACCTCCTATAAGGAGAGGACTGTGACTTTTTCATTTTTGAAATCTAGCTTTTGGTGTGTGACCAACAATAAATGTTTGTTGAATGACTACTGGAAAGCAGGCCCCCAAACACAAGATTTTGATGGTTCGGGAGACCTGAACCTTTACTCAGCACTTCTGTTTCTCAAGGGTTGAAAGCTATAATTCTACAGAAACATTGGATTTTGGATACTTCAAGCATGACATGTGGCTATTGGCTCCAGTAGAGGAGAAGACAGTTGTGGTATTTGTCAGAAGAGAAATTGATGGAGATACAATTTCTCTGAATATTGACATGATTTAATTTTTTTATTCTTAAGATTTAAAACAGCCTAAATATTAAACATGTAAGCATAACTTTTTTATTATGCATGTTTATATATTATAATTTTAAATAAAATTAATTTAAAATACAGTAAAGAAGAAAAGGAGAAGAAAAAGAAAGGAGGTATAGTTCTAATTGTACTATAACCTTATTGTTTCTAAAAAAATGGATGGTTAGAAAGTTGATCTTGAAGTTGAAAAACAAACAAATCATGTTCTTGAGTCAATAAGTAGAGCTTTTCTCTTTTTTTGCATTGATTTGTATAGCGCAAATTAAAGTGTTTTTGTAGTTCTTGGCTTGATAATTACCCTGGAAAATGATTTTGGAATGTTAGTGATTGCAAGAGATTGTTTATTCCATTACTTTCACTCTGACCAAGCCCACGTCTTTCTCTAAAGTATGTCTTATTTTTAGAGTTGGTAAATCAAATGTATTGTGGAGCTGGAATGTAGCATGAAATGCACTCACAAACAAAAATCCAGCCTTATTCAGCAGTCTTCGCACAGTATCAACAAAAGTGTAGCCAGCAGGACTTTTTGCTCCATGAAGGCCTTTTTTGAGATATTTAACATGTGTTCTTATAAAAAAAATTAGAAATCTACCTTTAAAGAAAATTCGTCTACTTGAACAAATATGTAGTAGGAGAGACCAAAAAAAAAAACAAAAACAAAAACAAAAAAACCCCAGCACTTAATTCTTATTCATTCCAACATTTGAGAGCACAAGTTTTAAATATTTAAAGCCCACTGGAGATACATGAATATTTAATATGAGCATAAAGATGAGACTAAGCAGAAGAAAGCAATTCATTAACGTGATCACCTCCATATCTGAAAGCGAGGGTGTGCCCTCGGCGAGTGGCCCGTCCTCTCTGGGCCCCGGGTCCCGCACATAAGAGAAGAACAGGTTGAACCACGCGTGTTCAGGTCCCTTCCTGGCCTCACATGCCATGATTTCCTCTTTCTCACTCCCACGTCTAATAACCACGTCCCAAGTCATCCATACTTTTGATAATGTTGACCCCCAGCCATTTGAAGGGACGTTATTTTAGACACGAGTGTCTTGTGGGGGGTCTTATTTCTGCTTGATAATGGAACAAGCTCCTGGGAGTGCTAAGAGAAGGGCCAGGTCTGCTGAGATTTACCGTTGACAAGTAGACGCGAGATCCACAATGGGAAAAACTTATGCGTGCCTTTGCCGGTGGCACCCTGGTGACTACTCTGCTCCTTATCCCTCAACCAGGACCCCCATGGCCATCCCCAATTTCTCACTTTGAGTCTTAGGCTCACCACTGCAGACCTGTTTTCTTGTCCTGGTTATAGCTCAGTTTCATACATCCCTTAAAACACATCGTGGGGCCCGAAAATATGAAAATGAAAATATGGGCCCTTGTGACTGTTCTTAGAATGTTTTTATGCCTACTAGCTCCCAGGTTATTTGGAAATGGCAATGGCCAACAAGAACCTCAGAGCACCTGGCTTCCAAACATAGCCCTACTATTTAAAAAAAAAAATCTATGTGTTTCACTGTGCCTTAATTTACTCGTCTGGAAAAATGTAAAACAGTCACAGCCTTTCCTGCCTCACTCAGATACTATAAGGAAAAATTATATGCATATATATATATATATACACACACATATATATATGAGGCCTGAAAAGTTTTTGTTAGATATGATACCAATATAAAGTAATATTCCACAATAAAACTAATGTCAGAACACTCTCCAAGAAGTATTTTTAAACATGTGCAATGCCTCTTTATCCTGGGTGACTGATAAATTACGGCTTTCAGACGCAAGTTCACAGAGCGGTGGGAAAGAATCTTTCCTCAC
This sequence comes from Cheirogaleus medius, assembly GCA_008086735.1. Classification (NCBI taxonomy): domain Eukaryota; kingdom Metazoa; phylum Chordata; class Mammalia; order Primates; family Cheirogaleidae; genus Cheirogaleus; species Cheirogaleus medius. The sequence goes on from VBSM01001124.1 coordinate 21,713,514, forward strand.
CCTGTACCTCCCACCCCGCCTGTTCTCCTTGCCCGAAACATCTGGTGGCCCTTTGTAGTTCTGGATGATTTGATTTGGAATTCATTAGTAATAATTGATGTGCTTTCTGGAATTTGTTTAAACAGTGACTCGCGTGGTGAGTAGCTAAGCCAAGAAAGATTGCTCGCATGGAGCCTGCCAACCTGGTAGAGCTGAGATGGACAATACTGAGTGCTTGTGCCGGAGGCTTTATAGAGCACCCTATGCCCCAGCCCTCACCCAGTTTCGGTGGGAGGGAGCTCATCTGTCACAGCGGAAGCTCAGGTTGCTCGTAGTGTGTGGCTTAAGAGCTCCCTGTTGGCAGAGTGATAAAGACAGCAGCCAACCAAAGACATTTGTACTTTACCGACTGTAGGTGAAGTGGCTACACACGTGGATAGAGCTAGGAATTAGCATTGGAGAAGTTTAAAAACTGAAAAAAATAAGTGTCCACACAGGCCACTCTACACAGAGTGGGAGGATTACTCTAAGGCAACTCCAGGGCAAGAGTTCTTCATCTTTTGGTGGGGTTGTGGACCTCTGCGAGAATCTGATGACAGCAGTTGACAAATGTGTGTGAGGTCATGCATGCGTGTGTCTGTGTGCAACTCCATTTGACATACAATTTCAAGGGGTTCACAGGCCCCCTGAAGCGCATCCAAGACGCCAGTTTAAGAAGCCCCAGAAACAGTGATGATACAATAATAAATATCATTTTTAAATTATTGGATTCAAAGGGCATAAAATTACTCTGTCAATGGCTATAAAAGTTTATAAATGTGTACTCTCCACTTTCATAGTTATCTCCTTGAGGTCCAGTGACAAGCATTTTGCAGTCTGGCGTGACGCCCTGGACCACTCAAAGGGGCCAGATCACAGCCCTTCCTGCCTGCTCGGGGCATCACTCCAGAATTCTGCCCCCTCTCTCTGAATCGTCAGTTTTTTCCCTCTCTACTAGGTAACTACCATCAGCATTTAAACATCCTGTTAAGAAAGCTCAACTCAAACTGACTTAATCATGAAGGGATTAAGGGATTATTGATACCTATATCCACATAAAAACCTGCTGCTGTATTTTAAAGGCTGTTTTACCCCTAAGTAGTTCGGCATAACTTTTTAGAAATTCAGAGCAGTTTCTTATATAACCAGTATGCTGACATCACGCCTAAAAAAAGGTAAAGTGATTTCTTAATATCTAATATTCTACTTTCTCCGACTATTCCCCTAATGTTTGTTTATAGTTGTTTTGTGTTAATCGGGATCCAAATAAGGTCCACGCTTCTCATTGTCTGCTTTGTATCCTCGGTCTCGGAGCCTTCGACAGTCTCCCCCTCAACCCAGGCCATGTTTCCCACACCACTGACTCACTGAGAAGGTGTCAGGTGGCTTACAAAAGGTCTCACATTCTGGATGTCTCTACTGGCTTCCTCGTGGTATTGTTTAACCAGATTGTCTATCCATTGTATTTCCTATAAGCTGGAAGTTAGTTCTAAAGGCTTGATTAAATCTGGTTTCAAATTTTTTGGTAAGAACTCTTGATAGTGATGTAATGTTTCATAATGCATGACACTGGAGGCATAATGTCTTATCCTTTCAATTTTAGTGAGACGAAAACTGATCAGTGGGTTCAGGAGATGACAACTTTATCCCTCCTTTGTGAAGACTTATTTCCCCATTTATAACCGGGAAATCATCCATGGGCTGATATAAAGTGCTATCCAGTATCAAAGAAGGATACTTCTGCAAGTAGCTGGCTAAAGTTTGGCTGGCTAAACTTTGAGTCTATATAACTTCTTCTTCTTTTTTTTTTTTTTCTGAGACACAGTCTTGCTCTGTTGCCTGGGCTAGAGTGCCATGGCATCAGCCTAGCTCACAGCAACCTCAAACTCCTGGGCTCAAGCAACTTTCCTGTCTCAGCTTCCCAAGTAGAGACTAGAGGCGCATGCCATCACATCTGGCAAAGTTTTTCTGTTTTCAGTTGTTCTTCTAATTTTTTCTATTTTTAGTAGAGACAGGGGTCTTGTTCTTGCTCAGGTTGGTCTCGAACTCCTGACCTCAAGTGACCCTCCCGCCTCAGCCTCCCAGAGTTCTAGGATTACAGGTTTGAGCCACCGTACCCGGCCTAAATAACTTCTTATGTGGAATGTTATTGCTCTCCTTTGGGAATTTTGTTTCCCAAACACTCATGTAATATTTCTGCATAGGTTCAAGCCTCCAGCCCCCTAGCAACTACAACAGAAACAGAAATTCGTAGACAATTCTGGGCGGTTTTTCTTTCGTATGAATTGAGTTTTAGCAGTGTGCAAGGAACTATTCTTAATCAAGCCCCTAAATGTTCCTGAAGAACATAAAACCTGACAAATCTTCCAGAGATTGGTGACATTGAATGTTTAGTTTTTGTTTTCCACAAAGCAATGATAGTTGTTAGAAGTCAAATATTTTTAACTTTTTATAAATTTCATGATTATATTTGTTCCTTTTCCTTTCTTTCTCTTTCCCTCACCTGTAGAACTTGAGATGATTTTTTCCCAAATGTTTACAACCAAACATTATCATCATGGGAAACCATTTATTAAGCCTCACATGCTCTCCTGGAGCTTTCAGACGGACGGATAATATTATGGAAAGACATGAAAGGCCCGAGTTTTGATCCTTTTTACTACTTACCTTGGGCAGAGGCAATTTTGGTTTGGCTGGTATCCGCTCCATTTGAAGTAGCTAACTTTCTTTTGGAATTCTACAAACATACCCTTTCAATTTTGTAAAATAACATATGACCATAGTACCTCAGGCTCTGGCTTCCCAATTATGTTACTGAAATAGACACTAAGTAAATGAGAATCTAAAAAATTTGGAACTTATGCTAAAGACAAATTATGGTGCTATTTATAAACCCCACACCAAAATATACCATAAATCTTTAATAGACTTCCTCGAAGATACAGATACTGGCATTTCCGGAGTTTTCTAAATACATAAGAACTATAGCATCTCAGGATTTTGAGGAATTGGAAAGTCATGGGGTCTAACCATCCATCTTATCCTTGACTCCCACGCTCCTGCCAAATGAGGGTCAAGTAATCTCTGCCTGCTCCTTTCCCACAAGCAGCCTCTCTGTCTCGAGCAAACCCCACTCACTTACTGAGCACCTGCAATGTGCCAGGTGCCGTGCCAGGGCCCCAGCTACCTCAGGAGACAACTATGTGGGCACAGAGAATAGGATGAGAGAATACAGTTGAGGGGCCGGGCGCGGTGGCTCACGCCTGTAATCCTAGCACACTGGGAGGCCAAGGCGGGAGGATCACTTCAGCTCAGGAGTTCGAGACCAGCCTGAGCAAGAGCGAGAACCCTGTCTGTCTTTACCAAAAAGAAAGGAAAAAAAAAAGAAAGAAAAATGCCCAGCTGGGCTTGTGCCTGTAGTCCCAGCTACCTGGGAGCCCAGGAGTTGGAGGTTGCAGTGAGGTACAATGACCCCACTGCAGTCTACCCCAGGGGGACAGAAGGAGACTCTGTCTTAACAGAAACAAACAAGGCAACTGAACACCACTCCTTCTCACAACCCCCCAACCTCTTGAAAAAAAGAAACAAAAACAAGAGAATACGGATGAGAAATACAAAAAAGCTCCTTGAACAACGTGAGATGGTTCTGGATGCTGAGTCAAAACCAAACCCAGTACTACATGTCACATTGAGCAAGCATTTCCTCTTGGCCATTCCCCGGTCCCCACGCCTGGCCATGCTGACAGCGGCTACGGCATGCTTACATAATTCATCTTGTGTTTTCATTCTGTGCTCTCAAAATATCGTTTTACCGTTTTGAGCAGCGTTACATTCATCCACATTCCCTGTCAAAAGGTTTCCTGATCCAAATCCTGTCACAGTCAAGATGACACTTCAAAAGAACTGGGAAGGGCTGTTTCCGCAGTTTCTGTTCTCTCATATCTCCCCTGATCTTATCAGGAAGAACTGGGGGTGCTTTGTGGTGCCAACAGCGGGGGGACTCCTGAGGCCAAGCAATGGGTGCGTGTCTGTGCCATTTTCTAGTCCACGCTTTGCCCCACTATGACCTTGAGCACAGCCTGTGGAAAGCACACAGTCGCCTGCAGATGGGTCACCTCTCTACACAGACAGGAGACAGAGGAGGAGGGGAGAGAAGTGGCGCCAAACTGCTGCCACTCACAGGGAGGAGAAGGAGCTGCGGAGAGGAGGTGACAACTGCCAGCTGTAACGCTCACCACCCTATGATGCCTGCCGCTTCTCTCAGGCTCGGGATGGTGCTTTTGTCCCAGAGACACTAGACTATTATTCTTATGCACTGACCTGGAAGGTCATAGCTCCCAACTGTCCTTTAGGGGGTTCAGGATCTATCTTCTTTCTTCTTTTTTCTTCCTTTCCTCATCCTTCCCTGTTTTTTGTTTCCTTCCCCATCCTTCACTCCTTTTGTTCTCTCTCTCTTCCTCTCTGTCTCTGTTTCTCCCTCTCTCTTTCCTTCTCTGCTTCTTTGTCTCTTTCTGTCTATTTCTCTCCCCCCCCACATCACCCCAGGTATCCCCTGCTGTAGATGGAAGAACATTCTGGGCGTTGATCTAGAGACTGAGATAAAAGTGTAGCAGGAACATGAGGCAGACAGAATGTGAAGCTAGGATTCAGGGAACCTGGACTTTCTTCCTGACTTTGTCATTAATATTTTTGACAGACAGGATGAGATGAAAGACATGAATGTGCTTTGAAAAATAATACAGAGTACAATTGTCTATTCTTCCAAAGCTGCTACTGTCAAAGTGAGGCTGAGGATGCCCGGCGACAATAAAAAATCTATTCAGCCACCCTGCTGTTGTGCCTGGCATTGGGTCAGAGACTCCATTCAGCAGGTAGAACTCTTCTGGAGTTTAAAAAAGGCCCATTTAAAGCAAGAAAACCTGAAGAATTTGTGCAATACCAGGCATGCAGTGAAACCTGAGAACGCAGTAATTCCTGAGCTCAGTTTAAAATCAAGATCAATGTTGTCATTCTGAAGTCACTGTTCCATTTAGCTCCATGCCAAGGATTACTGCCCTGCTGAGTGATGAGAGCCATTGGATCCAGTTCCACACCATGAGAAGCATGACATGTTCAGATGTTGTTATCTCTAATTACATTCTTGAATGGGCCACTACTGATCCCTCTGGTATGGGCCCATCCCTACACCATGCTGCAGGGAGTAAAAGTGATATGCAAACTGCCCTGTGTGCTTAGGGTGATAATTGCTTGCTAACACCCACACATTCAAGTTCTCTTCTTACTTCTGGATTCCTCAAGCCAAAGTTTGCAAAGAATGGTCAAATAAATAAAATGGGATGCTTTAGACATGAATGACCTGCCATAGTTTAGGCCTTAAATAAGTTAGAGATTCTCAAACTATGGTCCCCAATCCAGCAGCACCAGCATCTCCTGGGAACTTGTTATAATTGCAGGTTCTGACAAGGATATCACTGGGCTGAAATCAGGTATTGCTGGGGCTGAGTTCCTTTCTGGAGGCTCTAGGGGAGAATCTGCTTCCTTGCCTTTTCCAGTGTCTAGAGGCTGCCTCCGCTCCTGGGCTTGCAGCCCCTTCCCCAGCAGCAGTGGATGCAGTCCTTTCCACACGGCCATCTAGGCTCTCTGACCCTCCTTCTTCCATTTTTAAAGACTCATGTGAAAGATTGGGCCACCGAGATCATCTGGACCAATCTCCCCTTCTCAGAGCCAGCTAATTATCTAACTCAGTTGCATCTGCAACCTTAGTTCTCTTTCACCATGCCACATAACAGACTGACAGGTTCCAGGTATCAGGATGTGGACATCTTTAGTGGTTGCACGATATTGTACCTTATACAGTCCACCCTCCGGCCCTCAAAGATCCATGTCTGTCCCACATGCAAATTATATTAACCCTATCCTGGGCCCCTGAAAGTATCAACACATTATAGCATCAACTCTAAGCCCCAAATCTCAGCAGCTCAAGAGTCCCAAATCTCATTGTCTAAATAATCTAAATAAGGTATGGGTGAGCCTCTGGGCATAATCCATCTTGGGGCACAATTTCTCTCCATCTGGACTTGTGAACTACAGAAATAAGTTCTCTGCTCTGAAAATACAATGGCAGGATAGACATAAGATAACAGTTATAGACATTCTTATTAAAAAAAGAAGAAAATAGGAGGAAAAAAAGGAATCACCAATCAAGCCATTTTAAAATCCAGCATGGGAACTAGAATTAGAAGTGGAGTCTGAAAATGGGACTGAATTGCTGCAATCTCAGGATCCAACTTGAATGGATGGGGAGTTGCTTCTTATGGATGAGCAATGAATGGTTTCCTGAGATGGAATCTATTGCTGGTGAAGATGCTGTGAACATTGTTGAAACGACAGCAAAGGATTTAGAATACTCTGTACACCTAGATGATAAAACGGCAGCAGGATTTAAGAGAACTGACTTCAATTTTGGAGAAGTTCTGATATGGGTGAAATGCTGTCAAACAGTGTCATATGCTACAGAGAATTCTTTCTTGAAAGGAAGAGTCGATTGATGCAACAAATTCATTGTTGTCTTATTTGAAGAAATTTCCACAGCCACCCCAACCTCCTGCCCCCAACACCCTGATCAGTCAGCAGCCATCAACATCTAGGCAAGACCTTCTACCAGCAAAAAGATTACAACTCACTGAAGGCTCTCATGTCCATTAGCACTTTTTAGCAATAAAGTATTTTCAAATTAAGGTATGTGCATTGTTTTTTTGGACATAATACTATGACACACTTAATGGACCACAGTATTTTGTAAACCTAACTTTTATATGCGCTGCGAAACCCCAACATTTGTGTGACCCACTTTATTGTGATATTCGTTTTATTGCGGTGGTCTGGAACCAAACTTGCAATAAATCTGAGTTATGCTAGTAAAAATAAAATACTTAAACTTCTGAGTGTTAAGAAGGCATATTAGACCCACTTTTAGAAGATTCATAACATATTTGAGGATATTAAAGGGTCCAAGTAGCCACAGCAAACAAAGAGAGCAGACTTTCTCAAACTACCCACAGAACACTTTTTCATGGGATGTTTCTGGGACATAGTTCTGAGGATGCAGCTCTAGTGACAACAGGTAAAAGATGACAACAATCAGGAAACAGGCAGAGAACTGGGACAATTTGATCTAAAAAGAAGAGAAATGAAGTAACTTTAGTGTTCAAGTGTATGAAGAATAACTATAAATAAAAAAGTGTCCAGACTGTGTTTATATGCGATCATAAAACAAGAAGAAAAGGACTGCATCATCCCATCAAGTATTTATTGAGCTCTAACCATGTGCCCAGAACAACATGGCACTGCGGGACTCCAGGCATTCTAGCTGGGGATGAAAGGAGCCTGCTGAAACCAGGTACAGCCACACAAAGCTGTGTAATTAAGCACTGCAGTTGGTAGTGAAAATGCTGAGGTGGTAATGCTGGGTGGTGGGGAGGGGAGCAGCGGGAGCTGCTGATATCAGGGGTGTTTTGTGAAGAGCAGAGATGTGAGCTGGGTTCAGGGTATTGGAGGAATGTGAACCGCCAACAAGGAGGCGGAGAGGTGGGGAGTATCCTAGAGTACCAAGAAGAGCAGGAGGGACGTCTTGGGAATGACAGTGAATGCTTGGGAATGCTCTGTGCACAGGGCAACCTACTAATAAGCAAAAGATAAATCCAGAAACATTAGAGCTAGAATGAGGGATTTAAATTCTCTAAGAGCAGGAACTATGTCCTGTTCACCGTCGTGTGTCTAATACCCACTGAACATGCCCGCCACTGAATAGGCACCCAATAAATACTGGTAGAGCGATCGAAACTTTCTTAACCCTAGGACTTGTTGGCTTTGAAACTGTTAACGAGGAAGTTGTAAGAGTCATGAGGGACTGTATCTTGAGCCTCCACACTGTGCTGGGCTCTGGGGCAGGTGCTCGGGACATAGCTGTCCAAGGCTGACAAGTTCCTGCCTGCAGGGGTCTATCTTGGTGGAGATGTTTCTCTGGAAAACTTGACCTTTCAGACAGTCCAGTAGCAGGAGTGAGTTACACACAGCCCTGTCTACAGCCAAAGGGGTGAGTGACATCTTCTTCCACCCTTGAGCGTCTACAGCCAGCACTACTCCACGTGTTGGCCGTGGTTCTCCAGAAAGATCATCGGGGTGAGGCCATGCAGGAATGTTTGGAGAAGAAGAGAGGGGGGCCGTGAAACTAGGTAAAAGGCTGTCATCGCAGTTTAATAACAAATCTCCTTAAGTGATCCAAGAAAATAACTCTATAATCTGGTTTAATGCATTCACGAATTGGGAAACCAACACACTTTTCTCACTTATGTGAGTGAGATATGATCATCACAACAACCCCATGGGTTAACTGGGCAGGCAGCGCCCCCCTTGGAGGGCCATGCAATGAAGCAGCTAAGAGCACAGGGCCAGCTGTCCAAGTTCAAATCCCAACACTGCCACTTTGGGCAAGTTGTGGAACATCTCTGCGCTACCCAGAGTCACAAGCTCATCAGCAGCAAGGCCAGGTCTGGAACCTGAATCTCCACCCTTCCCATCTAGCTCTCTTCCCGCCATGCCACAGTGGGCAGACGTGAGGGCGAAGCCGGTGTGGAGTCAGACAGCTCAGATATTTCGAAGCAGCATATGGTGGTGTCTGTCTCAGAAACAGGGAACCTAGACAGGGAAACTTCAAATGCCAATAATGCCAATAAGTTGACAGAACAAACTCGATGCAGCCATGTGTGTGGTTGTGTTGCTCATTTCAATGATCAGGTTGAAAAGAGCCAAACAGTTTTCCTGATCCACGAGGCTCGGTAAGTTAGAATGTCTCGGTTTGGAAGGGCGGTTTCTAGGACACTGTTTATAACTTGCCTCTGAAGAGCCCTTCAGCTCCCTTTACTTGAAAAGGCTTCAAATATGAACACGGCAAGTTTCTGGGAGACAGAAGAAGCACCGTGCCTGGTACACAGGAGGGGTAGTGGGATGGAGAGAGCCGGGGGGGTGGGGGGGGGAATCGGGAACAGACAGCCCCGTCCATCCAGGCGAGTGAAAAAGAGACACATTTGGTTTTTTTAAAATAAGACCTTGAAAATAAGATCACAACACTTGGAAGCCTGCAAAAACTCACCAGGATACCTCTGAGAGATACTCATTAATGAAACAAATGGGATCAACATTTTTACAAGGGACCTAGATCTCAAATATCACTCACCTAAAGTAATAGTTACCAAACACCTATTTCCAAGGCATAATTACTCTGGGTCTGGAATCGACTGCCAAGGCTGTAAACTGGTCTTGTGAAGTAGTCTGGCGGGAAGCAGTGCTTTCACAAAAGTTCTGAGCCATTGAGAATGCGTGTCAATGTGGAAATGCTCTTTTGGAAAAAGTGGTCTTTTTTTTTTTGCTTCTGTAATAATGGGAACAATGTTTTTCATCCAGCAATTGGTAAGATTTCAGTACAAAAGGTTGTGAACCACTGCCCTCACACCCACCCAGAGAATATTGTAATGGATCCAAAAGATCAGTTCTAAAGACTTTTTCCATATCCAACATAGAGCCTAACGGTCTAGCAAGTGGCAGTTTAATGCAGAGCAAATTTTTGAAGTGACCAATTCCTTTGAAAATATGAATCTGAAACAGAAACACTTGTTATTGTAAGACCTGAGATCACAGACAACTTTAGAGATGAATAAAGGGGCAAAGGACATTGTGAAAGAAATTAATGCGGATTTCTGTTTTGCTTTTGGATCCAAACGGTATTCTTTACTGCAGACCAGATATTCAGTAGGAGCCGGGAAAAATGAGTTCAACCAAAAGTGTCACTTGCTTTGTGTTCAACACACACAAAACAAACACACAAACAAAAGGCCTCAAGAGAGTCTTCCCTTTGTGACTACTCTCTCCAGGTGACATGAAACAAATCCACTGAGAGCTGTGATTTGCAGGAGGTGGTTCCAGAGTGTTCTGCAATGTGTGGGAGGGAAGCATTCCAGCCCACTGGACGCCCATAGACTGAACAAGCGCAGAGAAGGGGGTGGGGGGAGGGCATTGCATCCTGAGATGCTGCTTTCACAAATGTGAAGGCCTCTTTATATAAAGTCCTTTATCAATAAAGTCAATTCAAATAGGGATCCATCAAATTTCAAGTTTGTTTTTTTTTTAAATCCCATAACAAGTATATTTACATTGTTTTTCACAAAGTCTATGATCTAACTTTCCAACTTTATGTGTGTTTCTTATATCACTTTTAAGTTGGGGAGGGCTGTTTCTTATATCACTTTTATAGTTTATGAACCAAATCTAAATTATAATGCACCTGGAAAGTTGAGAAAGAAAACCCAGAGTGGTCAGGATGGTTTCTTCTGTGAGGCACTAAGAAAGTACTTAAAAATCACTGGCAGTCCAAATGAGAACCTTAGTGCCGCCTCACTTCAGGCAGATCATCTCAGCTCTCAAACCCTCAGTCTCCTTGTTATGAAATCTCTTTCAAAACCAAATCGGATTCGGTCATTGATAAGTGAGAAACTGTATGGTCTAAAGTTTTACCCAACTTGCAAGCTAACGAGTTAGCCTACCATGGTGTTATGTACATATACTGACAGAATCTCTGAGTCAGAGAAAAGACCATTTATTCCTCACAGCAAAAGCAGGAGCCAGAACAGTATGTTATTTTGTTTCCCCAGATGTTGCCTGCACGTGCGGTGGATCGTGCCACGGGAGAGAAAACCTGAAATTAGGAAAATCTGATCATATGTAGGGATGCTGGTGACCCGTCCATCTTCCCTCTAAAGAGAGAGATTGCTCATCACCTTGGAATGTAAACAAGTCTCCTCGGCAGAGGAGAAGAAGAGGACTTTATCTTTATTATCGTGGGATGTCTGTAGATAGAGACATCTCTAAGCTTTGTTATCCTGGAATGTCTCTTTATATGAACATTGGCTATAAAGGCCTTTGCTCAGTGGGCCTGAACCATGCAAGAACATGAAGAATTCATGGATAACTGCCTCGCAGTAGTCCTTTGCTTGCTTAAAACCCTCAATGGTTTCCCTCTGCAATTAGAGTAACATCCAGCCCTGACTCGTCATGGCCCAGGAGGCCCTGCTTCATTTGATCTCTACCTACCTTTCTAATCTCAGCTCATTCATTCTCCATAGGCTCCAGCCACACTGGCCTTCTTTGTGTCCCTTGGACATACCAAGTTTATTTTCACCTCCGAGTCCTTGAATGTGCTGCCCCTGCTGTCTGGAACACTATTCCCTGGGACCCGTGACCAACTTCTGATCCTCATCTAGGTTGCAGCTCAAGTGTCACCTTCCCAGAGAATCCTGTCCTCTCCCGACACTGGTCCCTCTCAATTACATCACCATTTCATTGTCTTCATAGCCCCCCACCCCATTATCTTCTGCTTACACTCTGTTTGCTGTCTGTCTGCCTCTGCAAGAATGTAAGTCCTCTGAGAGTACAGACCTTGCTTTGCACTCAATGGTTGGTCTAGAAGATAGACTAGTACCTGGCTTATTTCCATAAATATTTGTGGAACAAATCCTGACTCTGTAAAATGGGGATAATCTTAGCTATTTCATAGAAGCCTGGATAATATAATGAATGTGAATATGCTTCGTAAACTAAGGGAAATGTATTAATATTAATATTGGGTCCAAACATGTAGGGATTCAAATGAAGTCATGATGTAAGGGTTAACCCTGCATTGTACCCTAAATAGGCATCAGCCTCTGGCATGCTCTGGCAGAAAACATACCAAATCCAAAGCAATTAAAAATCTGTTGTGGCCTGTTACTTGTTTGTTTGTATCTCTTACTTTTGATCTATTTATTAAAAACTATGAAATGCATGAATTTGATGCAGTGATATGATAATTCTTTTATGTCTTGAGAGCTGGGGGGGAGTAGATACTTAGTAAATGTATATTAAATTGAATTTAATTAATTATCCAATATGTAAATAGAACTGCTCTTGGAGCACAAAGACTAACACCCAGTTTTCTTATTTTATTCATTCAACAAATATTTATCTTCAGTTTATACGATGCTATGCTAGGCTCTAGGGGCCTATGAATGAATTTGGGTTTCCAACTTCAAGGAGCTCCAGTTATCACCAGATAGACAGATGGCTGAATGAAGTTGCCAAACCTAAGATGATAATTAATATCTAGTACCATAGGCTGAGGCGTAAAATTCATGTCCTTTTTCTGATTTTGCCTCACAACTTATCTTCTCAATGTCTACATTTCTTCATCTATAAAATGGTCAGCCCTTGTATGCGTTGCAGGGTGGTCTAGCTAGTCTTAATGTCCTCCTCTAAGCTTTTCCTCCTTTAACAGGAAAAGAATGCTTTCTTCCCAGCTATCAAAAGCTTCATCAGTGGGAAAAATAGGATCTACCAAATCTCTCAGTGCTAAGACGAAATGAGACTATCAGTGTAAAGCAAATTGTTTTGTAAGCCAGTATAAATCATTGTTCTCCACCAGCCCCTCATCCTGTTATGTGTGGAACACTGTGCTAGGCACTGCAGCTGCTGTAGAAGGTCTTTAAGAGAGTAGGGGGAGACAAGGATGGGGATGGGATTGCAGAGTGTATTAAAGTCTGCACAAGGGAGTTCAGACTTGACCCAGCAAGGAGGTGAGCACCATTAAGGATGCAAGAGACAAAAAAGGGAGACAGGGTCGACCAGTGTTGGGACTCTTACTTGGCAGCAGTTTGTGGAAGGCCCACATACAGACTGCAGTGGTCCCAGTGAGAGATGATTAGAACCCAAACCCAGGCAGTAACAGTGAGAATGGGGAGGAGGGACAGATATGGGTGCTACTGGGAAAAAATTGGATTGTCAACCTCTCCTTAATAATACAATAGTTACATGCAAGGAGTCCTGGAATCGGCCTGAGTTCAAATTCTGTCTCTGCCACTTGCTTATGTTGTACCTTTGAGCAATTTACTCAATCATTCTGTGCTTAAGTTTCTATAAAAGGAGGATAATAATAATATCTACCCTATAGGGTTTATTTATTTATTTATTTTTTGAGTCAGAGTCTCACTCTGTTGCCCGGACTAGAGTGCCGTGGCCTCAGCCTAGCTCACAGCAACCTCAAACTTGTGGGCTCGAGTGATCCTTCTGCCTCAGCCTCCCGAGTAGCTGGGACTACAGGCATGCGCCACCATGCCCGGCTAATTTTTTTTCTATATATTTTTAGTTGGCCAATTAACTTCTTTCTATTTTTAGTAGAGACAGGGTCTCACTCTTGCTCAGGCTGGTTTCGAACTCCTGACCTTGAGCAATCCTCCCGTCTCGGCCTCCCAGAGTGCTAGGATAATAGGCGTAAGCCACCTCGCCCGGCCTCCTATAGGGTTTAAATGTATACAAAGAACTTAGAATAGTGTCTAGAAACACATAAGCACCCAATTAAGATGAACAGTTACTGTCATTAAAGCATTTGGAACCTGGCTCACAGACTTCCTTTATCCTCATCTCATCCCATGAGCCCAGGAGACTTGAGTGTACGTCCTAAATATATTGCCCTTGACTGGATGTTTCTATGTCTTTTTCACTTTAACAACCTCTTGAACTTGAATGACCTTCATCTCTACATCTATTGCTAGGACCACACTTTGGATCTTGTTATCATCTAGAACTGTTTTCATATCAGAAATCTTAGGCTGCAACATTCGACTCTCCCCATAGACTACTCTCTCAGAAACTCATCTTGTCACACTAGTTCTTCACCCTCAAAAATCTCTGGTCTCTTTTAGCCTCCAATTTCTCCCAACTGATGAGCTCCTTCCTGGCCTCTCTCCCTTCTCTGCGCCATCTAGATCCCTCTGTTGGTCATTTGAAGTTCTGTCTCTCCTCTTTTTCTCTAGCATCCCTATAGTTCTGGGGCATGTGCTCACCAATCTTAGATCAGGTACAAGCTCCTCTTCACCTAGGTCTACGCCCAGTCTAATTAGTGTTATCGGGAAAGTCACACACAGTCTCTGAGGACTGACACCATGACAGTTGCCCAGCCCCCTGCCAGCTGGTCATGTTGCACTTGTCCTTCATTGGCTCCCTCTCCTGTCCTCTTGAAGATGGTTCTCAATCTCTCCCACTCTCTGCAGGCTCCTTCACAAACCCCCAGCCCTCGTTTCTCAGCTGATGAGAAGATGCTGATCCTGAAAGTGATCTGTCCCAGCCTCCTGCTCTCCCGGCTGCCAACGTCTCTCCAGCCAGCCCCGTTCCCACCTATCCCAGTCTCAGAGAACAGAGTCCTGCTCTTGCTCAAGACCAGAGTCTCCTCCTATATCCTTAATATCTTCCCAAAATAAAAAAAATACGCTTCCGTAAATAAGCCCAGCCCGGGTCCTCTACTTTTAAAATCTTTCTCCTACTTAGTGACTCCTTGCTTTAGCCTTTAAAGAAGATTCTTTCAAATTGAGAGAAAAATAACACCTCCTTTGACTCCAAGTTCCCCTCTAGTTAACTGTCAAATATCTTTCTGCTCTTTCTCATCCAAACTCCTCAAAAGACTAATTTACTTTCACTGGTTCTAGACTGTTGGGTCCTATTCTACCTTCAAGCCATTATATTGGGACCTCTGCCCCTCCCCCCCAGTTTCCCTGCTAGCTAAGCTCTCTCCAGTGAAGTTCTGATTGTCAGATCTGATGAACAGATTTCAGATTGTCTCATGGCCTTCTCCATTGGATACTGTTGTCCTCACTCTCCTTGCAACGTTTCGCTCCTTTTGCATCCATGACAATGCCTTCTCCAGGTGTCTTCGTTCCCCTCTGAACATTGTATTTCTGCCTTCTTCATGGGCTTCCTTCTGCTCTCACCATCCTTTAGACATTGCTGTCTCTGCAGTCCCATCTTTAACCCACTGCTTCTCTTATGCTCCATACTTTCCCAGAGAAATCATGGGTGATTTTATTCTTATGGCTTTAACTACTACTTGCCAATAACTCCAAAAATCTGTATCTTCACATCCTTCTCTTTGAGCTCCAGATTTACCCATCCAGCTGCCTCTGAACGTCTGTATCCCACTGATATTTCCAATTGCATGTGTCCAAAATGCAGCTCGCCATTTTTCCTTCTAAACCAGTTCATCTGCCTATTTTTTTTGTCTCTCCATTGGTAGCACTACTTTCATTCAATCACACAAACTAGAAACCTGGAAGATAGAGTCTTCTCCCTGCCTTCCTTATTGCTCATGTCCAAGCAATCATTTATACTTGCTGAATTTACCTTTTAAATATTTCTGGGCTCCAGTCTCTCCTCACCTCTCTAGTGTTGACCCTCATTTTCTCTTGCTTCTCATGGACCAGTGTGAGAGTCTCTTAGTTAGTTTCCCTGCATTCAGTCTTGAACCCTGCAAGTCTATTCTCCTTTCTTAGTGAATCAAATCCAAGATATGAAATTTAATATCTTAGGGGCAAAATCCTGTAATATCATATGCTAATCATTAATAGAGAAGTGTGCGGAAAAATGTTTTTATAATTTCTGTAGTACAAAGAACAAATAAATCGGACAGGAGGGAAAATGTCTTATTTTTATTTAAATTATTAATAATATATGAGCCATGACCATTGCTATGTTTCCCAAGAAGAAACAAAAAGCTTCCTGAGATATTCATAAGTTTTTGTCATGTACTCTTCTTTCTGGATGGTCCTAAAAGTTAAATATAATTTTCTGAAATGTAAACTTTAACTTCAAAGCATGTACAACAGTGAATTGTTTATTTAATCTGTAGAATACATTTGCTTTATGGACTGGAATTTGCTGACTTTAATTGTAAATTAACTGTTAATCTGATTCATCATTATATAAATTGTGTGAAAGTATTTGTTCATTAAAGAAAATTATTATGGGTCTAGCTTTTCTCTATACCATTTGTGAAATGCATAACAAAAATAAGAAGAACCTGTAGCCAACTCAAATCCAAACATAACAAGAAGTCTGGTTTCTTTGAAAACATATTATCTGTTTTGTCAACCACACATTATTATCATAGATCCAGGTTTCTAAAAAGCACTGTTAAAGTTCCAGCCTTTATGATCTCTATAGAGAAATCTCTTTCAAAATCTTACAGACTTCATTTATTTTTTAATTTTTTTAATGGAAAAAATAATACAAATAGCCTCAACCCTGATCTGAATTTCCCAAACATCAAGAACAATTTGAAGCTGTTCCTCCATCCTATTTTCCATTTCAGTAATATTTTCCCCTTTCCTTTTAAGAGATTAAGGTTATTTTCCATTTCATGATTTTGCTGCTAAGAATAGGGCATTTAAGAACAAATCCCAGAGAAAGGTTACAAGGCCTGGGGGTAGGAGACACCCAAGAGCAGGACCACGTTAGTTGCCTAATTACATATTGTATTCAAATGAAATCCCTTCTCTCCAAGAAGCAGGGCCAGGCGACAGCCCAATCATTAGGGGTATAGATAGGTAAAGGAGGCACCTATGAAGCAGAGCTTGATTCTGTGGAAAGTTTGTGCTAGGGTCAGAATGTTTGTGTCTCCCCCAAAGTTCATATGTTGAAACCTAACTCCCAAGGTGAAGGTATTAAGATGTGGGGCCTTTGGGAAGTGATTAGCTCGTGAGAACTCTGCCCTCATGAATGGGATTAGTGTCAAATAAAAGGGTTTGAGGGAGGCTGTGGCCCCTTCTGTCTTCCACCACATGAAGACATGGCAACAAGGCGCCATCCATGAGGAACAGGCCCTCACCAGACACCGAATCTGCTGGCACCTTGATCAAGCGCTTCTCAGCCACCAGAACTGTGAGCAACACATTTCTGTTGTTGATACATGACCCAGTCTAAGGTACCTTGTTACAGCAGTCCAGACTAAGCCGGTTTGGTGGATAGGTGGCATAGCAGTCGGATCGGTGCCACAGGGAGCCCAGACGTGGCAGGCTGGTGGGCAGGCTTCTTGCTGTGTATTTATATCCATCAGATGAACAGCCACAGTTATACAACTGATAGACTATTCAGTTGGAAATGGCCTTAGGAAAAATAAACAAAAATCAGTTGCATTTTTAACATCTGAGCTCTTTACTAGAAAGGAAAGACTTAACTCCATCATTCTTTCTTGGAATGAGTAGATTTTTTTAGGTGTCTGATATATCTTCTGGATTTAGGAATAAGAATAATTATACTATTACCTGCAATTTATTAGACACTATATGCTACACATTTTACATTTATTTTCTTGATTAATCCCCTCAGTAACCTACTGAGTGTTACTGTTCCTATTTTACCAGGAGGTAAGTTTCCACGGCTAATAAGTGGCCAACCAGAGATCTGAACCTCCAATCTGTCTGATTCCAAAGCCCCTGCCCTGGCCACAACCTGTGGCACTTGCTAGATTTTAAGCCAGCCAGAAGACAAGCACATTTGCTGAGGGAGGAGGTGCACCAGCCGGTCCAGCCTTAGGAATCAACAGAGTCACAAGTCCCAGAGCACGCGAAAGACCCCCAAATGCCTGCCACTAGGCCTACAATTCCACCACCTGACATTAATTAATTTACTTGATTTACACAGTGTTTGCTCTAGGAATTCTCTTTAAAAGCAGATGCTCACGAAAAGGACTGCATTGTGTGCAGCCCTGGTCCCCTGAGAAACAGAAGGCCAGATGGCATTAGAAGTACAAGGGACTTATTGGGAGGAAACCTCTTAAAAATAAAGATTCCAGACTGCAATGCAAAGGCCATGCCTGTGAAAGGAGAGCAGGAAGGAAGAAGAGTTGATCAGAAAGAACCTTGGACTGTAGGATAATTCTAAAATCATTTCAGCCAGGCCAGTGGGGACTCCCCAAGTCAAAGTCACCTACCAGAGTGAGGTGCTCAGTGCATCATCCGGGGCCCACATGTCGTCCTCTCTGTTCTGTTGTACCAAAGTGACCCTGCCCCTTCCTGCTAACCAGGGCAATTACTCCTGCCAAGTTGGTGACTCCTCTTTTTGTCTGCTGGTTCCTAGACACGGGAGTCCAACGTGTCCCGACGTGCAGCTTGCAGTTCAGTGGAGCCCTTTCTGGGTCTCTTGGCAAGAGCATGTCTCCTTTGGGGGTGAGAACCCCACTGCAGAGCCCAGAGTTGAGGAGATGAGAAGCACAAAGTGCTCCAGGGGATCGCTGGGAGTGACACTAGGTGTGAGCACTCCCATTTCCAGCCCTTGGCTCCCAGCCTCGTGTGTTCTCCCTACAGGGGGCGCAGTGCCATGAGAGGGGCATGAGGGGACCCCCATCCTTGCAGAGATTTGCTTCTGAGTTCATCATTAGCTGAGCATCCAGTACACCGCCCTTGTGCTCCATGAGGCGGTTGCTCCTAGATGGCACGATGTGTGATATGACCAGCGGATTCCAGGGTCCTGGCTCACCCGCACATGTCCTCTGTGCAAAGTGGGTGCCCTGGTCACTGCTGTGCTGTGTGGGATCCAACACGCCTGGCACAGCGGCGCTGGCTGAGACCGCAGGCGGTAGACACGTAATACTAGAATGCAATTATTCATGCGGTAACATTTTTGGAACTTGTATTCGGTGCCATAGTCTATTCTAGGTTTGGAAAAACAAAGATGAACAACCACTTCCTATCTTTGAAGATCTTCTGAGCAGAGAGGACTAGATAAAGGCAAACAAACCGCGTACGCCATGCAGGGCCTTTGATTGGGTCTCCACGGCGGCGCCTGGGAGGACGTTTGAGCTGAGGACTCAAGCGTGAGAACTTAGGAGGGCGAAAAAAGGAGGGCAGGGAACGTGTCGTTAGGAGCCCTTTCTGCCATGCTAGCAGCTAGTGCTCTATTCTTACCCGAAATTATTTAAACAGGGGAGTGACATAAACAGATTTGTGTCTCGGAAACTCCTTCTAACCCCAGCAGGGAAGAGGACTTGCAGGTGAGCCACGCTGGTGGCACTAAGGAGGCAGAATCCATAGGACTTGGTGACTGTGGGTGCGCAGGGGAGGGACAGTCCCTCAGGGTGACTCCAGGGGTGGGTGGGTGGCGGCGCCAGTCTCTGAAACAGGAGCAGAGGGAGAGAAGTGGGTCCATGACAGCGGGTTCGGATTGGACATGCTGGGTTTGAGATGCCTGCGGGACATCCAGGGGAGCAGAGAGATGACTAGAGCCGGAGCTGAAGATTCCATGGCCCCAGACACCCCCTTCCCCGTCACAGCCCTCCTCTGACGGGGATCTGATGTCTGCACTTGCAACTCTCCCAGGAAGATAACTAAAGAGACAAAAGTGACAACAGACACCCGACCGGGGTGAGCCTTGCTCTGTGATTAAGTGAGAGCTGACTCACGTCATAGGAAGGGCCCTAAAAGAAGAAGCTCCGTGCAGGGAAAGGTCTGCTGCTATAGATAACAGATAATCATAAGTTGTATCATCCCTGCCTTTGTGAAAAACCGAAAGTCTGAACGTTTGCAAGCCAATAAAACATTCTGAAGCCTTGAAGATTAGTGTACTTTGAGATTTTGGATGAATGCCATTCAGAAAACGTTTCCTTTATGAAGGTGTCATTATAATAATGAATGTTTTGCATTTGGGGAAGTGGTGTAATATTTGGAATCTTCAGCCAAAGGGGAAAAGATTAGTAGCTAGTTCCAATGACTTCTGGAGAATGTGAGAATTTCAGTTTGAGTCTTCTGGGTTTTTTTTTACCCTAAAGTCAAAGCAAGGGTAGAATAAGGAAAAATTGCAAACAAAAATTGGCCAGCTGGGTTGACCATAATAATTATAAAAGTACTTGATCATATACTTCAGGGTTTTTTTTTAAGTGCTTTGATATACATTATTTGATTTGACTTACATTTATAAGCCAGTGACCCATACTAAATGCAGGTTGGTTGTGACAATCTTCCACATTTGAAGAAATAAAGACACCGAGGACAGCTTCATCCTCAGCAGCCTTTGAGAAAATGCCTAGACCAGGATTCTCCTCTTGATACCTAGAGATCCTCCCTCCCTTTCTCCTTCCTTCCTTCTGTCTTCTTTCCTTCCAAAAAGCATATATTGAGTACTCTGCTGTATACAATGCAAGGCACTGAATCTAATAAATACCTTATTATATAACCTCTGCTCCCAAGTTATTCTATATTCAAATAGAATTCTCCCTGGACTTCTCTATACAGGAAGATCAGGGACAACACACACAGTGGTTCAGGGCATGGGCCCTGGGTCTACTCACAAGCTCTTTGACTTGAGCCAGTGAATTAAACCTTTCGTGCCTCAGTTTCCTCACTCGTAAAACAATACCTCCCTGAGAGGGTGGTGGGAGTATTAAATGAGTTACTATTTGTAAAGCCCTTACCAGGCACGCAATAAACATTTTCGAAGTATATTTCATCAATAAATGATCTGCGTCAACTGAAGATTCTGGTGGGAGAGAAAGATCACGCTTTATTCTTCTTGCTCGGCCACTTGTTCACACAGCTATAACTAATCTGCACACACATGGAGCAAGACACTCGCTCTATAGCTTCACTTCTTTCCTCCATCTAGAAGAAATCCCATAGATGAAAGGATTTATGAGAACCAAATATATAGCACCAAACATCTCTATAAGGGCTCGGATCCAATGCCTACTTAAGGAAAAAAAGGTAGCCTCCTCCTTAGCATGCACCCTTATTCCAATCCTGGGGCAGTCCACATCTGCAATTCTGAGGAATGATTTCCAGAGAAGACTTTTGGGCATTGTTGAGCTTATTTCAACAGTTTATGCTATTTGGGTGGGTGGGAAGATTTTACAGTCTGCTACCAATTCTTCCCAACTGCTGGAGAAGGGGAATATTCGCTCACGATTGCTTCTGCTGAGGTCGTGAGGTTATGGCATGATTTTTTTCTTTTGTCCTTACAAGGAAATCTTCAAAACTGTCTTCTGACAGGGAACCAAAAATAGTGACAAGGAGAAAGGGTTGCCAAAGATGTGTCCTTTCCCCCCGCCCCTTTATTTCATTTATAGTAAAATCTTAAATCTGAGAGCGGTTTTGCATGTGCCTCTTGGCAGACACTGTTTATTTCAAGTGGAAATTCATGCTGCATTTATTCCACAGTTCTGGGGAGATCGTATGTTAAGTATCAACAGTGACTACTGGTCCTTTCCATTCATTTGTACTTACCAATAACTTTCCAGAAAGTTGCACTCACCTCTTTCTGTCTCTACCAAATTTCACGAGATTTCTATAGTCTCTGAGAGAGACAGCATGAGGGAAAAACTCCAGGAGCTCTGGGGGCAGAAGACATGAGTTCAAGTTCTGAATTCACCGGGAGTTTGAACTTTGAGAAAGTCATCTCTCTCTGCATACTTCACTTATAAAATGTGGGTGACAATAGTGATGTCTCCTCCTCCTCTTCACAGAGCTGTCGAAAGGATCAAGTTAAATAATGATATAGAAGCACTAGAAAGCTCTATTTAAAAGTAAGTTAGGCTGGACGCAGTGGCTGACACCTGTAAACCCACTTAGGGAGGCCAAAGCAGGAGAATCGCTTGAAGCCAGGAGTTCAAGACCACCCTGAGCAACATAGATATACTGCATCTCTACAAAAAAAAAAAAGTAAGTCACATTTATGCTTTATTCATTTTCCTATATGTATATTTCACTGTAAATAACATTGAAATAATTGACTGAAAAAAATAACTATTGATAATTACAAATAATTGTTGAATTTGCAAAATAAAAGGTGTCTTATTCAAATGTTAGTTCGTAATCTATTTATTTATGTATTTTTTAGAGGCAGGTCTTATTCTGCCACCTAGGCTAGAGTGCAATGGCATGTTCAGAGCTCACTGTAACCTCAAACTCCTGGGATCAAGCGATCCTTCTGCCTCAGCCTCCTGAGTAGCTGGGACTATAAACACGCACCATTATGCCCAGCTAATTTTTTTTATTATTTTTTGCAGAGTTGGGATCTTGCTATGTTGCCCAGGCTGGTCTTGAACTCCTGGCCTCAAGCAATCCTCCTGCCTTGGCCTTCCAAAGTGCTGGGATTATGGGCATGAGCCTGCACATAATGTTAGTAGGCATGCCTGCCTACTCTAACAATTTAAGTAAACATGAATACCTTTTACATTTCATAAATATATATGCGTTTCATACACATACACACATGCTAGTCCTTTAACTAGGGCTACAAACTTCTGATTAAGCATTTTTGACATTTTAGAGCCTAGGATTCCAAAAACAGGTTGTATTTCTTCCCAATGGTGACATTTTTGCATGCTTTTTTCACTCATTTAGATTGTTGCTTTGTTTTCTGAAGTCAGTCAAAGATAATGATAGGTACAATTAAGTTGGTGGCAGAGATTATTATTAATAGTGTCCCATCAAATATCTGTCCTCTCCTTCTCTTTCAAATTAACTGAGCCCTGGTTTTTAGATGGGCACAACATCACCCAGCTACAGGATGACATTTCCCATTCTCTCTTACAGCTAGGTGTGGCCATCTGACCATGTTCTGGCCAATAAGATGTCACAGGAGTGTTGTGTGGGGTTTCCAGAAAGTTCTGTAAAAGAAGTTGCACTCCTCCCTGTTGTCTTCCTTCATCCTCCTGTTTGGAAAGTGGCTGAGATGGCTATACTTGTAGCAGCTATCTTGGACATGAAGAAGCAGGCCACCTCCTAGGGACAGACTAGGATAAGACATGCAAAGGGCCTTGTACCCCTCGTGACAATAGAGTCAGCATACAAACTCTGGGCGACCTAGCATCAGGCTTCTTATATGTGTGAAAGAATTGAATAACTACCTTGTTTACCTTTTTTGAAGGGGTGGGAGGGTGATGGTTTCTGTTATTCACAGCTGAAACTAATTTTACCTGAACACTATCAATCTGTGACCCATCAATTCCAAAGGCCAGTTTGAACTCTTACCTAAAGTAAGGTGCTGGCGGACAAAATACATTATCCAACATGATTATTTGGCCATTCACTGATGATTTTGTGATGAACCCCTACAACGCCTGATTTTCAGTCTTTGGCAAACAACCTGACTTTGACACAC
Organism: Cheirogaleus medius; assembly: GCA_008086735.1. NCBI lineage: Eukaryota > Metazoa > Chordata > Mammalia > Primates > Cheirogaleidae > Cheirogaleus > Cheirogaleus medius. The sequence goes on from VBSM01001124.1 coordinate 21,736,539, forward strand.
ATGAAAGGCTGGGCCACGTCAGCAAGTCCAGAACAGAATGGACAGGATGGCTTTAAAAAAACCCAATGAGTGAGATGTGCAATATTTGGGAGATGGTCACGCTTGAAGCTCTGACTCGAGGGGGGAGGGGGGAAGGGCAATATACGTAACCTTAACATTTGTACCCCTATAATATGCTGAAATAAAAAAATTTTTTTTTTAAAAATCTGTCTGCGAGAACCATGAATCAAGCAGGACACCGCAGAGTGACCCATGACATGCAAGAGGAAGCTGTGCTGACAGAGTAGTGTCTGCTGAAGACCCAGCGAGGGCACAGGGGTGGCGGAGGAGCGTGCGTAGGCACATGGGCCTGTCACTTCATGTGCAGCACTGAGGAAAGTTGGCTGAGCAGCGTTCAGAGCTGCATTTGGAAACTGAGGAGGCGATCAGACACTCCATTCATATTTATGGGACATGTTTTTGCATGGATACAATAGACAGTCCCTTTGGGAAGGCACGCCATGGCCATCTCGTTCTCAGAATGTGTGACGCTGCACTGTGCTCTTCATTCACTCGCTCAGCAAGTATTTATGAAGTCCCTACTGTATACCAGTCTGTACATGAAGCCACTGGACGAGCTTGGCTCATACAATTCCTTTTTCTGGCGTAACATCTTTTTATTCTCTACTCATCTAAGGCCAGTGATCCTCAGAGGCCCAGGTTTGGTCCGAGAAGATCCCCGACCACCAAGTGTCTGGGCGACGGCTCTCTCCTCCGCCCCGAGCTCCCACAGCTCTGCGCATCTGCACAACCGACTGGGCACGTAGCCAGTGCTGGATTCGTTCTGCCGCCATGTGAGTGTTTGGAGTTCAGCGGTACACAATTGGTGCTTAATAAGCACTAGTGGGTGATATCATGTTCATTTAGCACTTTACACTTTCTCTTAGCCAACATTCATTGGGCACCCGCTACATGCCTCATACCAGACGAAGCCCCAGTGGGGAGAAAAGAATAAGACTGAGACAGGCCAGCTGCAGGAGTGGAATTGCAATCTGTAATTCCACATCATGTGTGCTGGAAAAGCGCTCGGAGGAAGTGTGAGAGGAGAGGCTACTGATTTAGCCTCAGAAAGTTAAAAGAGACTTCACGGAAGTAGCAGCGTTCGTTCCATCAGCTCTGGAAGCGGGAAGAAAGGCCAGGGGGGTGAGTTATTCACACCTGTTCCAACAACCTCTCATGAAGTAGGCTGGGCAGTTACTGTATCCCCACCTTACATAAGAAGAAAGTAGGAGCAAAACAGAGAAAGGAAGCAGACCCGAAACCTAAGCTCTGGCTCCTAATCCAGTTCTCTTTTTACCAGAGTTAACTGCCGCCCTAAATAACGCTGATGACCACCATTTCTGCCCTGGAGGAGGTCAGGTGTTTCTTATTTTCTCAGTTAAAATGAGTCAAGCAACCTCATTTATTTAATTTATTGCATTTTCCCATTCCACTTTTCATAATTCTCTCATTTATGAGGCAAAAGTTCTCAGTAATTCCTCTTCCAGGAATCTTCCCTAAGGAAATAATCCGAGAAGCAGACATAGATTTATGTACAAAGACTTTCCTTGCAGACCTATTTATAATAGCAGAAAATAGAAAACAACCTAAATTTCCAACAAAAACAGACAAGTGGGCAGGCCCTAAACATCTTTCCATACAATTTTAATAACATTTTTAAATGCTGATAGTTAATGTCATTGAAAATAGACAGAATAAAGGCTGTGATACAAATGTTTTTGTTGAGTATACATGTCTATATATGCATAGAAAAAAGGGAAGAGTACTCAGCAAGATGTTCACAGTGCTATTTTTGTACTATTTGTTTGTATTTTCTATGTTTTCCACAGTGTGTATTTTATTGTTGGGAAAAAAAAACAACAATAAAAATTGTTTAATAAAATGCAAAAGTCATCAAGAGGGCAATATAACAGAGACTGGATTCTTGTTTTAGTCAGGGTTCTCCAGAGAAACAACTAATAAGAGGTGTGTGTGTGTGTGTGTGAGTGTGTATGTGTGTGTGTGTCTGTGTGGAGACAGAGAGAGATTTATTTTACAGAATTTTGGGAAATTTGTTCTTGCTGTTGCAGAAACTGGCAAGTCCAAACTCTGCAGGGTAGGCTGGCAAGCTTGAGATCCAGGGAAGAGTCGCAGTTCTAGTCTGAGGACAGCAGATGACAGAATTTTCTCTTATTCAGGGAAGGTTGATCTCCCCTGTTAAGGCCTCAACTGATTGGGTAAGGCCCACCTACGTTGTGGAGGGTAATCCACTTCACTCAAAGTCCACTGACTTAAATGTTAATGATATCTAAAAAAGAAAAAAAAAAACCTTCACAGAAACATCTAGAATAATGTTTGCCCAATATGTGGGTGCTGTGACCCAGCCAAGTTGACACATAAAATTAACCTACAATTCCCTATCCTCTGCGGATAAGTTTTCTCCCAAGCAGACCTGACTGAGGACAGGGGCTCTGTGCTTCTCTCTATCTCCCTGTCGCTCAGCAGAGGGTCTGCATCGTGGTAGGGATTCAGCAGGTGCTGGGATGAGTGGAGAAGGGAGTCAATTGCTAAGAGGATAGGCAACAGTATTACAAAGTTCTCAACTCAGAATATCACAATCTACAGTCATAGTCCCTTAGCTTAGGACATGGCCAGCCACTTCAAGGTTCTCCACTGTACATCTCATTACAAGGGCAGGCCCTAGCCACAATGGTGGCCCCAAATGCTATGCCACACACCCATTTAGATCTACCAAAAACTTACCCATATCCCAGGGACTACTATGGACACCCAGTTCACCCCAGTAGTGTTGCCCTTCCCCAGGCAATGATCAGTGGTAGCTAAGAGTCCTTAGGACCAGAGCTGTGGGCCCTTTGGGGCTGCCTGAGGATAGGGTCCCCACTGGATGGCCTCCATGGCGTCAGTCCAAGCAAGTGGCCATGGAAACAGCTCTTCATTCTGAACTCCAGTTGCATAGTGGTCCCTGTTGCCTCAGCCCCTAACGAGAGCATGTATCATCTCCTGTCACCATAGAGTTCTCTCCCATCTTTGGATGTGGACTTTTGTCCCCTCTGGGTTTTTTGTTTTATGGAGGGATTCAACCCTTGCCTTGGGCTAGACTCTCTCCTGAAGCCCCAGAGCCCCAGATCCTGTGACCCTCCACTGGTCCACTGCCCTCTGGAGCCTAGATGGGCAGGATTCCAGGTTTCCAGGCAGTTCAGAAAGCAAAGAAAGTAGCAAAGACATTTCGATAGCCGTATTCACCAATGCACAAAGGCCAGGAAACTCAGGAGGCCCATAAAGGCATGAGAAAGAGGAAACAAGGGGCAATGTTGGTCTCCTTTTGCTGTGGATAGATAAGAATCTATTCAATGTAGTAATCTTATTCTAGTCATGCAAAAAGTATTTTCTGTAAAAAAAATCTACTATGAGGAATACATTGTAAGATCTCACTTATTTCATAAGAAAATTCAGACACAAGTCTCCTGCTTGACAGGGGGAGAGAGAGAGAGAGAGAGAGAGAGAGACTGGGTTTTCATTGAGAGATGGGGACAGAAGCCATGGTCAGTAGACATCTGACCGTGTCCACTGCTGTCAGAAGCAGGTCTGAGGTGGGCAAAGGAACCAGGCATCCCCGTGCAGAGGAGCGGGCCTGGCAGGGGAGCTTGTCCCTTTCTAAACACAATCGTGTTGACCTGCAATCTGGATGGGCGGCTGTTAGCTCTGTGCACCGCAGGTAGAAACGTACCTGGTGGGCAGGAGTCCCAGAAAATCAACAGCCTGAAAGGTGTAACAGCACGCATTTATGGTGCAGTACCATGTGCCAGGCACTGTTCCAAGTGCTTTGCGTAGATAATCTCATTTAATCCTCACGGTGTGTCTATGACGTGACTATGAAAACTCTCCCTGTTTTATAACTAAGGAATCTGAGGCCTAAAGAGATGACACGGTTTGACTTGCCCAGAGTGCACACGTTGTTGTCAGTGGGGGAGCTGGGGTGCCATCGCAACGTTGTGATCCCACAACAGTCACTCTGAAACACACTCACACACACGCACACACACCCGGATTTCTTGGGATGCCTGTTTTTTCTTCTCTTACACAAAAGCGGCATACAAACTCGCTTTCTTACCTTCTCAATTCTAGCCCGAAGCAATTTTCTGCCTCCTGTTTTGGTTCCACCTCACCCCAGTATTCCAGTTGCAAATCTAAACAGCTGTACCCTGGTCCTGACTGTTCCTCCTCTATCCTCCCTGCTGTGGGAGCTCCAGGCCCAGAAGTCGCCACAGGCATTCTCAGCCCATCAGATGGCTGACCCTGGGCACCTGCTTCCTCCGTCTTGGCAGTGGCAGGGCATCATGGGGGAGAAGCAGATGAGCCCTGGGCCAGGACCAGGAGACCCCAAATCTATCTTTAACCAAGAGGCAGCCTCCCCGGGCACAGGGTTCTTATCTCTAAACTGCAGGACGTGGTCTCGGTGATCTCTGAAACATTAACAAGTAGTGTTTCAGTGGTCTGTTTCCAGGGTTGTGAAACTGGTCATTCTTCCTTTTGTAACCACCATGCCTTCCCAGGGAGCTTGATGACCTGGGCAAGAATCAGACACAAGGAGATTTATTTTAGGAAACTGGCCAACCACACACACAAGCATTTATGGGCTTATTTGGGGCATAAAAAGAAAGACCCTAACACTGACGGCGAATGCATCTTTGCCAGGTCTCTCAGAGGAGGTTTCTGATGAGCAGGTTTGAATTCATTCCTCAGTTCAGAACAACTTGTTCTTCTTTTCCTTTCGGGATATTTGCAGAGGAGAATTCTAGGACTACTCATGGCCATTCAGTGAACATAAAAATGACATAAGACTAAATGACTAAGCTTTGTAAATCAATAAGAGTTTTCTGGGACCTAACTTTGAGAAAGGTAAATATCTGCAGTTTATCCATTCTGCGCATTAAACAGCATCAGTAAAACACCAAAGAGCAAAAAAAAATAGCTTCTGGGAGGCAAGCAGGTGCCCAGAGGCATTGAGAGAGCTGAGTTGGAGCCAAGGGGCCACATGTCAGGGAAACCACCCCTGGCAGAGCTGGGACACAGCCGGCTTCCCTTTGATGCACCACCCTGGCCTTTGGAAGTTGCTGACCCTTCCTTAGAATGGTGAGATTAATGCAGCGAATCTCATTCCCTTTCAGACTTTGCTGGGACCTCCAAAACCAAGAGAGAAAATAAAATATGGTTAGTGGTTTGCAGCCAATGAGGTGGGTGGGGTGCTGATATTCCGTCATTCCTGACTAGCTGGTTTCTTGTTTTGTGAAACCCTCCTTCCCAAGGTAAAATCTCCCAAAACCACATTTCCCAACTTTACATGCACCTGAAGTATAGGCATGTAACCAGGGCCAACTGCATAATTTGTGTGGCCCAGTGAAAATCGAAAATGTGAGGCTTATTATTGAAAAGGCAAGGAGGGAAATAGCAGTTAAAGGTATTAAAATTCAATCCATTTTTCTTTTAAAATATTTTATTACTCATAAATGTACTATGGGGTAATAGTGATACATAAGTAACATAAATTTACAAATTGCAAAAAAATTGTGTCAATTTTAAATAATATGAGAAACAATATGAGAGTGATCTCTTCATTGATCATAAGATCTTTCTATTTCAATTTTCTGCAAGTTCATATATTAGGTCATTAAAATTTATGCTTTTAGTAACATCATTTTTCAATCAGTATAATTAAAAATAATGTCGGGTGCTCTTGGCAAGTACAAAATCACAAATAATTTTTGATAATTTTTAACTTTGAGAAGGACTGTTGTGTTAACGCCACTGTTGCTGAAGTTGTTAGAAGTATTTTATATTATAGTCTGACAACATTGAGATAAATTTTTGATAATATATATTTTTTAAAACAACACAAATTTATTATCTTATAGTCCTTACAGTAGGTCAAAAGTCCAACATGGGTCTCTCTGGGCTAAATCAAGGTGAGAGGGCTACATTCATTTCTGGAGGTTTGCAGGGAGAATCCATTTCCTTGCCTTGGCAAGGAATATCTGTATTCCTTGGCTCATGGCCTCCTTCCTCTATTGTCAAAGGCAGCAATATTGCAATATTGCATATTTGATAATATTTTTTGAAATACAAATTTTGGTACATCTAGAGCTGATGATTATTGAAGAACAAATTTTCTAAAAAGATTTAACTCCTCATACATATCAGTTTTATGTAAGTTTGAATTTAATTTTAGATATAAATTTATACAATGACATTTTAATGTTTCCTCTGACATTTCCTGTAACTTGTTGAAGTCCTACAGGAAACTGAAAACAGCCTCATGTTTTATATATAATTCAAAATACCTATTTATATATTCTATCACTGTGTCTTCAATCACAAACAAAAATTAATCTTTTAAAATGATCTTCCCTGCTAATCCTATATTGGGTTCATCCAAAGCTTCATATGGACACACAGTTATTTTCCATCAAATGTGACAATCAAAATTTAATTTCAGTTTCTAACCCTGTGGATATTTGCTTTGCAATATTATGGCAGTTTTCAAAACCACAGATTCTAAACTCTTAGAAGAATTCTAATAATCTTTATTGCAATGTCTCTGTGTATGCTTTTATTTTGTAATAACTCACCAAGTACCAGCAGTTCCTATATGACCCTCAGGCTGGAGAGTTAATACTTGTGCAGAGGCTGCAAGGATGCACGGACAACAGCTTCTCACCATGATCCTGCCCTATGGAGTCCTTTCTCTCTCCCAGGGCCACAGCCCCTGCCACCAAAGGTGCTGCTTCTGCTGCTGCTGTTGCCATCACCACTGCCAATCTGGGCTCAGGTCCCCCCCTGGTCACCACCTGGGAACCTCAGGGTGCCCTGGACTACCCCAGGCAGAGGTGTGGACACTGGGCATCCAGGCCAACTGCATGTGGCACCCTCTGTCCTTCTGTCTGTGGGCCTGAGCCCACGTGTGCACGTGCTGCTGCCCAGTGCATCTTCTCAGCACATGCCTGCTCCCCTGTCCTATCAGACTTCAGGTACAAAACACAAGTTCAAAGATAAAATTATTAAGAATTTCAAGACAGCAGCAGCAGCAGAGCATTAAACGAAGTACGAGGACTCTTCTGGGAGAGGAGGCCTGTGTGACTACACAGGTTGCATGCCATGAGGCCACCGCTGCATGTAAACGCAGTTCCATTGATCAGACACAATCTGCAAGAGTTTGATTCAGATGAAAGCTGTGCAGAGAAACAGGTGTGGCTGAGCTTCTGTTGTGCCAGCACAGTTGCTGACGGAGGCAGTGTGCTTCTGGAAGAGATGGTGCTTCCATACCATTGCAGCTAGAATTGGGGGTGGGGACAGCAACTCCTCGATCATGCCAATCAGGAATGGCTGTTATTCCTGGAAATGTACCCCAGAGTCCATTTCTTTAGGTCCTCTGGAGTCCTATGAGCCATCTAATATCCCCTCATAGCTTTCTTTATGCTTATGGTAGATAGAGTGAATTCTTGTTTGCAACTAAGAATTTGCTGTATCTGGTGATAATAGGGTGTGTATCATTTTCTCCACTTTACAGATGAAGAAATTCAAATTCATAGAGAACTTGCCCATGCCACAGAACTAGTGAATGGCAGAGCAAGGATTCAGACCCAGAGCTTGGGCTCTTTATCCACTATGCTGCATCAGTCCTTCTTCATATGACATCAGAGAATTCACCAAATCACCCTCTGTACTGCATCATAACTGTACTGAGTATCTTTCATTTTTTTCCTTGACTGACATCTTTTCCTTTGGTAAAACTGCCTCTTCTACACCTGGCGAGATCACCAATCACATGCCCTGACTTCCCCATGCATGGGAGGTGTGTAATGCAGTCTGAGCCATCAAAATACTCCTTCCTAAACCCAACAGTGGGTCTAGCAGTAGGCTTTTGATGCAGGCAAGGTCATTTAGAGTCCATTTTGGAGGACAAATATGGGAAAGGGCGTCTCTCCTTCTAAGATTGTGATCACTATGTAGGCTAATGGGGCCATTTTTTAAATATCCAAATGGAGAGAGTCTATTTGAGTAGGAAGCCAGCGTGGAAAAAGCAGAGCTGAGAGGCAGTCCCAATAATGTCATTTGAGGTCCTGGATCACACCATTCCTGAAGCCCAATAAGTGAGTCAATAAATTCTTCTTTTTACCCATGCTAGTTTGAGTTGGTTTTTGTCTCCAAACATATTTTTTTAAACTACAAAGAAACTTCATATAGCAGAAGGGGTGACAGACTTGAGTCATACTTCTTGGCCACAAGCTGTGCCTGCCTCTGAAACCGCTTATGAAGACTTCTACTCTGACCCAAATAGCTCCTCATCAGGGACCATCTGTAGGGTGGCTCTCACTGTTACATAAGAGAGGACTTCACAGGGACATGGGCATGGCATTCAATAGCACTGGATCAGAAGTATGCCCATCTTTCCTGAATCTAATCAAGATAAAAACATCAGACAACCAGGAATTTAAGGATGGTTTATAAAGTAACTAGCCTACATTCCTCAAAAATGTCAATGTCATAAAAGACAAAGAAAGGCTGAGGAACTGTTCCAGGTTTAAAAAGACCAAAAAAACAGGACCACTAAATGCAAAATATGATCTGAACTGGTTCCTATACCAGGAACAAATGCTGTAAATGATATTCCTGGGTCCATTGACAAAAGTGAATTATAGAATGCAGTTACATAGAAGTATTGTATCAGTGTTAAATTTCTTGAATATGATTTAACTATACACTGTGGTTACAAAAGAGGGTCTCCTTGTTATTAGGAAATACATACTGGGGTATTAAGGGCATGGTGTATGCAACCTATCCAGTGGGTCAGAAAAAAAATTACGAGTATATAAAATAGAAAGAAAGAATGATAAAGCAAACATGGCCAGTGTTCAAAACTAGCAAATCCAGGCAAAAGATCTACTGGAGTTCTTTTGTATCGTCCTTACAGCTTTTCTGTAAGTTTGAAATCATATCAAATCGAAAAGTTTTCTTAAAAAAGAGTTAGCCAGTCTTTCAAGTTTCTTTCAACCCTCATGATTATGTCAAAGAGAAAGTATCAGTTTGGGACTAATATATCTTTAACACTTTTCTAACACTTGCTAATCTCCTTTTTTAATAAAGAGAGCCCAAGCCTCAGGCTCAGAGTCTTTGGCAAGCATCAGTTACTGCTAGAATTTAATAACATCGTTTTATTTTCATTGTATTTACTTTTGCATTTACTTTCTACTTACGGCAAGTAGTGTAGCATTCCTTGTATAATAAGCCATAAAATTACCTTTTAAATAAATGCATATAATCTTAAAATGAGTTAATGTAAAAAAATATATTAATATAAAAGTACAGGTATTATTTGGAGGGTAAAGATGTGACTTTGATGACAATTGCTTGACATTTAGGAAACCCTGGTCTATGCTAATGGCTTCGTCTTGCAGGTAGGCAAACCAGAACTCTGAAAGTTGGAAGTTTGCTCAGGGTCACACGGTTCCTAGTGATGGAGACTGACAGGAACGCAGACCAAGGTGTTGTCCCCGGGCCGTTGCCTGTTCCACCGCAGAACACCGCTGTGACTCACAACATAAGAGTACTCAGAGCCAACCCTACAATGAGAAACACAGCTCAAAGGGGTACCATCTATTAGTTACACACACACACACACATAAAGGAAAATATTAACCTTTTGCAAATCAGGCAACTCACAGCAAAATCAAACCTCACTGTTGGCCTAGGCCTTTGATACTGAAACAGCCTAGTTTCTTCTTTTTTCATTTCTAGAGCGGCCAATAGAGTGGACAGAGTGAGTCATTTCTATAGTTTATAGACAAATTTAAAATATTCTTTTTAAAAAGCACTCATACGATCCCAGGATCCTAGAAGCTTGAAAGAACAGTTAATTCAATCTTGTAAATAGTTGCAGAAATAGTTAAAGGAAGCAAAGCTGGGCATTTGCCTGCTCTGAGGCCCGGGCCCTGCATCCCAGCTCTCGTGCTTACACTTCTGGAGCTAACCTTTAAAACATTTTCCTTTTTCTTGGATTTTCTCTGAACGCTGTTTCCCATAAATCTGTGGGCAGATTTTATTTGGTTTTCAGCGAAAAATGAGAACTGCCAGGCTGAGTGCTAATGGGTCTGTCTGATCTAGTCCCTCTGCTACTGTCAGGGAATTCAATGTGTAATCCTCGCTGGCAAGAGGAGAACCCCTGCTGCTTACAAGGGTGCCAGAGAAGGGCATTTTACAACTTCCTTACTCCCATCCAGGGTCTAACCACTCTGGCTGCAGGACAGGATTCCTCCTGCTAACTGAATCCACCGACCTCAAGTGCTGCGTGCCTACCTCTCCTTGTCCCCCTCTCCGTGGAGAGCAACTGGCCTCCCATTTTTATAAAATAATCTTCATGTGTTTGAAGATTATTACCAATCCTCTCCTTGACTCTTTCTCCACAGTTTTCCCATCTTCGTGCAAAAATAACATTTGTCCATCTATTCATCATCTTCACGGCTCACCTCCAAGTTCCCATGTTGTGTTTTCCTACCACTATTAAGTGGCTGAGTCCAGCACAGAAAACAGAATTTCGAGGGTGTGTGCAGATGGTGAAAAATTGCCCAACATTCCTGTTTCCTTGGAAGGCCCAAAGCTCCCAGAGCATGCCAGGCTCTCCTGCACTGTCTGAGCCCGAGCAAATCTGCTCTGAAGCCCTTGGCGTCCAAAAGGGGCCTTTGATTGTTCAAGTCCCACCTGCACAATATGTTAGGTCAGAGGTGGCAGAGGAAGGACCTCAGAGACATAGTCTCTAACTTTTTAAGTGGCAAGTCCCATTTAGTAGCAGGCTCCCATGTGGGTCTAGAGGACTACTAAAAGCTTAGCCACGTCCTGAAGCCCCAGAGAAGCCCCGACTTAATTATTAGGGGAAATCAGATACACGGGTGGTTCTGGGACTGGTCCAGCTCTTACCAAAGTAGTCCGATTATCTGAGGCTGCTGTGTGGAATGAGTTTAGGGACACTGAGAAATCACAGAGAGTTGCCCCTCTCCCTGGCATTACAGAAGAAATTTTACACTGTGCCCCAAAATTTCAATTTACTTAACACATTTGAGCTTCATTTAGCAATACTATATGAGATTATTGCCCTGCCTGCCTGCCTCGCAGTGATGTGAGGATGAGTAACACAGGGTGACACTGAAAACTGGCAAAGCAGGGGGAGGACAGGGGAAGGTGGGGGTACAGGGTCCTAGAGCAAGTTTTTACACAGTTCTGTCTCCGAGGTAGTTTCAAGACTGCCCCGGCCCTGGACTGTCACCAAGGCCAGTCACAATCTGAAAGTCTCAGCTGGGTTCAAAGAGTCATAATCCTTTGGGGGCTGACAGTGAAGGGTTGTCAAATGGCTATATATTGGACAATCTATGCAAATGTCAGGAAAATTATTCTCTCAACAGAGTTTTATGATGATTGCTGGAAGCCAGTGAATCTAGAGTTCTCCCCTTATACGTGGGGAAACCGAGGTCCAGAGTGGGTGGACAGACAAGTAGTGGCAGAACCAGGGCTAAACCCGGCCTCCCTTTCCTTGGCCATTTTGGCCCCTCTTTGAAAATTCTACCGCATCAAACCACTAAACAGAATTGAGACAGCCCTCCGTCTCTCAATCTGACATCGGTGACAGATGAGGGTACATCAGCAGCCATTTTCTGGTTCGGCTCAGATGGCGAGTAGGGCTTGGGTAAGTGGGAGGCAGGGTTGAACAGCGTGTGTGTATATTTCACTTCTTTCTTTGCATTTTGGTTACATTTAACAACGTGTTACCTCTTCACAGGGTAGTTTATATCATTTGCACGATGCCAAGAATGACATCAACATCTATTAAAACCTAACATTTCACATTCTCCACTGTAAACATTAACATTGCTTGGTTTCCAGATATAAACTCAAAGTCATTCTCAAGTTGGATGGTTTCTTTCCAAGAAAGTTGGTGTTACTGTAATGAAATTTACCTAATTAATCTCCTTAAGGAGAGAAGAAATCCAATGATGACTGTTCATAAAAACCTCAACAGTTTCTTGTAATCAGCGCAAGGCAATCTGTGGACTGGTTTTGGGAGAGGCCATAACTTTCCAAATAAATCCTAGTAAAGCTGGGCAGACAGGGCACTTGAGCTGCTTCCCCACTTGTCTGGCTTGCTTTCAGCCTTAGCCAGCCCTGCACAAACTTCGCTAGAACCTCTGGGTGCATTTCTAGTCACCTGTGGCCTTGGCCCCTTTTTTCCAGGGCCACCATTCTTGATGCCATGAGCTCATGTACAAGGTACATGTGAATGAGTCCTTGATGGAAACTACTGACCTGCCATATTTCAAAGCCAGCCCCTCCCTGGCCACCATCAGCACACTGTGTGTGCGGACCCACACCTCGACACCTTCACACCAATTTGGTTGCACCCAGCAGAGAGTGCGGAGCGGAGCAGCAGTGACCCTCTGCCAGGGGCGTCCTTGAACACCAGGGGAGCCACCCACACATATGTAACCAAGAGTTTCTCCTTGCAAAGGGTGTCTCACCCAGGTATAGGAAGTCACGCTGGGAAGGAAGGAGAACATTCTCCCATCTCCTGGTTCAAGAGGGCCCCGGGAGATGTGGCACCCACAGGAAGGGCCTTGTAGGAGGATATCTTGTGTGAGTTGTTGAGGGAGTGCAGGGGGTTATTAGCCCTGGAACTGGGGATCCAACAGGTATAAAGGGAATCACTGGGTAGAAGCCTCGGCCTCTCAGGGGTCCTCGGGGTCCGAGCAGTATGGGCAAGGTTTGGAGGTTATGGAGAGAGCTTAGGAAATCAGCAAGAACCCGGTTTTCAAGATGGGGGCAGCTGGTCCCAGAGAGACAAATGCCCAAGGGAAACTTGATCCTCAGCCCCTGAATAAACGCTGAATCTATTTAAGTAAGTCCTTGCTGATTCAGGACACGAGCAGACTGGGAAGGGAAGTGGGTCTGGGCTTGCAGGTGGCAGGTGGGAGAGAGGATGTCAAGGAAGGTAACATGCTAGGCCTGACAGTATTTCAGCAGAGGAGGCCATAAAGAGCCCCAAGAAGCCAGTGGCCTGAGTAGAATTTTTAAGAACAGAACCCCCTACCACCCCTATCCCATCAGTGGGAGAACCTTGTTCTGACCTTGATATGGTGGCATTCTGGGGCAATGTCTCCCTACAAGTTCATGGTGGTCATTCTGTGCTCTGCTCCCTCCCTCCGCTGGCCTGGTAAGGGTCTGGAGTCTGGCACTGGATTGTAAGCTTCCCGAGGGCAGGAGACAGAGATCTATTCCTATCAGGCGTCCTCAAACTACAGCCCGCGGGCCACATGCCGCCCGCCTAGGACATTTATCCGGCCCACCGGGTGTTTTTGCCGCCGCTGCCTGTCCTGCTTAGCAGCCGACTCGTCCTGGGCCCACAGTGCGCACTGTCCAACGGTCTGAGGGACAGTGAACTGGCCCCCTGTTTAAAAAGTTTGAGGACCCCTGCTATAGATCAATTTCTGACACAATGCTGGCACAGAGATGGCACTCAACTCATATTTGATGAACGAATGACTCACTGTGGCAGACAGGACGACTGTGCTCAAATGTCTACCCCCTCCTCCCCCATAACACGTCCTAACCCCAGTGACTTTGGGGCTGGCCACGTGATTTGCTTCTGCTTGTGCGAGCAGCAGACTGCAAAGAGATGGCACGGCTGGCCTCGGCCTCCTGCGTCCCTGCTTTCCACCGCAGCTGCGTGTGGCAGGCTGGGCGGCTCCTGTAGCCTGAGTCCCAGAACCAGAAAATGCGAGAAGACGTGAAAAGCAGAGCCAGAGCTGGCCCGCAGCCTGGAGCGGCACTGCGGCTAATCCACCGCACTCACGCAGCATGATGGAGAAATGCAGGTTTGCTGTCGTGAGCCAGCTGGACTTGGGAGTCGTCTGTCACCAGGGCCGAAGCCCCGCCATTGAAGGCACGAGGTCTCTCCTATTCAACTTTGCACACGTGCCAGCACAGCTGCCTTCGATTCCTTCATTTTGTCAAAGCTGAGAGCAGATGGCAAACCCGGTACCATCTAGAAAGTGACCTTTTGGCTGTCTTCTCCCGAAAAACACTCAGAGAGCTTCCTCGGCCCCAGAGAAACCTAATTGTTAACTATCAAGGGTGCTTCATGTGAAAAGCGGCCTGACAGCCAGTTTACATATCATATTTTAAACATTTACACAGTTTTAAAATAAATACAAGCCTGAGGCCTTCCCTTTCTTCACCTGCCAGTGAAACATGTTCTCCTCAGCTCTTCAAATGCCAGAGAGCCCCTCGGGGCTGGAGGCGGAATTCAGTCTAGAATCTGCCAGGGCTCTGCCTCGAATCTCAAGGCCTTTGCCCTCCACACCAGCCTCCGGTTTATCCCAGGAAGAACTCTGACCAGAAGAAATCCTGGCAACGCCATATTCTACTATTACTCACTGAAGCTGTCTGTGTGATACTAAAACTTTTTGATGAAAAGTGAAAAAAATGCATTCAGACCTATAAGATACTAAATTGCCAAGTATTTGGAAACAACTCAAAGGTTCATATTTTTATCAGCATCTGTGATGACATCCACCCCCATAGTCTGCACCAATATTCTGATAATTCTAAATTCCACATTTCCAATCTTGACTTTTCTCACAAGATACAGAGCCTGGCCGGGTGTGGTAGCTCAGACCTATAATCCCAGCACTATGGGAGGCCAAGGCCAGAGGATCACTTGAGCCCAGGAGTTTGAGACCAGCCTGAGAAACATAGGGAGACTCCGTCTCTACAAAAAATTAAAAAATTAGCCAGGTGTGGTGACCACTACAGGCTCGTGGCCCAAGCCTGTAGTCCCAGCTACTTGGGAGGCTGAGGCAGGAGGATCATTTGAGCCCAGGAGTTTGAGGTTGCTGTGAACTAGGATGGCACCACACTCCAGCCTAGGTGACAGAGCGAGACCCTGTCTCAGGAAAAAAAAAGATGCAGATTCTTATAGCCACTCAATTGTTCACAACAATTCAAATTTATGGTTTGAAATTAAACTTTGAATCTCCCTTGAGCACTGGATAATTCTCCATATGGATTCGCCATCTACCGAGTCACCCTAGCCAGAGCCTGGCGATCTGGCTGATGCTCTCTTCTCCCTCAGCCCCTGCATGCATCTGGTTACAAAGTCCTGTGGTTCCACCCAAATCCTTTGTGGGATGAAGCTGGCTATAAGTATTTCATACATATGTTTGTAAATACGGGTTCTGTTTATAGTATCTCTGAAATTTCCCCAAAACTCCTTCCCTCCGCCCTGCTCAGGGCTCCCCACCCTAATCATCTTAGTTTGTCTGCACTATTGCACAACCTCCTAACTAGACTCTGTGTCCAGTCTAGCCACTGGCCCCGACCTGTAGTCTCCTTCAGACCAGAGTCCTCTTCCTAAAACATGGATCTAATGATTGCACTCACTTCTTGGAAAGTCTGGCATAGCTTTTCATCAGCTACAGGATAAAGCTCAAAAAATGGAGCGCTTTGTAACTGGCCTTTGTGGATTTTCCAGGGTCATCTTCCACACTTCTCCCAGCCATTCCAAACTCTATTTTTGACACCCTGTTCTTTTCCCCTGTGTGTGCCTAGGGGATCCCTGGCTCTCCTTCATGACTCAGCCCAAGGATCCTGTCTGCTGTGGAGGCTGCCCTGACCCCCAGGCAGAGTCAGGCGGCCCCTCTCTGAGCTGCTCAAAGCTCCAGTACAACCCCAACAGCGCTGCTTGGAATGATGTGTTGACGCCTTTGCCTCCTCTTTCAAACTGTGAGTGGTGTGAAGGCGGCAAGCCCACCGGAGCTGTCTCTCTCTCCTCTGGGCCGTGCACATTGCGTATGCCCTGCAAACATCATTGAATAATGGAAGAATGAATAACCCAGTAAGTTCTGTAGCCATAGCCTGTGTATTCTTAAATGGATTAATGACTTAGCACATTAATTTTCCTATCTGTAAATGAAAATCAGAATGAGAATCAATAAGGCAGACTTTTGTTAATAAAATGTTCTTCTAAATAGAACAAAAAATTATGCACTCTCAGTATTATGTCTGTAGGGATGATGGTGTTTGCTGTAGAACTTGAACATGAGGATTCTGATAATGTTGATGTATTGCATTGATGTCCCAGCGCAACAATATTAAGCGGGGTGGGGGGAGGGGGAGCGGTGGGGATGAAGGAGTCTAGAACTTAAGCTTTTTCCTTTGTCATGAGAAAGCATAAAAGCTTCTTTTGCACCCATGCAGAGCTCCTCACACTTCTAGCACAGTCATTAAGTGCATGGACTTTGGAGCCAAGCTCTCTAGGTTTGAGTCTCAGCTCCATCACTTACCAGCTCTGTGACTTTGGGCAAATAACTTAACTTCTCTATACCACAAGTTTCATATCTGTAAAAGTCACATATTAATAGAACCTACCTCAGAGGGTAGGGTTAAATGAATTCATGCAGATAAAGCGCAGGAAGACAGCACCTGGAAAAACATCAGTGCTATTTAATCCACATATTTTCTACCAACAAATACTAGGATACAGAGGTGGTTAGGTCCACTTTAAATGGCATTGCTCCTACATAATCAAGGGTTATTTTTGCATTTCTGTGGTTTCTCGTCATTAATTACTGTCTAGGATTTTACAAAATCCACACGATTTTTACAGCACATATATGGAGACTTGGAGCAATAGATCCAACATATAAAGCTTCAGTGAGTTTATCCTCCGCCCCCTGCTTTCCCCAGGCCTCAGCTTTTGTTCCGGGAAGATCCAGCCGGAGCAGTGACTGCAGGAGCCGCGAGGCGCGTGGGCCTGTGTCGCTGCGCCATCTAGCGGCCGCGGAGCTCGGCTGCCGGTTCGCCCTCTCAGAAGAGCTGGAGGGAAGGGTGGATGCCTGAAGGTCTCGCCGGCCAGCTCCCAGATGGTCTCCTAGACCGGCCTCTTGATGTGCATCACCAGCACTAATCGTCTGGGACACCGGGAATCTCTCTGAAAAGCCGACGGCTCTGCTCATGAATTCAGCCTGCTCATCCTCCAGCACAGCCGTCTTGGCAAAACCAGACAGAGGAGAAAGAAATGAAAGCCGACAGGACCACATTTATTAGAGCAAAAAAGAAGCGAGCCAACAGGCACCTATATCTTAATAAGGACATACGAAACGAGCCGTGCATGCAGCAAAACGGGCCAACCTTAGTAATAACTGTTTGACCTCCGTTTCTGGCTTCGATGCATCTTGGCACAAGGACGCCTGGGACCGACAGGGCCTGAGCTGACCGAGGGCTGAGTCTCACTTTATGGAGGCGTTTTTAGAGAAGGCCAACTGCTCTTTGTAGGTGATTAAGAGCTAATCCCCAGGAGGCCAGTAAGCACGCCCCTGCCAATAATTCAGCTCTGGCATGCGGGCGAGGGGCGCTGAACACTGTAATGGGGAGACAGCGTCCACATAAAAGCTTAATCAAAGGCAAGGTTTGCCTTTGAGGGGTGCGCGGAGGCCAATAATCCACCTTGTCTTTATTTTCTATTCAGAGTTCCTGGCCACAGTGACCAGGCGCGGACCAATATTAAACTTGAAAGACAATGAGTTTGAAATCAACAACTGCAATCACTTACTCGGCCCGGGTCCAGCACGTTCTGGCAGTACACGTGCTGACCGATGCGAGGGCAGCGGGTGGGTTAGCGGTGACTTACCCGAGTGCAGGTTCTGGAGGTGACCCACGTGTCTCACCGTCCTTGGACAATTTGATATTATTACTAGAAAGAATAAAGTCTCCAGGATACTATTTGCGTTAGGCCACTTAATCTTTGATGAAGAACAAATTCCTAATCTAGAAAAGGATTCAAGTAGGAAAGGTCTAAAATTATTTCAAAATAGAAGTTTAGGGAAGAAAAAAAAAAAGAGTAAAAGTGGGAGTTATAGTACAGGCATGCCTAGACATGTAAGCAGATTCTTGCTTCTTTCCCATCTTGCAACTCCCCAAATCATCGACTTTAAGCCTTGTTCTTTTCACAGGCCAGTTAGAGACAATAAACTGAATAAAGTCACCATTTCATGAAAACCTTAAAGGAGAAGTAGCTACTGAACAGTCCCATTGACACTGCAGAGGTTTGCAGGAAGGGGGAAAATCTTGTCCCATCTCTTTGGTGACTTGCTGTCCTGAGACAGGCAGGTCAGTTTAGGTCCTCTGAGGGGTGGCCCTCCATGGACACAGGTCCTGGTGAGCCTAGAGCCGAGAGAGCAGAACACCAGGCTGTCCCTCCTCCCAACAAACTATGCAGGTCCTAAAGAGGGTAGGGCTACTCAGGTGGTCAATGGTAGAGCTGAGATTCAAAATTCTAAAGCTCATGTTCTTCACTTCATTTCATCACTTCTGTAATAGGAGCCCATCTGGGGGAATATTAATTCATTCAAAAAAAAGTTTGAGTTCCAACAAAATGTGACAATAACATAGTGAATAAAATACAGTCCCTGCCCCCAGTGAGTCTGGCATCCAGAGGAAATAAACAAGCACATCAGCAGTTACGAAGCAGTATGGTGCGTGCTGTGGGTGGGTCCTTATGCCATGGGGGCATGACAAAAGGGCTGCAAGTCAGCTCTGGAGAGCAGGGAAAGGTTTTGTTAAAAGACTTGACACTAAATATAGCCAGGTGTGATGTTTCACGCCCGTAGTCCCAGCAGTTTGGGAGGCAGAGGCAGGAGGATGGCTTGAGCCTAGGAGTTCAAGCTTACAGTGAGCTCTGATCATGCTACTGCACTCTCGCCTGGGCAACAGAGCAAGGCCCTGTTTCTAAAAACAAACAAACAAAAAACCTTGACACTGAATCCCAAAGAGTGGATTGAAGTTAATCAGAAGAGAGAGGGGAAAGTATTCTAGAAAGGAAGGCCTTCAAACATGGGAGAAGAGGATAAATTCAGGGAACTGCAAAAAGTTGCACATGGTTAGAGCACAGGATATCTATATACACATTGTGTGTGTGTGTGTGTGTGTGTGTAGAGGTGTTAGTTGCATACTGTGTTGGGGAGGGAGGAGTGTGAGTGGAAGAGAAGGAGATGAAACCAACAAAACAGGCAAAAGCCAGATTAGAAGAGTCTTGAATGTCATGTTAACAAGTTCAGATTTTAGCCTGAAGGCAATGGGCCTTTTAGGGCAAGTGAGTAGCTTCTGCTCCTTGTAACCAAAGAAGGGTAACGAACACACACCGGTATCTAGGATGCCAGACCAAGGTTGAGATTTGCTGATGCAAACTCAGACTTGTCAGTGGTTTACTGACTGTTATTTAATATCCCACCAGGCAGCTTCCTCGTCCCGTCTTGGGGAAGAGAGTTATGGTGTCCCCAAGTCCTCATCCTGGAGAGATGAGTCTATGGGAAGCATCACGGCCGCGCCTTGACCAGGGTCAGGAAAGCTCGCTGCCCGTTGCAAGAGCCTAGGAGAAAAGGTGTAGAAACAGGGGAGCAACAAGCTCCTACCCTCGTGGCCTCCCCAGGGGCTGTGAAGAGCCAGGCACATGGACAGTGACCTGCTTGGGGGCATCTCCCAGGTGCCAGCGTCACCATTTTCCAGTTTCATCACACGAGCCTCACTGAGCACATACTGGGTACCAGGCAGTGGAAGATAGGGGGAAAGTAGGGGAATGTTCTTTAGGAGCCTGGGGTTTCTGTGGAAATGATGTAGACTCAGGAAACAGCGCCAAAGGCTGAGGCACAAACAAACATTTATTTTTGTTGTATTGCTACGATGATTTTACATTTTGCCAGGCACTGCCCCAGGCATTCGGGGACACTATCACTAGCCCTGACCACAGCCCTGCAAGGCTGGTATCAAACCATCTTAGAATAAGGCACGAGATTCAGAGAAGTTAATTTTTTCAGGACAGAAAACCAAAAGGAAGCCATTAACAGGTTTGCAGGGGAAGAGTGATTTAATGACAATGGCACTTTGGAAAGTTTAATTGGGAGATGGCATTAAGGATTGTTCTAAGGGAGAAGAAACTATGCATTTTATACTAATCCGTGCAGAACATGAGGCAGGACTTTTGCTGTGTGAATAAAAGAAAGAGATTTGAAGAGAGAGATGTACAATCACCAAGGAGCCAGAGAAAAGATCCCATAAGAGCTGACCCAGTTTAAGTCCAAAATAATGTTCACCGACAACAAATTGTAGGCACACATTCCCACATACACATGCCCTATTAAAAGTCCCATGCCTTCTATTGTATCAGAAATGTTTTAAAAAAAGAATATGCAAAATTAACAAATCCCATGAATCTGAATTAACCTTGGAGTTTATAACGTTCAGAGTGGCCAGGCTTGTGCGAGGCAATTGTCACTGTCTGCCCCAGCCCAGTGCCCACTCTATCCCTGTCCATGGCCTCTGCTGAAGAGATAAGCTCAGGTGGCCACATTCCGCCTGACCCTGTCTCCAGCATACACACCTGTTAGAAGAGGAATTGGCGTCTGACCCACTGGCCAAAAACTAGTGACCTCTCTCTCAAGACTCTGAAGTTCAATATTAAGACTGGAATCAGAAATAGAGTGTCCCTGGCTCCTAATAGCACCCCACTCCTGTTCCCACGTGGCCTGCTTAGATGTTGGATTTTTGTCCAAGTAGTTACCTGTTATACACCTGTGGGCAACTGCCCTCTGCTTGAGCTAGCTCGAGTGGAACTATGTTCTTCACAACCAGTGACCCCAGGCGAGGTGGGATGGGCAAGTCAAGGCACTCTAGGCCACAAAGTGCCACATGGCAGCCTGCAGGGCGGGACACAGACGTGTTTACTTCAACTTACATGGGGCTGCTGTGGTTTTAATTTGAATATGGCTGCCTTTAGACAGAGCATATTCCCTGCAACCTATCATATTACCATAATACCTGCACCTCCTCTTTCTTTTGGCATCACCTGCTTTACCCCTGTAATTACTTGAGTTTGAAATCTTTGATGTAGACGTGGCATGTGAGGTGTGTGTGTGTGGCGGGGGGTGTGCATGTGTATGTGTGTGTGTGTGTGTGTGTTTAGGAGGCAAACTACCTGTGTTGTTGAGGGCACCGATCACAGCAGGGGTGAAACAGAAAGAATCCCGGGTAGGAGCAGAGTTCCCTCTCACCTTTTCAGTTGTTCAAAAGCAAACATGTTTTGTGAGCTAAAACCTTTAGAAACAGAGGGAAAATGCAGTGTCTAAACCAACAAAGGGTACAGCCAAGCTTCCCTGACATATTGCTCAGGGGCCGTCATATGACTTGGTGAACAGGTACAATGGCTGCATTACTTGGGATGCATTTGGCTGTAAGTGGCAGAAACCCAACTCGAACTAGGTTAATAAGGTAGGGGGTGGGGTGGATCATACTCAGCATCAGAGGAAAAGCTTCTGTAGAAACCAGACTTCAGGGGACAGAGGACCTAGCACCATCACACCTCTCTCTGCCTGTCTCTTCCTCTCTAATTATATTCTTGGCTTTATTCTGCAGAAACCTCTCTCTTTCTCTCTCTCTCTCTCTCTCTCTCTCTCTCTCTCTCTCTCAGAAGGTGACTGCTCAGACCTATATAATGCAAATTCAGCAACCACCCTGAAAAGAGAGCTTCTTTTTCCACCACCTGGGAATATGACCGATGCCCATAGGAATTATTAGCCCTGGTTGGCTCAGGTTCCAGGGGGTTGGGAGTCTCTCACTTGCTGACCCAGGCCATACACCCACCCATGCCTTTAAGACCAGGAATAAGGAGTCTGCTACCAAAAGAAGGAAGGCAGGAGAAAATTTGCTAGAAACCCAAAAATAATAGCTATACATAATCCACTAAAATTGGTTAAAATTTGTTTTAGTTAAATAACTTTATCTAGTGTTACTGTGCCCAATAAAAGCAAGCATTTATGCACTCAAATGTTGGTTAAACAGCTCCTGAGGTCCCACTGGATCCATCAGGCAAGATGTTCCCATTTCCCTGGCAAGGGTTTCCAGGTTTCTGAGTGTTCCCAGAAAATAACTTTCTTCCCCTCCTTTCCCTACAGACTACGTCCCAAATCACTGCCAGAAGGGGATCATTCGTGCCTGTGCATGGGATAATTAACCAGACCCTTTTGCTAGAGGTGAGAGGTTTAGTATTAGATAGAAAGAAAAAGGAATGAGAGATGCTTTTAGAGTTTCTGGAGAAGGGAAAGAGCAGTCACAGGTAGGTGGGAGGTGAGAAGATGACAAAGGCAAACATCACTTATTTTTTTAAATTTTCCCTGAAAAGAAGACCAAATGCTACTGGCTCAGGGCTTCCCTGGGCCTATCCATTGGGACACGCTGGGGAAGGACCAGCTAACTTCAACAGTACTCGCCGTATGCAGAGTGGAATCCCCGGCAATTTGGCAGAGATGCACCTGTAGTCAGTACTTAGCAGGTGGCAGTGAAGGCCATCCCTGGAAGCAGAAATCCGACTGCTCTGCGAGAGCAGATAAGCTGAGGGTCGGAGAAGGGAAGGTTTAAAAACTCACAATGGCCCTGATTAGCCAGCTGAGAAAAGTGCCTGCCTAAAGAAGGGCTCTGGCATGGCACAGTGGCTCACACCTATAATCCTAGCACTCTGGGAGGCTGAGGCAAGTGGATCGCTCAAGGTCAGGAGTTCGAAACCAGCCTGAGCAAGAGCGAGACCCCGTCTCTACTAAAAATAGAAAGAAATTAATTGTCCAACTAAAAATATATAGAAAAAATTAGCTGGGCATGGTGGCGCATGCTTGTAGTCCCAGCTACTCGGGAGGCTGAGACAGGAGGATTGCTTGAGGCCAGGAGTTTGAGGTTGCTGTGAGCTAGGATGATGCCACAGCACTCTAGCCTGGGCAACAGAGCAAGACTCTGTCTCAAAAAAAAAAAGAAAAAAGAAAAATGTAACTAAAATAAAATGGCTACGATTATTCCTAAAACAACTTCATATTCAATGTCTGATTCTTCTGAATAATTTTTAGACTCAGTCTTGATGTCTCTTTTTTACTATACAATATCATCATCTGTACCTTCAACAGCATTAATAATGAAACATTTCTTAGAAGAGAAATATATATATGTGTATGTATATATATATATTCCAGTATAAGTTTGAAATTTGAGCTGTATATTAGATAATATTAGGATAAATGTCTTAGATGTGATAATGGTATGTCCTAGAAGAATGTCCTTGCTCTTCAGAGATAAATATTTAGAAGTGAAGTTTCATGTTATTTGCATATCGCTTTCATATAATTCAGCAAACAAATGAACACTTATCCCCCAAAAAAACAAACAGAAAGAAAGAGTGGGAAGTAAAGCAAATATCTCAAAATGATATCAACAGGAAAATCTAGATAAAGAATATACAGGTATACATTGAACTATTTTTTTCACTTTTATGTAAGTTTAAAAATTTCCAAATAAAATTTTATGGGTGGGGGGAAGAGAACTTCATTAAGAAATCCACTCAGATATTTTCTTCCAAGTTTCTCAAGCTGCTAGCACCAACTCAGAAAGTTTGATTCCAGTACTTTCTTGATCTTACCAGACAGGTGTCAACAGAAGTGTTTAGACAAGAACCGTGACTCACATGCCTTTCCCCAAGTGGTTCTCAGACAGTTTGTTCACTAAGGTATCAGTGGTTACAGTTTTCCAAGCATGACACAAGAAATAATAACCAAGTCCATCTATGTGTCGGCAACGGTAACTATTTCAGGGCTGTTATTTGTTTGTTTGTTTGTTTGTTATATTAACTTTTCTTTTTATAAAGCCAGAATCACCCTGATACCAAAGCAAGGAAAGGACACAACAAAAAAAGTAAAAACTACAGACCAATATTCTTTACAGTGGTTCCCCAACCTTTTTGGCACCAGGCACCAGTTTCATGGAAGACAATTTTTCCCTAGACAGGGGCGGGTGGTGGGGAGGGATGGTTTCAAGATGATTCAAGCACATTACATTTATCGTGCAAACCTCTCTGCTAATGATAATCTGTATTTGCAGGTACTCCCCAGAGCTAGCATCACCACCTCAGCTCCACCTCCGCTCATCAGGCATTAGATTCTCATAAGGAGTATGCAACCTAGATCCTTGGCATGTGCAGTTTACAGTAGGGTTCATGCTCCTATGAGAATCTAATGCAGCTGCTGATCGGACAGGAGGCGGAGCTTAAGCAGTGATGCGAGCAATGGGGAGTGGCTGTAAATACAGATGAAGCTTCACTGGCTCCCAACACTCACCTCCTGCTGTGTGACCTGGTTCCTAACAGGCCAGTACCTGTCCATGACCCAGGGGTTGAAGACCACAGCTTCATGAAAGTACATGCAAAAAATCCTCAGCAAAATACTAGTAAACTGAATGCAACAGCACATCAAAAAAAAATCCACCATGTCCAAGTGGGCTTCATCCCGGGGATGCAAGGATGGTTTAACATATGCAAATCAATCAACGTGATTCACCACATAAACAGAAACAAAACAAATATATTAATTTTTATTGATACTTTATTTTCCAAAATGTATACAATGCATGTAAATTAGAATCATCATAATAAATATTAAATAATGATAAAAATATGAAGAAAAAGGCATTGTTCCATTGCAAGGTAAATGAAGACTGTGTTCAAAAGAGTTACCAGATGTATAATTCTGCAGGAGAGGAGTTGGAATTTCTTCGCTATTTTCAGAAAAAAAATTCACAAGTTAATAAAGATGAATTGCCTAGAGATAGATTTTAATGAAAGTGAACATACCACAGCAGCATATTTATTACCTTGAAGTAATGATTTCATAGAAGCACACCTGATAGCAGAATACGTGTTGTTTACACTATCCAAGCACACCTGGTCTTATCCTATCTTTTCTCAGGGCTTTTGTTTGGCTGACGGTGGTTGCAAAGGGAACCTCTGTGTCTGAGGTGTTAAAACACAGTGGGTCAAGGGTAAGGTGCATCTTCAAATTGGACAGTTGACACACACATCCATGCCACCTGGCAGTTGTGGAGCTCAACGTGGACTAACCAGTTGGAAATCTGGTTTATATGACAGTCTCTGTGAGACTAGCAAGCAGGAGTTCCTCCCCTTGGTGTGACCAGAGTTTCTGGAATTGCTAATCTGGACCATCTCCGGGACCATGTGACCCTTTGCAATGTAGCTCCCATCTGTGAGACCCGCCTGAGGACCAGCAGCCTTTTCATCTCTGTGCCTGCTGTGTGCGAGGGTGGCGGGGACCAGTGTTGTCTGAGCAGAGGTGGCAGGCTTGCTAAGATGCACCACACGCACCCCTCGCAATGATGGCAGCAATGACCGCAACAAAGACTGGGAACTTTCATCCCACCTGGCTACTCCATTGGCTCATCTGCTGTCTGAGAATGATAACGTCTGCGTTCCTTCCTCCTGTCGCCAACAAACATTAAGTTGCTGCTGCTTCATCAGATTACTGTGAACAATCAGAGAGAGACCAAAAAAAAAAAAAAAAGAGTATAAAGTAGGACTGTTATTATACAAACAAAGGTCTTTGAAAGGACAGAGGAATAATGATCCCGAAACATAGTTGAGGACACTTTCTTCTTTAATGAAGTTATTTACTCTCATTCCTTTGGTTCCTGAAGGGAAGGTAATCTCAGTAGCTTGTTTTCCTAGCCTTTCCTTTTATTTGCCCCTTTGGATATAAAAAGCCTGTTCTGAATTACTCAAATATGCCTAGAACTCAAAAGCATGCTTGTGATTACGCCCCTTTACACATTTAATGAGGAAAAACCTCGCTAACAAGAAAATAGGGAGGCTTGGAGATAATGAGCTCCCGTCCTCTTGCGGTCCCAAAGCATCCACGTGTGGCTCCAAGCCCTGAAGCCCAGCTATGCCCCGGCCCCTCCGAGCTGCCCACCCCTGCGGCCAGTGACAGCTTCCCACACTGGCAGAGTACCCCTGAAATGCAAACGCTGCGTGCTTGACATTCACTCCACAAAGGGAGGAGATGTAGTGAGTCAAGGCCAACAGAAGCGACTCAACCAGCTCTAACGGCTTTCTGTTTCATGACTTGGAACACACACAGGTGAAGGCACGAGAGATGAAGGGCTGCACCCACGGCCACACGGCTCCTTGGGTGGGCAAGGCCCCGGCTGCCAACACGGCACTGCACCGTCTTAATAGCCTCCTCTTTACACCGTTGATGACAGAGGCGTCCCCCCCTAGGGTTCTGGTGATGGCTGAACTCGTAACACCCGGCACTAGAGAGATGAGACCCACGGCAGCTTATTCGTCACAAACACTCACAGCCCAGGACACGAGAGCATCGCACGCCATGCAGGGCCACAGAGGGGCTGCACGTGGGAGCAGAGCGAACAAGCAGGGACTGTGGGAGGCAGGCCCTGTAGAACCAAGAGGGTGGGATGCCCCCAGCGCTCACGGAGGGGTGGGATTGGCTTGTTTGAATGGTTCTGGGGGCCAGCAGGGAGATGGAGCTATTGGGGAACTGAGTGGGGAAGGGAAGCTGCAGTCAGGCCATTCAAGGCCCTTCTGGTTTCAGATGTCAAAGCAGCATAGAATGCTGGGACTTACTTTCAACCTGTAACACATCCCCTTCACCACATCTTCCTTTTCATCTTCTGTTTTCAGGATATGGATTTCTCTTCAATCTGTTTCTAGATCCTGTTCTTTTTACTATATCATTCTTCATTTATCCTAGCTACCTTTGTTTAGGACTATTTCCTGCCTCAATAGCAGGCTTCTGAAGCCCTTAGTGCCGGGGTATTTTCTGGGGGAAACTAAGATGAATGGTATACCCAGAAAGAAACAAGTGCTATTAAGGCAGAATCCTATAAGGGGGCTGCTTACAGGGGTTTTGCCCATTTGGGGCGACAGAATCCTTACTCTAATGTCAGCTGGGGTCATCTCAATCCTGAGATACACACAGCGTAACATGGAGGAATTGTAGAGACCTCACACAGGGGCAGAACATTGGATGAGAATGACTCTTGCTCTGTACTTAGCTCTCATTCAATTTATCGTGCTTTGTTAATTACAACAAATTATACAGACACACACGTAACCAAAGATACCTGCTGTGATATTGATGGCAGTGATTTCTGTGGAGTAGAATTATGGGATTCCCTCTTCTTTTATTTTTTTTTTATTTTGAAATAATTATATGTTTAGAGAAGTTGCAAAAATGGCACAGAGACATCCTCTGTGCCCTTCACCCACTTTCTCTCAGTGGTAAACTCCCCCATGCTTTTCACTTGCCTTCCTTTTCTTTCACGCTTTCCTTCTTCTCTTTCTTTTCTTCCTTCTTTCCTTCTTTCTCGGCTTCACAATCAGTGCATATCACTTGGATAACAAGGAAGAGAAACAATTAAGAGGAATTTTTACAATGTGAGTTGGGAGCACAAGGCCGTTGTCCTCCCTCACTTGCGTCTCCACGGAGGGGGGAGTGTTACTGGCCAGCGGGGGCCCCCACAGCCTCACCCCACCCTTGGGCAGGGGTGTCTGCTACAACAGCAGGGCGGTGGCAGCAGCATTCTTAGGCTCTGCTTAGGCTTGGTCAGAGTCTCGTAAATGCCAAGTCCAAGGTTGTCTTGCCCTTCGATGTGTTCGGCAACTCTCTGGCTAGCTGGCTCCTTGGTATGAGACGGTATCATGCTGCCGGTGGTGCCGCATGTCTCGGTCCTTGTGTCAGGGTCCTCACCCCTGTGGTGGCTGGTGTTCCGTCTCCAGGGTGAGGAGATGTCTCAACCTCTCTCAGTGGGATCATTCACTTCCAGCCTGGGGTGCAAACTGCAAACGGTGCTTTCCAGATACGTTCTGTGCAAGACATTGGAGAGCCATCTCCTCTTGATCTCCCAAGAGCTCAGGAGGAGATCGGTGGCATTCCATCAAAGTCACAGCAGGGATAGCACACTGGTGACCACAGGGGAGACAGCAAGTGGCAATTCTCGTTTCCCTCCTCACTACAGATGTCGAGGATATTATCACCAGTCCTGCCTGGAAGAAAGTCAAGATGTTCTTATTGTTAGGCCTCACGTTTTTCTATTTTGCCTGACTTGGATAATTCTAAGGTTCTGGAATAACTTCTCAGGGAGTGTCCAAGAATCCTCTTTTCTAAGAGTCACTCAGAACAAGGCGGATAACACCTCCCAAGAGGTCAGAGCAGGTGGCTGAGCAGGTGGCAGTCCTGGGGATGACACCTCGGCCTCACTATTCCTCCACGGTGGATCAATGCCACATTCATGGTAATGTTGGCTCCAAGCTGTACCACTGAGGAATGGGTCAGGATTTTGTGCCATGAGACTCTTCAGGCCAGGGACTTAGGATGCTGAGGTTTACCCAGGACCCTCTTATATAGTAAAAACCGATTTGCAAAAAGGAATTGAGGAAAAAAGAGTTCTTAATTCTATTGCAAAATGCTATCCAGTGACTACATATGGAATGTGCTCAAACTGCTAGGATTTTACGATGCTTACGATAGGCGACCATTCGACAGAGTATCCAACACAGGCTCAGAGACGGCCTGACCTAGGGGCTAAAAGTTGATAGTTTGGAGTCAGATACTCTTGGATACAAATCCCAGCTTTAGGATTGAACAGCTGTGTGGCCTTGAGAATAGTAGTTACACCTACATTTCTTCATCTGTAAGATGAAGCTTAGAAGAATACCTAACAAGAGCCATTTGCAAAGATCAAGTGAGATGCAGCACATACATACTGTGCTTAATCCAGGGTCCTGCCACATAGCAGGCACTCAAAAATATTAGCTGTTATCATCTGAATAAATATATGATAGTGATAAAGATAAAAACTTCTTTGCGCTAAATCCGCCTCTGATTTAGGAAGTAAATACCATTCTTGGCCACTCCAGGGTTGGCCAGGAGTGAGGTATACTTAGCTGTGGGCATGAGGCAGATCACACCCAGGGCGGAGGCAAAGTGCAGTCAGGCGTTCCAGCTGTCTGGGCTGTACATTATGACCTCCTGCTTGGGACAAGGAAAAATGTAGTTGTACCTCCCTTTTCCTTATCAGTGTGCTCCTGAGAAATTACAGGTAAGTCAAACTTTATACACCACCTTGTTTTAATTTAAATGCACAAGGGAATTTTCCTGTTTGAGGGACCCTTTGCAATTAGTCCTTTTATAATGTAAGTTCTCATAATTTGATTCAATGCATCTGATTGTTTATCCAGCTTCTTTAAAACACAGCTTTCTGAAAGACTTTTAAATTGTCACTACGTTGATGGCATTTCCATAGATGAAAAAGAGCAGGGAACATGGTTGTCTTAACAGCTGGCCTCAGTACTCTTAGGGAAGAAACTATCTTTGTTCAGGAAAACATCCTGATGAGCCACTTGGAAGAGAATATGAGACACTGAAGATTCAACCAAGTAAAAGAAGTCGCCAAGCTGCCCAGCATTAGAAGTAAGCAGGCCCTGGGGGTTAGAGGAGAGTGTGGAGACTGGGATTGTTGAGCAACAGGGTGCGGTAGGAAAGGACTTCTGATAACCGGGGGATGGTTAATTTTATATGTCAACTTGCCTGGGCCTCGGTGCCCAGATATATGTTCTAACATTACTCTGAATGTTTCTGTGAGTGTATTTTTGGATAAGATTAACATTTTCATCACTGGACTTTGAGCAAAGCTGTTCGCTCTCCATGATGTGGGTGGGCCTCATCCAATCAGTTGGAGGCCTGAACGGAACAAAAGACCACCTTCCCTCCCCACCCCCAGCAGAGAGAATTTGCTGGCAGACAGCCTTCGCCTTCTGACGGGAACTGCAATGTCCATTCTTCCCTCGGGCTCCGGCCTCGCAGCCTTCAGACTTGAACTGCAGATTTTGGACTCGCCAGCTTCCATAAGCATGTGAGCCAATTCCTTGAAATGACTCTCTCTATATAGATGCACACATCATATTAGTTCTGTTTTTCTGAACCAGGATGCCTAGTATTAAATACGAAATTGTTCTGCTATGCAGTGTAGTAACATTTCCACTCCATTTCCTCAAACACATTCAGTCTGCAGCCCAGCCACATGCCTTGTGCAAGTGGTTGTATGTGTATTAATATTTGTGCATGCATGTGTGTGAACCAAAAGAAGGGGCTAAGTTCCAAGTCTGGGCTGTCATAGCACGAAACAAAAATAGCACCTAACAGATGGCAAGACGATCCACAACATGCGTGCAGGAGAAGCAGGATCGTGGAGCTAGACGCCACATTTCTCCTGCCTCCCCAGGAATTTGCACAGCTTGGGCAAGCCACAGGTCTCCCCAGCATTCAGGCCAAACTCGAGGGGGCGTTTAAGAGACAGGGGAGGGACCCATCTCCGGACATCTAGTTCCATAAAGACCAAAACATTGTTTTCTTTTAAATTCACAGACTATATTAAGCATCGTCAGTTACCATACTTAGAAGCAGAACCGGGTGATAAACTTTGCTAGTGATCACAGCTCGCTTCTAGTTATTTGTACTCCTGTCTGAGATTAAGAACGCCACCACCAAGTAAACCAAAACAAACAAAATAAAACACGAAGAGAGGCAGTGTGCAAAGAGAAGGCGTGATGCAGCTGGACTCCCTTGAGGGGCAAAAACAGAGAATGTCTCCCAGCGCGGTCCCAGGTGCTCCTTGGCGGAGGCGTTTCCCCATCTCGGACGGCGAAGGAAGGATGGAGGGAGGCGAGAAAGGGCCACCTCGGGACACGGCAGGTGTGGGGGCTGCCCACGATGGGGCTGTCATGGTAGTCCATTCCTGGGGTTGGTAGAGATTCTCAAGATGGCACAAAACGAAAAAATATCTGAACTAACTAAAAATACTTACCCGAATCTCAATGACATTCTTGGTGCCAAGGAGAGGTTTAAAGATCAAAATGGACTTCAAATTTATGTGTCTTAGGAGAGGGAAAAATTGACAATTTGGGAACTGAGGAGTGCCCTGCAGTCCAACAGAATTCATTTCTAGAGACTTCCTTGACAGATGCTTGGATCAGGGTGTCAGGTGTGTGTTGAAACTGGTGGCCTTTTCTAGTTGCCAGGAAGCAGAAGTAGAACTGAGGGTGTTTTGTGCTCTCCGTCTAAAACTCACCCTCCTCCTTCCTGTTGGCCTCGTGATTGGCTCAATCAGAATGTCCGAGAGGGGCATAATATCGTTCTTAACTGCCTGAGAAATAAATCTAAACACACTAATATTTTTTTCTGTCTACATCCAGTCACATCAGAAACGTCTATATGTGATTCAGAGGCCAAATGAAAGAAATGTGGGTTTTATGATTTATCTTTAAAACCAAAAACAACACATTCCCAGAGTTAAATAGAAAGGTCACAACCAATAAAACCATCTAATCAGCCTCATTAGTATGTTCCTTTAGCCACATTTCTCTCACTCAACGGAGCGTATCTCCTCTGAAGAACCAGTAGATTTCACAATAACACACAGACAGAAGAAGGAATCTGTGCGATGCAGCCAGGCCCAGCCTGACCAGGGTGCGTTTGCCTCAGAGGGAAAAGGAGACACAAATATTTGAAGAGCAGCATCAACCTTCTGACAAATTTTGACAGATGCACACGGCTGTAAAGTGCACCAAAATTTCAGTAAGACATCCCTGCACGCAACTGCAAGAAATCCTGTGACTGAGCTCCCAAGGCAGGGCTCCTTCAGATCCTGTGGGATTTGGAGCAGGATTTCTTTCAAGAGCCTGTTTAACTTTTTCTGAGGTTGTTCTTGGGAAGAGAGAGGTTCTAGCCCCGTAGTCAGCAATAGCAGACCCAGCTTGGCACCAGTGAAAGATCTTGGACCCAAGACTCCGTAAGCACTTGGAAGTCTTATTCACTCAGTAATCAAAAGAGTTAACAGATTTTTATTATCTCAAGTTTCTCTTGACTGAAATACAGTATTCTGGTGATTCCTACCAAATCTAGATTAAAATCTTCCTTCGAGGGATCCTTAAAGTCTTTCCTCTGTGTCCTTGGCCACAGCTTCTCTTTCTCCTTTGTGATCCTTCCTCCTTCTCCCTCCTGCGTGCAGTGTTGGAATGTCCTGGGCTCAGTCACAGGCAGCCTCTTCTGTCCACGTCCTTCCCCTAGGGTCCTATCCAGGCCCAGGCTGTAAACACGTCTACACTGCTGACTCTCGCACCTACCGGCTTGGTACCTCCGCTTGATCTACGACTTCACATGTTCAACCTAGAACTCTCCATCTTCCCCCAGGCCCGTTTTCCTTCTAGTACGCATTTATTCCACGGCTCAACTAGGCCTAGGAGTCAGCCTTAGTTCCTCCCTTTCCTTCATTCCCCTCGTTCAGTCCATCATCAAGTCCTCTTAGTTTACTTCTAAAATATGTTCCACATCCCTCCTTCTCCTCTGGCACCGCCCTAGTGCAGACTACCATCCTCTCTCGACCAAACCACCTCACTGGCCTCCTCAACGGTCTCCCCCTTCCCCACTTCCTGCCCCCACACCTGCGTTCTCCGTAAAGCAGCCAGAGGGAGCGTTCAACAGTGCGGGTCAGATACCATCACGCTGTTGCTAAAAACCCTCTGGGAAGCTGCTGCTTCCACTTAGGAGGTAGGAAGCCATCCGAGAACATGGCTCCAGCAGCAATGAGACAATGGCATAGATATACAAAATCATGACTCTTCTTTGACCCCATCAAAGAGCTGAGGTCACAAGGCAACCAAGTCAACTAAATTCCAAGGAGTGACAAGCCCTGTGAGAAGAGATGGGATGCAAATATTTGTCCACCTTTGGCAGAGCAAGGAAGGAAGAGGCGGTTGCCAGAGAGGTGGAGAGATAGAAATTATCTAACATTTTAACATACTCTTGCAAACTAGTGTGGGCTAGCATGTCAGTGTGGGATAGGCAGAATCACCAGACACCAGGCGAATCTGCGCTCACTTGCAAGCTCTTTATCACTGGCCTCTGGCAGGGGAAGGGTGAGAGACCGCAGAGACCCTCTGAGCAGTGTGGTGTAGCTGAAGCTAGATCAGAAGACCAACATTCTCAGATTGGACTGAAAACACAAGACCCCAATATATGTTGTACATAAGAAATCCACTTCAAAAATAGAAACACAAACGGGTTAAAAGTAAAAGAATGAGAAAAAGACATACCATGAAATTCCTAGTCAAAATAAAACTGAAGTGATTACCTCATTATCAGACAAAGTAGGTGTCAGAGGAAAGGAATATAGCCAGGACAAAGAGAGAGACATTACACAGTGACAAAGTGGTTACTTCATCAAAAAGACGTAACACTCCTCTGTGTGCATGTACTTAACAGAGCTTCAAAATACAGGAAGCATAAACTGAACAAAGAAAGAGAAATCAACCAATATACAATTATAATTGGAGATTGTAACACTCTTCTCTCAATACATTTTCTATGGTTTTTATTGTACTGTATACTTAAGGTATAGAACACGATGTTTTGATACACTCATACCTACTGAAATGGTTACTACACTCCAATATATTAACATATTCATCATCTCACATATTTACGTCTTTGTGTGTGTGGTAAGAGCACCTAAAATCTACTCTCTTAGCAAACTTCCAGCCTATAACACAATGTGATTAACTGTGGTCCCATGCCTTATTCATCCTCTATAATTGCAACTCTGTACCCTTTGACCCACATCTCCCCATTTCCTCCCCTCCCTGGCCCTGATAACTACTATTCTACTCAGTTTCTGTGTATTTGACTTTTTTTTAGATTCCACATATACAGGAGATCATGCAGTGTTTTTCTTTCTGTGTCGGGCTTATTTCACTTAGCATAACGTCCTCCAGGTTCATTGATGTTGTCATAAATGGCAGGATCTCCTTTTTCAAGGCTGACTGATATTTCCTTGTTTGTACATAACACAATTTCTTTATTCAATTAACTGTCGATGGATACTTAGGTTGTTTCCATATCTTGGCTACAGTGAGTAATGCTGCAATGAACATGGAAGTGTGGCCTTCTCAGTGAGGTACTGATTTCATTTCCTTTGGATATATGCCCAGTAGTGAGATTGCTGGATCATATGGCAGTTCTATTTTTAATTTTTTTGAGGAACATCGTACTGTTTTCCATGATGACTGTACGGATTTACATTCCCACCAACAGTGTACCAGGGTTCCCTTTCCTCTACATTCTCTCCAGCACTTGTTATCTCTTGTATTTTTGAGAGTAAGACAGGTGTGAGATGATATCTCATTGTGGTTTTGTTTGCCTTTCCCTCATGATGCATGATATTGAACACCTTTTCATATACCTGTTGGCCTTTCCCAATAATTGATAGAAGAAGTAGACAGAAAATCAGTATCACTTTAGAGACCAACACTACTACACAAATTGACCTAATTGATATTTAGAGAACACTCTAACCAACAATGGCTGAATACACACTCACTGGACATGCTTATGAAATTTTACCAAGATAGACCATATTCTGGGCCATAAAACAAATTTTAACAATTTTTTAAAAAAAATTAAAGTCATATAAAAATCTGTTCTCTGACCACAATAGATTAAAACTAAAAATCAATAACAGAAGAGTATCTAGAAAAATCTCTAAATATTTTATATTAAACATCACCCTTCTAAGTAATACTTAGTTAAAAGAGGAACACATAAGAGATATTAAAAATATTTTTAAGAAGATGGAAAAGAAAATATATTAACATTTGAGGGATATAGCTAAAGCAGTTTTTAGAGGGAAATTTATAACATTAAATGCTAATGGTAGAAAATGAGAATGATCTCAAATCAATAATCTAAGTTTCAACCTTAGGAAATGAGAGAAAGTGGAGCAAATAAAACCCAAGCAAGCAGAAGGAAGGAAATAATAAGAATTAGAGCATAAATCAAGTAAACTGAAAACCAAGAAAGATAATCAACGAAACCAAACAGCTGGCTTTTTGAGAAGATCAATAAAATCTATAAACTTTGAGACGGTCTGATCAGGAAAAAAGAGAGAAGACACAAGCTACCAATATCAGGAATGAAAAGAGGAGAGAATTGCTGTGGATCTCACAGACATCAAAATATTAAAATGGAGTATTATGAATGAACTTTATACCCAACAGTCTGATAACTTAAATAAAATAGGTAAAGTTCTTGAAAGACACAAACTACAAAGCTCACTCAAGAAGAAATAGATGACGAGAATGGTCCTATATTTATAAAAGAATTGGAATTGTAAGTAAAAACCTGCTTACCAAGGAAACAGTAATGCCTCACTGGTGAATTCTACCAAACATTAAAGAAAGAAATTGTACCAACTGTACACAAACTCCTGCAGAAAATGGAAATAGAAGGAATATTTCCCACACCATTTGATAAAGTCAGCATTACCTTGATACCAATCTAGGCAAAGGCATTTTTTAAAAAAAGAAAGCTACAGACCAACAACTGAAAACAAGCCAAATGTCCATCAACTGGTGAATGAATAAACAAACTATGCCATAGCCATGCGGTGGAATACCACTCAGCAATCAAAAGGAGCAAACATGCAATGACACAGATGAAAAGAATTATGCTAAGTGCAAGAAGTCAGACACAAAGGCCAGCACACTGTATGATTCCATTTACATGACTCTCTGGAAAACACAAAACTAAGAAATCAGATTACAGTGGTTGCTAGTGTTGAGTTGGGAGAAGGGAATTGACTACAAAGGGTCACAAAGTGACTTTTAGTGCTGATTGAAATATTATATATCTTGCTTGTGGCAATATTACATATGTGCATTTGTCAAAGCCATCAGACTATACAGTAAAAGGATGACTTTTACTGTACTGTATGTGAATTATTCCTCAATTAATCTGATTTAAAAAAAAAAAAACTCTCCTGGGAATTCCCACTGCCCTTAGGAAAAATCTAAACTTACTGTAGTCTATTAGGATCTATTCTCTGCATGTTTCTCCAACTTCATGCTTTTGAAGAACATTTAATGAGATGAGGAGAAAGCTCATCATAGAATATTAAGTGAAAAATCAATATATAAAAATTGATTTTCACAGTGGATATCAAATTTGCATTTGATATACACATGTATGTACCTAGAAAATACTACAGGCAGGAAATATACCAAAATATTAACAGTGTTCTTGGGAAGTAGACTTGGAGATTTTTAGCATCCTCTTATGCTTTTGCTTTTGTGTATTTTCCAAATTCCACAATGAATTAAATTTTAACATATTAATTTTGTTTATTCATTTATTATTGTTATTACTGCTACTACTATTATCTTCTTTTGCTAATGACCTTGACTTTTAGTGGAAAAGCCCATGATCTTTGGCTCTTTCTCTCCCATGGTTCCTCTTCCTTCTCCTTCCCTCTGATCCTTCCTGCAGTCCCGGAGACCCTCACCTTCCTTCGCCAGCTCCAGGGCAAACCCTGAAGGTATCTTTGTGTTTGAATAGATATGCTTTTAAGGCTGAGATTCCTAGGAACTCGATGAGGTTAGGGGTGAGCAGAGAGTGAGGGTGGATGTGGGTTTTGGCCTGACAGAGGTAGTTGTAACCTGCCATATTTGGGGTCTATATAGGTAACAGG
>VBSM01001124.1:21773193-21787466 GCA_008086735.1 Cheirogaleus medius
GATTGGATAGTAGCTAAAAAAGGACAGAGGACTGAGAGGAGTTTGGGCTTGTTTTGGCTGATATTTTTAGAATGGGAGGGTCTTCATCATGTTCGTAATCGGAGGACAAAGAGCCAGCAGAGAAAGGAAGAGGAGAGAGCATGAGAGAGGCGACCACTGATGGGGTGGGGTCCCAGAGGAGATGGGAGAAAATGGGGTGGACAGCCTGGCAGAAGTGTTGGAGGCAGGAGGATTCACAGGAGATTGTAGGGCGTGGGACGGGACATCTGACAAATGGTTTAGGTGAAGGAGGAGGTTAGAGCCTCTGCTAAGAGGACTGACTAGAAGAGTAATGAATGAAGAGCTGATAAGACCAAGGAGAGAGTTTAACAAAGTGAAGCAAAGGATTGAGTGGTAGCACGGAGGGCCCAACTAAGCCCAGAAATGTGAATTTGTGGCCACCTCACTTGCCAAAGCTGTGCAGGCCTCTCCAATTCACCACCACCCAAAGGTAGATGGATTGGGGTGGGGTCGATCCCAGGCTGGGAGTTTACAAGAGGTGTAGGGTCAAGAGGCTGGGGAGCTGCAGAAGGGGAAGTGCAAGCCGTGCTTCTGAGAACCCAGTTCACAGGCAGGTTCCCAGACCACCAAGGTCCTTACCAGAGTGGTGTCTAGGAAGCTTTGCTCTTGGGTAACTCGAACCAAGGGAGACTGTCCAGTGATATTGAGAATCCATTACTTTACCCTTGAGCATTGATTCATCACAGTTAAATTTAATCCTAATTCTTCAATAATAATGGTTACAAATTTGCTGCTGCCCTATTATAAAATATGAATAGGACTTATCTGAACTTCAGTTACACTTCTTGATATATGGACCGATCAAGACAATAGGGCAACAGCAAGTCAATTATATTTCTAATAAGCATTTGTGAGCTTAACTAGTAGACAGAAAAAGATGGTTTAAAAAAGAAGACATCATGTCGGGTGAAGTTATTAATGTCTAAAAGACTACTTTTTAAAATTAATAACCTCTGAGAGATAGTTCGGTGGAGTAAATAAAAAACAACATTAGGAATCAGAGCATTTGGATTTTAGATTCAGTTCTGTAATTAACAGGCTGCACAACCTTGAGAAAGTCACTCACTGAACTAGTTTCCTGATGCACAATGCAAAAGAATCAAGTAAGACATTGGTTAAAATTCCTTCCAGTTTTACATATTTATATTTTTGAGTATCTGTATCAAATGTGGGG
Organism: Cheirogaleus medius; assembly: GCA_008086735.1. Lineage (NCBI taxonomy): Eukaryota > Metazoa > Chordata > Mammalia > Primates > Cheirogaleidae > Cheirogaleus > Cheirogaleus medius. The sequence goes on from VBSM01001124.1 coordinate 21,774,428, forward strand.
CCCATCTCAGCACATGATGTATAACACGTACTTGATAAATGGTATTGAACCAAGTTGAAGTGAACATCAGGAAACCAAACAGAAAACACATAGTTATCCTTGGATAAAGTTATGGGCCACACGTGTGCATACATGTAATGCTGGAAACCATTTCAGAGAGTGATAATCACTGATAGATGATATTAATAGATAAATAATAGAAAGAAAGATCTCAAAAATATGTTAAAATTTTTTAAAAAAATGTTTGTTTCTCTCAGTTGTAACTTGATGCATGCTGGTGGTAGAAAATTTGAGATTCAAGTGTAGAGTAATTTTCCCAGAAGCTCAATTGACTAAAAACTTTGCCCCCAAAAGCCCCGAATACTGGAGAGTGGAGTTAATTCTCCCTATACTTGAAAGAAGTAATGTAAGAGCAAATAAAAAGGAATTCATTAAGCAGAATTTTTGCAATAGCCGTGCTTATGAACAGGTTCAAAATAGGTTGAATCAGTCAGAGTTTGATCAAAGAGGCAGAAAAAAAGAATCAACTTACACAATTGTGGGACTGGTGTCTTAGCCCTCCTGGGCTGCTATAACAAGATACCATAGACTGGTTAGCTTATAAACAATATAAATTTATTTCTCACAGTTCTGGAGGCTGGAAAGTCCAAGATCAAGATACTGGCAGATTTGATGTCTGGTGAAGGTTTGCTTCCTGGTTCATAGACAACATCTCCTTGCTGTGGTTCTCATATGGCAGAAGGGACAAGCTAATTTTGTAGGGTCCCTTTTATAAGGGCACTAATCCCATTCATGATGGCTTCACCCTCATAACCTAATCATCTCCCAAAGGCCCCACCTCCTACTACCATCAACTGGGGGTTAGGATTTCAACATGAATTTTGGGGAAGCACAAACATTCAGACCATAGTCACTGTCTAAGCAAGTCTAAAGTCCATAGGGAAGGCCATCAGGAAGGGAAGATGAAGAGGAGGCTAAAAACCCATGGACATAAACTGGAACATTTGGAAATCAGTTCTTCCCTCCCTCTCTTTCCATGAAAGGCCTGATCCCTCTTTTAAGGCCTTACAACTGATTAGGCCAGGCCCACCCGGATACTCTCCTAACTTAAACTCTCTAAGTTAAGTACTATTTTGTCACCTTCATTTTACTGAGAAAGAAACTGATAGAAAAAGAGGGTAAGGTGAAGATTAAATTGTGTGCCTGGTATAGAATAAACATTCACTATTATTACTATTTGCTAGATATTTTACATATTTTTCTCCACTTAATTAAATAGCTTGCTCCATCATTTGACAAAGGTTAATCAAACATCTGCTGTGCAGCCAATGGAAATAGAAGAAAGGACATCAGCTGTGGTCCCTGCCTTCACCGAGCTTGCAGTGCACAAGTAAGTGGAGAACAAATAAGAAGTCATTCTAACACAATGCAATAAGTACTATTCAATTCACTGCAATCCAACAAGGTGAGTAGTATTATCATTCTTCTATAGAAGAGTAAACCAAAACTTATTGAGACTGAGGAACTAGTTCATAATTATATAGTATATTAGTTTTCTAGGGCTGCAATGCCACAAACTGCGTGGCTTAAACAACAGAAATTTATTCTCTAACAGTTCTGGAGGCTAGAAGTCCTAAATCAAGGTGTCAGCAGGGTTGTCTCCTTCTGAGCTCAGTGAAAGAGAATCTGTTCCATACCTCTTACATAGCTTCTGATGACTTGCTGGAAATCTTTGGTGGTCCTTCACTTGTAGAAGCATCACCGCAATCTCTGCCTTCATCCTCACATGACCTTCTCCCTGTGTGTGTGTTTGTACCCAAATTTTCCCCTGGTATAAGGCCACCAATCATGTTGGGGATCAGGGGCCCACTCTACCCCAGTATGGCCTCATCTTAACTAATTACATCTGCAGTGACACTATTTCCAAATAAGGTCACATGCTGAGGCACTGAGGGTTAGGACTTTAACATACGAATTTAGAGGGACAAAATTCAACCCATAACATACAGCTTACAGGTGGCAAAGTTTGGAGCCAACCCAAGTCTGTTTGACTCAGAGCCCATACATTATACCTCTTCGCTCTAGATAACAGATGTATAATGGATTAATGAAAGAAAACTGCTCACTTTTTTTGCAACGTGAAAATATTGCAACTTCAGAGATCTCTCCTTGACTGTGAGGAAGCCTTGTGAACATCAGCCTCTTAAGCTCCAGATCAACATGATTTGTCCCATGTGCACCAGACTGAACGGCCCACTGGTATTTTTAATCTGTACCTTGAAAAGTGAAATATCATTCTCCATTTGGTGAAACTCCAAAACCATATCCACCAGAAACTTAAAAGATCTATAAATATATCAAAGTCATGCAAACATCTTGAATTTAAACCATCAGGCTAGTTAATTTGACAAATTTTTACCTGGATAAAATGAACTGCCCCCTTTGCAAGAAAGGGTAAATTAGTCTTAGCTGATTAAGACGTGAAGAAAATATAATTTCAGTTTAGGCAAATCCAGAGGTGTTAGCTGAAGATACTATGATTAAATTTCAAGTTTACTATTGGTGTTTGAACTGTATCACTGCTTCTGTCTTGAAGTGCTTCAGGACTTTATTGTTACTCCTTTATTGCTTGTGCCAAATATTGGTGTGATAGTGCTTATATCACTTGTAATATTCATAACCATCATTTGAAAACTTCAACTCCAGACTCATGGCATATACATTTCCCTGCCTTGCAGCCCTGTGAGTCCCTAAAAAAAATGCCTCCAATAGCCATCTAGAAGAATGGCATATAAAGGCCATCAATAAATGCCTGGAGAATTGAACTGAATTTCTAACATCTTTATGTATGGAATGTATCTAAAGATCAAAGAACAAAGTAAAATCAACTAAAATTCATTTATTAAGAATAATCATCTGAAACCTTTTTAAGAAGAATTTAAGTGTACATTTTTAAAAAACAAATGTTATTTGCATTTCTACTTTCAACATTAATCAACATTTTCACATTGCAACAAAAGCAAGCAGGATCTGGGGTTTTGTTTCACACAGGAATATCCTTCACTATATCAGCTAAACCAAAATCTGATTCATGAATTTGGTAGCAAGTCTTTCCCGTTATGGATATTACCTTTTGTTTGGTCTTTAACCACAACTAGTCATTCTTTTGAAATTGCCTACAAGGGGTGGACAAGTGTTTGCTGAATGACTGAGAGACCAGGCACTGTGGGGTATAGAACTGGACAGGGAATGTCCACCTGCTCAGACACATGGGGGACCCATTTACCATATTATGAAAACAGATCATCATCGTGGTGAAGAGCTTGGCTTTTAAATCAGGAGGATTTGAGTTTGAATTTCCCAGTTCTGCCACCCACATGCTGTGTAAACTGGGGCAAGTTACTTAACCTCTCTGAATCCCACCTGCAATATCACTATCATATTTACACTTACCTCATAGGGCTGGTGAAAAATTAAATAAGATGATATATATAAAGCATTTAGCATCCTACTAAAATAAAGATTTAATAAAAGATAGCTATTATTAAATACTTAATGAAGGGAAAAGTCTGAATTATAAAATTTTCATGGTAGATTTATTACTTTAATATACATTTAATAACTGAAGTACACATGATGACTAATTATCATAATTTGCAACATAATTATCAACAGATGTTCTAAGAACCTGTTTAATTTAGGGCACTCAGTGCCATATGCTGGAGAAAAGAAGAGGTAAGTAAGTATTTGGTGGAAGAATCAGGTCTTGATATAGCCTAGTAAAGGATTTGAAAGGATCTTCTTAAATGATTAGGTAAAAATGACTTGAATTAGCATATTGGTTGTTTCTATGTTAGCTAGAGTTTATAAGCACTTGAAAAAATATTTTCTTGAGTAATTTATTCAAAATCTCCTTTATGCTAGTAAAGGTTTATGAAAATTCATTTTATTAATATTACAGATAGTACAAAATTAAATGCTAACCAGTACCAGTGTGAATGGCACAAGATTTAGAATTAGAATCTGAATTGATGTGGTTTTTTTCCTTATGTGTATTTGTATGTGTGCAGCATGACATTTATACATAGTACACCCAGAGACATAAACAGAGTACTCACAGGAGATCCAAGCATCTTGGAGTCAGTCACTCGCTTTCAATCAAATATAAACTTAGCACAAGAAAACCGCCTCTACTAGGTAAAAGCATGTGCTAAAAGCCTGTTGGGCTCACGGACTACTTGGATTAGAAACATCCTTCCTCCACTGTATAATTGGCAACTTCTAAATCCTCTATGATTTAGTGTTTTAGAAATATAGAACTATGTTTTTGTTCCCCTCCTGACAATTCTGGGTGTATCTTAAGGTGCTTATTCACATCCTGGAGAAAATGAGTCTATTTAGGGTTCAGGAAATAGATCTTTTTCAAAATTCTGGGTTATCATTCACCATGGACTGCTAGAGAGCAATGGCACAATCCTAGGCCCCATGCGGTTTACTCGGTCAATCCCTGGCTATGGCATCTCCTTTTGACGGAGTCAGTAGCCAGAAATCCACATCGGCGCAGGATTCAGTATTCATGAGTATCTGAGCAAGCAGCCGCGTAGAGAGCTCTGGGATTCCGAAGTGTTCTCATGACTGAGACACTTTGAGGGAGCCTGGCCGGCTCACAGAGAACAGCCCTGACCTTTCAACCCTGCGAATTCAAATGCAATTTGTCATCCGATGTAAAATGAACTTGGTCATGTGTAATCCTGCATGGTGGAGGGGTCTTGTCCCAGAACAACTCGAGAACATGAAAGAGAGGCATTGAAAAATAAAACCCACAAAATGGCTGAGAACACACATCGATATGCTAATAACAAATTCCTTCTCCAAAGTAATGAACAGCCCTGTGACTCCCAGGGCGGTGTGGACCCTGTTAACACACACAGGGGGCCAAAAGGGGAGATGCTGCTGTTTTTTTTTTCCTCTCCTTGGAATTTGAAATACATTTTTATATTTGCTTTTCACTGTCTCCTTTTATCATTCAAAATGAGGCCATCCTGTAATGGTTATTGTGTTCTACTTTTCTCTGTGACCATGAAAGAAAGGTTGAATTGCTACAGTTTCTCATTTCTGAAACTGTCTCTTTCTCTGGGGACCTTTCTGAGTGGATGGGGATCTGAATCAGGGCTGGACAGAATGCACCCCCTGGGAGAGGCTCAGAGAACCAAACCTGTCATAGCTCCCAAATCTCTTAAGCTTTCCGAGGAAGAATCCTGGTGGTTCCAGGACCTGCTCTGTTTTTTTCTACCCAGCAAGTTTTCAACTGCTTTAGCATTGTTTCAAAGAGCATTTTCAAAGTAAATCTCTTTTCTTCAATTGTTTCCAACTTGCTTAAGCATCACCATTAATTGGGTAGCTGTTATAAAGAGTAGAATGTGCTGGAAGCGCCATGAATTATGACATGCATTGTTCTTTTGACATTTGAAGTTCTTCATTAATGTCCATTTGAAAGCTTATAATTATGAAATAGTCTTGTAAACAGCTACAAATAATTCACTCATGTGAAATATTTGCACAAGCACACACTTGGATGATAAGAGTAAGGAAACAAAGACTTTTATGTATTTACCCTTTTCCCTCTATTTTCTCCTGAAGTGTTTTTGAATTTATTTCCTTGCAAGATAGAGAAAATATTCAAAGGTCTCACCTCAATCTGTCAGGGAAATTTCTTAAGCCACAATAAGTTATCATCAGTCTTGTCCTTTGTAATTGTAAAAGAAGTATCTCCACTTTCTAGACTTCTACTCCAATGGGAACTCAGTAGCCAAAAATCAGCCATGACTCAAAGGAATTATTTTGTTTTGTTTTGTTTTGTTTTTTGAGACAGAGTCTCACTCTGCTGTCCAGGCTACAGTGCCATGGCGTCAGCCTAGCTCACAGCAACCTCAAACTCCGGGGCTCAGGCAATCCTTCTGCCTCAGCCTCCTGAGTAACTGGGACTACAGGCATGCGCCACCATGCCCAGTTAATTTTTTCTATATATTTTTAGTTGGCCAATTAATTTCTTTCTATTTATAGTAGAGATGGGGTCTCACACTTGCTCAGGCTGGTCTTGAACTCCTGACCTTGAGCGATCCTCCCGCCTCGGCCTCCCAGAGTGCTAGGATTACAGGCGTGAGCCACCACGCCTGGCCTCAAAGGAATTGTTATGCTCTTGAATATTTGGCAAGGGGAATCTTTATCTAAAAAGAGTGGTCATTGTTTTCTTTCGCACTTTTGTTGTGAAAATAATAATTGTTATTTTATTCTTGTTAAAATATAACAGGAAGAGATTTGCTGTGTATCTTTGTCATAAACCATCTGTGCCCCCACACTTCTCCATACACGGCTCATACCCCAGTCACTGCTTTCTCACTATCTTGCTGTAACAACATACACATTATTCCCTCAAGCCAACCAGTGTACTGTGCTTCCTTGTTTTGGGGCATTTATGCTCAAGAACTCTCCCTTCATGGCCTGCCCTGGCTCTATTTGTCAGGGCTTTTTTTTTTTTTTAGACAGATTCTCACTCTGTTGCCCAGGCTAGAGTGAGTGCCATGGCGTCAGCCTAGCTCACAGCAACCCCAAACTTTTGGGCTCAAGCAATCCTCCTGCTCAGCCTCCCTAGTAGCTGGGACTACAGGCATGCACCACCATGCCCGGCTCATTTTTTTCTATATATTTTTAGTTGGCCAATTAATTTCTTTCTATTTTTAGTAGAGACGGGATCTCGCTCTTGCTAAGGCTGTTTTCGAATTCCTGACCTTGAGTGATCCACCCGCCTCGGCCTCCCAGAGTGAGCGTGAGCGTGAGCCACCATGCCCGGCCTCGTCAGGGCTTTTAACACAAGTGACTCCATTTTGATTCTTACAACATTCACAAGTACAATGTGATGTTGTGACATATGTACAAGATGCAGAGTGATTAAATCAAGCTAATGAACATATTGATCACCTCACTTGACTTTTTTTGGTGATTCATTTGAAATTTACTTTTAGTTATTTTGGAATATACATGATTACTGACTATAGCCACTCTACTGCACAAGAGATCTCAAAACTTATTCCTTCTGTCTCACTGAAACTTTGTACCCTTTGCCCACAACTCCCCATTCCCTCCTTCCCTGCACCCCCACAGCCACCATTCTACTCGCCACTTCTACAAATTCAAATTTAGATTCTGCATACAAATGAGATCATCTGCATTCCTGATTTCTATCTCAATGCCTATCCTATCCTACATTACCTTCATAATGCAGCTAGTGGTAAATCATTCTCTGATGGAATATATCAGCAATAATTAGGAGAACCCATTCCCCTGCCACACTGTAGGGCCCACAATTTTGCCACTCCTGGAGAAAACTGTACTATTCATTCAATAAAAACATGACACATGACAATGTTTCAGTCAATGATGGACCACCATCATATGGGTGGTCCATAAGATTATAGTGGAGCTGAAAAATTCTTATCACCTGGTATTTACTATAGTATACATTTTATCATTATTCCTGATTGTATTCCTTCTACTTATAAAAATCAATCAATTGTAAAACAGCCTCAGGTGGGCCCTTCGGGAGATATTCCAGAAGAAGGCATGGCTATCAGAGGAGATGGAAGCTCCATGCGTGTTCTTGCCCCTGAAGACCTTCCTGTGGGACAAGATGTGGAGGTGGAAGACAGTGATATTGATGATCCTGACCCTGTGTAGGGCTGGGCTAATGTGTGCGTTTGTGTCTTAGTTTTTAACAAAAAAGTTTAAAAAGTAAAAATAAAAACAGAAAAGGCTTACAGAATAAGGATATAAAGAAAGAAAATATTTTTGTACAACCGTGCAATGTGTTTGTGTTTTAAGCTACGTGTTATTGCAAAAGAGTCAAAAGTCAGAAAAAAATTAAAAGTTTATAAAGTAAGAAAAAAGTTACAGTAAGCTACAGTTAATTTGTTATTGAAAAGAAAAATATCTTTTTATAAATTTAGTGTAGCCTAAATGTTTATAAAGTCTACAGTAGTATAAAATAAAGTCCTAGGCCTTCACATTCACTCACCACTCACTCACTGACTCACTGAGAGAACCTTCCAGCACTGCAAGCTCCATCCATGGTAAGTGCCCCATACAGGTGTACTATTTTTTATCTTTTGTACTATATTTTTGCTGTACTTTTTCTATGTTTAGTATGTTTAGATACACAAATGCTTATCACTGTGATAAAATTGCCTACAGTATTCAGCACAGTAACATGCTGTGCAGGTTTGTAGCCTGGGAGCAATAGGCTATACCATATAGCCTAGGTGTGTACTATTTAGGTTAATACCACGTTTCCCCGAAAATAAGACCTACCCATAAAATAAGCCCTCGCAGGATTTCTAAGCATCTGCGCAATATAAGCCCTACCCCGAAAATAAGACCTAGTGATGGGCGTGGCTATGCAGCGTATCTGCACGACCCATGCATTTCGTCTCAGAGCGCTAAAGAAGATGAGCAGCCCTTCTCATCTGCCCCATCGTGACAGCTACTATCCCAGAGGTGACCGGAAAGGTGCGGGCAGCCCCATCAACAAGGTCAGCTCCCCCTGTCAGGTCCTGGCCATCTGTGCGTGCTGCAAGCTGAGGCTTTGAGGGGAAAATAACACATCCCCTGAAAATAAGCCCTAGGGTGTCTTCTTGAGGAAAAATAAATATAAGACCTTGTCTTATTTTCGGGGAAACATGGTATAAGTGCACTCTATGATGTTCTCACAACAGTGAAATCCCTAGCAACGCATTTCTCAGAACATATCCCCCTTGTTAAGCAACTCACAAGCACAGTCAAGCCCTCATGCCCAGCCCACCCCTGTCCCCAAGCTACTCACCTGGAGGAACACAACGGGCTAAGGCATAAGACAGACATGGTTCAAATCTCAGTTCTGGCCATGCTGGGTGGCTCATACTCATAATCCCAGCACTTTGGGAGGCCAAGGCAGGAGGATTGCTTGAGGTTAGGAGTTCAGACCAGCCTGAGCAACATCTCTACAAAAATAAAAATTAAAAAGGAATTAGCCAGACATGGTGGCACAAGCCTGTAGCCCCAGTTACTTGTGAAGCTGAGGTAGGAGGATCGCCTGAGCCCAGGAGGTTGAGGTTACAGTGAACTATGATCAGGCCACTGCATTCTAGCCTGGGTGACAGAATGAGACTTTGTCTCTAAAAACATTAAAATAAAATAAGATAATATAAAAAAAAAAAACAAATCTCAGTTCTGCCATTAATTAGCCATGAGACTTCAGGAATGTTACTTAACCGCTCAGAATCTCATCAAAAATGAGGTGAATAGTGACAACAGTAATAGCTGTCTCATGGGGCTTGTTGTGAAGAATGAGTGAAATAATGCTTGTTAGTGCTTAGTACAGTGCCTGACATAGATTGAGCAAGTGACAGTGGGAGTTACTAATCTGCACAGCCGCTAAATATTCACTGCTTTAGACCTATCTTCATCTCAGGGGTCTCCGTGGAGATGTCACACCCCTTAGCAATCTAGCAATTCCATGGCTCGCTGTTTGCAGACACCTGGGGGCCGGCCGGGGAGGGGCGGGGTCAGGGAAAGCTGCTGTTCTCCAGATGCAGGCGGAATACAGTAAGGACTCACCGATGGACGGTTTCGAGTGCATTACATTCACGAGTGTCTTCCTGCATCCGTGTTAACCACTGGGCAGTAGGGCCGTGAATAAAGAAAAAAAACACTGGAAGGGAGGAGGAAGCCATTCTGGGACTGGCAGGAAGAGGGTGTAGGGTGTGGGAGGGATGGGAGGGATGGGAGGGAATCCTAGATTCAGTGTTGTTTTCTGGAACCAAAATAGTGTAAGTACAAAAGTTAGATACTGGTGTTTACTTGGAACGTGAAGGGGAAAAGAGAGGACCAATGTAGAAAAAATGTATTTACAAGAATATGTATGAACATTTTAATTAAACTCCGATATGAACATTTACTTGATCTTTTGCAAAAACAGAGCTAGGCATGTAGGGTTTCTCCCCTAAGTCAAAAGCATAAGCTCTTATCAGACAGTTTAAGAAATCAGAGCTGCCGCTCTGCAGAACGGAGCTCAGGAATGCTCGTGGAAGTCTGTCTGAAACACACTTGCAGCACCACCCCTGTTTTAACAGCATCAATTATTGAAAGAAGACTCGAGCTGGGTTCTTCTCCCACCTCTTTCCCCCCTCCCCGCCCGGGGGGAAAAGGAGACCTCATGGGCACGGATGTATCCCTTTACTGCAGATTCCTGGATCCAGATTCCTAAGAATGATCAGGGAAGCTGCAGACACACAAGGGTGGCCTGTGATAGTCTTTGTCATCGGGAGCCTGCAAGCTTCCTTTCATCTTATTAAAATTATACCCTGCCTGCTAAGATTGAAGAGAAAACCAAGAATTGGTAATTGTATCCCACTCAACTCCTTCCAAAGAGGGGAAGTAGCCCATCAACCCTTCTCAAGTCACAGGACTATTCGTGCTGTATTTCCATTTCCCACAGCACCTGACACGCCAAGGGGTTTTGCTCAATCTCTGAGTGGTGGGAACCATTCCGAAGGGTTATAATAACATAATTAAACACCACGTGGCAGATGCTAGTGAAGAGCTTTATGTACATTCTTTTGCTTAAGTCTCCCAACACCCCGAAGAAGTAGGTGTTGTTATTATTTTGGGTTTTTCACATCTCCATTTTGATACTTGGTGAGGTAAAGAAACTTGACCACAGTTAAACAACTGGCAACTTCTAGAGTGGGGATTTGACTCCAGGTAACCTGGCATCAGAGCCCACATCGCTAATCTGTATTCTAACATGAATTTCAAAACTTCAGCCAACTGTGCTAGAGACTGAATGTCGTTGAACCTCACAAATTCATAAGTTGAAGCCTACTCCTCAATGTGATGGCATCGGAATGAGGGGCTTTTGGGAAGTAATTAGGTCATGAGGGTGGAGCCCTCATGAATGGGATTAAGGAGGAGGAGACATGAGATCCCTTTCTCACTCTCCACCAAGTGAGGACACAGTAAGAAGGACACCTACAAACCGGGGAGCAGCCCTCACCAGACATCAGACCTGCCAGCACCTTGATCTTCGACTTCCCAGCCTCCAGAACTGTGGGAAGAACCATGTATTGTTTCAGCACCAAGTCTACAGATCTGTTATAGCAGCCAGAGCCTACTAAGACATGCTGGGTTAAGACACTAGAAGGTCCACGATACTCCCAACTGCTCTGAAAGCAACAGATGTGGCACTCAGCAGCCAGCCAGCCATGTGAGGTTCCAGACTGACCCCTAAGGCCACCTCCCTGACCCCTTGCTTGGATCTCAAGAGGGATTGGAAATCACTTCAGGCCATAGCCACACCTTATAGGCCTTCCCAGCGTGTGGACAAGCTGTAGTGAACCTACAGAGAAATAGGATGGGGCAGATGAGTTTAGCTGCAGGGTTGGCAAATGTTCTCAGGCCCTTTGGAAAGCTGCAGCTTTAACCATGTTGAAGTTTAGCCGTGGCAGAGTGGTCATCGTGGGTGACATGTCCAGACCTTGGTGGGGGGGAGCATCCTCCTCCTGCCCTTTTTCACACTGCCCTTCCTCTTCCCCTTCCTCCACCTTCCTTTCCTGCCTGCCCAAGTACGGCAGGGTTGTGTCTGTCACTCCTTCAGTGACTTCATTGACCAGGATGCTCCAATATCCAAGCGGTCCTGGGAATTCCACCCAAGAAGAGGGTGCAGAGACATGGGGGGCTGATGCCTCTCCTTATACTGCACCACAATGGCTGTCAGTCTCCCCTTCCTCTGTGTCAGGTCTGCAAGGACAGGGATCGTGCCTTTTTTTCTTTGGATTTCCAGTGGCCAACTTAGTGCCTGGTATATTGGAGATCAATGTATATTGCAATAAATTGATTAATTAGTAATAGATTTCTTCATAACTGTATTTCACTTACTGGCTTAATATACCCTCCATGCCAGAAATGAAGTTTTAAAGAAAGTCAGTGTTGTGTGTTTGCATTAGTTTACAGCATTCATGCCATCCCATCACATGCTATCCTTGTTCACCCATCCACAGTAGCGTGTAAAATCCCAGAAGGCAAGCACCATAGCCTACTTACCCTTAAATACCCACTGCAGCGCCTTCACATCTCAGGCTCGGTGGTTGTTGAGTTGATGTGAATAATCTCGCTACGTGCAGAAACTGTATGCTCACCTAAGGCCATCTACAACTTCCGCCAAAGAATTCAACAGTACACACACATCTCTCTAATCTTGACAAATCATAAGAAAGATTCCTTGAGCTACTATGACTTTCACAAGAATTCGCCAGGTTCAAACTGCAGTGTAACAAGGCTGTCTACTCCCTTTAGTCCCCCTGCTTGGGGGCTCCCCCTAAGGCACAGTCCTGCCAATCTTGTCACTGTGTATTGAGTTTTCATCCCAGTATAAGAATAGAACTTTCTTTGCCTTCAGTCCTATCCGGTCTCTATGAGCAATACCAGAGTCCCTACATTTCCCTGGCAGCTTGCAACCCCCTCTCTACGACCAGTGTCCATCAATGTTGAAGTTGTGACAACTCTTTCCTAAAGCCATGGGGTTGAGGTGGACAGATCCTCTGATCCAGCCGCTCCTCTTGAGTACCAGCACAAGCATTCACCAGCCCCAAATGTTTTGAACCCTATGCCAGCTCGCAGACCTGTGTCACATTGGGGCTCGTGAGCATCTGATCATCAGAATACAGAAACCTTCTTCTCTCCCCTCTGATCTGTTTTGGACCAGAGTGCTCCAGCACAAAAGAGCTCATTCCTCTCCTTCTCCTCCGTGTAACCTGAGGGTCCATCAGTTAGATTTTGGCAATGGAAGGGTCCCAAGGCATAAAAAGATTTGTTTAGCCTCCATAGGGTTGAGGAAGATCCAACCTTAGAAACAGAAAAAGTTACCTCTCTACAAAGCTCACAGAAAAAAAGAAAAGACTGATAAAGGCCTAATAACAAGAATCTATCTAGAACTTAAAAGAATTCACAA
>VBSM01001124.1:21787566-21805074 GCA_008086735.1 Cheirogaleus medius
CCCCATTACAAGATGGAATAAAAAAAAATTATTAAAAATAAATAAATAAATAAAATAAAAGAAACAGAAAAAGCTTTAACTTCTTTCTGAGAAGTTAATACCTTCCCTCCTCCCCGCTACTACTCAGCCCTCCAGCCACACTGCAGCCCAGGAGAGGGGTCCTCTTGCTACCGCAGTATAAGACAAAGCACAAGTAAAGGCTTCAGCAGCTCACTCCACTAATTCAGTTTTTTTGGTGGGGAGACAGGGTCTCCCTCTGTGACCCAGGCTGGAGTACAGTGGCATCATCATAGCTCAGTGTGGCCTCAAACTCCTGAGTCAAGCGATCCTCCTGCCTCAGTCTCCAGAGTAGCTGGGACTACAGGCACGTGGTGGTGCATGCCTGGCTAATTTTTTTAAAAAAACTTTTATGCGGGGTCTTTCTCTTATGTTTCCCAGGCTGGTCTTGAACTCCTGGCCTCAAGCCATCCTCCTCCTTCAGCCTCCCAAAATTCTGGGGTTACAGGCCTGGCCTCCACTAATTAAGTTTTTGATGAGATATTTTTATTACAGGTGCTATGTAGATCATTCTTTTTTCCTTTTTGCACAAAGCTTCAGAAGTTTCTGTTTATATGTTGGAATGGCAGGAGTGAAGCCAAGGGGAAAGAAATTAAGTATGAGAAGAATGGAAGTCAGTCCTAAACAAAACACCAAGAGTGCTCGAGATTATGCAGGTGCATGTACTTAATGCTACTGAATTGTACACCTGAAAAATAGTTCAGATGGTAAATTTTATGTTTTGTATATTTTATCATAATTTTAAAAATGATTGTAGAAGCACTCACAGCCTGTAGTTCGAGGGGAGGGCATAGTTGTCTGAAATTCTGTCAAATATATTTGCCAAATCTTTTAAAGTGTAAATCAATTTGTGAAGACATTTAATCTGCTAAAATACGTTTACATTAAATGGAACTGGCTTGCATGAGTCAAAGGTGTCTTCTTTTCTTCCATCTTTTGTGTTGCTGTCACCAAAATAACACTCTATAACCTAGACTTTAAGTTTGTCAGCTGCCTCAGAAATAATCCGTTATAGGATAAGATTCCTGGTGATTTTATTTCACTAGATACAGTTTTTGGTCTCTTTCCATGCACACATGATCTCAGATTATATTCAGGCTCACAGAGTTGTAGAAAAGTTACAGACTAATGTCTCTCTAATTTTAGATAAAAACATGGCACAAGCAGAACACTCTGAATCAAAAAGCATTCCTCTCCTCACATATCCATCTTGTGTAGACATCAACCTGTATGGCAAGGACTGTACATTGTGCCTGTAACGGTGAACACATACATTTTCTGTGTTTAGCTTAATACTCTGTGGGAGCACCAGGCACTGATGGCAATTTCTATACTTCTTTAAACATAAGCATTAATCAGGCTCCAAACTGTAAGCATGTTGAGAACACCATACATTAGGAGCCAAGAACTGTTCGAGGAATCACAAATATTTATTCTAAAGCAGGTCTTAATTCAGCTTTCTTCTGACTGGCGCTGTCTGCTGACATCAGTCCTTTATTCAACACCCCAGACCCTTTCAAATAACAGCCAGCTCTTCACAATTCCACGCGGCAGTCGTCCTGATTTTCAAATGCAGAAAAATCCAGATGGAAAAACCAAAGGTATGTTAAACACTTGAAATTATATGGCTGATTATATGAGTCTACGATGGACCTAATGACAGAGCGGTGTAGGGAGCTGCCTCCTAGAAACTGAGTGACACCAAGGAAATCACTTGATGTGGGAACCCTCTGTTGTCCTCATCCACAAAACCATCTGTACATTACATCCATATGTAACTTCATCTTCCAAGGCTCCAATAAAATCAGATGTGTGCTAGGATTCAAATGTGTCCTCTCCAAAACTCAGGTGTTGCCAATGTAATAGTATTAAGAAGGAGTCTTTAAGAGGTGATGAGGCCATGAGGAATGAGAGTAGGTGGCCTTATAAAAGGGACTGACTGACAGAGGGAGTCCATCCCCTTTGCCCTTCTGCCTTCAGCCATGTGAGAACACAGCATTTCTCCCCCTGCAGAGGATGCAGCAGCAAGGCGTTGTCTTGGAAGAAAAAGGATGGGGGCTCTTACCAGACACAGAACCTGCTGGTGCCTTGATCTTGGACTTCCCAGCCTCCAGAATTGTGAGAAATAAATTTCTATTGTTTATCAATTAACCAGTCTCAGGTACTTGTTGTTCCCTCCCTTTGGCCCTTTAGCCCTAAGGGTGGTAACAGCTTTGCACGGTGTTGGTCTCTGGGTACGTCGCCATTTTGTCTGCTTCCTTAACCCTGTCCATAAGGCTCTTTGTTTGAGCCATTTCCTAACAGGACTGTTACCCGTAGATGGTCAAGCCATCTTCTTCTTCCACTCGTGGTCTTGTCTTCATTTCCTATTTAATACTGTACTTTGGTTTCTCTGGAGAGAGGTGTAGTGGATACTGTAGCGTGCCACCCAGATCTCCCCTTTAGGGCTGCAGTACTTGTTCCCCAGTTGTTGACAGTGCTCACACCAGAGTCCCTCTTCAGACATTTCCCTCAGCAGGAGAGAGCCACCTCGCCAGGGTCACACCCCATGATCCAATGACTGATCAGTGCAGTCATTGGGGCTGGAGTTTATTAAAGGTGAAATCTCTTTGCTTCCCAGTGGGACAACCCTGGAGGGCTTTTCCAGCTCCACAGGTGTACGTGGGACTGGCGGAAGCTTTCACCGAGACTGCATTGCTGTTCAAGTCCTCTGCCCAGACATTCTGCCTGCTCTCCCTCCCCGGTGCTGTTACTGGCAGCAGCACTCCTGGTAAAATTACTGCACACGTATCTCCAACTTGGAGTCTGCTTCCCAGGGAACCTGCCCTGAGACAGTGGGTTCCTGACTGAAGACCAGGAAATGGTCTCCCAACTACATGCTGTTAACTGTCTTAAAGACAGTGCCTGCCAGACTAGACTCAATTTCCTCCTTCTGTCAGGTTCTCACCTAAGTTTGCCACTTACCTGTCTGGGTCTCCTACCTGTTCCCCACTCCTTGGAAATCCCATTCGTTGGTCCCATCTTCCTCATGTTACCTAAAGAGTCCAGTGTCTCTGGATTGAACTGTCTTATCACCAGCTGATCTCTAGCTCTGACATCCTTCTTGCAAAATAATATGTTCTCAGTTTGCACTTCGTGCTGGGCACAGCGCTGGTACCAGGGACGTGGAAATGAAGAAGTAGTCTCTGCCTTTGAGCCGCTCCAGTCCCACATATGCCACTTTGCTAGCTATAGATTTCGCTAAGGAAATGAAGAGGAAGTGGTTTGAAAGGTAGGAAGAGAATGGAAAGAGAAGAAAGCTCTGGAAGCCTCCTCAAGGAAGAGAGAGAGAGATCAACTATGTTAAAAGCTGCTTGAGAGATCAAATAAGGACCAAGAATTATCATTGGTTTTGGTTACACGGAGGTTACCAGAAACCTTGACAAGCGGCTGTTTTAGTGGAGGAGAGAGGCCAGTGGCCGGCCTGGAGTGGGTTCGAGACAGAAATGGGGTTGAGAAAGGGAGACTGGGCACAGAGTACTCTTGGGAGTTTTGCTGTAAAGGGAAAGGTAGACACGGAGGTCACAAGACGTATGCTCACATGTTCATTTAAGTCAGATTCTGTAGTGAGTCTTTTGCTAGTGGAAATGATAGGGTTAAGAGGGAAAGTTGTGATGATTTGGGGGTACAGTTGCTGGAGAGAGGGGAGATAGAGATGTACCTGCTGCTCGAGTGAAGGGCTTGCCCGTAGGAACACGGGCACGGACGTGTGCGAGTACAGAGGCAAGCAGGTTCACGGATTGGGGTTTGGAGTAAATGAAGTTCTTCTCTTCTGACTGTTTCCATTTTCTTAGCGAAATAAGGAGAAGGATCGTGAGCTCAGAGCGAGAGGTTGAGGGAAGGCACTGGCGACCTGAAGGGGACAGAGGTGCACAACCGTCTCACAGGGGAATGTAATGAGAATAGTCAGCTGGGGATTGTAAAGCTGGGTTTTGGGGAAGATTCAACACGACAGTAGATGAAAAGCATTTAGAACAATGCCCTGCACATAAGGAACATGCAAAAATAATTACTTATTATTAAATCAACCTGGCGATGATCATGCTGCTTATAAACAAAGTGTTTTGAGAACAAAGAAGCGGCACCCACTCCTAGGAGAATTAGGAAACTAACCCCAGAGGCAATGAATTAAGAGCTTATTTTAGTGCCAATTTGATGGTGAGTACATGTGGTGTTTGTTTTTCCATTCTTGTGATACTTTACTTCGAAGAATGGGCTCCAGCTCCATCCAGGATAATACAAGGGATGTTAGTTCACCCTTGTTTTTCTATGGCTGAGTAGTACTCCATGGTATACATATACCATGCTTTATTAATCCACTCATGTATTAGACACTTGAAATAAAAAAACTTAAGAAGGGGGAGAAGGAACATTTTAACAATTACTTAAACACTGGGTGCTAAACATATTACTCCTACTGAGAATGAACTAGCCAGTGGTTTGTTTTTATAAATAAAATTTTATTGGAACACAGTCATGCTCATTAATTACAGATTTTCTGTAGCTGTTTTCATGCTACAATGTCAGAGTTAAGTAGTTGCAAAGATACTGTATGGTCTGCAAAGCCTAAAATATTTACTATGTAGCCTTTACCAAAAAAAAAAAAATTGCCAATCGCTGAACATAGAATTAGATAAAAAGTGATTGCAGACCTAAGAAAATAGATTGGAGACGCAAATAATATCATTACAGAATTAATACATTAGAAACAGCAAGGAAGAAAAGAGACAGCTACTATAGAAACTGAATTGCCGACTTAGGAGAAATGCTAAAATAACAGGCAGTGACTGCACAGATTTAAGCAATCAGAAAGAAAATAGAAAATATTGACAAATTCTTATTCTCCAACTCTCCAAATATTTAGAACAGATGAAGGTGATCCCAATATTTGGTGTCCCTGAAGTAGAGAGCTCAAAAATATGGAACCGAAAGAGTAAGTATTCAAAGATTTAATAAAAGAAAACTTTCCCAAAATGCAGAAAGAATTGAATCGGCAGCCTTGAAAGAACACACCATGTTCCAGGACATTTTGAATCGGTACAACCTACAGTGAATCATATTCTGATTCAGTTTCAAGAATCAAGAAAATCTTCAGACATCCAGGAGAGAATGGCAAATAATCTAGGGATAAAACATTGTGAGGAATCAGATTTCTGCACGGCAACTATTAATACCAGAAGACAATGAAATAACCTCCATAAAGCTCTGAAGGGAAGAAAAATGGCCATTTCAATTTCTGAATGTTTTTCTTTTCTGTTTTGTTTTGTTGTTTTTCCTCTAAAGCTTTCTACAAACATCTAAATATTTTTCATAATCTCTCAACCTTACAACAGTAGTTCTCAGACGTAGCTGCACATTAGGCTCCCCGGGACCTTTAAAAAATTGTCCGTGTTTGAAAGCTCACCCCAAACCTATTAGATAAGAATCGCTAGGGGTAGAGCCTGGACAATGGTAGTTTGCAAAATTCACAAGGTGACTCTGGATGCAGCTGATTCTAAGGCAGGTCTACTGAGAGTGTGGTCACCTGAGAGCTTGTCAGAAATGTAGGTTCTCAGACCCCACTCCAGACCTATGGGAATCAAGATTTTTAACAAGTTCCCCAGGAGATCTGGATGCATGCTTCAGTTTGAAAAGTTTTTGTGTAGGAATCTTTTAAGAAAGAAGATCTAGAGATTAATCTAAAAATGGATTTAAATATAGATTTATGATATATAATTTTTAAATAATATTTGAATTTAAGCAACATGCTCAGTTTCACTTAAGTTTTTCTTATATCAGTAAAAATTAAGTTGAATGACTTTATTTAAATGTAGCACACATGAAATCATCCCATTTTAATATAAGTGTTTCTCCTCTATCTGCAAAGATGCAGAAAAAGAAAGATGTTCACCTGATATTATTTATGAGTAGTGATGATTTTAGAGTTTCTTTTAGTACTATGCTACATTGCTGAAATTTCTAAAATTGCATATTATTTTTCAAAATTACTTAAGTGAATTTTTAATTAAAAAAAGCCCTCAGGCCAGGGGCTGTGTCTCACATCTGTAATCCTAGCACTCTAGGAGGCCGAGGCAGGAGGATTGCTTGAGCTCAGGAATTTGAGACCAACCAGCCTGAGCAAGAATGAGACCTTGTCTCTATTAAAAATAGTAAAAATTAGCAGGGCATGGTGGCACGTGCCTGTAGTCCCAGCTACTCGGGAGGCTGAGGCAAGAGGATCGCTTGAGCCCAGGAGTTTGAGGTTGCTGTGAGCTAGGCTGACCCCACAGCACTCTAGCCCAGGCGACAGTATGAGACTCTGTCTCAAAAATAAAATAAAATAAAATTTAAAAAACCCTCAATTCATTAGTTTGATGATCAGGATATGTGTACCAATTCACACCAACCAAATTCACAGGTACCAAGAATCAGAATAGCAACACATTAATTAACATAGCCCATCTCAGATCTAAGACATACCATCCAAAGAAAGCAACTGCTTTTTAGTGGATATATTTACTCAGGGGTCTAAAACATATATTTGAAGACTGCTTCATGAGCAGAGAAGTAGAAAAAAGGAAATGGGTCTTAGAAAATTTCTTTGAAAGTATCATTGAGTAATGATTTGTCCTTCACTGAAGTAATTATTCTTTGTAAAGAACTGTTTTCTCAGCCTAAAATCAGGACTCTGTCTTCCTATCCTAAATATTTATCATAAGGTACAGTTTCCCAAGGTAATGATTGATATTGCTTATACTGGAGGAACTTCCAAATCACAACTGCAAAAGAGTCATTTCTGGAAAGATTGTATTCAATCCCAAACATAAGTTTAACATCCATGGTAGCTGCAACATCAGAAGTTGGCATCTCATCCTTATCTCTGAATCTTGGGTTTATCTTACTTGGGGGTGATTTGAGCCTTCTGTGTATTAATACATGCTGGTTTTTCTAAAAACTTCATAAAGACCAAAAGAAGTAAATGTAATTTAAGGAAGTGGAGCCTGTGGGTTTTTTTTATAAAAAAAAGATTTAATGAAAAACATAAGTTAAATTAAATTCGATCCCAAGGCTAAAAAGGTGATTAATTATTGTCAGCACATCTCATTTATTAAAAAGAAATAAACATTCCATAAACATTCCACTCCTTTCTTGAATTGGCTGGAGTTGAGCTCTTTTATAAGAAGATGGGGGACAGACATAATTATCCATGTACACGATCCCAGCTTTCCAGTCTACCAGTATAAATGCTCCAAGATGTGTTAGTATCATAACTCAGGAGCTCAACTCACTATTAAGAGATATTTTTTTCTGTGGAAATACTATCTTACCCAAACTTTTAAATGATTCAACCATGATTACATGTACCAACTAATTTTAAGGCTTTTTAAATTGCTATTTCATGGAGTTTATGATTATGAACTTTGATTTCTAGTAGGTTAGAATCCTAGAATCCTCCCACTTGCTGGCTAGAGACCTAGTGTAAAACAAAGACCCTAAATTTACTTCATTTATAAAACAGGAATAACATCACCTACCTATTTTCAGGGTTTTCATAAAGTTTATAAATAATATTTCATGTGTAGAGTGCACAGTAGTTCAATAAAGGAAATCCATCTGATAACCAAAGGTGTTTAGAAGTGCTCCTCCAAAAAAGAGTTCACCAAATTTTTGTTTGAGAATAACTTTCCACCTGCTTGCTGTTGTTTAAATCACTGACCACACTTGGAGGAGGTGATCAGAAGATCGAAAAGATATAGGCAATATCTAAATCATTCTCAATCAAAATTCAGATATAAGCACAAATATACCCACCTAAGTTTATGCATTAATAGTTATCCCCCTAGGGACTAATGCTTCACAATAATGCAAACAAACACATACATATTAATAGTATATTTGTATACATTAATATAAAGCATCAAAGAACATGGAATATACTCACTCTCCTGTATCTGTGATAGTTCCTCCTGCTTCTTCTTCTTTTGTCTTCTTCCTATTTCCTCCCATCCCTTCTGAATTTGGGCTCTCTTCTCTCTCTACTGTTTTATCAGGTAAAACTTAGTCTTTGTTATGCAAAAGTCTCTTAAAGTTCTAACTCGAGTCACTATCTGTTTCCATAACGACAGACCTACTTTTCAAATACTCATCTGGCATCTCTATGTGGACGTCCTGATGGCACTTTACACTGAATACACCCTACGTACCATTTATCTTCTTATTCTCTCAAAACTAGCACCTCCTCCTGATATTCTTATTTCTAAGACTAGAAATCTGAGCTGGTTTTGATTCTTTCTTTCCTGATATCCTACATTTAAACATCTTAAATATCTTAGGTTCTCTGCCTTGCTATCCTAATTAAGAAGGTCCTCCCTTCCCATTCCTGCTTCTATCTTTCTACTGACAGATTCTTACCTTCGTTTCTATAATAACCTCCTAACTGGTTTCCCAACCTTCAGTGTCCTCCCATTACAATCTAGTTTATAAATTATACTTGGACGAATCTTCCAAAATCACAGAAGCAATTATTTACTTTCATTTTCAAATCTCCCACTGGGAAACAGTTTAAATATAAACTCACACTTGGCATCGGAGATTTTCTGTTGTCTGTCATCAAGGTATCTTTTAAGCCCCATTGTCCTCTATTCCTTTGTCCCTGGAGCTGTAAGCGAATGGCCCCAGAAAGCCAGATCTGGCTTGCACCTGTCATTTTCTTTGGCTCATACAATAGATTCATAAGTTTTGAATTAGTTGCTTATTTCAAATTAGTTGCTAGCATTATACACTCATCAGAAGGTTTCACATAAAAATCCAGATTCTGGCTTCTCATGCAAAGTTGGAATATCTGGTACTTTGGACCTACGTGGCACAAAGCTAGGCAGCCAGTGCCCTTTCACATGGAGAAGCAGGTGCCAGTTTGCCACAGCCTGCACCCGACTGGTGTCTCTCAATCTGGTACTGCCTTGGTGCCTGCAGACATCTCAATTCATGATGCTTGTTCTATACTAACTACCTAGTGCTCCGGTCAAGTGCATCATTCCCAAATGCATAATATGTCTTTACTTACGGTTTTCCCATCTTTCTAAAAATGCCCTCTCCTTCCATCTCTCCTACCTTTAAGGCCCATTTCAAACATCACCTCTTCCATGAAGCTTTCTCTGAGCACCCTGCTGGGTGTTACTGCCCTGGTTCTGCACTTCTGTATTACCTTGTGGTCTCTTATGGCCTGGATCCCACTCTCCTTGGGATTACAGTCACTGGTACCCTTGATTTGTCCCCTTTTCTAACGGAGGTGTACAGATGCACACTTCTCCCCACTCTTCGGGCTTTCTCTAGGAGGAGTTTGGAGTCTCTTCCCAGCCACCCTTCCCCTGTGTGATCTGCCTGTCTACACAGTGAAGGGCCTGCCCTGCTTGCAGTAAAGGCCCTGGTGTGGCAGGCGGGTCCGAGGTGGCCAGCACTGCCCGGGTGTGCACATCTGTTTAGGATTGGGAGGACTGTTGTTGCCACACACTCACGGCAAGGCAGGGTGTCCCATTCAGCGTTTCCCATTCCCAAGACAGCTAGTCAGCAAACCAAGCTAATGTTTTGATCTTCACTGCCTGGAAACTTACCTCACACTGTTTCTAAACCCAGGCAGGGAAAAGGAGGGGTTCCCATTGACCCCCTTCCAACCTCAACAATCAGGACTCGCTCTTCCTCAAACCTTCTGCCGCAGCTGGTGAAGCTCATCGCACGGGACAGGCGCCTGAAAGGTATTTATCAAATTGAATCAAAAGACGTAATCAATATGCGTACAATTAGTGGAATGTAATTTCTCTTATGCTTATATTCCCATAAGCCATAATTTAAATGTCTCTGAAATGTTAACAAAATACAAATTATTCCATCTATAACACAAAATATTTATTGCCTATTTACATCTCCATTTTTATGTAAATCATTATGTATCAATATTACATAATTTTTTTAAAGAAAAAGAAAATATAAATCTTAAAAGCCAGTGAAAAAAGCATCACGCTGTTTGGCATTTATCAGCAGTCTCGTTGCTCTCCTTTCTTGTCCTTTTTCGATTTTCTGGTTGTTTCCTGACGAATGGTATTGTACTCCAAGATGGCCATTCTGGAAAGCCTCTGTAGGTACTGAGATGGCGCTCCAGTGAAGGGATCACTGAAGCTGGAACCTGGGGACAAGGGTGGGGTAAAATTAAATTGAGCACACGTGAATGATATTCTATAAAATACAGTGAGAGTGACTATTAAACACTACTAGTTCTTCATATACAGTATACTTTGAATTGGAAATTCCAATGCTTACTTTCTAAAGGGTCTGTGACTGTGACAGCAAGTCACCTAAAAACATATTTGACTGGAAAAAAAAACCCTTAAATGCTTGTATTTAATTATATAAAATTAAATCTGAGTCTGTAAGGTACTTCTTAAAACCTGGGATGGCTGTGGAATTTATTCCAAAGTAAAAGGCACAATCTCCATAATAACTCATTTCATACTTTACATGCTTATCAATTTATTTTCTTCAAATAAAATCATTTCCCATAAATGCTAAGTAAAACGGTAAAATCGTGAAGTAAAATAAATCATTTGCTTAACTGAAACAGCGTTAATCAAGCTTCTATTATAGAGTGGTAGTAATAATAATAGATGGCATTTATTGAATGATCTTTTTCAAATACTTTACATCTGTTTTATCCAAACAACAGCAAGTACTATCTCAAATTTCAGATTTTAAAAAGACAATTTAGGGAGGCTTAAGGAACTTGCCCATGAGCACATACCCAGAAATTGTCAGAGGCAGGATTGGAACCCAGATCTCAAACTCAAAGTTCCCATGTAATCACTATATATTGCCTCTAAATATATAAACATGTAAAAACATTTCTATTTAGAAACATATAAGGCTTTGAAAATAATATACGAACCCATATTGCTTTAAAGTATTATTATTTAACTTCAAACAGTTTCAAGTATCAAAAAAAACCTGTCTTAAATTCTCCCATGTGGTTGTTATTTTTTGTTTATTTTGTTTTATTTGCAGGTGTAACATGAGTGAGAAGTTCAGAGAGAGAGAGTTGAGAATTTAGAATATGATCAGAACTCCTGTTCTGATAGACCTGACACTTTAAAAGACCCTCCAGCAACAAAATAACTAGATCCTAGGCATTAAGCAAACCTGACAAAAAACTTCTAAGAGTCAGTATCATACAGATAAATGCAATTAAGTTAGAAGTTGTTAACAATAAATTTAAAATTCTCAAATATTTAGAAATTTTTACATTCTAAATTATCCATCAGTCAAAAAGGAAATCATAATGAACATAAAAAATACTTGTAGCTAAATTATAACTATCATGAAACTTGTATGATGCAGAAAAAGTTGTACATAGAGAGGTTTATACCTTAAAATTCCTATGTTAGAAAAGAAGGTTGAAAATGTGTAGGCTGGGTATAAGACACAGATTAGGAAAAGAGTAAACCCAAAGAACATGGAAGAAAAAATATAGGAAAGAGGAGAAATCAATGAAGTAGGAAAAAAGTTATAATAAAAGAGATCTTTTAAAAAGAAAAAAGTTCTTCGTTGAAAAGATTAGTAAAAAGGAAAGCCTCTGGTGAGGTTAATCAAGTAAAATAAAAGGAGGCATAAATATAAAATATCAGGAAAAGATGGGTAGAATTATAGATAAAGCAAAGACTAAACTTTATATCAATAAATTTTAAAACTTAGACAAAAAGCAAAATTTTCTAGAAAATATAACTTACCAAAATTGATTGAAGGATTAGAATGCCTTAAAAGTCCTAAAATTAAAATGATTGAATCAATATTAAAAGATTACCCCAAAGAAAATGAGTAACCCAAATCATTTTACAAATAAATTTTATCAGACTTTCAAGAAAGAATGGTCATTCCAATTTTAGGTCCTTTCCTTCAGAAAGGAGGAAAGAGAAGAAATAGTCCCCAATTTATTCCATGAGGCCTTTATAATCTTGACACTGAATCCAGAGAAGGATAAGACAAAAAAGGAGGTGGATGGTTATAAGATCAAATTGCAAAAATTAACTACATTTCCAAATACCTATAATAGAAAGTTAGAAATTTTAATTTAAAAGGAATTGTAGCAGATTATTAGCCTAACTCCCAAAAGATTTTACTCCTTCTTCTATATCAGAATTTTAATTGGAATTTTAATTGGGCACATGGTCATCCAGGTATAGATTACATTTCTCAGCTTGATTAAGAGCTAAGCAGAGCCTTGTTACTAAGATACTAACTAAAATAAATTTTTGTTGTTTATAAACTACCCAATTTATAGTATTTTGTTATAGCGGCCCAACCAGACTAGGATATTTGGATCACTTATAGGTCTGCTTCTGTCTTCTGTTTCTTCTCTTGGTTTTTGTCATTATTTCCACCCCCCGCCCCCACATTGCCTGGTAAATTTTGATTGAATGCTAGACATTGTATATGAAAACCTATAAGGCTCTGGTTCATCTTGTAGTCCTTAGAGAAAATTTGATTTTCTTCTGGCAGGAAGATCACTTTAATCCAGCGCAGACTAGGTTTTAGTAATTTTTTTAATTAAAAATAAATTTTTAGAGACAGGGTCTTGCTTTGTCATCCAGGCTGGAATGCAGTGGCCCAATCATAACTCACTGCAACCTCAAACTCCTGGGCTCAAACAATCTTTCCACCTCAGCCTTCCCTCCTGGCCTCAAGTGATGCTCCTGCCTTGGCCTCCCAAAGCACTAGGATTACAGTTGTGAGCCACCAGGTCTGGTCTGAGTTTTAGGGTTTTTTTTTTGTTGTTGTTGTTTTCTTTTTAAGTTAGACTAGTCGTGGTATGCCTTTATTTATAATGTGTAGCCCTACAGAAGTTTCAGCTGAAAGCCTGGTGTGTTTACGAAGGGCCCTCCATCTTAGCAGTCCTAAACTCCCACCTCTGTTTCCACGGCAGGTGCTATGTTACTGAAATCTCTGCTCAGTTCTTAAGCCTCATGGAAGCTGTTTTCTGCTTGATTTCCTGAAATACTGATGAGCACACAACCACTTGGGAACAGACAAACACCTGGAGGGGAAATTGCTCACAGAAATTTGGGCTCCTTCTCTTTGGTTATTCCTCCAAGATGCTGGCTTGTCCAGACCTGTCTACTGTAAAGATGGACTGATAAATGCTTGTCCATTATAGCCAGAGGAGAAAGTTCTTAGGGTCATTTTTTTAAAGAGGTATAACTATGGAAATAGATGACAGTTGCCATAGTAATCCTTGAAAAATTTAGATCACATAAAATTATCCTTTTTTAACATTATTCAGTGGCTCCTAATTCCAATCAGAGTTAAATAAGAAATCCTTTCTAAGGCCCTACATGATCAGTTACTCCATTATTTCTCTTACCTTATCTTCCACTACTTAGCCGTATGGGGCTCCTGTTCTTCCAGGTGGCCAGGCACCATTCTGTCTTGGGCCTTTGGTGGCCCCAAAAGAATAACTTAACTCCCTCACCTATTTCAAGTCTTTGCTCAAATATTACTCTCAGTTAAACCTACTTTGACCATCCCATTTAAAGTTATAAATTACCCTTCTCTACCTAGATCCCGTGACTTCCCTTACCCTATTTTTGGTGGTTGTTTCTCTTGCACTTACATTCTAAAATACTATACAATAGACTCACGTACTATATTTTGTGTTCGTTGGCTATAGTCTCTCAACAGACTGTAAGCTACATCAGGGCAGTGATCTTCATTCTATTCAGGGATGTTCCCTAAGCCCAAGCACCTAGAACAATGCCTGACACACTGAGATACTTAATTCATATTTAGTATGAATGCATAAATGAACTGCCTTCTTGTATGACTCTGAAGGACAATAATTTTCAATAAGTAAACAAGGAAACATTTCAGTAAATACTAAAGATTCAATTTGTTGTAGAAACTAGTATTGGCACTGCAGGGAGACAAAAGTGAGCAAGACACAGAAGCCATAAAGTTGGCCTTTTGGAAAATGTCAAGTAAATATTTGGGCCAGATGCAAAACAAATGTCTCTTGGTCTAATGAATATTTATATTTTTATTTTCTGCTGTCTGTTGATTACAGAAGTTGTTTATAGTATATGGAAATACAGAAGGGGAAAAAAATCCAAGGAAAAATTTATGAACGCTTAACCTTATGAGCTTCACATCTGAACTTGCAAAGCTATGATCGACTCAATTCTGACGGCTACCAACAATGTCGATGGATGCCTTACTTGGTAATTTTAGTTTGTGTTGTGTTGTTTGGAGGTGTTCTATTAAGTCCATTATTCCGTAAGTGCAAAATCATGAAAGTGATGAATACACTTGCAACAGTCTCCAACCTTTTTGGCACCAGGGACCAGTTTCACGGAAGATAATTTTTCCACAGACCAGGGATGGGAGGTGGGGTGTCACCGGAGTGGTGGAGGGTGCGGAGCTCAGATGGTGACATGTGGCCCATTTCCTAACAGGCCATGGACCGGTACCAGGCTGCGGCCCGGGGGTTGGGGACTGCAGCGCTAGCGGAAGACAACAATGATTATGATAAAAATAAAAAATAAATAAGATTATAAAAATATTAAATTTTTAAGGGAATAATTGTGGCACATAGGTAAAGAACGAATCATTTGATAGTCTGAAGGACAATGGCAAATAACATATAATGTTAAAGATGTTATGCTTTATACCAGTGGTTCTCAGCTAGGAGTGATTTTGCTGCCCTGGGGACATTTGGCAATATCTGGAGATATTTTTGATTTTCACAACTTAGGGGGTGCTAATGGCATCTAATGAGGCCGTGGATGCTACTAAACATCCTACAATGCACAAGACAGACTCTCACAACAAAGAATTGTTTGGTTCAACATATTAATACTGTCATCATTGAAAAACCCTGGTTTGGACAATAATCAACAAAAAATAAGAAAACATACTTGACAAAATAGAAAAGTTTTGGTTATATAATTCAAGAATCTTTACCATAACTTTGGGTCAAATTACTTCAGGAAATGGCTAAGAGTTTATAGTAGAACTTAAATGTTAGACATACGCATTATGTCACATGCCATATAGGGCTCCCTTAGTATAACGCCCCATGAATCCGTAACATATAGAAGGGCCGTGGCAATAAGGACAGATGCCAGAACGCCAGGAAACTCTCTACCATCTCGTAGACAGCATTAAAAAGTGTAATTACCTGTCTCAACAAATTTTTCTATGTCTGTGTTTGAAAAACAAAGTTCTGATCAAACATATCAGAAATGCGGAGGTGAGAAGGCCTGATTTTAAAGTTTTGAAGGACAAACTCATACTTTGAATGTGGTAAGAAATATACCTTGGTGCTGTAAACCCTCTTAGTCACCATGGACTTAGGAATAACTTGACTTAAGAGTAGTTTTGGGGACTAAAACTGTTATTGTATAGATAAGTTTCTGTAGTTGGATGTCATAGATATATAGGATTCGTAGAAATACTATTATAATTAGAAGATAAAGCTAGGAAGGAAGGTTGGGGGAAGATGGTAAAGGGTTCTTTGCAAGGCTAAAGAGTTCACACTTTAGTCTGTGGGAGATGAAGGAGTCATTGTTTTTCAAGACAGTAATGTGATTAGGGGTCAAGGTTTCAGGCTTTTGTTGAAGGATTTCAAAGGTCAGAGACTCAAAACAAAAAGACCAGTTTGCAGGTGACTAAGTGGCCCAAGTGTGACATGTGGTGGTGGGGGGCTATCCCAGGGTCCCAAGATTCTAAAGGTCTGTTTATAATGAATCTAACGTGCTAAGTTTGTAAAAGAAACAAAGCTTAAAAGAAGTAGTAACAAAACAAAGATAATTACATCAGAGAAAAGAAAGGAAATTTAAAAAAATAAAAAAGATGAGTATGTGGTACCCCAAGATGTGTAGTGGAAAAAATGAATGAGCCAGCTTACCTTTCGACTTCTCCCGAAGCGGTGCCATGGTGGATGTCTCCTCAGCCTTCTTTATCCTAAAGATTGTATATTATCATAAAATCACTTGTATGTAAATATGGGTTACGTTAACTTTAAAAGATATAGTAAGAGGCAAGCAGAATAGTCTCAGTGAAACTCACTTGTTGAATGACATCACATGGAAATTAAATAAATGTTAAATAAAGGAAACTCCATTATAACTAATCCGATCGGAAGCAGATATGAACCAACCCAACATCTTGGTTTTTGCCAGTAAATTTTAGCGGTGGATGAGTGCTATGTCTGACTTTTCCTGTAAATCTTGACCATAACTCTCACTAGTCATGACTCAGGCAATGCTAAGAGGAAGGGAACCAAGATTAAGGGCATTTGGATGTGTTGGATACCAACTATCACTTATTTGTGCACTTTTTACCTATCAATCACCCCAATCTAAATTTTGTCATAATTAACTTTTGTTCCTACTGGAATAGATCTAAATAATAAGTCAATTATCAGGGCAAATATATAATGATTGAATCTGCTGTGGGTGAGATAATCAATCATAAGAATTCCAAACTTCTTGTAACTATGTTAAACCTTAAAAGTCAGCAAACAGCTTTTCATCTCTCATGCTTCCGTTAAAATAAAACAAAAGTAGAAAAACAAAAAAATAAAAGTCAGCAGCAACTTTTTAATACTCTTCACCTCTAGGATTACTTTTATTAGTTATATTACCAGAGTGTGCTTTGAGATTCACTGTAAATTTTTGATTATCAACAAAGAAATTTGAAAAAATATTAGACTTTAATCAGAACTTTGCAATAAAATATCCACATATGGAGAAAAAAAGAGGGTAAGAGGTTGTACACAAACCAAACAAAAATGAGTGCTTCCCTGCTTTGCCAATGCTGTGCAATGTGTGGAGGAGAATGAAACACTTGCTGGCAACTTGACAAGTTCTCACTAGAATGGCCAAAATGAAGACACTTGTGTCAAAGGCAGGGAAAAGAACTAACATTTATGTTCGCCAAACACTTTATACAAATTATGTCACTTAGCTACGACCGTTCCACTTTATATGTGAAGAGCACTTGTCATAACATGAAGAAAGTATATTCAATTATCCTTCTTTGACTTAAGTAAATTCACACTCGAGTCAGTGCAAAATGTTTAGAAATAATTTCACAGTCAAATCACAAATGAAAATCATACACAAACCAAAAAATAATTAAAATAAGGTAGAAATAATAGCAAGCAAACTGAAAACCCCAAATTAAGAGGTAGAATGGGCCAATTTAGGGGTACTTTCTAAGGTTCCAGTTTCTTTAAGACATGTACTGAAGGAAGGATAAAAAGACTGGTCTATATCGATACAAAGTCCATTGCCACAGACAGCCCAACACACGCCTACCCCCTCCCCAAAGGGCACCGTGACCCCCAGTGAAAATGACAAGAGTAAGTTGGGTGTCAGGGATACAGGTGTC
>VBSM01001124.1:21805174-21818701 GCA_008086735.1 Cheirogaleus medius
GGGCCAAGGTATTTTATTATGAAAATAGAATAAAAACTTCAAAAACAAAATGATCCTTTCTTATTTAATAAAAAATTTGTTATTTTTTATTGTTTTCTGTGCGTGAGTTATATGCAACTTGAAAAATAGTTGAAGTGGCTCCCAAGGTAAAGAGATACGTGAGTTACATGTGTTTCATGAGGCCCCTGGCTCAAAACTAGTGTGAGTTAAATACAACTCACATGGCAGTTAATGTGTTAAGTAAAAAAAAGGGGAGCCAGGATAAAACATTTCAAGTACGCTAAAATCACAACTAAAATAAAATCCAAGAAAAAAAAGAAGGATATATGAGAACACCTAGCAATGAAAATGGATATGTTAGGATAGGTAGATTATCAAATAATTGTTTTTCTTTTTTCCCTAAATTTTCTGCAAAGTTCTTATTTATTTTCATAATTTAAATAAAAATTATCCACAACTTTTGAACATGTTTTCTATTCATATTACCAGAATTTATTTAAAGAGTACTTAACAAGAACAATAGTAACTAGTTGGAAAACTCAAGAAATATATTCTAAAACTCCAATCTTGTGTGCTATATATAACTGGATGACTTGAAAGTTCATTATGATGGGAAAATAATATGAAAATATACATTTTCCCCTAAAAAAATTTGCAACTCAGAATGCTACAGTGCTTCATATATTCTAGGCTGGCAAAGTAAATAAGTAGTAGACATTCAATGAATATCTGAAGAATAAATGAATAAACCAAAGCAGAAACTGAATAGAATATGAGACTATCTCACTAATGTGTAGGTTCCTTTGGAGAAAGGGGTTTTCGTTTAATGATATGTTAGTCAGTCTAATTTATAGCAGGAAAATGATGTATAATAACGTTTGCAAATGTCAGTATTCAAAGTCAGGGAGACTTTCCTGGCTGAAAAATTCATTCCTGATAGTCAACGCAGAGTCTTACCTAGGCCAACACCTCATTCAGAATCTCCCCTCACACTACTTTAATCATACTAGAAATGCAACATAAGGCCGGGCGTAGTGGCTCACGCCTGTAATCCTAGCACTCTGGGAGGCCGAGGCGGGAGGATTGCTCAAGGTCAGGAGTTCAAAACCAGCCTGAGCAAGAGAGAGACCCTGTCTCTACTATAAATAGAAAGAAATTAATTGGCCAACTAAAAATATATAGAAAAAATGAGCTGAGCGTGGTGATGCATGCCTGTAGTCCCAGCTACTCCGGAGGCTGAGGCAGAAGGATTGCTTGAGCCCAGGAGTTTGAGGTTGCTGTGAGCTAGGCTGACACCATGGTACTCTAGCCCAGGCAAAGAGTGAGACTCTGTCTCAAAAAAAAAAAAAAAAAAAGAAAGAAATGAAACACAAGTTCTATATTCAGGATACAGAAATCTGTTAATATTACTGAGAGTTAATTTTTTTATCGCTAAAAATTCCAAAGCTTTCATGGGCATAATCTAGGTTAGGGCAATCAAGATTTTTAAAAGGAAGTCCTTAAATCCTTTCTAGCAATGTCACTTGAAAACAGAGAAAAGTGCCTACTTGTCAAACTAATAAAATGGCTAACTCAGAGTAAAGAAATTAAATCCTTTATGGAAAAAACCAGTAGGCAAAAAAGAATTAGATTCACTAAGTCAGAAAAACCTCTACAATCAGCAACATTACTACAAATAAATATTCAACAAAAGGGGCTTGGATAACAATGACCTACCTGATTGCGGGCATCTCAGCATCACCACGCAGCAGTCTTTTATGAACATCTAGTGGAGTTGAACTTACATTTTTGCAATAACTTTGCAATCCTGGTAAAAATGGCATTTTGACACATTCTTTGACCTCTTCGAGACCAAATGCTCTGGTGTATTCTAATTTAAAATATTATCATAATCATCTTGATTAAACGTACACTTCTTTTACTACATATTAAAATGCATAATAAAATATGTTAATACAAAATCAGCCATTAAATAAAGAAAATTAAGTAACAATAATTTATCTAGCATCTTTCCCAGAAGAATGTCTTTTAATTCCTACCATAGAGACTACAAGAAGGGATAAATTAAGGGACTGATTAAGAATTAGATAAGAAAGAGGACAGCTTTGCAGACCTTCCACAGTCCTCGCTGTCCTCCGTGGTCATTATTTTATTTAACTAAAATTCCCAGAATACTACAAACATTCACATTGAAATAGAAGGCACTTTTAAGAATCTTATCTACTACTTTGAATCTGTCCACTTTCCTACTTTTATGTAAATAATTAAGAGTTAATAGGGGCCAGCCACAGTGGCTCACACCTGTAATCCTAGCACTTTGGGAGTCTGAGGTGGGAGGATCAACTGCTGGAGGCCAGAAGTTCAAGATCAGCCTGGGCAACATAGCAAGACCCCATCTCTATTAAAAAAAAAAAAAGCTACTGAGGAGGCTGAGGCGGAAGGATTGCTTGAGCTCAGTAATTTGAGTTTACAGTGAGCTATGATCATGCCACTGCATTCCAGCCTGGGCAATAGCAAGACCCCGTCTCTAAAAAATAAAAAAAAATTAAAAATGAGAGTTATAAATTCATGATCAGTTGAGCTAGCAATGAGAGGTAAAAGAATTCTACTTCAAGCATTGATTTTAATTTTCTCTTCACAAAATTCCATATCAACTATTAACATAAAAAGCAACAGTGAAGAGTCAAGACTGCTTATTCTACTGACCTAACATATCAATGGACCAAGAGATTGTCAAATTATATTTTTAAAAAATCAATATGAAGGCATTTAGGGGAAAAAGTAGATTAAGAGGTTTGGCTGTTCTTTAAACTAAACATAGAAAAAAAATTTACACATCCTCTACAAAGTGAGTCTAGCACAGCAACAAAAATAATAATTTAATAGGACTGGAGTTATCATATTAAATATTCAAAATACTATTTTACAAGCTTTGATTTTTGCTGTTTTGGAAAAAAATATTTTTTCTTCATCAAAAACATATAAATTCCCTTTTCAACAATTTGATTTGGGGGATAGGAGGATGGATAAACTGATATCTTTTGAGAACTTTTAATGGGAACCTGGTAAAAAAGCTGAAAAAAATGTACAGCAGACACTCAAAACCAGAACAGATGAAATAGTTAAGTAGTTTGAATTTTGCTATTTCAAGAATTATATTAATAAAGCTGAAGGCAGAATTCAGAATAAACAAGAAATGCAATCATAACTTGAAAGTAAGGGGGAAGCTATTAATATACTCAAACACATGTCAAAAGTTCTCAAACTTTTTTAAGACTCAAAGACTTTATTGAGCAATTATAGGTCATAAGATTCTCTAACTTGCTTAAAAATAAAGTTTTGGCTGAAATTATTAATATATAAAGGCATTTTAAAGATTTGGTTGTCTTAAAATATAAAAATCAATTTTATTTAAAAGAAAACACTATTTATAAAAAGTGTGATCAGAGATAGTACTATACTGAATATTAAGAGAAGTAGTTCTTTAAAATGTGTTTCTATCATGAGTCACAGAATTACATTAATGAAATGATTTTAATTTGCTTCTATTTTTCCATAAACTTAAGATATAATTCTTATATAAATATCATGGAAATTATAAAACATCTCTTGACTGCTTGAAAAATGCATGTATTCTAAGAAAATTTATACAAAAAAATAAATTTCTGTGTTTTCCTAAGTAAAACAGTAATAATAATGAAGTTACCTTTCCTTATCTTTTGTGTTTCCAAAACTGCTTTCCTCCAACTATTCTCAAAAAGAAAACCACTGTCAAGGGAACTTCTGGTGACTTCAGAAGTATCAAATTTGATTTCAGGAGATAACACTGACATTTTTTCTTCTTCTTTCAACAGTGCTGATGAAAATGAGAGGCTACTCCAGAAACAGGACACAAAAAACAAAGAAAACAAGGTATTCCAGAGGTTAATGTTTTTTCTAATTTATTTTCCATCATGCAGATTAAATACTAACATAGATTTAAATGAAAAGCTTACTTAGAACATATAAATGCATATTCTTGGGATTTTAAAGCAAAAGCCCTTTAAGAATGAAGCAAAAATATATAGTCCAGAATATTTTTATATTTTAAACTTTAAATATTTTAATGAATTCTTTCAAATTCCAGGTCACAGATATTTGGCAATATGAAAAAAATGTGAAGCCCAACAGCAAATTATCATCTACAAGAAAATAGAATGGTTGGATTATCTCAAAAATATTATCATTATAAAATGCATTTATTTGCGCCTGAAAAAAAAAACAAATTCTATGCTCTGCGGAAAATAAACAAGTGCTTAAGATAGCCATTATTTTTATTCTAAACATGGACCCAGAAGAATGTTCGATCATGTACCCTGCTTGTTTAATATATTAAACATCTATTCATTTCTATCATATATTTTAAGTGTCTATTGTGTGCAAGGCATTGCTAAACTCTGAAGAGAGTACAACGTGAGCAAGACGTAGCTCCTACTCTCACCAGTCCAGTGGCAATGGCAAAGAACGACAACCACCACTACAGTTACAGTTTATTGAACACCTATTATTCCACGCTCCTAGCTGGGCATCTTACACCCATTTTTTTCCAACCATCACAATAAAAGAGTCAGAGGGAGCTAGATTCAGCTATGCTCATTCACTCGTAAAAAATAAATTATTAACTGGGGGTTGATTCTAATGCCAAGAATCGCACAAGGCCTTGGAGAAATATGCTAAACAGAACAGTTCCTGCCCTTGAGGAACTTAAGATCCAGGAAAAGAAACACAGGTAAGAAAAAGGATAATATCTTTTTAGTAAGCTATGCTATGATGGGCAAATGATACAGGATGCTACAGAGCACACAGGAAGGAATCCTACCCTAGTCTCCGGGCATTAGGGAAGCCTTTCTGGAGGAAGCTAACAAAGCAAGGGCATGGGGGAGGAGAAGGATGGAGGAGAGGAGGAGGAGGAGGTAGGGGAGGAGGAGGGGAAGGAGGAAGGAGAGGAGGAGGAGATGGCTCCCAGTACAGGAAAAGCACAGAAAAAAGCATCTCTCTCTCCAGGAGAGAGACAACATGGCTCAAGAATGTAGTTTAACATAGCTGGAGCAGGCACGGGTGTGTTGCACACCAGCGGGGAGGGAGGGGGGAAAAACAAGGATGTGGGAGGAGGGAGGGGAGGTGAGGGCAGAAGGAAGAGCAGATCTAGGCAGAAGGGGGAGACCAGAAGGTGTCCTGGGAGATGGGGCAGTTGTGAGAGGTGAGCCATCTCCAGAGAAGGCTGCTCCTGAGAAGCCAGCGGTGCCCAGTCCTGGAGAGGCTGTGCACTGTAACATGAGAACATGAGCTATAAACAAAGAGGGGAAGGACTTTGGATTTGGTGATGAGGCCTTGGGTCTGCTTGAAATGGCAGTGTTGGGAATTAAAAGGGAGGGAGGAGACCTGGCAGGAAAGGGCTGGGGAGTGCGGGTGAAGCGGTAGGCAGTCAGGGGAGCAAGCGAAGGGAAGGGGACAATCCCAACTCAGCGCTGGTGCCAAGAGCCCGCTTGGGCTGCTACAGCCTGCCCTGGCAAGTCCTCTGGCCCTGGCCTGCGCCTCCTTCCCCAGCAAGGCTCAGAGGCCTGTTCCCCAATGCTGCCGCCACCCTGTCTATTCTTGGGCTTGATCCTCCTTTCCAAGCAACAAAGAGAGTGGTTCATTCTTTCTTTGATGCTCTTGACCACAAGCTCTTTTGATTTCATAGGATTTGTTGCTAAAAACCTGAGAAAACAAACAAGACAATCATAAGGGCAATAAAAATAATGAAAATGACAACAAAACTAAACTAAAATGTGGAGTACATTATAATTTCCAAAGTCTTAAAAGACTCTTAAAATCACGATCTAGACGCCATTCTTAAGAGCTTCTTTCTCTGTCTGTTTGTAAGGGTGAAGATGACCAGACAACTTTCTTTCAGCTCCTTTCCCTCTTAGAAGCCCCCTTCCAGGACAGAAGAGGAAACCAGGGACCTCGTACCCTGTAGTGGACACTTGCATTTCTGAACATTCCAGACTGGGTTGCACCAAACAATAGCCCTCGTGGGGCATTTTATCCTACCAGATCAAGAGAAAATTTTCTTAAAACTGACTTCTTTTTAAAAAAAGTACACATGATAAATACATGAAGATTCATTATACTATTATCTGTACGCTTTTGTGTATATTTGAAATTTTCCATAATAAAAAGTCTTTTTTTAGAAAAGCTCATAGCTACAAGAATGTATAACTTAAGGAATGTGCTAAAATAATGAAAAACCAAATGTTTTTGATCTGATGTTTTCTGTAAACATGGTCACTACCTAATTCTAGTGGAAACAGAACAATTAAGAATGCTTTATAGGACTAATAAAAGGACCGTTAAAAAAAACACATGTAGGAAGAGATAATGAAAAGAACAGAGGACACGTGTTCTAGGGCAGGCAATAAAACAAATCACTCAAAACAAGTGTCTTCTCAAATTAACAATAGAGAGAATCAGGGTTGAGATAAACTCATTGCTTAAAACTTATAGGTATAAAGTAATTACTATATTTTTAATAATTACAAAATGTGGGTGTATTTGAACATTTTTTAATATTCCAAATATTTTAAAATTATTTTATCACCTAGCTTAGAAATAAAGGGAAATGTAAAATAAATGCTTGTTCACTTATTCATTCTTCATACATCCATTTATTCATTTAACAAAAAAGTACTGAACGCCTAGCATGTCAGGCACTGAGGATATAACCGTGAAAAAGCCAGATAAGGCCCCTGTCCTCCTGAGACAGACAATGGTAAGGAAATAAATGAACCAAGTTTATTTGAGATAAAGTACAATGAAAGTAAAGTTCTATATTGGCGATAGGTGAGTTCTATAAAGTCACTACAAACACTATAGCGAATACTGAACCATTGTTCCTAGGGTACATACACGGTTAGGTTCCTGTGAGCCTTTGGTCACAACATTTTCATCAACCAATTAATACATCACCATGTTTTATGTGTGTTTCTATTTAAAGACATCTTTTTCAATATATGTACATTATTGATTCATTAACCATTGAGTTCAAGGCCAACAGTGCAATGTCTCGTGCCTGAATGAAGCTTATATCTAACATGTGTATTTTATCCACAGACATATCAGAGCCTTCTTGCACTTAGGAACACTAGACAGCACTTTAAGACTACACTTGGGGGGCTTTTTAAGTAGCAAAATCATCAACAGAAAGCACAAAAATGCAAAAAGCATGGCACTAAATAGTGAAAAGCACACTCGCTAGCAGTACGAGAGCTGACACGAGAAGGCAGAGCGTTGCCACGTTCAAGCTCAGCCGGGAAAATGCACATCTGGCAACTCAAATTTTTCACTGCTCTGCACATGTCCACAAGTGACCAGGAAAGCACTACAAGTACTGACTTCGGGGTTACAAGTAAATTTTAGCGAGTAGGTGAATCTGTGAATAATGAGGATTGATTATAATGCATCATGGCGATGTGCTTAGGGGCAGGAAGTACTTCAGACTGGGTGGCTAAGGAAGGCCTTATAGATGATCTTCACCTGAGATCTGAATGCCCCAGAGGTAGCCACAGATATCTGGGGAAGATCTAAAGTGAAGAGCACTCTTCTCGAAGAAAATAGTGAGTGAAAAGACCTCAAAGCCAGAATGAGGTTGGCATGTTCTAAAAGCAGAAAAGATCTGTGTGTCAGTAGCTATGGTGCCCAACAGGGCAGCCACTGGCCACATGTGGCTACTGAGCCTTTGAGATGTGCTAGTCGGAACTGAGATGTGTAGCAAGTGTGTAATACACAGCAAGCTTCAAAGACGTCTTGTGGAAAAAAAGAATCTGAAATAGCTCATTAACAATGTGCGTATTGTACTGATTTTATGTTGAAATGATACTATTTTGGAAATGATGAATTAGATAAAATAGATTACTTCAATAAATATCACCTGTCTCTTTTTACCTGTCTCTTTTTCATGTGGCTCTATTTCAATAAATATCACCTGTCTCTTTTTCATGTGGCTTCTAGGAATTTTAAAATTCTATATGCAGATTGCAAGGCGGAGAGGAGAATAAGATAAGGTGGGACAGATAGCAGATATCAGATAATTTAGGGTTTTATAAGTGATAATAAAGAGTTTGGACTTTATTCTAAGTGCATTGCGAAAATCCATCAGAAGGTCTGGAGTAGGAAGAAACATATCAGAGTTGGGTTAAAAGCAAATCTCAAGTTAAAAAGTGCACAGAGGACACCGTGGAACACAAAGAAGGGAGTTGTTAATTCTCAGGAAAGGCTTCAAGGAGATGACCCTTAAGCTAAGTCGTAAACTGAGTTCGGGTCCGGGGAGTGGGTCAGCCACTCTATAGAGGGTCATTGCTGGGCAATGACACAGCCATCAACAGGACTGCTCCTTTCAAGGAACACAAGCAGTTAAATATGGCTATTGTGACGATCTCTTCCATGCCATTCTTCAAAGAATCCAAAATCTTTATCTTCAGGCCTCTCTTCTGAGCAGTAGGTACCTATAAGTAACTGCTTTTAGATATCTTTACTTATACATCTCAAATTCAGTGTGCTCCAAACTGACCTCATGTTTGCCTATCAAAGTCTGTTCCCTTCAGTATTCCCTTACACAGCACCTGACAGCACCATCCTCCGGCCACAAGGTAGAAACCAGGGCACCAACACGGACACCTCTCTTTCCTCCTAAATCTAGTCATGCAATAAGTCCTGTTAGTTTTACCTTCTGTTTATCTCTTAATCTGTCCACTTCTCTCCCTGCTCCAAGCTGCCCTAATTGCCTGCCTGGATTACTGCATTAGGTTTTATTTTTATTTATTTTATTTTATTTTTTTTGAGACAGAGTCTTGTTCTGTTGCCCGGGCTAGAATGCCGTGGTGTCAGCCTAGCTCACAGCAACCTCAAACTCCTAGGCTCAAGCAATCTGCCTCAGCCTCCCGAGTAGCTGATATATTTTTAGTTGTCCAGCTAATTTCTCTCTATTTTTTTAGTAGAGACGGGGTCTCGTTCTTGCTCAGGCTGGCTTTGAACTGCTGAGCTCAAACGATCCACCCGCCTCGGCCTTCCAGAGTGCTAGGATTATAGGTGTGAGCCACTGCGCCCAGCCTCTGCATTAGGTTTTAACTGATCTCCTCACATCCACTCAAATTCCCACTCTAAAGCTTGAATTTCAAAACCCTAACGAAGGTGTCTTAACTATTTAAAAATGCTCATTACCTTTTCTTATATCTCTGTTTACCTGGAAAACAGAAAAATAGAGGAAGAGGGAAACAAGAGCCAAAACCTGGCTGGGCGAGGTGGCTCATGCCTGTAATCCTAGCACTCTGGGAGGCTGAGGTGGGAGGATCGCTTGAGGTCAGGAGTTCAAGGCCAGCCTGAGCAAGAGCCAGACCCCGCTCTATCAAAAATAGAAAAAATTACCCAGGCATGGTGGCACACGTCCATAGTCCCAGCTACTTGGAAGGCTGAGGCAGGAGGATCCCGTGAGCCCTGAGTTTGAAGTTTCAGTGAGCTATGATGATGTCACTGCACTCTAGCCCTGGCGACAGAATAAGAATCTGTCTCAAAAAAAAAAAAGAGCCAAAATCTTTCAGCCAGCTCTTGACTCAGTTAGTACAAGTTGGCAGGCAGCTTTCAGGGCCTTTCAGCAGATGAACAGACCTGCTGAGTGGTTCCTCACAGAAGGGCTCTGCTTCCTTGGGAGAGATTGCTCAAAGTTTATATCCACTCAATTGGGGGTGTCATCAAGACACAGAAAATGATGGCTGGAATACTGGAGCTTTTATTTCAGCTGCTGGGCCTTTGCCCAGGGTGGGGAGTCTCTCTTCCCTGTGGCTCCTCACCACTGGGGACTCTGTCTGCTGTGAGACCCCTAGATATGCACTCTGAGACCTAGACATGTTCTTACTTAGATGATAATTTTCCTCTACATACTATTCACTATGCTTAGAAATTTATGCTAAATGTTTTAATCTTATGTCATTTTCAGTAAGCATCTTAGGTGGTTTAAAGACAGGAATTTATGAGAATTATCTATTATATATGGTTCTAAGGAATACAGATAACATCTAACTTTAAGATGTTTCCATATGACAAAATACACCTACACAGGAAATTTCTCCGACACTCCTGAACCTGTGTGTGGAAGTCATTGGAGTTCATCCCCGCCCCACCTGATGTTTCTAATTAATCCACTCTCCACTCTGTGGTTATAGTGCTGTTTCAACCAAGCAAATCATGTCACTCAGCTACTCTGAACCCTTCAGTGACTTCCACTGTTCTTGGGTTAAAGACCAAAACCCCAACATGGTATAGAAGACACTGCCTGCCTTGCTTCTGCCCTGCTCTCCATCTGGTCTCCATTTTCTGTATCAGCCCACACACGCCTTCTCCAACCATATATGGGAGGGTGGGGGGCGGGGCTCTTTTCCACCCCGGGGCCTCTGGACACACAGAACACCTCCTTAATCCCTTGCCTGATAACTCAAGTGACATTTCCTCAGGGAATCTCCTCCTAATCCCCAAGAACAAGTCAGGGCTTTCTATTAGATGTTGATAGCATCTGTGGTTTTCTCATAGCACTTACCATAGTTTGTTATCATGCATATACATGTAATTATCTAATATCTGTCTCTGACACTGGCCTATGGGATAAAACTCCATTTTGCTAACTCTTCAGTTTTGCAATAAAGAACCCCCTTGGAATGGTTTCCAACCTACTTTTGCCTTGTCATTAGACAATATCTCCTCCCAACGCCCCCAACACACACCCTAAACTCTAATTCAGGAGCCAACAAACTACAGGCCTTGAGCCAAATGCAGCCTGCCACCTGATTTAGTAAATAACTTTGTATTAGAGCCACAAACACAGCCACAAAGGCCTTTTTATTTACGTATGGTCTATGGCTGCCTTTGGTTTACAAGAGCAGAGCTGAGTAGTTGCAACAGACTATATATGGCCTGCAAAGCCTAAAATATTTACTACATCTTACTACAGTTTGCCAGCCGCTGCTTTAATTCATTCAACAAATAGAATTGCAAATATATGTGCAATAGGAATTCTATTTTCTTCCCTAATGGATCATCTTAAGGTTCGTGCACTCTATTTTAGAGACCACAGCTATAAATAATTGGAGCTATTGAAGGATTATATATAGGTTGTAACCTGATTAGACCTAAATTTTTAAAATACTGCTTTCACTTTGGCAATATTGGAAGAAAGACAAGAACAAGGAGGCCAATTAGGAGACCACTGCAAATGTCTAAGTGAACAGTAATGAGGGCCTAAGCCCAGGCGGAAGCAAACGGAGAGACAAGCAGGACAGGGGTTAACAAGGTAGCGTCTAGAGGCCCTAGGAACTGTGTATGACTGGTGCCACCCAGATGATAGGAAGAGGGGTGAGGAGCCATTCTGAGTGAGAAGAATAATTCAGTTATGGACAAAATGAGTTTCAGGTGCCTGTGTGATAATCAGAAGGGGATATCCAGAGATGGGGGCAGGTTTAGCCAAGATACAGATTTGGAAGTCACGGCAGAGTTAAAGCCACAAGGATAGATAAGGCTGCCGGAGTAGTGGAGTAAATGAGTGAAAAGTTAGGAGGCATAAGAACAAGTCCAAGGTCATCAATATGTGAGGGACAGGCAGAGAATAAAGTGGCCACAAAAAGACTGAAAAGGAATGTTAAAAAGATAGAACTAAGCAAGGGGTGTCAGGAAAAACTGAAGGTAGAGAGAGTTTCGAGGAAAAGGAAGTGGTGAACAATTTCCTTAGAGAGGACGTAATGTCAAAAGAGCTGTTTTTAAACGTGAGAGACTCTGAGCTAAGCAGTCTTTTGAGGGTGGAGACGATTAAAAGGTAAAGATTGAAAACACAAAAGAAGGTAAATAACTGACTAAGCATTTTCCTGGGGAAGATGAGGTCACGAACAACTGCTTTATAAAATCAAAGATAAAAAATAAAAACGTTTCTATTAAACAAGAGCAGACAGAATAAGGAAATAGCACAAAAAAAAGCAACCAATATGCATTAGTTTGCCAGGGCTGCTATAACAAAGTACCGAGACTGGGTGACTTAAACAGAAATTTATTGTCTCACAGTTGTGGAGGCTGGACGTCCAAAATCAAGGTGTTGGTGGGGTTCGTTCCTTCTACAGGTTGTGGAAGAGAAACGTGTTCCATGCCTCCTTGGCTCGTAGATGGTCGTCTTCCTGTGACTTCACATCATCTTCCCTCTGTGCATATCTCTGTGGCCAAATTTTCCCTTTTATAGGGACACTGGTCATATTGCATTAGGGCTCACCCTAATAACCTCATTTCACCTTGACACCTCTGCAAGTAGCCTATCTCCAAATAAGGTCACACTCTGAGGAACTGGGGCTTAGGACTTTAACACATGAATTCAAGGGTATGGGAAATAAGATGATAAAATACCATGACCAATATAAAATATGTGTTGAAGACAACTACAAAAAAAATGCCAGTTAAGCAAGTAGACATAAAAATGTATTCATTCTCTCAAAACCAATTTCTAAAACACACAAAAAAATAATACAGCGACAATTGAGACTTTCAACAATTCTACAGTCCAAAGCTAACTGTTGATCTTCATACTAACAGTTGAGGGAGAGAAAGATTCTGAAAAGCCTTCTGCATCAAAGCCCAAGGAAGGCTTTAATACTAAATACATTTTACTGTATTTTAATCCTTTAAAACTCAGAAATTCACTGTAGCTCCCTGTATTATTTTGGCTTCAAATGACAGAAAATCCAAATAAATGGCTTAAACAAGAAGATTTTCCCTCAAGTATAAGCCTGGCCAGACCCCCAGGGTGGTGCCGGGTACCAGGGAGCCAGGACATTTCTATCTTACTGTTCGACCACCCTGAACATGCAGGACCTACCTCATGGTTCAAGGTAAGTTTTAGTAAATAAACATTTATATGGTGTTGATGGGAACCAGGATTTTCAGAGTGGGAGGAAAAGATACAGATTTAAGATGAATAGAATTAAGTAAAATCTCCCAAAGTCCTAAATATGAAATAGAAGTATCAGCATAAGACTTTTATTTAAAACAAAACAAAACAAATGTTTCTTAGCTCTGTCCACTGAAGAGGAAGGGCCCAGAAACGATGACCAAATCAGCAGCATTAAAACCCCCTAATAACCAGATTGTGATTCCATTCTTGACTAAACACACACACACACACACACCCCAAAACGAGGGCCCTTTGAATAAAATAACTGATTCCAGGTCTGTGGCAGGAAATACACAAGATGAACCTGGAATATCTTGTTATTCTAGAAATCTAGGAATCTACCAAAGACAACTGTAACTGTGGCAGTCACCAACTTGAAGAAGCTTCAACTGACCAAAGACGGGACTATAAACATTAATAAGATTTTTAACTCCAATAGATTGAAATATATTAAGAATGTATATGGCCGGGCACGGTGTGGCTCACGCCTGTAATCCTAGCACTCTGGGAGGCCAAGGCAGGAGGATTGC
>VBSM01001124.1:21822456-21835194 GCA_008086735.1 Cheirogaleus medius
AAAAAAAAAAAAAAAAAAAAAAATACAGAACTACAGAGAATAAAGTTAACAACATGTGTCTCCCTACCATGCAGGATTAACAAAGTTTAAGAATTTGCATATTTGCTTCACATATTTTTTAATGAAAAGCAAGCAAGTATTTTTCCATCCCCCGTCATTCTCCTCCTTTCCCAGAGGCAATCACTCTTATATAGTGCGAATCCTTGAAAGTCTGCTTTTATACTTTAACTACATTGGCTATAGGTATCCACTGAAAATATACTGAATTGTTCTGATCTTTTATTAGTTTCACATAAACAAGTTATACACACCATCTGCAACTTCTTTTCATTCAGGGTTTAGTCACATATATGTACATACAGATCTAGTTTGTTCATTTTAACCGTTGTCTGTATCACAATAAATTATATGAATATGTAATTATCCATTTTCCTATAGGTGATCATGTGAATTATTTCCAATTTTCCAACATTACAAATAATGTGACAGTTAATATCTTTGCATATGAATGTTAGTATGCATGTACATTCCTACAGGGTAATATACCTAAAATTGGATTCACTGGGTCTTAGAGGTGCAAATTTTTAACTCTACATACTATTACTAGATTATTCTCCATGTGCTAATCTCAATTTATACTAAGTGGTTATGTCAACCAGTACTCCTGTAAGTTTTTTGTTTACCCACATACATTTGTAATGATTGAGACATTTTAATTTTTGCTAATCTTCTAATGTAAAATGGTGCCTCATTGTTATATTACTTTTTATTTGCCTGAAAACCAATGTTTATTTGCCACTTAGGTTTCCTTTTCTGTGAACTGCCTATTTCCATGGTTTGCCCATTTTTGTGCAGGGCTTTGTCTTATTCTTATTGCTTTGTAGTAGTTCTTTACCTGTTCTGAGTGCTATTAATGATT
The DNA here is from genome assembly GCA_008086735.1 of Cheirogaleus medius. Taxonomy (NCBI): domain Eukaryota; kingdom Metazoa; phylum Chordata; class Mammalia; order Primates; family Cheirogaleidae; genus Cheirogaleus; species Cheirogaleus medius. The sequence continues at coordinate 21,823,376 of VBSM01001124.1, forward strand.
CTTTATATGTTGTGTATGTTGCAAATAACTTCTCCCACTATTAGTTCATTTTTAACCTATTTATGGTGTCTTTTAGTTTATCAGAAACTTTTAATTTTGATATGATGAAATCTGTCAATTTTTCTATGACTGACATATTGAAGAAATCCTTTTCTTACTCTAAGACATAACTACCCCTGAGCTAATATCATATTGCCTTAATTTCTAAAAATTATATATGTGTATGTGCATATAAGCTTTTTTGTTGGTTTTTTTTTTTTTTACTTCCTTGTTATATGAAGCTTCCTAAGAAAGAGTACATAGTAGGTAAAAATATTTTGAGAACATGTATGTTTGAAAATTGTCTACATCTCACCCCCATACTTAATGATAACTTGGATAGGAATAGAATTTCAGATTAGAAATAATTTTTCCAAAAATTTTGAAAGGACCATTCTATGGTCTACACGTTTCCAGTGTTATTGTTGAGAGAAGTCCAATACCATTCTGATTCCATCTCCCAAATTTTGTTGATATTGTCTCTTCTATTATTCTCTTATTCCTTATGAAGTTATGCCATTTAAATTTTTGAAATCCCTTTTCTATCATTTCAGTAGGATTTTAGGAGGAAGTTAGTGAATGTGTTCAATGACTATCTTTAACCAGAAGTCATTTTAGTTATCCATAATTCCTCCTACTTTACTCTGTACGTTGAGTCTCCACTCAAGCACTAGTGGCATTTTAGGTGGGGTAATTCTTTGTTGTGCCACACTGTCCCAGGATTTACAAAACATTTATCACAATCCTCCTGTTCTTTTTCATACTGTCCTGTTCTTGCCTTATGGTTTTCATTCCTTCATCTTCTTGAATATTATAAATTTAAATTTTTTCCAAGCCATCCTATTAGTTTTGGAGTCCAAATCTCCCATTTGCAGCATCTGCCAAGTTTCCTTCCTTGCGGTTAATTTCCTTACATAATTTATAATCTTTGTGAGCTCATCTACAGAGAGATTGCTATCTAACAAGAGTCAAGTGTTCCTTGGGCTATGGAAACTTGGCTATATGGAGAGGTTTCTGCCTGGCCCTGGATTTCAGAGGTACCAGATTAATCTATCAACTTCTTAGAGTGTGGTCCCTGACCATGTGGTAATGTAAATTCACAACTTACCTGAGCTGGTACAGACCACGAAGCTCTAACCTGTAGCAGCTGACTCTTTTCTTATCATAGCTCAGGTGGATAGCAAGCTTCCTTGCAGTTGCCTCAGGCCAGTGGGGATGGGGGTAGTATTTTTCTAGTTATCATCTTAGGGTCAAGGTACTTATGGAAGATTGTATCTTTCAGAGATGGTATTTTTCACTAATGCATATCCAATCTCACATGCTCTTCCTCCAGTGTGATGTTGACACTCCTCCATCAAGAGCTGAAGTCCGTGTTCCTTTTCCCAAAACTAACTTCCTCAGCCAAAAAAGTCCAGCGGAAGTCACACTTTGAGCTTTCCAAAACTCGGTCAGAAAAAAGTGATATTTGGCTTGACTCTCTCAGGACACTCACCTTTGAAGCCCAGTTGCCATTTTGAGAGGAAGCCAGGTGACATAGAGGGGCCATATGTAAAGATTCCAGTTGATATCCAAAGCCAAGAAAGGTCTCAGTCAACAGTCAACATCAACCACCAGACATGAGAGTAAATAAACCTTCAGGAGATTCCAGTCCTGAGCCTTCAAATCTTCTAGCTAAGGCTTCAGACATTGTGAGGCAGAGCCAAGCTGTCCTTGCTGTGCACTATCCGAATTCCTGACCCAGAGAATCCATGTACACAATACATGGTTGTTTTGCACCACTAAGTTTTGGAGAAATTTGTTATGAAGTCATAGTAACTGGAACAGTACTCCTTTGTGACTCCCAGCTTTCAGCAGATGGCTAAACGGTGGCTTTCTGTGTGACCATTCCTTCATTTCAGGCACCTGGGGATTTCCTTCCCTTAGTTCCTAGCTCAGCCACTTATCCATAAATTATATTTGACCCAGCATTTGAAATATATTGAAGCAGAATGGGGATTCTTTTGTCAGCTCAGTCTGCCACATTGCCCAGTACTTCCCAGAATAACTTTTTAAAAAATGACATAAAGAAATGAAGAATTTATTTTATATGTAAATATCTTAAAATCAAAAAGAAAAATGATAGTGAGTGCATTTATTAAAGAACAAGTAACTCATTACAGAAAAAATACAAATGGTCAATAAAAAGTTCATCCTCACTAGCACTCAAATAAAAACAAGATATTATGATGAGCTACTCCTTTCACCAATCAAAATGGCAGAAATGTTTTTCTGTAATATTAATAATAGACAGAATAAGATGGGTTTCAAGCAAATAGGCACTCTCATAAAGTTTCAGTGGGAGTATGTATTGCGGTAATATTTCCAGAGAGCAATCTAGCAATCTATGTCCTTATAATTTTATATACTATCAACCCAGCAATTCTACTTACAGGAATTTATCCTAAAGGAATAACCATTGATACATACAAATATTTGTATGTTCCAGGATATCAAATCCTGTATCTTTAATAATGAAAAAGAGGCTAAGAATAACCCAATCATCAAACAGCAGGAGACAGTAAGATCATCTTTATTTTTAGGTTTGTTTGAACGAAAATAATTATCAAGTGAACATAAAGACCAATTATAGATTCACTGAGAAAGATATTTATTCACAACACCAAGCATTGTGTTAGGAACTGATATACAAAATGATTAAGATACAAAAGTATACAGTCTACTGGGGGAATAAAGTAAACAAACAATTACAGGTCATTATGATACAGCCATGCTCAAATTCTGCAGGACAACAGAGCCTTTGCTGACCTTACCCAGACTGGGGAAGTAGGAGGGTTTTGTTATTGTTCTTTAGGCAAGTGATATTCAAGCTAAGTCTCAGAGGTTTTGATGAGTAGAAATTAACTGTGGCAGAGAATGTTGAATGTCTTCTAACATTCTTGCTCTTCCTCCAGAGAATACAGTTGTTCCTGGAAGTGGCTGCCTCCCTGTGACTGGAACATGAGCAAATGTAATGTGCAACAGTTTGCAAAAAGCTTTTAAGAAGCAGTTGGGCTTTCTCCATACTTTCTCTGTGTCCTTCTGCTGACTAGATTTAGACAAGAGTGAAATGCTAATCAATGGTAGAGCCTGGGTCCTTCTATGTTCTTGTTTCCCAAATGAAAAAAGCCACGTGGAGAACATCTGCCTTGGAATTTTTATGTGAGCAAGAAAATAAACTTCTATATGTTAACTCACGAAAATGTTGGGAACTGTTTGGCACTAGAGCTAGCAGTACATTAATACATGCAACTTTTTATTCCCAAGTAATATATCAGTTCACTTCCCCAAATATATTCACTAAGCATGTACTACCCGGTATATACAAATCAATGTGCCATGTGCATGAAAATACAAAGATAAACCAGAGATTCAGCCTTCCCAGAATTTCCAGTCCAGAAGAGAGAACAGTAGCCACTCATACAACTATGAAACAGTGTGTGTAAAATCAAAGCCTTAGGAAATATATTAATATAAATAATTAGAGGAGTTAAAAAGAGGCAGATATTACTTTTACTTGGAGGTTCAAAAAGGACTTGGAACAAATTAGAAAATGATATTTAAACAGTATTTAGGCAGGAAGAAATGTGGGCAGAGGCATTCCAGGACAAAATATAGATGGGAAAGACTTCATAGAGAAAGAATATAAGTATTCTAGTTTTCTTGGAGAGGGGGGTTCAGATAGGCATCATGAGAAATAATGAAACGATACATTTGAATGAGATTACAGACAAATTTGAATGCTGGGCAAAGTGGTTTATACTCTTTTCTTTGAGTAATGGTGGACGACTGAAAGTTTTTGAACAGAAGTGTGGCATATATTTACAGCTGTGCTTTGTGAAGATGAATATGGCAGAGACTAGAGCCAAGGGGAGAAGTTAAAAGGCTATCAAAATAGAGTGCTTAAATTAGAGGAGTAGCAGTGAGAATGCAGGACTGACATTGATCACATTTGGGAGGTCTGACAAAGAAAAAGGAGTCAAAGATGACTGAGTCTGTGAACTGGGGTGACTAAAAATTAGGGAACCACAAGTTAAATTCAAGGAGAACATGCTAGTCTGGAGGTGCAGGGCAACAAGGAGTTCAGTTTTAGATAAAATGAGTATAAGGCATCCAGGGGGAAATATAACCTGGATCTAAGCAGTAGGAATTGAGGGCTAAAGGTTAGGCTTAGAGATGAAAATGGTTAAGAGTTATCTATTTACAGGTGAAAATTAAGGCCAGAGACTGCAATAAAGTTAGCAAAGGAGATTTGAAGGAGAGAAGTCAGAGATTTCCTTAAAATATACGCAAGGCAGGAAGATGAAGAAAAGGCAGAGAAGGAACTATCGGGGAGGCAGAGGGTCCAGAGGAACCAGCATCATGGGAAGCAATGGACCATGTCCTATTCTACAGGAGTTACTGGAGAAAGGAAGTGACATTACTGTAACACAAAACACACCATCTCAGTTAATCCTCAAACAACCCAATGAAAAACAGTTCCCAGTCAATGACAGAGCAGGGATTCAGACCCTACAAAGAACACAGGCACTGAAGTAAAATGAACTTGGAGTCTAATCTTGACTCTGCCCTTCAGTAGCTGCATAACAATTGGGTAAGGAAGAAAATAATAGTGCCTTTGACTCTCATAAGGTTTGTGAGGATTAAATTTTAAAATGCATGTTCAGCACAGTGCCTGACATGTTGTAAACATTCAATAAGCAGAAGCTATTGTTTGAATTATTTTTAAATAATAATAAACATTTCTTTCTCACCACAGCCTGACAATGAAAAGGTAAATCAGTGAAGACTTTTTGAAGGTAAGATTCTATCAAAATTTTTAAATGTATATACATCTGACCTAGCAACTCTGTCTGCTTCAAGGAATTTATTCTACAGAACTGTTCCCATGTGTTAGAATGTCCATTGTTGCAATTTGTAATATTAGGACCAAGCTCAATGAGGAATGGTTATATAAATTGATGCATCTGTACTATGAAATACTCAGTGCAGACATAAGTAAACTAGTATAAAAGGTATTCTCCATAATTGAAATGAAAAAAAGAATTTCTCAAAAGAATCCATATGATTCCATTTATGACCAAAAAAAAAAAAACCAAAGGAAAAAAGAATGGAAGGATGAACACCAAATTAACTCTAACAAGGGCAACAAAGTAAAGAAAGAAGGTAGAAAGAGGGCATTCACCTCTAACTCTATATATTTCTGTACTGTTTCAATGAGAAGTACTAATGCATTATAGTGTAGTCTGGAAAATGTAAGGAAAACTTAAAAAGGAAACGTCAGAAGTATTTTGGAAGAACACCGTTGTAACAGGAGATTTTAACTTGCTATTAACCATGTGCATAAAAAGTCAGTAAAGATGAACAGCAGGGATTCTTGTGTTTCAGGGAGCTTGCAAAATTGCTTGCAAAATTGTTTGCATTTGTCTGGAGAGAGGCTCCACAGCTACCCTGATGTCTATGAGAAGAGGGTTAGAACAATCTAATTAACAGGGTCCACCTTCCAAGTCCTGGTCCACATGGCTGGGTGCAAGTGTGGGAGAAAGGAGTTACGGTGGTAGGCAAAGGACAAAAGCAAACGCATTCCGCCCTCGTCTTCAGTTTAAACCCTGGAGGGCTATGGGGGTGAACCTGTAAGGGTGTGTCCACTTAAGGGATAGATGTGTGTTTGCTTGTACCAAGACACAAGGGGTGTGGAAAGAAAATACAGGTCCAGCCTGCTCTTCCCCCAGTTTAACTCCGGACCCAGCAGGATAGCCTTGGTCAGGTCCTCAAGCCCAGGCCTCTCCGCCAGCTCCCCTAATAAAGTGCCTCAGGAGAATCCTTTGGAGTGATCCACATGTCTCTCTGGGCCTCAGTTTCCCCTTCTTTGGAGGGAGCCGGACTGGAAGACCTCTGTCTAGACCCGATCTCCCTTTTAGCCCTGACCGGGAAAGGTCCCGCTCCCCTCCTCCCTGAACCCCCGTCCCCGCCTCCTTCTGGGCCAGGGCTCGTCCTGAGACCCGCCCGCCGCCCGCACTCACTGTCCCCGCAGCTCCGCCGAGGAGGGGAGGGGCTTCTTCGCAGGCCTGGCCGGTGGCACCCAGGTCGGAGGCTCCGGCAGCGTGGACAGCGGGGGCAGCGGGCAGCGCGGGAGCCAGCGGCTGCCCGGCGCGAAGCCCGGCCTCCGGCCCAGCCAGGCCTGGTTGCGGGACTGGCCGCGGCGGCAGGGTGGGCCGGGCGGCCGCGCGCTCGCCCGGGCGCCGCTCTTGGGGCGAGCATGCTCCGCGGGCGGCAGCCCGGCGACGCTCGCGACCGCGGCCCGGCCCGGCCCCACTCGGCCAGCGGCTCAGGCGGCTGCGGCGCCGTCCGCCCGCCCGACGCGCGCCCGTTGCTAGGCGCCGGGAGCCTGGGGCTGCCGGGCTGCCGCAGTCGAGGTCGTGGGCCGCGGTTCCGCAGAGGAAGGGGCCCAGTTAGGGTTCTGGGCCAGGGTGGGTGTTTGGGCAGCTCAGGGGCCGCCGGGACTCCCTTGCCTTCGGGGTGACGTGGGGGAAATGTGCTGAATCCAGGCTGGGTGAACGTCAGTCGCGACGCAAGGTGAGGGGGGCTGAAGTGCTATGCAGTATAGGACAGGTAGTGGGCAGTCCGAAAAGGTTGGTGTTATTCAGTTTTTCGAGTTGTTTCACATCAGTTTGTATCAAAGACTTTTTCATACTCAAAGTAACCAGGCTTTCCAGAGTACTGATGAGCCTGGACCTTTCAAATCTTAGCCCAGCAACACCGGACTAGCCCAATCTTAGGTAAGTGACAAGGTTCCATCCAGTCTGCCCCAATTCCACATTCTGACTCCTTTGTTTAGGTTCCTTAGTGAAAGGTTAAGTGTGTGTCTCCTCCCTAGCTTGAACGCCTAGCACCCTGACTCCCACAGTAGGATCTGTGTCTGTACTCTAAGTTAAATTATGTCCTGCACCTTCTGCCTTCATTTCCTGACCACCGCTAGAGCTGCAAGCTTATCCCTGGTAATATGGTTTCAGATCCACAAACACTCCTGAAACAGCTGTCAACACACTTTTCTCAGTTTTCATTAAGCTTGATACTAATTACTTAGTATCCTTCCTAGCTTCTCTCCTTTAAAAAAAAAACCAATTCAAATTAGACCTGGAATAGAATACTGGCCCCCTAACTTAGTTTTAAGATCCTGGGCAAGGGAAAGTTACTCTCTTGTCTAAAAAATAGGTATAGTAGTTTACTTACCTAATAGAAGGATTAAGCTGCACACTAAAAATCACATGGAGTACTTAGGAAGAAAACAGTTTGGGATTCATTCCAAAACAATTCAATTAAGAATTCAGTTCTGGGGTTGCAATCAAAGTGGAGAACCCACCAAACTAGGATTATGTGTATTAAGTGATACTGGCACTCAGTAAGTGATCAAATGTTTATCATCAAATGGTCTCCTTGAGTTTTGCTACTATATCCTCTTGGCTATCACATCCCTATTTGACACCCCTTCCAAACTCTAGCCTTTTCTCAAACTATTCTCTCACCAGGTATCCAAATTCTTCCTCCTTTGTGAAACTTTCCAGTCTTCACTGCATGAACTGTCTCCAGTATTCCCCTAACATATCGTTCTATTATTATATCCCATTATTCCTACACAATGAAACTCAATTTCCTGAGTTCCCCAAAGTAAACTGTATATAACACACACACATACACATAAACCCATGTTCCAGACCCCATTCCTGCTCCTACCATTCCCATCACCAAATACCAGGACTACAATGTGTCAGTAATTGGAGACTCAAGATTTTAAACGGCTACTGCTCTGAAGAGGTTACATTCACTCAATCAAAAAAGTGCCTAAAATGCACCAGGTATTGTACTAAGTGCAAGAATAGACTCAAAATAGGCTAAGACTCAAACCTTACATTGGGGAGTGGCTGGGAAAGGGAACAAGAGTTCCAGATAGTAAGAAATGCTATCAACAAAAACAGAGGATCCAGAAGTTTTATAGCATGCAAAGAAAAAAGAAAGAAAGAAAACAAACAAACAGGGTTTTATGAAAGATGTGTCAGGGAAGATCTTTTTCCAGAATGAAAAAGCCAAGCACACAGACTGGGGGGCTGAATGTTCTAGACACAAGATTACAGGTGCCAAGACCCTACATTAGAAGCTTGTCATTTTTGAGGAATAATATAGCTGGAAAGCCAGAAATGAAGTTATCAAATAATGGCCCTCCCAGAGATTTCCATGCCCTAATTCTGGAACCTGTGAATGTGTTACCTTATGTGACAACAAAAGGGACTTTGTAGATGTGCTTAAATTAAGGATTTTGAGATGGAGAGATTTCCTGGAGTATTCAAGTAGCCCAATGTAATCACAAAGGTTCTCATATGAGAAAGGCAGGAAGATCAGGGAAAGATGATGGAAGCAGAGATGCTATGAGCCAAGAATTGCAAGGGGCTCCTAGAAACTGGAAAAGGCAGGGATGTATTTTGGGGAGCCTTCAGAAGGAACATAGACCTATTGACACCTTGATTTGGCCCAGTGAAAGATTTTGGACTTCTGACTTCTAGAACTGTTAAAGTTTTATGTCACATACATTTGTGGTAATTTGTTACAGCAACAATGGGAAACTCATTCATTCATTTAACAAATACTGAGTGCCTACTGTACGTCAGCTACTGAGGGGGAAAGGAGGAATTTAAAAAGGCCTGGCCTTAAAGTTTACTACCTAACAGAAGGCACACTTTTGAGTGCATGTTTTGGCTGTTTTTGACACCCAATCTGTAAGGGCAAACAGTGAGAGCAGAAAGTTGTCCATCTTCTGTGGAGGGGGGCCCCCAGACACCCCAGGAGTCTGCATCACATCCCGTACCTCCCTGTAGCACTCACTTCACTATATCTGTGTTGTCTCACACAATGACACCTAAAAGCAGGGCTATTTTCTGTTCACCATCGTATGCACACACTAAGTGCTCATGTTACATCACACAGTAGCATTTTGAGCACTTTAAGCCAGGAACTGCTCTAAGCATTTTACATTATCTGAACCATTTAATATTTAATCTTCATTAAAATCCCATGAAATTAAGGAATTATTTTCCCCATTTTGCTGAGGATGAAACTGAGACAGAGATTTATTGGCTGATACTAATAATTAGAAACTGGATATGAACCCAAGCAGTCTGGCCTTAAAGCCAGCATTCTTAATCCAGCCCAACACAAATGCACCTTCAAAGAAAATACTAGGTAACAACAGCTAAAGGCCAGTGAGTACAAGATAACTTGAAGATCTGCTAGAGAAAGCTGAAACCTTGAAGGGTACAAAAGTAAGTATACGTGAGGTAAATGGCTGTAGCAGAACCTACTAGGTACCCAGACTTAGAGGGTGGTTAGACCTTCTAGTGGAGGATCCCTTGGAAACAATGACATTTAGGAAGGTTTTAACCTGCATTTAGAATAAGTCCTGTGACAGGTCACAAGACATTTTCATACCCACAATTATTAGTCCTCACAATCCTGTTAAGACAGATTTATCATCCCACCTTACTCTCTGACAGTGATGCTATAAGTTTTGTCCCACCTCTCTGGAACTGCTTAGGTTCCTCAATTCCCCTGCAAGAGTTTCAGCATTCTCTATGGTAATCCTGATCTCTGCAAGTCCTCCCACATTTCCTCATTCACTAGTCCTCTAGCCTCAGGCCTCACTTAGAAAGTGATTTAACACATTGACTGCCACACTAAAGAAAAGAAAGATCCGGAATCCTCTGTGCTTCCTAAATTTTGTTGTGAACCTAAAAAATGATTTAAAAAAATGTTTTGCTAAATACCACCCTGTATAGAGTGCCACTTCTTAAACTGTTTCTATCCCAAAGAGGACTTTCTACCTTTGATTCACCTACCCACCCCTAGGTAGTACGCAATATGCTATCTATCTGCACAACTTTATTCTGTAACTAGAAAGTCTTAATTCTCATGGTAAAAAGGCCACTGATAGCCCTCACTAACCTGGAAGCCAAAAAGGCTCCATCTTCTGAATCATGCCCACCTTTCAGGACACTGGAAGTACAAAGACAGGAGTATAACCTATATCATCTACCTAACCAGTAAAATAAAACAAGAAATTTCAAAATAAACTCTTTGGCTCCATCTAGAGATTAATGATTTTGGTTTTTTACATTGACCCAACAGCTCACTAAGGTAATAAATTTCTGGCAAAACATGGGAAAACTCATAAACATACATTTTTATAAACTAAGTTATCTTAATTTCTCTCTAGAATTCACTGACCCTAAAGAAACTCACTAATCCAGAGAAATAGTTTCCAAAACCAGGAACAAGGAATTTAAAGAAATTCTTAAGTACAGGTGACTAGCAATTAATGACTATGTTCCAACAGTGCCAAAAGAATTAGTAAGATGGTACCTAAAATAGAGGAATGTTTTTTATTAAATGCCAGAACTTAAAGTTTTTGGTCATTAATTTCACTGAGTGCTAAGATGCTACAAAATAACTTGCATCGATTTGCACAAATTTTGTTTCCTCCTTCTTAATATCAGCAATATGTAATGGAATTGTTCAGAACTCACCTAAGTATGTCAAAAGATGCAAATAAAGAACACAGTAGTTTAATAGGCAAGCCAAAGTCTGAGAAATGGAATTTCAGCAACTATATTTTTGGTACACCAAACTTTTACTACTTTACCTACAAATCACGTACAAATAGGCTTTCTTTTTTTTTTTTTTTGAGACAGAGTCTCACTCTGTTGCCTGGGCTAGAGTGCTGTGGCGTCAGCCTAGCTCACAGCAACCTCAAACTCCTGGGCTCAAGCAATCCTTCTGCCTCAGCCTCCCAAGTAGCTGGGACTACAGGCATGCGCCACCATGCCCGGCTAATTTTTTTCCATATATTTTTAGTTGGCCAATTAATTTCTTTCTATTTTTGGTAGAGATGGGGTCTCACTCTTGCTCAGGCTGGTTTTGAACTCCTGACCTTGAGCAATCCTCCCGCCTCGGCCTCCCAGAGTGCTAAGATTACAGGCGTGAGCCATCACACTAGGCCCGAAACAAGCTTTCTTAAACCCATTTTGACTCAGCACAATTCAAAGGTGAAAAACTAGTATCTCCTTTTTTATAGAGAAAAACCTTTCAGAACCCCAGAGATGTTTTCCATGTGATACAAACTTGACCCTGATTCTGCCTGTGTAATGAGCTGCTGATGTGGCATAATTTTATCACACCAAGATCTGCCACAATAAAGGAAGGCAGAGAGAGAGGCAGGCTAACAAGTCACAAATACAACAATACATTTCAATTTGAAAGCAGTCACTGTTTATTAACTGACCAGATTACAAAAATAATCATGGTAGATACCTGAAACAAAAAAAATAAACCCATTAAACAAACACGCTAACAGCCCATAAGTAATATAAGTCACAGTTACAAGGAAGTAACACTGAGTTTACATTTTTAAGGACACCCAATTTTCATTTATAAATAGACCACAAACGTATGTGTGTATATATTTTTCCAGAATGTCCTCAAAAGTAGTAACGAAACCAATTATAATCATATAAAAGAGTCGATTTTCTCCCCCACTGAAAACACTGATTAAAATTCAATCACCCACATCCATATTTAATAAATATTCAGCATTACCACTTTTACTTTGGTATTAAGACAACTTCTCTCAGGATGCAGTCTCTCACCTTAGTTCATTCTTCTAATAAGCCTGTTGATCTGGTCCTCCCTGTTGCCAG
>VBSM01001124.1:21839062-21879684 GCA_008086735.1 Cheirogaleus medius
TCCGGGGACGACTGTGAGGGTTCCAAAGCCCTCCGAGAGTAGGGAAGACAGAGAGAACTTGTTACCGCAGGTTTGGATCCCCAAGAAATGTCTCACTCCCGACTTGCGAGCGGCGCGATGGGAAACTAAAGTGTCTTTGGGAAGTTGTTCTCAGACTCCACTGAACCATGTATCTGTGTTATCGTGGTCTGAACCGCTTAGACTAGGGCAGTATTGATGATTTCACGATAACTTTAGCCAGGGTAAATTGTTACATTGTTTCACCAGCTTTAGTTACATTCTCTGAGCTTCATTGAGACATGCCCTGACTCTTAAGAGAAAGCGCTTGAAGGATCTAAGCTTTATTGTAAATTTTTTCCATGTTTTTGGTCACCCCAGTAAACCTGCATTTCTATATACTTACTAATTAACCTGAATCTGGGGCCAAAAAAACCCCAAAGCAGAATCCATAACCAATAATAAATACTGGCCCAGGAAATTTGTTAATGGCTCTTGCTTTTTGACAAATTTTTCATTTCCAGTGAAAACACTGAACTATAGAGAATATTGACTTGGACACCATTTCTCCCCTACACTGATCATTTGTCACCAAACTTATTGGCACCTGCCTTTTTGATTTAAGGTTGAAAATGTTCAATTTTCAGTGGTAGTATGGAGTGGTAGCAAATAACAGATTTTTGTGTGCTCTATGCCCAAACCTAAAAGATAAGGGTATTCATTTTCCAGGGAAGAGATTTTGGTTTTTAAATCATTTGAGTTCATGTGTAGTAAGATTGTACATTTACCTGTGAACTTGATTTGTGAAGGTACTTCTTAGGGGATTCAGCCACCCCTGTTAGAACAAGTGACCTTGTTCATGAGAAACTTTAGAATCATTTCTTGGCTTTGGATGGATTCAGATTATTAATTATAGTTTTGATTTGTGAGCCTTGAAGTGAGTTTCCATTTTGAGGGCGCTCATACTAAAGATTAAGAGCTGTTTCTGGCCACTGTTTCCCAAAAAAAGAGGACTGTGTAGTGTGTATGTTATTCTCTGGGCTGAGATCAGTTCTTTGCAGGTGTCTTTAGCTCCAGCAAGCTGATCCCATGTGATCTACTTGCGTTGGACTTGTCACAATTACATGACTTTCCCCTAAGCAAAGTTATCCAGTAAATTGCTGTAATTCCCAAAGACTTTTAGGGGAGGAAGGCAGCTGTAAGTTCAGTCATTGGCAAGCCTTACAGTGTTAGAAATTTGAAGCTCACTGTAGTATTTTTGTTTTGTGTGATCTTTGTCCTATTGATTGCCATGTGACTCACTTTCTGCATTTCCTTCTCTGTTCCATTTTTCTCCTCATCTGGACTTCTGAGGACAGCTGGAAATGGTGAGGAAGAAATTCTGCCCCACTGTAACTTGCAGGTTTTTACCTACACTTGTGATGTGGGGAAGAGGGAGAATGTCTACCTGACAGCTGAAAGAGTCCGCAAGGAGGTTGGCGAGGTCTCGGTCCTGGTCAATAATGCTGGCGTGGTCTCTGGGCATCACCTTCTGGAATGTCCTGATGAGCTCATTGAGAGAACCATGATGGTCAATTGCCATGCACACTTCTGGGTAAATATAAACATCCTTGTTTTTACTGCTGGGCCCTCCTCAGTGAGAAAGTTGGGAAGGAGAGAGATTTCAGTGCCAGCCTGAAAGCCACCTGCACTCTTTCACCACAAGGTCTCCTAATTAGCTATTCCCTCATGGTGAATTACAGTGTATGCTGGTTACTATTAAATAGTTGTTTTCTTTTGTACTCCCCCCCCCAACCCGGCCCCCAATTCAGTATTTCTTGAGGGGGTAGAGGATTGAACATTTTGAGCTAGTTTGAAAGATTGCCATAAAAATAACAAGAGGGAGCATAAAACTCTGGGTTTGTTTATTTTACTTTCTGTTGAGTTTATAAAACATTGGTTGTTCTTATGAATTCCTAAAGTCAGGGTTTAGGCTTCCAAATTACTGCTCAGCCACATTTTGGAAAGTGCCAAAGATTCTGAGATCAGCATCTGTGGTCCATTGGGAGTGGTCAGGCCACCCTGGCAGTCACTTAACATCCTCCGACCATCCCCAGGGTCCATGGCATTGTCCAGTTGAGGACATCTCAGGACTTTCTCAGGTTAGAAGGTGCTTCTCAGATGAGAACAGAAGTCACGCTGATAGGACCACAGAGAGGGAAAGCCGGGAGACCTGATGAGCTGGGGGTTTAATAATGCCAGCTTCTGTCTATCAGCATGACTGCCGCATCTGGGTGGGGGGCCTTCTGCTGCTTTAGGGGCAAAAGAACCCTAGTTTTTCAGCTGAACTCATCTTCAATAAAGGTAGGTGTGAAGCTCTCCGCTATAACTCTGTACGCTGTTGACTTTATGCTTTTCTTGCTCATAGAATTTCCCCTTTACTTTTGTAGATAGGTAGGATCCAATAAGAAAGAGGTAAGGAGATAGGATTTTAGTTTTTTTTTTCATAGGCGGATTAGCCTCTAAGAGAACACAACAAAGAACTGTTTCTCCTAAATAGGTCACGTTAAACCTCATTAATTTTTTAGCAAATGCTTAAAAACTTAATCTGGCTTTAGAAGTACTTACTCAAATGTTACTCCTTGAACATCAAACTTTTGATCTTGGAAGAAAGTAATTTTAATGTTTTATTTTAAACATGACCCTTATTTCATTCATTTCCAAACCTCTAGAAATGAACACACAAGTGACCTGAGCCAATTCATCTTTATGTTTTAAATGAGTGAGGAGATCACCAAATACAGTTCAGGGGAAATTAAGCATGCCTGTGTGTGTGCATGCACGTAGGTGTGTGTTGTATGCATTAGAGGTGGGGAATGGAATTCAATTCCTTGCTGTTGCTGGGTCCACAAAAATAGGCAGCAAGTGTCAAAGAGGCAGGTTAAATGAGTAAAGGCCAGTCCAGCTAAATAAAGTTGGCAGTGGAATTTATCAAAAATCTTGTGTGTTTGTAATTCTGAGTAAAACAGACAACCACCATTTGAAATAAAAGACATGGATAAATTACAGGTGAAGTATAGTTTTCATATTTAAAAAATAATAAGGATGGAGCTGCCATAGAAACTCTAGTTTATTTCAGTGGACTCGTCAGCCTCAAACATACAGAGCTATCAGGAGGTTAGTTATAAACCACAATAATTGGGATTGCCTTTTTCGCCCAATAACCTTTGACTGAGTTAATACAAGATTTTCTAACTGTAAACTTTTACCTACACCAAGTACTCTGAAGTTTAGCTGTCTTGCCTGCTTTCTCTGTATGATTATTTTGCTGAATTATAAAATTTCAAATGTAACCAGGTTCTTAAAGAAACCGCATACAATCTGCAGTTAAATATTTATAACAGGAAAACAGCTCCAGAAAACATCTGATAAAATGAGTGCTAGAATGTGTTAAGCACAGAAAATCCATAGCCTTACCTTTGAAAAACACATAAATTGATATACTGTACTTCTAACATTAGGCTACTTTCTAACATAAGGATAAAATCTAACAAAATCCCTAACAAAATTATTCTGGAACTGAATGTGTGTACCAAGGAGGAGCACACCACCTTCCTGGAGTTCTCACTGTGCTTTGAAATGTTGCTTAACCACACAATTTAGGGAGTTCTTGGAAGCCTTAACAGAATGACGTCACTTCATATTAAAATATGGGAGGCTCCTGAATTCTCCAGCTGTTTTTCCCCTAAGCATCTAAACTTAAGAATTTATTTTCAATATTGAGTCAGAAAATTCATATTAGAGTTGGAATTTCTGACTTTTTGCTGAGATTTACAAACCTTTTGAGAAGTTCAGATTTAGCAACAAAAATTTAAAAGGACAACTTACTGTAATTTTTACAGTGATTTTTAAATTTAAATTTTTATTTTTTTACAGGGGTCAAATAGTGTAGTAAGAGCCGCCTGAATTCAGCTTCCCCTCCAGTAGTCCTCTTAGGTGAAAATGTTGGTAATAACTTTTCAAAGATGTGTTGACATTGGCATGTGCTCTTTTCCTTCCAGAAAAAATAATGAGTGTGTCTTTTTACTGTATCTGGGTGGGGAAAAGAAGTTGCCCCATATATTTTTAAAAAGTAGATCAGCTGAGCAAAGACTTGTTCAGTCATTTGAACAGATCATCTTGAGCCAGATGTCTAAGTAGCAGTTAATGTCTGTTTTCATAAAATAACAAATAGTATGTTGATCCTGACTCAGAGTTAGAGTCACATACAGTGAAATAGAAAACCACGTGGACTTCCAGTGAAAAGCTGTGGGTACTCTCACTTCCAACCATTCCTAATACTATTCCCCCTACCTGGAACACCCTCCTCCTCCATTCCATGTGCCTTTTAAAGCCTACCTCAAGTTCTCAATATAACTTCCCTCCTACTCCTTCCCTCCCACTCCAGCCCTTCTGGCCTTTTTGGGTATTAGAGCTGCAAGGATCCACAGAGACATTCTTGTCCAACCCTTTGTTTTCCAATGAACCTGTGGTTAAATGACTTGTCTAAGGTTTTTCTTTTCTTTCCATTAATTTCTCCAAGCATTTGTTGTCATTCCCATCCTTTGGTGCATAGCACATACTCTGTGGTGTAACTTTTTATGCACTGTGCCTTGCATCCCAAAGTGGATGATAAGCTGGCTGAAGGCAGTTTGTTATATACATCTGTTTGTTTTTCTGTGCCTGAAACAGAACTTTATTCTTAAGTCACTCAATATTTGATAATGATAGACTGCTGCTTAAATATTTAGAAGATTATTCAAAGAACACTCACATGGGTCTATTTTCTGAAGTTTTAAGAGGTAAGCATTATGTTGGACTGACTCAAGCCATGTAAGATTATTATCTCAAAATGGGGCTGGCTCACATTTGTTATTGTTTGTATCTTCTTTTGCTTTCCTTTTATAATTTTTCCATTCTCCCTGCCCCACCTGTGTTCTCATTTTTACTCTGCTCGTTGGTGGGAGGCTAGCAACTTTGAGAAGGCTGGTATACCAATTTGAATCAAGCTCAAATTGAATGCATAGTAACAATTCATATTTCCCAGTGATCATTCCTCAAGGAGAAGACCCCTACAGCAATTCTTTCCTTCTTAGCCAGGTATAATTTTTATATACTTTTGGAAGCCTTTACAATGCCTGGCATAATTCTGCACAGCCTTTGAGTCTGCTATGACACTTCTTCCAGTGCTGTTCTATCACCAGCAGCTCTTCCAGAAACCTTCTCTTGGTCACCAGTCAAGAAGTAATAGATTTAGGGTAGGTTCTAGTCAGCATAATCTGCTGCAAAGTACTCACAGTTAGGACAAGACCATGCAGGATGAATGCAATATCATACACTGTAACTCTAGCATAGGAATTGTTCATGTAGGCTCTCTCTGTATCTTAGTGAGATGCAAAAACTTGAAAATACCTCTCTCTATTCTATTTTGAAATATGGAAAGTTGGCCTTCATGTAAACCCATGATTCCTCCAAAATATTAATATTGCTTCATGTGTTATTTTTTAAAGGAGAGAGAATCTTGTAATTTCTAAAAACCAAAGTTTCTATAGATTTTTTTTGACCAAAGAGCTGCATTTGGCTTTTTATATGTGAGCAGCAAATTGATCCCTGATTAACCAAAAGGGGGATCAAAAGCATTTAACTCCAGGCCTTTTATGTTCCAAAGAAATTTTGCATGGTAAAGGACTAAATCTGTCAAGTAGCTAGTCGGTAATTTACTTCTATTGATATGGTAGTCAGACAAGATAATTGGTAGTTAATTAATAGACCACTTAACTTAAAAGGTTTCACAGTTTTAAAATACTAATTACTGAATTAGGCATTTATCTATATCCAAATGTCTAAAGTCTATTTAGTTAAAATCCATCCAGGAAAAGTAAAAGCCCACCAGCTAGATCTGAGTAATGTAGCACTTAAAGACATTAGTGCTACGGTTGTACCTAATATCTCATGAATGGTCCCTAATCATTAATGTTTAAGTTCTTATGTGATTTACTGGTTTTTAATCTCACATACTATACTCTTCTGTTCTCTGGTTACAGAAACCTAGTTTTGAATTTAGAACTTTTAAAAAATCATTTCTATAGTATTCATATAAAACCATCTGGCCAGTATTTCCTCCTCCACACTATAAAAATTAAGAATTGTACAACTAAGTATTTTATAGAGAATATTGCTTCCCTGCCTTATGATAGCTACTAAAAACTTGCAATTCATGGCCTAAAAGTCTGCACTAGAACTGGTTTCTGTTATCAAATGTCATATGTGTAAAAATGTTTGAGCTTTAGAAATATGTTTTGTATGTTGAATCAGTTGTACATTGACATGGGATAAGCATACTTTATCTAATTAATTCTTGTGGTCACAGTTGAAAATGGAGTAAAACATCTCTTTTTGATAGCTACTACTTAGATACCTGGGACTATATACATATATACACAAAATGGGATCCCACGTTCTCTGAACTTTGAGTTTCTATATTTGATATATTACATGTTGGGCCCAAATCTATCAGAAAACAAGATCTGTGACATTATAAAATGTCATTTTACATAACTAGTGTGAGCAGGGAAGCAAATGCTACATAATATAAAAAGCCTCCCAGCATCTTTGATATATGTTCTAATCTGTGTCTGTTTGTCTCAGTTGTTTAGAAAATACTGCTTTGTAACCAGTGTCATAATTTCTAAGCTAAACGAAAAAGTAGCACCATGCAGCTTCATCTTTCTAAAAATGATACCTGATACCTTTTGAACATCTCTTTGACACTCAAGTGCTTTAGCTTCCATGATAAGCCCATTTTTTCCTGCTTCTCTTTCTGTCTTCCCAATCTTAACCCCTCCCCACCTGTGAATTGTAGCGACTCTTTAGTATTGTTGTGAACTCTTTTTACTGTGCACCTTTATCTAGCTGGATAATCTACTGCAGTAGCTTCAGCTATGATTTCTAGCATAGTTCCCAAGTTCACACAACTGTCTTGGCTGTTTCACGCATTCCCTAAAATCTGCATATCTCAAAACTGAACTAACTCCTTTTTGCCCCCTTTTGCATCCCGTGGCATGGCCAGTCACCAGGCTTGGAAACACCAGCATTATTTTTACTTCTCCATCTTGCACACATTCAAGGGTCACTAAATCCTGACTGTTCTCTTGCCACCGTGTGTTTTGACTGATGCCCTCCTTTCCATTCCCACTTCTTATGTGTGCCTCCATCACCTCTTGCCTGCACTCTTGAAAGAGCCTCTGAAATTCTTTGTTCCATTCCTTGCCCTCCAATTTAGGGTTATCTAAGCAGACTTGAATTTGTTATATGACTGCTTAAAACCCTTGCATAACCATATTGCTCACAGTGTGAAGTCCAGGCTCATTAGCATGGCATCCTGGACCTTCCAAAGCTGATTTCCACCTGCCTTCCCAGCTCAGCACCTATTACATCCCGTGGTATACTCCACACTCCAGCTGGGCAGACTCCTCACTGTGCCCTCAGAGAGCCCTGCACATTCGTGCCTCACACAAGAGCCTCTGTTTGACTATCCTGCCATTTGAGTTCTGTTTTTCTGGGACACAATTGAAGTTGAATAGTTTAGACAAAATGTGTCATTACTCCTGAGAAACAAAAACACAAATTCAAAATATTTTCATGTCGACTTAATAATATTATTATATATTAAGGTGGCAGTCCCTATAGAATAGTCATCAAATTCTTGGCTCAGGGAATGGCCTTATTTTGGTTTGGTCATGGAGCGAGTTGTGTTATTTATCTTGATTCCTTGAACCAAAGTTGATGTTTGTTCTTTTTCTCCCTCATTATTTCTACCTCTGGAGCTTTAGCCATTATCTGCCCAAATAGAAATTAATCTATAGGACATGTCAAAGTGGAAGCATTCTTTAGCCTGTGCTAATGCTAACACTGATTGAATAGCTTTCTAAAAAGACTGGATGCAGAGTGCCCGCAGAGTCCTTAGCCATTCATTGCAGGACTGGGTCTCTGGGTCCTAGAGAGGAGCTGCATGCCCTATGGTTAAATACTTAACTGCTCACATTCTGTCATTTTATTCTTTTCCCTTAAATTTGTTTTTACTCTGATCATTTTTCAGATTTTCAAGATCTTTGGCAAATTCCAATGAATTGATTTTAGTATTAATAACTTGAATATATCTAAGCCATGGCAATCTGAGAAAATTCCTTTCAAGCAATTTAATAACCTCACTTGAGAATTGTGAGAATTTTAAGTAGGAAACCCCTTTATATTTAAGGTTTTTCTTAAGTTAAGGAATATTAATAGCAAATTCATCTAAAATTTCTGCTTAAGTTCTTTCAGAAACTAAAATTAAGCCTGTTTCAATTTTGATAAATAGCCCATTTGCCTCAGTCTAATTCAGATATCTGTCTATATGGGTCAAAGTATAGATGATGTGCTTTATTTGCTTGCTTGATAATAAGTAGAAAGGACATGACTATGGTGCAGTTATAGCCACCAGACCTGGAAAAGTCTCTTCCAGCCTGTGTAAGTCCTAAATACCTGGTATGTTTTTGAACCCCAAACTGTACTATACTGAAGTTCCACTAGGGGGTGTACTGGCAGGGTGGATTTGTATCTTATTTCCTACACACACAATCAGTATTTTCCTAAGAGAAAGGGCCTTTTGTAACTAATCTTTGGAGTATGACAAATCTAATAGTCCTTAAGAAATGGGGAACTCTTCCCTGCCTTAGCTGAATGGGTTAAGTCCAATGTTTTGAGCCTGTAACTCCAGGGATCAGATTAAAATGTGTTAATCTTTCTTATCTCAGAAGTTAGCATAGCAGTTAGCTATTCAAAGAACTAACTCCTTCTAGATTATATCAACTGGCTGTAGAAGCCCCTTTCTGGCTGAGACCCCATCTAAGCATAATTGGAAGATAACTCAGAAGACTTCTTTCTAGGTAGGTAAAGCATACTTTAATAGGGCAGCCTCAGAAACTTCCCTGTATCATGACTTAACACTGTTAAGATACCATTGTTCAGAATATAGGTTGGCAGAGCATGGCCTCCGGATTTAATCATGTTTACCTTGACATACATGGCTGGCCAGTTTCTGTCACCTGGATCCCTGGGTTTATACAGGCTCGTGCCATTTCCAAGCTGGAGGGATGAAAGGGGCATCTTTTCATCAGAAGGAATGCTAACATGAGCTTTTCTAGCATAGCCTATTCTTGAATTTTTTCTTCTTTATTTGTCAATTCTCTTACAACTCAAGTTCACACCTGTCAGGGACCATTTTCTTAAATGCTCTGAAATTAAAATTAAGTGAACCACAGGGAAAAAAAAATGAATATCCTCTCATAATGATCATAAAACTTTCAACACTGCAGCAAATGCTGCTAGAATATTTAACAAGTAAGGGTAATTACTGCTGCAACCTTGAGTGCTGTCAAATTAGCCCCTTACAATGACAAGCCACTTACAGTGAATTCACATTTGGAAACAAAATATTACTTGGTCTTTGAAACTTTCAAAGATCACACTAAGATGTGTGAAAAGTAGCAACGGTGTTAACATTGTGTTTTTTGGTTTGGGGAAACCACAAGTGTTTCTCTCTTATTTGCTGCCTGCATAAAATGTGAATTTCTTGCCTTTCCTCCAAATAGCTTAGTACTGGCATTTTTGAATATTAACATGGTTCAGCTTCTTAGTGTTATTCTAAACAATGGGGCTCGAAATAACACTTCCCAAATCAGTGTAACTAGGAAAATATTTGTAGTGTAACTTATGTAAACACACGAGTATTTTGAGGACAAGTGAAACATAAAAATCAAAGCCTGGAATTTTCCCACCTGCATATTGTAATTAACATACTGCCCCCTACTGATTTCTTAAGGTTTTGTTTTAAACAGGGTAGTTCTACAATCTCTTGGGAAAGAGAAACGATGTAAGGTGTAATTATTTTTAAATAATTCTGTACCAACTTGTAGTATTTTTATGTGTGCTGAATCCTTCAAACGTTGTAATTTTTGTATTTATAACAGTCATTTTCTGCTCTTAATAAAACAGGTCTGAAGAAAAGGATTAGGAAAGAGGTGTTATTGGAAAGTGTTTTGTTGTTGTTTTTCAGTGTCAGCTAGAACTCTGGATGAAAGGGACGAGGCACCCGAGGCAACTGTTTAGCAATGTGTTTTTGAGACTTCTTTTTGTGGCCAGATACTGAGTTTTAACCGGAAGTATGGTCTGGCACTGTGTGGAGGGCAGGGAGGACTGGGAGCCATACATAGTAAGAACCAGCAATTGCAGGAACTTGAGGCAACAATCTAACCAAAAATAGATAGCACTTATAACCAAAATAACCTATAAATGTATGCTTAATGAGCCTTGTGTACATTTACTTAACTTTTATATAGCACTTAAATTTACAAAGCCTTTTCATGAACACTGTACTCTCATTTGAGCCTCATAGTGACTGTGAATTAAGTAGAGTCATTATCTTTCGTTTTTATGGATGAGGAAACGAACCAAGAGAGGTTGTGGGACTCCTCTGAGGTCACCACCAGGGAAAGAACGAACTAGGATGGAGACCCTCAGTCTGCGACTCCAGGTTAGAGCCTGTACAAATACTTATCAGGGCTACATGTTCAAAGCTCTTGGTACAGTAGATTTTTCTGTGAGTCACTTGGGTTTTTGCCCTGTGGTATAATGTAAGAATGAGTCTTCAAGTGTTGGGGGTTTTTTTATTAGCATAGTTAGTTTAGTAATAACTGATTAACCCTTGTTTAATATACCCAGAAAGTTTGCTCTATAAATTAGACAATCATGTAAAATTCTAGCCTGAAGAAGCAATACTACACTAGAATTTTATTACCAAAGCCCAACTCATGTGTGTCTATGCCTTTTCTGTAATTTTCCGTGGTCTATATTTGAGGTAGTTATTTCCTTGGAAATAGTGTAGTACATCCTTGATCACCAAGCCTCGCCTCCCCTCCCCTCCCCTCCTCTCCTCTCCTCTCCTCTCCTCTCTTCTCTTGTTGCATGTCACCGTTGAAAATCTAGACAAAAAAAAGTGGTGAATAAAAAGGGCTCGTCTATAAGGACTGACCAAAGTTCTATAAATACTTAGTACCAAAATTTCAGTAACAGTATGGTTTTACTTTATTTTGTTTTATTAGCTTATCCCCTGGAAAATGTAAAACGTTTATTCCGTTATGTAATAATCTTATGGGATCAGAATTCCAGATAGCTGCACAAGCTTTGCCTTTGAAACGTTAATCATGGATTTTCAAAATTGTGCAGTTTTGACTGGCTGATAACGTGTCCAAACTTATGGCCCAAGCATCTGATTTCTAAAGGGGGTAATGTTTTCCCAAGTGGAGTTTCCTCGCAGGCTTACCAAAGCATAAAAGCCTCTATGGTTCACTAGTCCAAGGTAAAGCTGGAAAGTGAAAGAAGTAAATGCTGAGGGGCTAACAGGGTCTACATTCCTTGTCTTGAAAGCTAAGCCTTCAAAGCCTCTGTGGATGAGGGGAAAGGATTTTGAAGTCTTTTTGGTCTCTTTTTGAGAGCTGGTTCTAATGGGGCTGGAGGGCTTCCTAGTGCTAAAAATGGATCCAAGGCAAACAGACATACAGTCAGTCCACAACTCCCGTAGTCATCCATGCAAAGCACTGGGGGTTCCTGACGCTGATTCGAACCAGTCTTTACCTGATCAATGTTGGGCATTGTGGGGCACTGGGAACCCAGGGGAGAAATTGGTTTGCCTGTTTTACTGAATTTCTAGGAGAAATTGGTCTGAAGCCACTTGAAGTTTGGAGTAGACAGATTCCCCGGGCTAGCTCTAGAACCACGTTCTTGGCCTGTGGCCTGGAGCAGCGCTTGGGTGCACCTTAGAAAGGCTGCTCCCAGGCTGCTTCCAGAACTGTCGAGTCAGAGCGTGCATTTGCTTCAGATCCCAGGCAATTCTTATGCAACATCTACGCTGGAGGAGGAACTGCTCTTCAGTGCTTATTTTTCTTCTCACTTTCTCAATATTCCACCCTCCCCCCACCTCCTTTTTTTTCTCCTGAGCTAACTAGCTTTTTAGGAATCTTGTAGACTAGGGAAATGTCAGACCGGGGGCCCACCCTGGTCTGGAATTTTTTGTTTTCATTTGGATTCAGGTCCAATGTCTAAAAAGATGAACCCAGGTGCATTTTACATCACTCTTCTTGGTTGCTGTGCCCAGGATGAAGTTTCCACAGCCATAAGCATCGTGACAGAAAGTCGAGGCGAGGCGGTGAAGAACGGTGTTCTTCCTGCCCAGGATCAAAATGACTGTCTGGAATTAATTTTTCAGGAGGGCAGGGACCTTTCCTGGCTCGTGCGTCCCTCCTAGCTTTCAACCTGGTGCCTGACACAGTGTCAGCAGTCGGTATTGTTAGATGACAGAAGGAATGGTGTCTCACGTATACTTGCTGTACTTAATGGGAAGTTTTCTTTTTTTAGTTCTCACAATTTAGCAATAATATTTGGGGGTGGTTTGGCCAGAGTTGTGATTGCTAAATGATTGGCACTCTATTACACTTTAATGTTGTTCTTCCATGAGATAGATAGAATATACCATACTGGCTGTTGGATAAACCTTATTGTCCTCAGGAGTTTGACACCAGCCTGGGTGACATAGCCAGACCCCATTTCTACAAAAAATTTGAAAATTAGGCATGGTGGCATGTGTCTGTAGTCCTAGCTACTTGGGAGGCTAAGATGGGAGGGTCACTTGAGCACACAAGCTCAAGGCTGCAGGGAGCTATGATCATGCCTCTGTACTGCCTGGGTGACAGAATGAGACCCCATCTCTAATTTTTTTAAAAAGTTATTGTCCTTCAAAGATATTTCTTAATTTAGTAGTGGAGTGGTGGTTTGAGGTGTAGAAACTAAAAATGACGAAGTTTTGAGCCCATATTTGTGATATTTTTTTCCAGCCCCAAATTTCAAACCTAGTAAAAAATCATTACATTGTGAGAATTAGAGCTTAGGAGAAAATCATCCCTAGAGTATATGGAACTTGCTTTGCTAATGTACATGTTCCTTCTAGAGAGTGGTTCTCTTGAGGGCCATTTTGCCCCAGGCGACATTGGCAACACCTGGACACATTTTGCTTGTCAGACTGGTGGAGCTGCCACTAGCATGCAGTGGAGAGAGGCCAGAGATGCTGCTTAAATATCCTGCATGGCATAGGTCAATCCCCACAACATGAAATTACCCCCTAAACTGTAACGGTGCTGAGATTGAAAAACTGTTCTGAAACACTGAAGTTCTCAAACTTGGCTATGATTGGAATCACCTGGGAACGTTGCCTGTTGTTGCTCGGTTCTCTCCCTTGGAGATTCTGGTATAATTGGTCTGGGATGTGCCCAGAAAGCAGGAGGAAAAGCTCACTAGCTGATTCCAACATGTAGCAAAGTTTGAGAATACTGATTTATAGAAAAATTGGCTTCTACAACCCTTACATTTCTTTAAGAGGTTCCCAAAAATTTATTTTTGTTTTTTAACAGTGTCTACCTGAATATAAATACCTCAGCAACACTCATATTTATTGAATGAATTCTAAGTTGTTATAGCGCATGCTGAAGAATAAAGTTGTCAGATATGACCTCTTGATTATATTCGTCCTTCGTTTATGTGAAGATTCAGATAGTAAGCAAACTAGAAAGCAGGGAGGAATTTGAACTATTTATACTTAGGAATTACAAGGGTTGGTGATCCTGGGGACAGTGAGAGCTGTGCTGTGGAACAGGGCATAGGGGTCCTGCCGCTTCAGACGGCCTGAGCAGTGGCTGCAGGTATGTCTTTACGCCTCGTGGAAGTGGCTACTGGTCACTAGAGCAGAACTGAAGCCTCTGCCCTTTGGAGTATCTGTCTTTATTAGAATTTCTGAGATGCAATTTGAGTTTGGGGCAAAGCAAAGGGATTAATGACAGGCTGTTGTTTGGCAGGCTATTTGGCTGCAATTTTGTGGGTTATTTTCATTATTCCATAAAGTTATTAAATAGGAGGAGGGGCCTGAGCCTGAGGGAAGTCATCGAACAGTCCTTTGATCATTCAGGGCCCAGTCAGAGGAAAGATCAGGGAAAACAGCACTTCAGAAATAGCATTCATCATTTAACACGTTGTGCTTCCATGGACCCAAGTAAAACATAGAAAAACGATTACTGTTTCACACGGATAATTTGTAATTTTTTTAATAGATAAAAGGCATGAATTCAAGTTATATTATGTTAAAAGGCACAGACATGACTACATATTAATATTTAATGAGTAGATATTTTTACTGATCACCAGATGCTGGCAACTGCACTAATGGAGTTGATACCTTTTGAGTCATTTACGAGAGTCTTAGGCAAGTGTTCCAACTTGTATTTTGAATGTGTGGTAGGAATGGAAGAAAGAATTATTGAATATAAATCGTAACATATTTGAGCTAAAAAAAAAATCCTTGGCAATTTCCTCTTTTTGTCTCACAAATGAGTTCAATCAAGATTCAGAGAGGTCAAGTAACAAAAGGAAGGTTAAGTAATTGGCAGTAAGGACCACGTGGGTTTCTGAATTCCAAAGACCAGTGTACTTTCCAGACAAATTGAGTTTTAAGTCACCTTGTTTCTGGTATTTCTACATAGCGAGCCCTAAAATGTAAAGGAATGTTGATATCTGAGTTGCTGCCTCAGGATAGATTCAGCCTATTCTTTAACAG
This sequence comes from Cheirogaleus medius, assembly GCA_008086735.1. NCBI lineage: Eukaryota > Metazoa > Chordata > Mammalia > Primates > Cheirogaleidae > Cheirogaleus > Cheirogaleus medius. The sequence continues at coordinate 21,853,776 of VBSM01001124.1, forward strand.
TGGGAAGACAAATTAATGAAGCATTTATTTTTGCTGAATAACTAATGGTGTCATCATCTAGGTGTTCATTTGAAAAGCCTAGCTCTTTTATTAGCTTCTTGGTTGCAGGGCAACTGTAGGAGTATTCTTATGCATGTGTGTTAAGCATTAACTGCTGATGCTGTTCAAATGTTAAACTAATCCCTGTAGCCTCACAATAATAAATGTTTTTAAAATGATGGCAGATTTAACATTGGCACAGATTTGACTATTACCTATTCTCTAGTCTCTTGTCTAAGAGAGAATGTTTTGTCTCAATCTGATAGAAATTAAGATAAACATTTTGTTAAGTCTGCAAGAGTGGTTCCAGGTTTAAGTATCTTGGGGCTCAGTTGCACAATTGGTCAGGAGACCTTTCTGTCTCCGCAAACCATACCCAAATAGGAAAAGTAAAAAAAAAAGGCTATTATGCAACTACATGAATGCCAGAATTTCTGCTGTCAACTGCAACTAGAATATTTAAAGTCAATATATTGATAGCAAATATAGATTTAGGCTTTACTTCCTAATTAAAAACAATTTTGTAGGAAAGATTGCTTTTTTAAATAACACTTTCTGTGGTCAAAGTAAAATTTCTAAAGTTTGATCAGTATATTTATTAAGCAGATACCATTAAATCTGCAAAAATAAGAGTATTTAGCCATATGTTCTTTACCCAGGTTAGCTAGTCACCATTTTAAATCTTTGAACACATTAATGATTTATCCTATTAACTTTTTTAACACAGTTCACTATATTTCCAGCACCTTCAAAAGTCTGTACTGTTGAATCATAGTTTTCCGGGAGCAGTGACTGAGTTCTCAGAGAAGAGTGCCACCAGATGTCATTTCAGCCTTGTAAATAAGCAGGAGAATGTTCCTTTGTGATTCTGATAAAGATAAGTTGCTGGCAGCAGCACAGGCAGAACACTGGAGGAAAGCTGCTCAACCATGGGAAGCATTTCCAGTCACATTCTTTGTTCGGTGGAGTCTTGACTGTATTCTTTTCATTTTTCAAATTGTGTATAATGCGATTATTTGGAGATTCTGAAAACCCTTAAACGTTAGAAAACTGTACTCTATGGGTGCTGGTGGTGTTAATCTTTTCCCCAGCGTAATGTAATTTATGGTCCTCTTTGAAAATGAATACCCACTCTGTTTCTTAGGTGTTCAAATAAGAGACAAACACTTCCAAACAATTCTTTTAAAAGATGGCTTTTCTTGAATCCATCGCAGGACAGTCATGTAAATGCACAAAAATATAGTACGAGCGAGGCCTTCTCCTACTGTGAGAGATTAACTTTGCTTTTCCCTTAGTGTCCAGGAACCTGGAATTGCTAACAAATATGGGAAACACATTCTGAGTGTTTTACCTGCACCTTTAAAACGTCATCAATCTGGAAATTTCAAAAGTCAGATTTTGCCGGATACCACATTTCTTCACATTCTCTTTTGTCTAACTTTAGGCTAATTTGTCCTGACACTGCAGCTGCAGGCTCTGCACTGCACAGTCTGTCATTAAGAGCACCAAGAATGATCTGGAGGCTCGGAACTGTTGGAAGTTAATTTGGCGTAAACCTAACTTTCAAAGATCTCTTGAGCTATGACATTTCATGTCTATGTGCAGTCACTTACACATCTGTTTTAAGAAGTTCTTGCTTATATTATAAATGTGACCTTTACAGTTATCTTTCAAAGTGTCCAGTGCTTTGAAGAAGAACCCTGAGGAGCTATGGAGACATTAGACTTGTTAAGCATGTTTCATAGGAATGTCAGTGTCCGTTCAATGTCTGTCCTTTTTTCTCTTTTTAATCACATAGCTATCAGCTGGTAACACATTATGGTATTAGAACCTTGTGATAAAATTAATCATGGTTATCACACTTCTAGCTCCACACTTAACAGCCAGAGTCAGCTACTAAGAGTTTTCTCTTTTGCAGACAAGAAAATCCCAAAGCCCCTTCCAACTTTAAATTCTGTGAACCCTCCCGGTTTAAATATTGGTTACTGACTTTGAGGCCCCCTAGATCAAGGTCAACCATATTTTCCTGATGAAGAACTAGATATCCTCCTCTGGTTTTTTTCTGACGTTGGAATAAGAGGACCTGGCTATAGAGTGCAATTCTCTGACTTGGGTTTAGCATCTAGAAAGCCTTGCCAGCCACCATGGACACCAGCTAACTCTGGAGACTGATCAAATGTACTGCCTTTAGAGATCCCTTTACTAGTTGGTAACTCCTAATCTAGAAAAATTCATCCTTTTAGTTGATCTCATACAGGAGTCCTATTGGTCTATCTGTCCCTTTCAGATCCAGCCATGGCAGCACATATGTGAATTTATTATACCTAAGCCATTTTGGGTGTGCGTTTCAGATTTGCCCTTTATATTCTCCTGATGACTCTTTGAGACAAAGTTAAAGATTATGAACCTTAGCTTGAACTGACTGGTGTCATGGCAACTAGCACTTCACCTTTTGCTGGTCCCCACCTCATACATGCTACAATATTTGTGCACATTAATAATTCATTGCAAAGTGCCAGATCTCTTTGTGCTGTCAGGCTGTGTCAAGGACGGAATATGCTGTGCTATCTCAGATGTCATCTACCAGACTGTTGAGGGCAAGAGTAATTAGAAAGGAAAACTAGTCAGGTTACTTGGGAAAATTCCTGAAAATGCAATGCTTTCTAGTCACCCACCTATAGCATTTTTCTTGCAAAGTAAGGAATAGAATTAGTGTTGATCAAAGTTTATTTAATAATTTGCCGCAGACAAAAGGCAGGAGTTTGGTTGTGGAAATAACGCACAAGCAGTAATTGCTTGCCTCTGTTCAGGCAGCAAAGGAAATGATTAACAGCCCTGGTGCTCAGTCTCCTGTACTGCGCTCCAGCCGGAACCCGAGCACAGGCTTAAAAGAAACCTGAGCGGTCCTGATGTGGGTGCTCTCGTCCCGGGCTTGCCTCTGCCCCGCACAGGGTAGGAGCTGAGTACGTGTGCGACGCAAGCTTTGGAAAACAGCAGTGTGAGTTCCAAGGCTGACTGTGCGGCCTTGGATAGCTTACTTCACCTGCAGTCTCCTCAACACCTTGTGTGTTGTGATGTTGTTAGTAGTTGTTGTTGTAATTGTAGTTCTACCTACAATTTGGTGAGCCTTTTAAAATAAAGAATGTAGGTCTCTGCCTTGAGATGTAGAAAATGCAAAGATATATTGGACTTCATTTATACAGAAGGCCAATTTTGTCCCTGATTAGGCAAAGAAATCACACATTTTAAGTTTTAAACTAAACATTGACCCACCATGCTTCATTAAAAAAAAAAAAGCAAGCTTCATATTTCAACCAACAAGTATCACACTTTACCAGCTAATTAAAATTGAAACATATTTTTCTGAAAAATATATTTATAATCCACAATTGGAAAAGACTTCAGTCACATAGCCATATTTGGATTCTTTGGTTTCTCTTTTTCTTTTTTTGTTTTCTTTCCTTTAAATACAAAACCAGTAGCTTAATTCCTCTCCAAACAACTTTGGAGTTGGAGGGAGGTCCCACCTGGGAGAAACAGGGGCCCAAGTTACATTTTTTAGAGTATACAGCCATAGTACGCTGCATATATGAAGAACAAACTACACCTGTTTTGCATTTAATGCACTGATTTAACCCAATTAAATGCTGGTGAGTATAAATTCTGCTCAGAGACAGGAATGAGACCAGCTCCTGTTTTACTCTTCATTGCATGGCCATAACACAGTGCCTGCGTGTAAGAGATGTTCAAGAATTACTTGTTGAATGGATAAGTTAATACCAAGACTAATTTCGGGGGAGAGGGGAGGGGACATTAATCAGTTTCAGAACCTCACAACAAATTAAACTTTTTAAAAAAACAGGCACTTGTTAATCTTCTATCGCCTACTTTTATGTGGCGCTAGGGATCTGGATTAGTCATTTAGCACCTGCAGGCAAGACCATAGCGCGTGAATCCGGAGAAGGCATTAGAGCCAGCCCTCTCTGGTGTCTGAGTTTCTAGTCAGAGCCAGCCACCGCCTAGAGTTAGGGTGGACACTGGCCACGTGAGCAGGCACGGTTGTGGAGCCCAGTCTGTCAGGCAACCGAGTAGCAGATTCTTACTGGTATTTTATACTGCATGTAACTTCTTAGGATTTAATATTACTAAGTTCTTATATTTAATATTAAGCAGTTTTAAAACAGATAAATAGGACTTCTCGTACTAAATGTATCCCTGTCTTCCAAGAGTAGACAAACTTTTAATACCTAGAAATGATCCCTGGTTAATATATAATCTTCTTTGTGACATTGCTTTATTTCAATTCTGTAATATAATGGCCATAAAGAAATTACAGAGCCTAAGGTTGAACCCATAATGACCTGAAGTACCAGTTCTTGACTTTTTTGGGTATTGGACAGACCAAAATAATAATTACTGTCATAATTACCCTAATGATTCCTGTTTACTACTACAAAGAAATACAATCAAGCTGAAATGTGTGTCTCTTACCTCGGCAATGCAGTCATGAGAAGTGTGTTCACTTGCTCACTTCTGCAGTGCCTGTCACTGTGTAGTAATTCTCCCTTGATATTTGGAAGACTGATCTGAGTCTTCCAGCTTAGTCTGGGCCAGCCACACAAATAAGTATGAGACAATCAAAATCAAAACACCATCATATGTTAAGGTGAATGGTACCAAGTCAGGCTGACCTAGAATAATATTAGATAAAGGCCTAACACCCTAAGTACCTTCAATAAAGAATTATTGGAAGGCTGCAGTGACAAATTAATATGAAGCACTTTGAAAAGCATAAAAGACAATATAAATACATGGTTAATCTTACGGTTTGTTTTATATAGGAAGGGCTTGGGGGTAGTTGTTAGGGAAGTGTTCATGGGTAAAAACACATGGGTGAGAATACATGTGACACAGGTACTAGTGAGGAGACTCAGACACATGGGATGTGAGTTGGAGGCAGAGATACCGCCTGATGACCCAGGAGACAGACTGGGGAAGACCTTGGGATACTTCACAAAGATTCATCTGACAAGTGTATTATGCATCATGGATTGGGGCAGGGAAGAACTTCAGAATCAGTGGAATCACTGTTTTTGACCTTGTACATGTAAAACTTATAATAGCTTAGATATTCATGCAAAAACTCAGTAATACCTTAGCCAGGAAATCCTGTGAAAAGGGAATGTACCTCTTCCTTAAGTCTGCTGTGTAGTGTTGCTTTTTTTTTTTTTTAACTTCATAAATCATGGGAAACTGCTGGCAGTAGGATGTAACTCAACGGTAGACAGATTGCTCTTTGCTGCTTTCTTTTAAGAAGCAGGTTATAAAACTGTTGGGAGCCTGGGAGAGTAGTTAATAGATCATCTTAAGCAATTTGAAGTAATTTTTTTTTTATATACAGGCTTGCATTTGGGAGGCAAGAGAGCTAGAGGGGAAAGAGTTTAGTGAGTAAGAAATCAGTACTGCCCTGAAACGTGTACGACACACGCTGCTACACTGAGTGGCCATCACCTGCCTCCATGGGAGAGCCACTGCAGCGAACCCCGCATGGACAGAGTTAGCATTATGACACAGTCTTCGTTAAAACGGTTCTGTACTTTGACCTTGTTTTTTACATCCTAAAATACTTTGCCTCTTGCTAGTACACTTTGTTAATAAACCTTTGGATGCTGCTGGAGTATTCTTCCATGGGTCTGTTACTATATAGACACAGTTATAAGGTAAACATCAATATTAATACAAGGCACCTTTTCATAGATAGGCTGGAGGCCTCTCACAGACCATGAGCTGAAGTGTCATGAGCATTAAAAGACTCTGGCTCAGGACTAGTTTAGATGAGCAGATAACTATCACTTGAAAGGTGATTAAGAGCCTTCTCCTGATGGCTTTCTTTTCATCTCTGGACATTGTCCCCAAAAGCTCTTGTGTTACAGTCTTTTTGGTTATGGCTGTTATAATAGGCCTGCATGCCAGTGAGACAATGCTAAGTCAACCAGACACTTAAAGGATCTTCTCTTTTTGATAAATGTAAAATATTTGTATATGCATTGGGAAATGTAATAACATTATGTGGGTAAAAATTTGTTTTGTGATCTTGGGTTGGGTTTTAGATGAAACTCATGATGTCAGTTCTAAAGCTTGAATCTTACTTTTCTTTCAGACCACTAAGGCTTTTCTTCCTACGATGCTGGAGATTAATCATGGTCATATTGTGACAGTTGCAAGTTCCTTGGGATTGTTCAGTACTGCTGGAGTTGAGGTTTGTCAGATATAAAGCATTTCCTAGATTGGATCCAGTTATCTAGTGTTGAATACACCTGAATCCTAAGGAGAGTACCTGCTGAGCGTATATTCGTGAATGCGCTCTCTGCCTGTACGCTGTGTGTAGGATGCTCCATAGTAGCCCAGGGCCAGCTGTTGAGATGGAATTCTCCCTCTCCTGCTATAAAATCACTTAGGCTAGTTCAACAAAACAGCAGCAGCAAGTGAAGTAGGTGGGCCAGTCCTCAGTATGACATATTCATTAGCTTTGTTTGATGGTGATGGGAGGCACAGGGTAAAGAATGGAACCATGAAGGGCCATGGCAGTACTGTAGGGGGCAGATAAATGAAGCCGAAGGTTCACTTTCTGTTTTGGTCAACTTGCCAAAACTGAGCTACCTCGGATGAGCTCATGATATGTAGTGGTTATGGCCGATGTCAGGTGTTCTGCGTTGTAAGTTTGCAGAACTGGGTTTCATCAAACCCTGCTCTTCACCATATACAAATTAGAAACCATGTGTGTATATAGCATCCTGTGCTGTTTGTCCTATGGGTGTCTGTAAAACATCACTCAATGCAAATATGCAAAAGGACACAGACTAGGTAGCTTCTATTATACATTCAGGGGATTTATATATCCCTTCCTAAATTTAAAGTTGGGTCGTGGGCAAGAACGTTCTCTCTATATTGTGTACCCTTAGGTTAAGTTCTAGTTTAAGTTTACAGGGTATAGTTATCATTTTCATTTTACCTTCACCCTAAAAAGAAAGTCAGATCATAACAATTTACAACCTAAGCTAGACTTGCCTTTGTTCTTCATGCATTAATTTAAACAAACTGGTTTTTCAGTCTCCTTTACTGAACAAGAGACCATTTGTAAATTTTCCAGACACTTCAAAGTGAACCTCTCTCCATTTTTAACTTCAGCTTGTTAGCTTTCATAGAATCCTTTGTGGTAACTTCCCCAAAGTAATATGATATTTAGTTGATGTGGCAAAAAGTGTTCATCTGTTTCTGCTGTTGCTTTGAAAATATTATTTCTGCACTGAACCACATCAGATACCTGCCTTTTAAAATGGTTTCCTTTTCTTTGCTTAGTCACCTGTAACCTTTTGTATCAAACATCTAACCAAAGTAATAGGACCAGGGAAGCTTCAATTTGGTCAGGGATTTGGGCATTATACTTAGTACTTCTGTTCTCTCCCCCACCTCCCACCTTAGGATTACTGTGCCAGTAAATTTGGAGTTGTGGGTTTTCATGAATCCCTGAGCCATGAGCTAAAGGCTGCTGAAAAGGATGGAATTAAAACAACCTTGGTTTGCCCTTACCTTGTAGACACTGGCATGTTCAGAGGCTGCCGAATCAGGTCAGTGAGAACCTATCTTATTACTGATAAAAAGAATGATATTGGGAGAATGTGTGGAATTGGATCCTCAAACATAGTTGGCCTTGCATTTTAACTGTCATTTGACAATTAATCTGTGGTTTTCATTGGTCAAGGTTTGTAAAACTGGTATACAAGATTTGCAAATGAGGGACTGGTGCCACACTAATATTAATTTGCAGAAATCAATCCAGAAACATCAGGTAGGAAATAGCTTCTCTACAAGGAGAAAACGTAAATACCCACTATTTTCTTAGAAGCTACATCTTTAGGGGATATTTCGTTTCTTCGGTGTTAGTGTTGGTAAATAAAGGCTCTAGAAGAAAATTCCTTCACATGACTTTGGTTGAATGTGAAGCAGTGTCACTGTCACGAAAGAGTAACGTGCCCCTTTTCTAAAAAGACTGTTGACTATTACACTCCAGCTTCGGAAACTTCCTTTTTGCAGCAAGTGTATGTAGCTAGATTCACTCTGACAGAATGAGAAGAACCATTTAGATTTACTGAAAAATAAAATACCCACACACGTAGAAAGGAGGCACATGGTGTGAATATCGAGTTCTATCTGACTTGAGCTCAGCAGAATAAACAAAACCATGAATCATTAAGAGGATACTTGTGAAGACATGCTTGCTTTGAGATGTTTGCTTGGGTGAATTTGAAAGGCAAAGGAAGATAACCAAACCAGTTCCCTGTTAGTTGGGGGCCATTCTTCACACATACTGAACTGAATAAGCAGCAGTGAGTAGGTGGAAGGCGATTTGAGTCATTTCAATCTCAAGCTGACTCCAAGTCTGAACTGGGAAGTGGACTCTCGCTCTGCCTCTTATCCTACCTGTGTGCATGTTTGTGTGTGTGTGTGTGTGTGTTGGTTTTGGTTTTTTCCCCCTTATGTAAGGAGCCGTTTCCTCTGTAGCATAGCAGCAGGTACAGGTGTCCAAAGCTGTGGTGGGACAATGAAGATTATATTATTATATTATTTCAACATGTAACTTCATGAAGTAAGCTGAAAATGGGATGTCTACGTTCCCTTCATTTCAGAGGCCCCTTGAGAACAATATACCTTAGCTTTTCCCATTCAGGCATCCTGGAAAGTGCATAGCTGACTTTCATGTCACTCAGAAAGGTTATGCCAGTGTTTACGCACCCTCATTTTAACTATAATTTATACTAAAAGCTTGGCATCTTGTTAGGTTTAGTGTTTGCTATGCCAAACATCCTCTCCTTTTTCTATTGAGAGGAAAAATTAGAAAAATAATTTGAAATAACATTTTAAGGCATCTTAAAAACATGACTTTCTCACTTTACAGAAAAGCAGACCGATTTTGCTTTTTGTTTTTCCTAACTTGTCTTCCACACTATGCCAATAAAATGTGTTCATAGTAGGAAAATTTGGAAAATACAGAGAAGCACCATGAAGAAAACAGAATGTACCCAAAACCCCATCACACAGATAACGTCACTGTTAGTGTTTTGATATGTATTTCCAATCTTCCCTGTTGTTTACATTCTTAATTTCTTTTTTGAATATGTAACTTTAAGGAAAGAAATTGAGCCTTTTCTGCCACCCCTGAAGCCCGATTACTGCGTGAAGCAGGCCATGAAGGCCATCCTCACTGACCAGCCCATGATCTGCACGCCCCGCCTCATGTACATCGTGACCTTCATGAAGAGGTAGGTAACTTGGAGGGGTTCCCTCGTTGCTTGAGTCTTTCTGTGCCCGCCCGATGTCTAAATTAACACGAGTCTCCGAGTTTGCTAACAGCTGTGACTCTCCTTTTCCAGCATCCTCCCTTTCGAAGCAGTTGTGTGCATGTATCGATTCCTAGGAGCGGACAAGTGTATGTATCCCTTTATTGCTCAAAGAAAACAAGCCACAAACAATAATGAAGCAAAAAACGGAATCTAAGAATCTTCTTGTATGGAATATCCTTTCTACCAGAAGACGATCAAGATGTTTCAGTCCAATTCACATCAGCATTACTGACATTCTGTGGATTCTAACCCTTGCTGATTTTTTTTTTTAATCAACTTTTTAAAAAAAAAAAAATAAAGTGTAAATTAACTGACTAGAGTACTTGGAAAATGTGAACAGTAAAAGTGAGGTTAGGTTGTTGCCAACAGGGTCCTTTTAGACAGAACCCTAAAACCAATCAAATCTTTAGATAAGCACTGTGTGACATCTTCAGGTTACCATTATTTTTTTAATGAGCAGAAAGTCTAGAAATGATGATAACGATGTATTTCATGTATGTGATTTTTTTCCAGAATTCCCATAGAGTTTATTCATTCTTGTCATTAAATTAGCCGGTTGACATCCTTGCATCTCCAAGGACTGATAGTGCTATATTTTGTAATATTTTCTAAGTTTTAGTTTTGCAAAGCCTATGTGGTTTTTCCATGGTGTTGTATGTTCAGCTCTTTTAAAAAGGAATTTTGAAATCTCCATCAATTTGAAGCAGATGATGTCTGAGTGTTAGATGATCAGGTCTCTTTCTTAAAGTCATAATGACGAAAGTATTAGCTGAATTTTTAAATTTATCTCTGAAATACTTCATGAAGTATCTGGAGACCTAGTTATCCAAAAAGATATCATACATTTTCTACCTATGAATTTTGCTGCATACAGAAAGTGCCCTTTCCTCAGGAAGTTGCTATGTTTCATTTCCTTGGATGGACTCTTATCTAGAATACATAGCAGCTCTGCAAAGAAGCAATTTATAAAAATGGGAACTTCTACATTAAAAAGTCCCCATTTTTGTGCCAACTATGATTAGTGAGGGGGAAAAATCTTATTCTATGGAATATGTATGGAAGGGTGTAAAGATTCTTTTGAAAGGTTTATTCACATTGTAGAACAGCAAATGACATTTTTACAGTATTTTTTTGTAAAGCAAACTATTTTGTGCCTTGAATTTGGTATATGTGTATTAGTGAAACATTGTAAAAGTGAACTTCTACCTCTGTATCTAAATGTATACCATCCACTTGTAAATTCCTATAAACTATTATGTGATTGCTTTTTTTTAGACTGTCTTGTTTAAATAGTGACCAATGTTTAAGGCTATTAAAATAAGCCAACTTTTACTAATTGGGAAGTTTTATAAAGGACTGATTAAATTTTAAAAATTAACTTACATGCAACTGACTGTGTGATTATTAGTTATCAGCAGTGTTGTAAGGGAAATCATTGTGTTCTTTTTTTGTCATACCCCACCTTAAAGAAAATTAAATGGGATTGTGCTGGGGAGCAGATACTAACAACCCAGGTGCCATTCAATCAAATAGCCAATGTTACCATCTACCCAGGTTAGATACTTTATTAAAGGTTTGTTTACACTAAAAGTGGGAAAACAGAATCTCATTACATGTGTGTTTATTTGACTGCACTGCAGATGAAATCTGTACTGCATCCACATACAGGAAAGGGCCTGGCTGGCTGCTGGTATTTCCAACACAGCACAAGTCTAATTAAGGAAGAGCTTCATTGTATGTTTGAATTTCTCTTTATGAAAGATAATCAAACCTCAAGGCCATTTTAACAATGGAGGCACTGGCTGCCTCTTAATTTTCAATTATGGACCTAAATAAGTACTTTGAAGTGGTCTCATAACAATGTGGGTTGGGGACAGACATTTTCAGAGGTTAGCCTGGTCTGCTTCCCAGCTAGCCTGGAGCACACTCAAACAATACTAGATAAATCTGTTCTACTTTAACGACCCATTCATCAACCTTAAACCTAAGGAAAGTCTTCTTTACATTTAATTTTATTCTTGTGTGTTGTAATTTAAACCTATTTCTGTTTTTGTTTGTTATTGCCGTTACAAGATTGTCCATCTCTCCAAGTTCAATAAACCTAATTCATTTAACGTTTTTGTAGAAGTCTTTCATTGCCATGTCCCAGCCCAGTTTAATTACTTCTGTGGCTCTCCCTTGAATGTCGTCCAAATTCTCTTTCTCATCTTCAGCTGTGGAATTTGGAAAGGGATCCAGTTAGTACAAGTTTAGAATTATGGGATTCCTACATGTTGTATTTCTTCATCCCAGGACCATATTCTTAGTTAATGCTACATTGCTGATTGTGTGTGTGTGGTGGTGGTTTTTTCTAAACTTGAAGTCTCTTCTAGTCAAGTCTGCATACTTGTGTTAATCACTTACGTGATTGCCAAGGTTACTTTTCTGACTGGTCATTTATCTACATCTACCCCCTCCCCGACCTTAACATCAATGCTGACTTTGAATATGCTCTCTTTTCTGTCATCTGGCCCATTCATGCGAATGTTCAGTGCCACTGGGCTCCAGCCTGTCCCCCTAGGGAGCACCACGTCTGCCCCCAGCTAGTACTGACCTCTCCCTCTCTCTAACCTTTCAACCAGTTTAATGATAATCATATTGAGTGGGACCCAGGAACCAAAAGTTTTGAAGCTGGCAAAGATAAATTCCAACTATTGTTTTCCCCTTGATCTACCAGGTCTGCTGCTCTGTCACAAAAGATTAGATTAGCTTCACAGGATTGAACTGCAGAAAGCCAGGCGTGGGTGTGTGTGTGTGTGTGTGTGTGTGTGTGTTTTCTAAGTATCCTATTTCCCTGAAAAGTTATACCTTTCAAGTTTTTCCCAAGTTAAAAAAAAAAAATCAAGTTAATGTCTTTTTCAAAGTTTTCTTTTCCAACTGGCAGAAATAATTCTAAATTGATGTTGACCTGAATCTTGGAAATTTGCTTTTGCCTCCAACAGAATATAAAATTAGTGGGGTTGGGGTTCTTTCCATGCCAAGTGGATTGCCTGTGCCTGATTAAAAAGAGGAGTAGGGAAAGCGAGGCTGTAATGGCTCACGGGGCCAGGGCGCATGCGGTCAGCATTCACACACAGTCGGCTCAGCAGGTACACCTGGCAGGCATCTGCTAGGCCGAAGGGACTCAAGTAGCTTGCAGGTGACTCACAAGTACAAATATGTGTACACTTATGTGCACATGCTACAGAAGAATCCTCAGAGGGTGGTGAGGTCTCTGTGAGAGCTGAGGGAGAGGTGGCTGTGGAGGTTGGGAATGGGAGTTTGGGCATTCCAGAGAACAGATTGTCGGGAAAAGCCCAGAGATCAAACAAGGAAGATTATACTCACTGTGGCTGAAACACAGAACAAGGGCAGAGAATGGCATGCGTTCCCTAAGGAGGGCCCCTCTTCAGAATGGCCTTCATTCCAGGCTGAGGAATGGGTTCTTCATTTGGTACAGAAGAGGGAAGCCCTCAAAGGTGTTTTAGCAAGAAAGCAACGCGAGCAGAGTTGTGAGTTAACAGGATCAATGAAGGTGCTGTAAAGAACTGCAAGATGCGGGAAGCAGGGAGACCAGGTAGGACAGAAGCTCGTGCAGCTGTTCACTGGGAGGTGACACTAAAGAGCCTGCAGGGGAGCGGGGAGCAGTGAGATGGGGCAAGACCGCTCTTCACCTGTCAAGAGCCAAGTGGTTTAAAGCAGGAAGAGCAGAATTCACAGTGAATCTGATTTAGAAATGCTGCATTTGAGATGCCAGGTGACAATAACCGGTAGACAGGTGGACACCTAGCTCTGGTCTTCAGGAAAGAGGTCGGTGCTAGGATTCTGGAGCCACCCACACAGAGGCTGTGAAGTGAACCATACTGGGCGGACAAAGCACAAAATGAGGAGAAATCCAGGGGGCGCAGCTCGGGGACCGTGAGAGAGCAGCGGCAGGAGTCATAAAAGGTGATGGAGGAAGGGAACTTCCTCCTCCCAAGGAGAAACCAGACTAGAAACAATTATCTCCTTTGCCTGGACCTAATCCCCAGGCTGAGTCACACTTAAGAACACTCAGTCTGGCCCAAGAAAAAGAGTCTGTGCGGCCAGCCCTGGGGCAGAGGCCCAAAAGGTGAAGGTCGGTGTTAACAGATAGCACATGGAGTCTTTGACCACGCACTCGGGTTTCTAGTAACTGAATCCATTGTTAAAGCTACCAAAGCAAAATTTCTTCCTAAGTGAAACCTGGAAACTGTTGTTCTTTGGCAATTTTGTTTGCTTGGCCTCAGAAGCATGACTTGCTTTAATGCACAGGCAATGTTTCATAAGAGCCCTGGGGAAAAACAAAATGCACTTCAAGTATCACCAAATGGATACATGTTAGTTCAAATGAACCCTTTTTATGTGCCAAACAGATGAGACAGGACCAGCTTCTATCAGTCTGCCCAAAGAGTGGCGCTCTTATCTGGTCCCAGAAACACTGAACTCACTGCAGGCCAAGGACTGCTCCGGGGGCATGTCCCAGGTCAAGATGGACATCCCAGGGTACCCCTGTCTCACAGTCTAGCTACTATTTATTATGACTCTTTCTGGGGCTTACAGTGCCTACATTATGTTACAATAGCTGTTTGAAAGCACATGTTTCATAAGGCATCTATCCTTTGGAGAAAAAAGCATTGAGAATGTGCGGCCACATGGTCCAAAGAATCTTGCTCACTGAGTAGTTATTTCTCATTTAACTTGCTCCGTTGCTGCAGAGAACTCACACAATGTCTTCCGGGAGCTCCTAACAGGTTTTTGAGCTGTGACTGTTAAAACCTGTCTTACCACCAGCAAAAAAACAAGAGAATTAATTGATTAGCAAGAAAAACAAAGCATCTTCAGCCCAGATTCTAAGTTTGAGGTTTTCCTGTCAAGGTGATTGAAACCATGCTGCTGGGAGAGAGGTGTGTGCATAGCAGCCATGAAAAATGCCCCCTCACCTTGTCCATGCCTCCTGGGTGGTCCCAGGGAGGAACCCGAGCCTGGCTCCTCCATCCCAGCCCTCTGCCTGCACGTGGCTGTCTCCCCAGCCAGCCCAGCTCATCTAGGACCTGAGTGGCCCAGGGGGCCAATGAGCAGATGGGGTCCTGCCCAGACACAGGTAAACTACGAGTGTGAACAGCACAGTATCCTGCAGCTGGAGAGCTGCATAGTGTTGTGGTTTGGGATCATGGCCCCCATAAAAGGCATGTTGAAGTCCTAACGCCAGTACCTGTAACGTGTCCTTATTCGGAAATAGGGTCTTTCCAAATGCAATCAAGATAAGATCACACTGGATTAGTGTGGGCCCTAATTCCAGTCACTGCTGTTCTTATAAGAAGAGACACAGAGACACACAGGCAGAAGATGCCATGTAGTGACAGAGGCCAAGATTGGACCGAGGTAGCCACAAGCCAAGGAATGCCAAGGAATTGTCTCAAGGACCAGAAGCCAGGAGAGAGGCATGGAACATTCTCCCTGAGAGCCTCCAAGAAGGGAGCAACCTGCTGACACCTTGATTTCAGACTTTTAGCCTCTAGAAATGTGAGAGCAGAGATTTCTGTTACTTTAAACCAGACAGATGGCGATACTTTGTTACAGCAGCCGTGGCAAAGGCGTGCACTCGGCCTGAGCTCAAAGCCAGCTCTGGTCCTCCCTCGCCACAGATCGCCAGCCTTTGTCTTAACCCACGTAAGTCTCAGTCTCCTCACATGTTAACTGTGAATAATAACAGTACCTATGTCAAGAATATTGTGGATTAAATGAGATAATTAAACGAGGAAAAAAATGTGAGGAATATGAAAGAATACATATAAAGTGCTCAGTACCGTGCCTATTACACCTTGGGAGAGTTCAATAGATTCTATTAGTTTGAATCTCATGAAATTACTGTAACTCAACTGTTTTGACCTACCAAAAGAGGCAATTGTTTTCTCTTTTTTAAACTTTTTTTATGTTTTTTTTAGGACAGGGTCTCACTCTGTCACCCAGGCTTGAATGCAGTGGCACAATCATAGCTCACTGTAACCTCAAACTCCTGGGCTCAGGCGATCCTCCTGCCTCAGGCTCCTGAGCAGTTAGGACTACAGGTGTGTACCACCATACATGGCTAATTTCTGTTTTGTTGTTGTTTTTTGATAGAGACAAAGTCTCACTATGTTGCCCAGCCTGGTTTCGAACTGCTGGGCTCAAGCAATCCTCCCACCTGAGCCTCCCAAAGTGCTGGGATCACAGGTGTAAGCCACTGTGCCCAGCCCCCAAAAAGGCCATTTCATCTGGTTCAGCCTAACAGTAATGATGGGGGTGTAATGACAGTGCCCATATCAGAGTCCCTCTTTATAGTACTGTTTTGTGTTTCCAGCAACAATTCGCAGTTTTCTGACACCAGCTGGGTATCTGGTAATTCAATCCAATTCTGACACGCCCTGCAGTAAACACAGACCCCACAGGTTAGATCTCAATCCCACAAGACTGTCCCCACTTCACATGCCGCCACGAATGGGGTCCCCAGGCTACCCACACATCTGCCTGGCTGGCTGTCTATAAAATCAGGAGTTCCCACGACCCCCACTCAGGTTTGATAATGTGCTAGAATGACCCAGAACTCAGGAACATACTATGTGGCACTAACAATTACAGTTTATTATAACAGGGTACACACGAATGGCCAGGAAAAGCGCTGCACAGAGCAAGGCATGTGGGAAGGTACAGAGCTTCCATGCCCTTGGGGGGTGAGGGGAGCCACCCTCCCAGCACCTCCACCTGTTCACCAACCTGGAAGCTCTCCATACCTTGTTGTTCCAGAGTTTCTATTGAAGCTTTATTAGGCAGATATGATTGACCAAATCATTGGCCACTGGTGAATGAATTCAATCTCTGTCACCTCTTCTCTCTCCAGAGATGGGGGGATGGATGTTGAAAATTCCAGCCCCTCCCTTGAAACTCTCTAAGGGCCCAGACTGTGCCATCTCATTAGCATAAACTCAGGCTCGTTATGAATAACAAAAGACACTCCCATTACTCTGGAAATTCCAAGGGCTCTAGGAGTTCTGGGCCAGGAATTAGGGACAAAGACCAAATATATTTTTCCTTATACCACAAGTACCTACCGGTACTGTGTCGCAACTAGTTATTTGCATATCTGAGGACAAGTGTCCTATTCATTGATCTCAGTAGTCCTAGGCCTCCACACCTCACATGGACCTAGGCACACAGTAGATGCTCAATAAATGCTGACCCACATGACTCTGTATGCCCTTCACATACCTGGTGGTCATCTCGTCTATGAAGTAGGAGTACATTAACTTCCGCCTTGCCCAAGCAAGGGACTCTCCCAAGTCTTCTGTGCACTGAAGCATTTATTATTTTCCCTGCTCCGTTGCTCCTAAATGAGCTCTGAGAACAAAGGCATTGGCTATTTACATGTCCTTTGAGCCTTTGTCCTGATCAACCTCAGCTGTATGCAAAAGGTTAGACAGCCAGAAAAGTGTGCAAGGCAGCCCCTCAGACGCTGCTGCTACCAAAATCGAACAGGGAGACAGAGTCCCCCCAAGCCCTCAGAATCTCTGGCCAGTCTTGGAAAGTTCAGAGCTTAAAACAAAAGTTAGCCAGGTTCTGAAAAGGACAAATATTGAAGCAGTTGCAAAGAAACAGAACTTCCATCTGAGCCCTATAAACACTATTTTCTGGCTTGAAGTGACAATGGAAAGCTTATCCTTTCGTGGGGGAGGAGGGATGAATAAATAGAAATCCCTATCGTACAGAAGCTGCCTTTTATTTTCTCTGACTTTGCCAATGGCTTGGCATTGTCAGACTTTCTGGGATTTACTGCAGGATGCGGAAGGGTCTTTGAAACACCCCTGGAAGTGGACCTGAGATGCTTTTCTCAGGACGACTCTGGAGCCCGATCCACTGCCCTCAGCATTCCTGTAGCCTGAGAGCCAGGAACACAGAGCCTGGCCCCGGAGTGAAGAAATGAATATGGCTGTCACGGAAGGAACTAGATGGAGCAAAAGCTGCGGCCCCGGGTGAGATCCCTTAACCACAGTTCCTCCAGCTGCTCCGACTTCCTGCTCCACCACTGCCTGGGGTCTGTCCCTAAAGACCTGCTCACAGCCAGCTGAAAGCCCAGGAAGCATTTCTCCTTACCTGCTGCGGATGCAACAGGGAACGCGAGTACATTCTGGAGAAGAGGCATCCGCCAGATTTCCCTCTCCGAGACTGACCTTTTGGGAACATGTTTCATTCACACCTCCAGGTTTTAGCTCATGAGCCACAGAATGAGAATTTTGTGCAATTTGGGCAATTCTGGCTTCTTCTCCATGAGGAAATGTCAGTATGAAATGATTTATCTTAAAAGGAAAGAAGTAGTATTTCATGTATGAGAAAAAGAAATTAAGTAACTTTGAAGCTCAGTTAAATATCAGCTGAGAAAGAAGGGGTGAGGTCCTAGTGGACTAGAGAAAAACGCACAAAATTGCAGGATTCCCTAGGCCAGTCTACTTTGCTCTCCCTGGCTATGGAGGCTTGCAGGCTGAAGTAGATTTTTTTTAATCAGCCTTGGAGTTTCTAGTATTTTCTTATTGTATCAAGTCCCTCAAATCAGATTCATTTGCAATCAAACTATTTACACACTGGAAAATTTGAGAAGCCAGAAGATCAAAGAGAAACCAAGAAGAAAAGCATCTGTATTTCCAGCTTCAAATGAAACCTGTTTAGGAAACGCTCTACTCTTAGAAGAACAGCTATTTAAAAGACTAGAACCCTTGCGCACTCTTAGAAGGAATGCAAGATGGTGCAGCCCCTACGGAAAACAGTGTGGCGGCTCCCCACAAAATTAAAAATAGAATTGCCATCTGATCCAGCAATTCCACTTCTGTGTATATACCCCAAAGAATTGAAAGCTGAGTCTCGAAGAGATCATTTGTGCATCCATATTTACAGCAGCACTATTCACAATAGTAAAAGGTGGAAGCAACACATGAATCCATTGTGGATGAATGGCTAAGCAAAATGTGGCAATCAACAACAGCAGAATATTACTCGCCTTTGACAGGAAGGAAATTCTGACACATACCACAATATGGATGAAGCTTGAGGAGATGATACTAAGGGAAAGAAGTCACAAAAGGACAAGTATCGTATGATTCTGCTTATACGAAGTACTCAGAGTAATAGAGCCAACACCATAGAGACAGAAAGTGAAATGGTGGTTGCCAAGAACTGGTGGGAGAGAGGAGTGGGGAGTTATTGTTTAATGGCATAGAGTTTCAGTTTTGCAAGATGAAAAAAGTTCCGGAGATGAGTTGCACAACAGTGTAAATATACTTTACTCAACTGTACTCTTAAAAATGATCAAGATATGGTACATTTTATATGTACTGTACCACAGTTTTTAAAAAATGACTAGCATGACCTGGCCTTTGGAGCCACTCTTGAGAAGGCAGGTTTCCATCTATAAGTAGTGGCAGCAGGTGGTCTCCTAACCCCATGTCATCCTTGCCTATGACAAGACAGGAAGAAATCACAGGACAAACAGTATGAGCTGATGCCACATGCTGGGCACTGAGGACACAAAGGAGACCAGGATAGGCAGGTCCCTTGTTCTCAGGGCACCAAAGGCCAAAATATTTGGATGCAGTAATTAATCTATGAACAGTACAAAGACTTTTGACACATGCACCTTCCAAGTGACCTGGCAATGCCTGCCCTGGCTTACTATGGCTTTTCAGCTCCCCCGGCCACTCCCAGGCACGCCCAGACAGGATGTCAAGCGGGTACAAGAGGCCATATGGCACCATTTCCCCAAGTGGGTCCCTTGGAATGTTAGTCTCAGAAGATGCTACTAGAAACGTACTCCAGGGCCAAAGATTGTTCCCAGTAACACATTAATGCCCCTCAGTACTGAGGGGCACTCAGGTCTGAGCAACCCTGGGAATGCAGATTTTACGCTTCACAGTGTTTGATCCTGGCTGGACCAGGTGCTCTCCTTGAATCAGGGCTGAATCTTGCTTTCCTTCCTCCCCGAGAGGGCTTGCCACCCCCTAGGCATTCAGGGCACATGAGCTATTATACTTCGCACCTGTCAGTTCCTGCCACAGCTAAGGACCTCGTTTACCTTGTTGGGAACTAGCTCTCTGCCTGGCCTGGGGCAGAAAGCAGGGAAGCCAGACTGACTGTTTCCAAAAGTCTTCTGTCCCTTCGCCTCTGTAGTAGATGACCTGAGGTTTGCTGAGAAACCAAGAGGCTGAGGCGCTGCTGGGGAACTGGCGGCTCAAAGGCAGCTAGCAGAGCTGGCCATGGCTCTGAGCAAAGACCCTGGGGGCAAGGAGCGAAGCCACCAGCCATCCTGAGCCTGCAAACCAGCCCAGGTGTTCATGCAGACACTCCCCAGTGGGAAACAGGACAGCTCTGAACTTCAAGGTCTTTGGGCCACCTTTTCTTAGCCACATTCATATAGCTGAGTAATAGCAGCCCAGCCACAAGTTAGCACAACCCACTTGTTGCTGCATCTACAGGCAGTTCTTGCCAGGTTGTTACTGAGGTTCCAGGTACTTACAGTCATCAGGTGAAACTTCCCACTCATCTCTCTCTCTTTCTTTCTCTCTCTCTCTCTCTGTCTCAACTTTACCTATTCACAGGTGTGATCATCACACACTACAGCCTTGGGCTCCTGGGCTCAAGCGATCCTCCTGCCTCAGCCTCCCGAGTAGCTAGGACTGCGGGTGTGCCACCACACCCAGCTGCTTGTCAGTTTTTAATTGTGTATCATCTCATTTATGCATTTTCTCCTACTCATGTGCCTTCCCCACCTCCACTCTTGGCACCCTCCTGGATTCACTACCTCCCGGGGGACTCCTGGGCTCTGGCCAGGCATTCCCACTGCCTTCCCACCTCCGACACTGGCTGCCACATTCACTCACCCCCATTTCCCTCAGCCTGGCCCAGGCCTTACTCTCCCCTGGGCCCCAGAACTGGCCGGCTACCGGCGCCATCTCCTCCCCCCCACTGAGCTCTCAGAGAGCCGGGTCCCTTGTGAGGGGCACTTACTTTTTATGTGGCAGCTGAGGGCAGCTTTGAGACAGGGATCTTACCTTATTTATCTTTGTATTCCTCCTCCCAAGTGCCACAGCCCCATGCCTGGCACACAGTTGGTGCTCAGAAAATGTTAACTGAAAGAATACATGCCACTCGACAACAAAAAGTCAAATAGTGCAATTAGAAAGTGGGCAGAAGACGTGAGCAGACATTTTTCCAAAGATCTATGAATGACCAACAAGCACCTGAAAAGATGCCCAACATCATTAGTCATTAGAGAAATGCAAATCAAAACCACAATGAGACCACTTCACACCCACTAGGATGGCTATGATAATAGTTCTTAAAAAGTAAATACTTAAATGTTCATAGCAGCACTATTCATGATAGTCAAAAGGTGGAAACAACCCAAATGCCCATCAATGGATGAATAGATAAGCAAAATATAGTATATCCATACCATGGGATATTACTTGGCCGTAAAAAGGAATAAGTGCTATACATTCTACGGCATGGATTAACTGTTTTTTTTGTGTGTGTGTGTGGTTTTTTGTTTTGTTTTTTCCTTTTTGGAGACAGAGTCTGACTCTGTCACCCAGGCTGGAGTGCAGTGGCACAATTATAGCTCACCGCAGCCTCCAACTCCTGGGTTCAAGGGATTCTGCCACCTCAGCCTCCTGAGTAACTGGGAGTATAGGTGTAAGCCACTACACCCAGTGTGCACAGGTGAACCTTGAAATCATTATGCTATGTGAAAGAAGCCAGTCACAAAAGACCGTGTATGATTCCATTCACACAGAATGTTCAGAATGGGCCAAATCTATAGAGACAGAAAGTAGATCAGTGGTTCTGTAGCACCAGTGGTGGGAGGATAGGGATGTGATAGCTAAAGGGTATGGGATTTCTCTAAAGGAATGAAATTGTTCTGAAATTGACTGTGATGATGGTTGTACATATTTGTCAATATATTAAGAACCATTAAATCATACACTTTAAATGGGTAAATTGTATGGTATGAAATTTATATTTCAATAGAGATTTTTTTAGAAAAAGAATGAATGAACACATTTAATAAACTTTCAACATTCAAATCTTAGCATTCATGTCTAAGAATATTGATGCAATACTCCAAAAGCCTATGACATGCCATCATTTCAAATTGCTGAGGTCCAATTTGAGTTCCGTAAGTGATCCCACTCACCCCACACACCATGAAAATACTCCCGGGGCGAGAAGATATGGTGAAGAAAGTCAGAGACGAGCCATGGAAGGAAATATGGATTTTGTGGTTCTTAAAGAGCCCCTGCCCTTCCCCCCATGTAGAGCCCTGGGGAGGTAGCAACAGCCAAGACAGTTTGGGGGAAATTTGAGTCTAGAAGAGACCCATGCCCCTCTCCAAGGGACACTGTTTGGGCTGTCTGCTGCCTTAGCATGGCCCAGAGGCAGTAAATGACTGCCGGGCCCCACATCAGTTTCCAGCATGACTTGTGTTCTGAGCGTGGAGCTAAGCAAAGCCATTAGAGAAACACAGACTCCAGCCAAGTGTCATTAAATAGCTCAGAGATGAGGTCCCACTTGACAGAAAGCATATATGGGGATGAGACATACTTGGGGGGATTTTGAACAGAATCAAGCAACAAATAAAGTGAAGGAGTTAGGAACTCAGGCCAGATGGGAGACTTAGGCAATGGTATAACTTGAACCCTAGAGATTCCAACCCCGTCTACAAGCATGGAGCTCTTGCTGTGATAGTTCAACGTGTCTGTGGGTGTCACCAGGAAAACTGGGTCTTGTGTCCACAGCAAAATCTGCTGTCTCACCTCAGCCCACTGAGATGGAAACTGTAACTTGTTTAGTTCGACTTCGTTGTTTCCTCCATGAGTAAGTGTCTGTTGACATTGGGAAGGGTTCAAATTAAATATTAATACTTTTCTATTAGGTTTAGCAACGGTCTGTGTATATTGGGCATTTTGAGGGTTTATAATGTTTAAGAGGAGTTGGCATTAAAAAATATTATATATTAGCCTCATGATTCCAATTTAAAAAGTGTAATTGAGTAATGGTTTAGATTTGTGATTTTACTAGGTTTGTAAACAACATTGGAATGTTTATGAGAACTTGAGATGCACTACATTTTAAAGTTTAATTTATTATACTTATTAGAATTGTTTAAGTGTTTGAAAATGTTCTGGTTGTTAGGTATTTGAAGAGTTTATAAATAAATTCAAATTTACTAAATTTATAAATCCAATTTAAAATATATAAGGGAATTTAATTAACTAAGATGTAAAAAGCCCCTTTAAAAGTGACTGTTAAAATTTACTGGCTTTATAAATAAAATAGTGAGAGTTATCAGTTGATGTTAAAAGCTTAAAAAAATAAGGAGTTTTCTCAAAGTATTGCTTAAATAATTAAATATAACTTAAAAAAAAATAACCCCATGATTAGTGTCTCTTCTCCACACAAAGCTCCCCTCAAAGGACATTTAAAAATCAACTTCCACTGGCCACAGCACCTTACAGGAGTGGCAGAGAGGCTGCTGGGGGCTATGTGGGTGAGAAGGGAGGACATCCAGGGGCACCAGGACATGCTGAGGTCCAGAGCCAAACGTTCCTGTCCCTGCTCTCTGCTGTGCACAAGCACAGATGCTCCATGGAGTTTCTTTCTTTCTTTCTTCTTCTTTTTTTCAACCTTTTTATTATGAATATTTTCAAATATACAAAAACTTGAAAACATGTAGTACAACAGACACCCATTTATCCACCACCTTGATTCAACAGTTATAAACTCTTTGTCATAGTGGCTTCATTTACCTCTAACCAGATCCATCTGTCTATCTCTGGAACTATTTCAAAGTAATTTACAGATATTATGACATTTTACCTGAAAGTGCTTTGGTATAAATCTCCTAAAAGGATACTCTCTTGTGCTGTTATAATACCATATCATCTGGCAATGTTAAAGATTCCCTAATGTCACCTAAATCCCAGTCCATATTCAAATGTGTCTGAAGGATGGTTTTTTTTTCTTTTTTTGAATCTGGTTTATATAATTCACATTATTTTTTGAGATACATTTATGTCGTGTGATACATTCTATTTTATTGCTGTGTAATATTTCATTATTTTACATATCCATTCAACTGGTTATCTATATTATTGTTGTTTCTAGTTTTTGCCTATCCAAATGATGTTTTTAAAACAACATTCCAAACCAAAATCACAAATTGCATGCCTCCTTGTATTATTTTAATCAAGAATAGCACTTCACTGTTATTATTATCTAATCCACAGACAGAGAGGCTAGTTTTCCCTGCAGAGGAGAATCGTCTCACCTTTATAATTATTTTCATGAAACTAATGTACTTGCAGTGACTAAGCCAGTTGTCTTGAAGAATGTCCTAAATTCTGAATTTTTCTGTTTTTTCTTCATGACAATGTTTTAACCTTTATCTCTGTTTTTTTTGTAAACTCGAAGTTAGGCCAAAAGGCTGGTTTAGGTTCAAGTTAAATATTTTTGGCAAGAATACTTCATAAGTGATGTTGTATACTCAATATTCAATCATATCAGGAGACACCTAATGTCAGATTGTCTCACTATAACTTGGTTAAGGGAGCAATGTCTGGGAAGGGTCTGGAACACAGCAAACACAAAATAAATGTTATCTATTAGTAACCTCATTTTACAGATGAGGAAACTGAGTCTCCCACACTTTCAGCTAACTTTCTTCAGGTAACCTGGCTTTCAGGTGACAGAATTGGGACTCACACCCAGGCCCTGTGATTTTGAAGCCAGCCTTCTTTCCCTTCATGATCCAAAATTCGGCTTCTTAGAGCTAAGAGGTATCTCAAAAGTCATCCATTCGCTCATTAGTTCGTCTAGCAAATAGTTCATGAAAGCCAGCTATGAGACAGCCAGCCCTCATTCTGGGCACTGAGGATACTGCAGTGACAGAGCAGGTCCTCGGGGAACTACATGGTAGTGGAGTGAGACGGGCAGTGAACACAAGAAATAAGTAAAATTAGAGAGGATGTTACACGACCTGGAGGAAAAGTACAGCAGGGTCAGGGCGGTGGGAGAGCTCTCACTGAAAAGGTAACCTTAGAGCAGAGACTTGCAGGAGGTGAGAGGGTGAGCCGTGGAGACACCCAGGGGGAGAATATTCTCCGCAATGGAAAGAGCCAGTGCAAAGGCCCTGAGGTGGCAGCATGGCAGGCATATTTGAGGAGTAGCCCCTCCAGCCCCCAAACCTGAGCCTGTCCAACAGAGAGGTCGCAACACAGCGGAGCCGCAGGCAGATTTGTAGATACACAGACATTTATGCTTTTGCTTCTTTAAGAGCCCATGTGTGGGTCCCACTCACACACTCACGGGTGTATTTGTGTGCCCCTTGTCAACCTGTCCAAAGGGTCCTCCAAGGCCCAATCACAGAGTGTGTGATTCTCCCACACAATGTACCTCCATAAAGAGAAAAAAGGAAGGAAGAGAACACCGTGCTGCGGTAGGGCAGATTTGGAGGTTGAAAGCCTTTGTGTCAGAGCGTTGGGCCAATGCCACACATAGGAGCTGGACAGCCACTCCCCTCCCTTCCCATCTCTGAGTCTTTTAGGCCTCCCTAGACCCCCACCCCCACCCTGGGTGATGGTGTCACTTTGCCCCAACTCAGCCTGCAGCCTTTTATGGGTAATTCTTGATAGACAACATGAGGACAGCGGCGACTAACAGGCCGAACAATCCACTAGTCTAAATCAGTAAGAAGTTAGAGGTGAGGCCTCCTAGAGGAGCTTGGATTTGAAGCTGCGGGAAACTTTGAGTTTCCAGTCACTGCAGACCCACACCCCTGATTTACCAAACTGGAGACTGGTAGATTCTGCTGAGCATGTGGGAAGAAGCTCTGGAACTCCTCTGGGTAGAATGTGGAGCCCACGTATGTTTTGGGCCTGCCTTGGAAGTGCGCAGGAGTCCTCCTTCCTCAGGCCTGGGTTCTCAGGCTGGATTTCCACATGTATCTGTTGAGTTCAGAATATGAACTGGACCCTCCTGGGTCAGTCTTTGGAAGAGTCTGCTTACAGACTGCCTGAGACCAATCACAGCTGCTGTGCACCATGCTGATCACAGAATGCATTCATTGGCCTCACTATGCAAATGAGGACACAGCTACATGCACATGCTTGGGATTTGGACTGGAGCACTTGCTTTCACGCCTGCCTAGAGTTCTTGAAGCTGGCTGGAAGGAACCCTAAGTGGTTAACCTGCTCCACTGTGAGCATGAAGGACACCCATCCTCTCCCTCGGACCAGAACTTGTATGCAGACTCCCCCACCCTCTTCCTCACACTGCATTCAGAACCCGGCTTCCTCTCCCCGGCAAGAATGTGCTCCACCATCTCTGATAAAGCACCTCCTGTATTTTCC
>VBSM01001124.1:21894728-21922374 GCA_008086735.1 Cheirogaleus medius
CCCACCTCCTCCCTCTGGCCTGTGTGCTCCCCATGTACGTCGCTGCTTGAGGTCACACATGGCTGCCTCGCCCTGGGGCCTTTGTTTGCCCGCCTCAGAGGCCTGGCACGTCCCCGCGGTCCACCTACCACCCAGACACAGCCACAGCCTCCTCCTTCCTCTGCGCCTTCCTCTGCTTGACCTCCAATTCCAAGCCTCTGCCTTCCAGAAAAGAGGGTCGCGGGGCAGGGACAGGAACTTCATCTGTCTCTAGCCACCACCACCCCTCCATGCCTGCCACATAGTAGGGGTGCAGCATGTTGCCGAGGGGACGAGCAGGTGCATCTGGAGCGTGAAGGTCGGTGCAGACACCCAGCCTTCGCATCTCTCTGATGGTCATCATCAGTTTGGGGGTGGACTGACGTGACGCTTTGAAGCCGGCGATAGCTGAACAGGCAAATCTGAAATACCTTTTCAGAGATTCATCTGCACTCTGTGTACCCAATTAATGCTTAGCCATTAGTCCTTTCTGAAGCTGCCAGGATCTATTAAACCATTTAACTTATCCTCCCGCACTACTTCAGCATCGGTCCCAAGGGCATTTTTTTCAGGCCTGGGCAGCCAAGGCATAAATGACTTAAGTGGTGAGCTTTCTATCACTCCCCCTGGGAACCTGTCCCACAGAAGCAGAGCTTTAATGTGTCTACAGCACAGTGAAGCAGGAAAGTTCCTACAGCTCCCACTAGAATCAGCCTCAAGCCTTGAAGACGTACTGGTCCGGGGCCCTTGCTGCGGGTGGGCCTTCTGAGTAACTGGAACAGGAAACCACCCTCTGTGGGGTGATTGGAATCGTCCCAGGAAAGTCCCCAGGCCTGAAGGATAACCCTCAGCCATTCACCGCAGTGTCCGAAATCCCCTCCATTTATCACTTAATAAATATTTATTGAGCACCTACTAGGTGCCAGGCACTAAGGGACTCTGACAGGAATCCCTATAGGTTTGTTATTTTGAGATAACTTAGGCCGTGCGTACTGAGCTCAAAAGCAAATGTTTGTTTGAGCATAACCACTAAGCATTATCCTTCCAATCTTCCAGGGAGACTGCTAGGGCACAGGGCAGCTGCACAGGTAGGGTCTTAGGACGGATGGAAATTCAAGTTGCTGGAGAGAAGAAGAGGATAAACCCTGTGGAATATAGGCCAACTCTGTGTGCAGTGAGTGGTCACCCCGGGTCAGCGCAGGAGTCCCTTCCATTTCCCCACCCCTGCAGCCCCGTGGAGTTGCTAGACCAGAGAGACAAGCAGAGTGGACATGGTACATACCTCTCGTTTATGGAATTAGCTTGTATGCCAAAGCCTGGTCCCACTTTTAATTCTGTCAAGAAATGCCCCGGATTTGCAAGTGGAGTGTGGAAGCGGATCTAAGCTTCCTGGTTCTGGCATGTAGCTTAGCCTATGTGAACAAAACTCATTTAGCCAAGGCCAACTCTAACCTGCAACAGTAATAATAACACAATAACTTGTGCTCTCATTTATCAAGTATCTACTAGGCGCCAGGCACAGTACCAGATGCTCTGTATCATCAGTTTTTCACAATGATGTCAAGGCTTAGAGGGGTTCTTTGCTCAAGGTCACACAATTAGTCAACAGATGAGGTAGGATTAAACTCGTTCCCGCTCGTGCGACTCCAGAACCAATATTCATTCCTGTTATGCTACAAAAATTATGAAATAGGTAAAATTCACCTTTAGTCCTTTGTCTATAGCCTGAAAGAGTGACATGAAGGATCCTAACTGCTATGGTTTGAATGTTTGTCCCCACTCCAAAATTCATGTTGAAACTTAATGCCCAACACAGCAGTAGTAGAAGGCAGGCCTTCAGGTAAGTGGGTCATGAGGATTCTACCCTCACGAATGGGATTAATACCTTATAAACGAGGCTTCTCTCAGCATTTGCCCCTTTTTGCCTTTCCTCCTTCCACCATGTGAGGACACAGCGGACGAGACAGAGAGAAGCCCTCACCAGACACCAAACCTGCCTGCACCTTGATCTTGGGCTTTCTAGCCTCCAGAACTGTGAGAAACAAATTTTATTGTTTATAAATTACCCGGTCTATTCTATTTTGTTACAACAGCACACACAGACTAAGACGCCGTCAGAACTTGGGAATGGGAAAATAGTCTTGCCCTCTGAGAGCTGAATTATAAAATAGGATAAAAATGAAGAGTTACTCTGAAGAGACGGACCAGCTCAGCAGTAACCTGAGCAAAGGTCTGGAGTGAGCAAAGGTCTGGGGGTTTGGTGGTCCATCGGGGTCTCCCACAGCAGGTAAAATCGGGGACGTGCTCGTCTGTGTGTGTGGCCCTGTCCTCTCACTGCCAAAAAGAAAGTCATGTGCAGTGGATAGGGCGGTTCTCCCTCTGGAAGAGGACCAGCTGCCACCTCCTTCTAGGCGCTTCTCAGTGGCCATGGGTATCTGATCCTTGATGGTTACGGCTCCTTGTAAATTAACAAACTGGAATTGTGATTATTCTTCCCTTCTCATGAACTTGGGGCCTAGTTGCCTCCAGATATACCACTAACAAGCCAGGCCCCGGGGCCGGGTGCCTGCCTATGAGGCCTGTCTTCAGGCCAAGCTGGCCTGGCCTTCTCCACACGGCCACAGGCCCTGCCAACCCTCTTCCCTCTTCAGGAATCTGGTGTCTTTGTGCTGGTCCCCAGTTGACCTGGGCTCCTCACAGGAAACAGGTGTGACCTGTTACCACAGGGTCTGAGTGGAACATGAGTCTTTTCAGAATTCTTCCCCATTCTCTTTGGACTCTGCCTTCTAAGGGTTCACCCACCTTCACCAGACAAACCAATCATGTGTCACCTTTCCCAGGCATTACAAATAAAAATAGCTTCTGAGCCATCAAAATTCATTATCATTTATTATTCTATAAATATATATATTTATAAATATATTATTAAAATAGCATATAGTATAGACAAATATTATAATAATATAGATACATATTACATATTTATAGTTAGATTCTAGAACTTTTAACCTATAAAAAGTAGAAAGAAAAATATGATGAACTCCCACGGTCTCATCACCTTGTTTTAACAGGAATCAACATTTTGCCAGTCTGGTTTCATCTATCTAGCACATTTTCTAACTCTGAGCATTTGAAAGCAACTCCCAGAGGACGTATGATTTCACCCACAAATATTTGGTTACGCACCCCTAACAGATAAGCACATTTTGAAAACATAGCCATAATGCCATTACTATCTCTAACAAAATGAACAATAAAACCTCAGTTTGATAACCAGTCCCAATGTTCAAATGTCCCAGATTGATTTAAAAGTGTCTTTTTATAACTGATCGTTCAGGAAGAAAAGTTCATATACTGCATTCGGTTGTTGTATATATTTTGATCTAAAACTATCTCTCTTACCCAGCTTTCTTATTTGTTCTAATGCCATGTATTTGTTGTAGAGAGTAAATCATTCATCTGGTAGAATTCCCCCACATTCTGGACTTGTTTCCTTTTGGCACTGTTTAACTAGTTCCACTATCATTAGTATTTTTTATAAACTATGAAGTTAGATTTAGATCAGTGCTGTCTGATGGAAATATAATTCTACCTGTATACTTAATTTTAAATGTTCTATTAAATAAGTTAAAAGAAATATGTGAAATTATATTTAGTAATATATTTTATTTAATGTAAAATAGCCAAAATACTAGCATTTCAAAATGTGATTAATATAAAAAATTATAAATGAAACTTTTTATATTTTTTCTTTTATATTCTTCAAAATAGGTATATTGTATACTCAAAGCACATCTCATTGCATTGACTCTATAAATCACTTTGGGCAGTATGAACATTTTAACAATGTTGATTCTACCAATCCATGAGCATGAGGTGGTCTTCCATTTGTGTCATTTATGATCTCTTTCATCAGTGTTTTGTAGTTCTCCTTGTAGAGATCTTTCACCTCCTTGGGTAAACTATAATATATTGCTAGGTATTTTACTTTCTTTGCAGGTGTTAAAAATGGTATTGAGTCCTTGATTTGACTCTCAGCTTGACTATTGTTAGTATATAGAAATGATACTGATTTTTGTATGTTGATTTTGTAACCTGAGACTTTTCTTAATTTAAAAAAGAGCCCAAATAGCCAAAGCAATCCTAAGCAAAAAGAACAAATCTGGAAGCATCATATTGCCTGACTTCAAATTATACCACAAGGCTGTACTAACCAAAGCAGCATGGTGCTGGTATAAAAGTAGAGCCATAGACCAGTGGAACAGAATAGAGAACCAGAAATAAAATCATCTACCTACAACCAACTGCTTCAACAAAGCAGATTACAACATAGGCTAGGGAAAGCAAGCCCTATTCAATAAATGGTATTGGGAAAATTGGATAGCCACATGCAGAAGAATGAAACAGGACCCATATTTCTTGCCATATACAAAAATTAATTCAAGATGGGTAAAAGACTTAAATGTAAGACATGAAACCATAAAAATTCTGGAAGAAAACTTGGGGAAAACTCTTCTAGACATTGGCTTATGCAAAGAATTTATGACTAAGATCCCAAAGCAAATTCAGCAACAACAAAAAGAGATAAATGGAACTTAATTAAATTATTAATAAAAAGCTTCTGTACAGCAAAAGAAATAATCAACAGAGTTAATAAACAATCTACAGAATGGGAGAAAATATTCACAAACTATACATCTGATAAAGGGCTAATATACAGAATCTACAAAGAACTCAAATAAATCAGCAAGAAAAAAACCCCAAACAACCCCATTAAAAAGTGGGAAAAAAGACATGAACAGAAGCTTTTCAAAAGAAAATAGACAAATGGCCAAAAAATATATTTAAAAAAATGTTCAACATCACTAATCATCAGGGAAATACAAATTAAAGCCACAATGAGATACCACCTTGCCCCTGTCAGAATGGCCATTAATAAAAAGTCAAAAAACAACAGATGCTAGTGTGGATACAGAGAGATAGGAATGCTTATTATACACTGTTGGTAGGACTGCAAATTAGTACAACCTCTATGGAAAACAGTCTAGATATTTCTCAAAGAAATAGATGAAGACTTATGTTCAACCCAACAATCCCACTACTGGGTATCTACCCAAAGGAAAAGAAGTCATTACATCAAAAAGACACCTGCACCCGAATGTTTATTGCAGCACAATTCACAATTACAAAGATGTGGAATCAATTTACCTGTTCATCAATTCATGAGTGGGTAAAGAAATGTGGCATACATATATACCATGGAGTACTACTCAACTATAGAAAGGAAGGAAATAATGTCTTTTGCAGCAACTTGGATGGAACTGGAGACCATTATTCTAAGTGACATATCTCAGGAATGGAAAAACAAACACCATATATACTCTCTAATGATTGGGAGCTAAACGATGGGCACACATGGGCACAAAGAGATGTAAAGACATTGAAAATCAAGAAGGGTGGACAATGGAAGGCAGTGGGGGGTAAAAACTTGCCTATTGGGTACAATGAACAGCATTCTGGTGATGCGCACACTAAAAGCCCAGACTTAAGTCTTATGCAAAATATTCATGTAAAAAAACATTCGTACCCCTTAATATTTTGAAATAAATTAATAAATAAAAATAAAGCACATCTCAGCTCAGAATAGCTGCATTTCAAGTGTTCAAGGGCCACATGTGGCTACCAGATTAGATAGGGCAGATCTAGAGGCTTGGTTAGATTCCATTGTATATTTTTTATGTGTGAAGAATACCTGATAAGTGTTATTATATATTAATATTTCCTGTTTTAAAGTTTCCTGTTAACCTTTTCACCAAATACTTTTAGCATCCATGATGATCATTTCTAATTCGTTGTTTTATTAGGGACTGGACGCTTTATTATTCCTTCTCCATTTATTGGGGGAAATTCTTAGATATCAAGATGAACTTGACTTTATCAGTTCTTTGGTTGCTCTGAAGTACAGTTTACACAGGAAAGATGGGGTAGATACTAGTTCTTCCCTCTGGTCAATTTTTAGAGAAATGAATTGGTACCCAAACAACCTCTAGTGATGAACAATAAGGGGCTTCTTTTTATCATCATAAACTCATGGATTTCTGTATTTACTACATTTCTATATATTGCAGTGATTATTCTTTTCTGATGTTAAAAGTCACCATCTTTGGCCAGTAAGACCCTCAGCTGACTCCTGGGCTTCCCTGCTTTCTGGCTAAATCACGTGTCTGAAGCTCATCTTGGACATTTCCTGCCCCATTAGGAATTAGCTATTTCTCCAAAGGACACCTTGCTCCTTTTACAGTTCCAGGCACCTCTAAATGCTACATAACCCAGAAGAATAGAAGAAAGGGAGTTAGAAGCACTGAGCTGGTGAATAGGACAAAGATTTCTCCTTTTTAGAAGGAGAAGGATGGGGTAGGAGGAGAAAGGAAGACTGCAGAGGTCCTTGCAGGGCTCCACCTGCCCTGCTCACCCCTTTTCTGAGTCTCTGCTCTGCTCACCCTTCACTCTCAGGACTAGAACTTCTCTGCCATTAAGGGCAGGTGAAAGTTCAGCCAGCTGGGAACCCGAGGCCCCACCTTACCTCCCTTTGTGAGAGCCCAGAGCCTTTGTCCAAAGCTGCATCACTTCCCACCCAGCCCTTCCTGAGCCAACTCCCTGATGTCTCCAGAAGAACACAGTCGGCACCATCCCAATGACATCAGGGAAACTCCTATTTCCAGCAGCTTCTCCTTCAGCTGCACAAATGTGCAGCGGTAGACAGGGCGTGGGCTTTGAAGTCTCTGCAGGAAGCGGAGTTGTTTTCTCAGCACCACATCTGAGTGCATCTTCTAAGGGGGGCCGCCTGCGTGGGAGCTGCAGGAGCTCAGCTGGGGTGGAGCCCTCCTGTCCCTCACGCTGTCCTCCCCTCCCCCCCCCGCCACGCCCGCATCGGCCGGGGCAGCCCAGGCCCCACACACGTGGTGGCTGTGCAGGAAGAGGGGGCCCAGCACGGAGGCAGGTGAGGGGATGCCCGGTGCCCCTCCTGGATTTCCCGAGCGTTCTTTGTTTCCCGCACCCCTGCTCAAAAGGATGATAACTCTCATTGCACTCACTGCACAGAGCAGTGGAAGAGAGCCTCCAACACCTGCCGTCCTCCGCCAGCGTGGTCACCAATCTAGAATGGACATGTCATGTCAGTGCCACAGTGCCCCCGGCACTGCCAGCCAGAAACGTCATTTACCATCACAGGGGGCATCCTTCGAGGTGCCCCCTCTCCCCAGAAGACAAGGAAAGAAGAAAGCCAGCACCCGGATGCCTGCTAACCCTGGCACACAGCCAAAAGCACAGTCACATCAGTCGTGGCCTATTGTATCCCTGGGGTGCCTTCCCGTGGATTCCATGTGATCCTCTCGGGGTCTTGTGGGTTGACATTGTACAGTGTTACCCCACTGTATACAGCTGATGAAGTTGACAATCCCTAGAGGTCAAATGATTGGCCCCAGGTCACACAGACGGTTGGGGCCAGAGCCACGCCCTGACCTCGGGGCAGGTGAGTGTCTCTGAGGTGGGGGCCGCCCCACCCTCCCCAGAGGCTGCCCCTCAGCCCCCTGAGCCAATGAGCCTCTCATGTACGGCTAAAGCCCCTGTAAATTAGGATTTCCTTTCTCTTTTAGGAATAAGAAACTGGATAATTATCATCGCTATTAAAGTACAAAACCACATTCCACTGCTTCTATTTTAGATCTAGGGAAATAGATATTAGCTCCATGATATAGCTGGTACAGATAGAATAGAATAGAATAAATCAGATCGTGTCCCTCCTCAGCTCAAAGACCCTCAAATGTCTTCTCATTTCTGGGTACTTACAGTTGGTTTTTTTCCCAATAGATTTAGGAGGTACAAGTGGCTTTTTTGGTACAGGGATGAATTGCATAGTGGTGAAGTCAGGGCTTTTAGTATATCCATCACCTAAATAGTATACATCGTACCCAATAGGTAATTTTTTATCTCTCCTGCCCTCCCACTCTTCCCTCTTCTGAGTCTCCAAAGTCTATTATACCACTCTGTGTGACCACCCATGGCTTAGCTCTCACTTATAAATGAGTACATGTGATGTTTGTTTTTCCATTCCTGAGATACTTCACTTAGGGTAATGGCCTCCAGTTCCACCCAAGTTGCTGTGAAAGCCATTATTTCATTCTTTTTTATTGCTGAGTAGTACTCCATGGTACATATTTATACCCCTGGGCCTTTGCACTTGCTGTTATGGTGTGAGCACACGCTGTAGGCGGGATTCAAACCCAGGCACTGGGTCCAAGGTCCACACTCTTCACCATGATACTGTGCTCCTTTTCTCAGTCAGTGAAGGTTTTCACACTGGGCCTTACCTTTCCCTTTTTCAAGAGAGTTGCCTGGTATTTCATCTTATTTTCTAATCCCTAGGCTGCCTGTTGGTTCTAGCATGAGGGACAAGAGCCCTGGATGTCAAGGACAGCTATTACTGCTGCTTCATCCTTAATCAAAGGAAGCTCTCAAAGGCAAGAGGCCTAACCAAGGGCCTCCTAATGGGTTCATGGTCGTGTTCCCTTTGCTCATGTTGAACCTTAGGGAACTCGACCCTCCCATTACTTGAAACCTCTTTCAAAGGTTGTTGATTTTTCATTTAATCTTCAGCAGGTCATGCAGAAACAGGTGGGTCTCCCCTGCCGTTGGCTAGGGTCTGTGTGCACGGGGGTGGTGATCACGTCTAGACTTGCACTGAAGGCCATGTTGGTTGCCATGGGGTATGGATACCTTCCCTTAACCTTTGCTCCACTTTATAAAGTGACTCTTAATATGTATACCCACTTTACAAAGAGGAATGTTGTCAAATGTCACTAAGATGTGTACCCAGACCTGACTCCAAAGCCTATGGGGTTTCCATTAAGCTGCTCTGCCTTTCAAAAAGCAGGTAATTTTTCCACCCCCTCAACCCCTACTTTCTGGGTCTGTGGCGCAGCAAGTGTGTAAAAATGCAAAGACAAATGGCAGTATCCCCTTGTCTGAAAGGCAGTTGGCCTGTGGTAGCCTCGAGAGACAGCCTAACAGAAGGCTGGAGTCAAGGGTCCCGTGTAGCTCAGTGTTCATCACGGTGCCCCGCTGTTCCAGACCGCAGAGCATTTTAGGTGATACGTAACATTTTTTAATTTTAACATGCATTAGAAAAAAATACAACCAGCCCATCAAACCCATTGTTTAAAATATTAGTTAGGATGAAGATATGTAAACAAAAAAGTCATTAAAATACTAAGGAACTACTTATACAAGTGATTCACAGATTTGGCAAAAATCCAAACCGTCGATGACAAGTATGAGAAATTCGTGTCCTCCAACGTGTGAGGAAGGAACTGTCATCCCATCCTCTTGATATTGCAGGCAGAACACCTTTTTTTCAGAAAGGTAGGAATGGTGGTTGTAAAACAGCAATTCCTTAGCTAGGATTGTCTGTCGCTTCCTTTTGTCACTAACTGAAGACGGGACCATGGTTTCCTTTTCTCGGGCACGTGAAAAATAGAGAATGTAAGAACATCTTTTCCCCGTCATATAAGCATCTAATGAGATTTACTGAAACTCTACCTTTACAGCTGCAAGAGCTGATGGGAAATGGTAATCCGCCCCAAGAATAAACAGTAAATAGAAGATGATTTTCTAGGAAGTGCTGTGTCTGGCTGCGGCAGCGATGAACTGAAAGAGGATTTTTGGCAGCCCGGAAGGCCCCTGAGAACTGTGAGCCGTGATGAAGAAAGCACTCATCCGTTTATCTCCGTGGGAGCGCCTTCTGGGAGGCACGGGGTGTCCGCCTTATCTGGGGATTTCCTCCGGCCTTACGGAAAATGATGCAGGGATACCTCCGTTCCCCGGAACGCGAGGCGAGAGGCCGGCGCGGCTGAGTCAGGACCCGCACTCGTGGTCTCTCTGGCTGGTGTTGGCTCAGGAACCCGGGAAAAGTGATTCACCCACTGCCTTGGCATGGTGTGGAGGGCAGCTCGAAGCTGCATTTCTAAATCTGAACCCCTTTGCCCAGGAGAAACTCATTGCTGTTCTCTCCCTTCCTACATAAAGGCTGTGGCAAGAAAGCAACAGTGGTTCATGGAATCTCTTTTAAAAACAAAGCCGCTCCACACACACAAGATCCTCGTGGGCAGCCGCAGGCTGTGGCAGTATTTGCAATAGCAAACCATCTCCCAAGCCAGTTTCCCACTTGTGAACAAGGTAGTTGTCTCCAATTTTTTGCGATTGCGAAATGCATACAAATGCACGTCAATGCATAGAAAAAGGTCTGGGAGCAAATTTGCCTCTGGAGGGGGAGCAGGACTGCCTGATGAGCTTGGGGGTGGGGAGGTGGGGTGAGAGATGGATGCTCCCCGTTTCCTGGTCCATAAGAGGCAGGGGGCACTTGCCTAAGTAGGAAAGGAAGAGCAGGTGACCAAGCTTGTTCTCAGGACTCTCTTGGGGAAACCTGCCCCTTTGGCCCTTTTCCAGGACTGGGGAGAACCCAGCCTTGGACTCCACTGGAGGTCCCCACCCATCATCTATGGAGAGATGGCCGGGCTCACTGTGTCCTGAGGGCCAGGTAGCCCAGGGGCGTGGACAGAGTAGGACCCATTGCATCCCTGCCCTGCTGGGGACCCAGACCATTTCCTCATCCTTCTTCCATGGTGGTTGGGCCCCCTGTCCTGCGCTTGGATTCCCCAGCCCCTGCTGTTCTCACCGGGGCTTCCCTTCCCTGTGTCCTTCAGTCCTATCAAGTCTTAGCCCGCAGGACCTTGCTCTTTGGGAGGGGACCAATAACAAACTCCAGGCATCTCTGCCAGGCAGCACATTTGCATTTTTAACTGGGATTTTCTGGGGAAAAATTCCTTACCAGGAAAAACCCCATGCATTCTGTCACCATGTGCTCTGTGAGCACCCACTCCAGGGCGGGTGCTGGGAGTGCAGAGTGGGCCCCACCCAGTGGGGTACACCCTGCAGGGGCGGAGTGGGACAGAGGCAGGGCTTGGGGGGGCGCGTTTCAGACACAAGGGCAGGCGGGTGCAGAAGATGTTCCGGGGCAAGTGGGTTTCCTCCATATGATCAAAGCAGACCAAGTAGGCACCGCCTCCGCATTCGTGTTCCTGGGAGCTAGAAGGAGCATGCACTTAGGCATGGAAGAACTGAGTTCAAATTCTGTATCCTCCACCTACCCGGTAGGGGACCTCAGGCAAATCAAATCATTGAACCCTCAATTTCCTCATGAGTAAAATAGGATTAAAAGTAGTGTCAGACTAACTGAGGTGTGCTGGAATTTGCTTTCCGCATCCCAGATGAATGTAATGAAGATGTCTGCTATCTCTTCCCCACGGCGGCAGTGTGGCCTGGTAGTTGGTGCCCCTCCTGCCTGAGGGGGCCGGCCCGAGACAGGGCAGCAGGGCACCGTGTTCAACCACACAGACCCCGAGGCCAGGTGGCCGGGGCCCAACTCTGAGACCTTGGGCAGGTTACCTAACCTCTCAGAAATCCAGTTTTCTCATTTTAAAATGGAGACAATAACAGGACTCTCTGCATAGGCCCGTGAGAGGGTTGTTAGAGCAGCTGAGTGGGGCTTAACTCTGCGTGGCCCTGTGGGGGCTCGTGGCAAGGACCACTGAGGAGGAGCAAAGAACAGAGCGTGGAGTGCTAGGAGTGCTGCCCCCGGGATGCCAGGGCCGCGTGGGGAGCACCCCACACCCTGGCCCTGGAGAACCTGCCACATTTCCTGGCAGAGCCAGGCAGCAGGAGCGATGCGTGCCTGACAGTCCCCAGCACCCCAACTCTCCGACTGACGCTGTAATGCGTTAGTCACAGATAAAACAGTTGGATCCCAGGATAGGATGCTTTCTTTCTTTCTTTCTTTTTTTTTAA
Source organism: Cheirogaleus medius (assembly GCA_008086735.1). Taxonomy (NCBI): domain Eukaryota; kingdom Metazoa; phylum Chordata; class Mammalia; order Primates; family Cheirogaleidae; genus Cheirogaleus; species Cheirogaleus medius. Next base: position 21,906,648 of record VBSM01001124.1, read on the forward strand.
GCAAAGACAAGGTCTAAATAATAAAATGAACAACAAGCTATTTCAAAGGAGCAAAGCTAGGGACTTTTCACAACCCATTTTCAGGATTAATAAAAACCAATGGAAGGCAACTATTCTACCATGAATTTAGTTTATGAAGCTATTGAATTCTGAGAAGCTGAGTGCCTTCCTGCTGATCTGGTGGGGGTGGATCAAGGAATACCAGGGGCTTCATGTGACATCATGTCCAGTCATGCTGGCCCTGGACACAGAAGGGGAGTATAGGGGGCAGGAAATGGGTGCTCAGCTGGGGAGGGGGATGGCAATAAAGCCTTTGAGACTTGAGGGGGTGATGAGTAGGAGGTTCCAGGAGGGAGTGGGCTCTGAGTCAGAATGATGAGGCAGGAGGAGGCTTCCTCCTAGGGAAGATCTTTGGTGTCAAAAAAGGGTCCGTTTTAAGCCTCTTTAAATTTGGTATGAGATGAGCTGAAAAGAAGGATTGTAGCTTAGAAAGGGATTCATACGGCAGAGAATTAGTGGGCAAAGGTCTCTTGGCCAGAGTAGAAGCAGGCTCTATCCCAGGCATCAGCTTCCTGGGAAGCCGGAGATCTGGGGTCTCAAACCACCACGCCCGCAGTGATCGGCACAAAATCGAAGAGTTAAATGCAGGTTCTGAACCAGGACTCAGTTATTTTCCAAAAATAATTTATCAGATGTTCCAACCCCATAATAAACTATCCTATAAACTGGGGGACAGTTCAAAATATTCATCAAAACTCCTTTGTGGGGTGTTTGTGCGACTAACAGAACATTATATACAGACTTATGACTAAGCCTTAAGGGGTTCGAGCTTTGTTGTTTTTGTTTTCTCTTTTTTTCCTAGTCAGAAACTAAGTGAGGAGGTGCATTTCTATCCCCCAAACAGAAATTTGGTTTTTTTCTTTTTATAAATTTAGGAGGTACAAGTGCCCACTTGTGCATCCTAAATCTATAAAAAGAAAAGAGTATAACCTCTTTTGTTACATGAATATGGCGCGTATAGGTCTAGGCTTACAGTGTAATCATCACTTGAATAGTGTACATTGTACCCATTAAGAAATTATCATCCCTCACCCCCTTCTCACCTTTCTACCCTCTCACTCTTCCAAGTCTCCAGTGTCTATTATTCTACACTCTATGTCCATGTGTACACATTATTTAGCTCCCACTTATAAGTGAAAACATGAGGTATTTGGCTTTCTGTTTCTGAGATATTTCATGTCAGCTAATTACCTCCAGTTCCATCCATATTGTTGCAAAAGATGTGATTTCATTCTTTTTTGTGGCTGGGTAGTATTCAATGGTGCACATACACCACATTTTTAATCCTGTCATCTATCGATGGATACTTAGGTTGATTCCATAGCTTTGTTGTTGTGAACAGTGCTTCGGTAAACATGTGAGTACAGGTATCTTCTTGATATAACGATTTCTTTTCCTTTGGATATATACCTAGTAGTTGGATTGCTGGATCAAATGGTAGTTCTATTTTTAGTTCTTTGAGAAATCTCCATACTGTTTTCCATAGAGGCTGTTGTACTTATTTACAATTCCACCAACAGTGTATAAGCATTCCCTTTTCTCCACATCCTCACCAATATCTGTTATTTTTTGACTTTTTAATTAATCATAGTGGCTATTCAGACTAGCATAAGATGGTATCTCATTGTGGGTCTAATTTGCGTTTCTCTGATGATTAGTGATGTTGAGCATTTTTTTCATATACTTATTGGTCATTTGCATGTTTTCTTTTGAAAGATGTCTGTTCATGTCCTTTGTCCACTTTTTAATGGGGATTTTTTTTTTTTTTTTTTTTTTTTTTTTTGCTGTTGTTGAGTTGTTTGTGATCCTTGTATATTCTGGCTATTAGTCCTTTGTTAGATGCATAGTTTGGGAATATTTTCTCCCATTCTGTAAGTTGCCTATCCACTCTGTTGATTATTTCTTTTGCTGTACAAAAGCTTTTAGTTTAAGTCCAATTTGTCTATTTTTAATTTGTTGCACTTGCTTTTGGGGTGTTAGTCATGAATTCTTTGCCTAGACCAATGTCCAGAAGAATTTTTCCTGGGTTTTCTTCTAGAATTTTTATAGTTTTGGGTCTTACATGAACATCTTCAATCCATCTTGAGTTAATCTTTGTACATGGTGAGAGCTATGGGTCCAGTTTCATGCTTCTACATGTAGCTATCCAATTTTCTCAGCACCATTTATTGAATAGGATATCCTTTTCTCAGTGTACACTTTTGTTGACTTTGTTGAAGATCAGTTGGCTTTAGGTACATGGTTTTATTTCTGGGTTCTCTATTCTGTTTTACTGATCTATGTGTCTATTTTCATACCAGTGACATGCTGTTTTGGTTACTATAGCCTTGTAGTATAATTTGGAGTCAGGTAATATGATACCTCTAGTTTTGTTCTTTTTGCTTAGGATTGCTTTGACTATTCAGTCTCTTTTTTGATTCCATATGAGTTTTAGAATTGTTTTTTCTAATTCTGTGAAAAATAACGTTGGTATTTTGACAGGAATTGCCTCAAATCTGTAGATTACTTTGGGCAATATGGTCATTTTAATGATATTGACCCTTCCAATCCATGAGCATGGGATTTTTTAAATTCATTTGTGTCATCCACTTGTTTCATCAGTGTTTTATAGGTTTCCTTGTAGAGATCTTTCACCTCCTGGGCTAAATTTATTCCTAGGTATTTATTGGTAAGTACTGTAAATGACATTGACTTCTTGATTTGGTTTTCACTTTGATCATTATTGGTATATAGAAATGTGATTGATTTTTGTATGTTGATTTTGCATCCTGAAATTTTACTGAATTCATTTATCAAAACTAGGAATCTTTTGGTGAAGTCATATTGTCAGCAAAGACAAACAATTCGACTTTCTCCCAAAGAGAAATTCTATGCAATATCAAAATATAGGGACATTTGCAGTGGCAGGTCTGAGAGGTGGAAGCAGCTCTCACACAGCTGCCAGTGGCACCCTGTTCAAGTCAGATCTGACATTCAACTTTTCTGTCCCCTGTCACTGATAGGCTCAAAAGCACCAACCAGGAAGGCAGTGTTTCCAGTCAGTCATTTATCAAGAAGCCTGAGGGTAAAGGACCCCCAGCAGTTATGTCCACCCAGAACCTGAGAATGTGACTGTCTTCATCCATTTTCTGTTGCTTAACACTGATTACCTGAAACTGGGTAATTTATAAAGAAAATGAATTTATTTCTTACAGTTATGGAGGCTAAGAAGTCCAAGGTCAAGGGGCTGTATCTGGCGAGGATCTTGTTGCTGGTGGGGATTCTGTGTGTCCTCCCAAGGCAGCGCAGGTCATCACATGGTGAGGGGGTTGAGTATGCTCACCTGCTAGCTCAGGTCTCTCTTCCCCTTCATATAAAGCCACCAGTTCACCTCCCATTAATCCATTCACTCATTATTCCATGAATGGATTAATCCATTCATGAACACAGAGCCTTCAAGATCCGATCACCTCTTAAAGGCCCTACCTCTCAGTACTGCCACCATGGGGATTAAGTTTCAACATAAATTTGGGAGGGAACTTTCCAACCATAGCAGTAACCCTACTTAGAAAAACCATTGCTGTAGATGTAATTAAGTTAAAGATCTTGAGCTGAGATCATATTGGATTAGAGTAGGTCCTAAATCCAAAGACAAGTATTCTTGTAAGAAAGGAGCAGGTGATGTGAAGACATAGGTAGAGATTGAAGGGATATATCTGCAAGTCAAGGAATACCAAGGATTGCCAGGAGCACACAGAGGCTGGGAGAAGCAGGGAAGAACCTTTAGAGCCTTCAGAGGGAGAGCAGCAGTGCCAATAACTCAACTTCGGACATCTGGCCTCCAGTACTGTGAGAGAATATATTTCTGTTGTTTTAAACCACCTAGTTTGTGGCAATTTGTTACTGGGAGCCTCAGGAAACAAATACAAAACCCTAGCATTTTCTTTATATGGCATCTAATAGAAGATGTTAATTCAAAAGGGGTTCTTTTGTTTTTAAAGGAAGACCTCTTCCCATTTAAACTGGACAAGTACCTGCATCAGGGACGAGAAGGGGGCAGAGTAGAAAGAGGTGGCTCTGGAGTCAGAGCACCCAGACTGACTCTGTGCCGTGTGCCTGGAGGGTCATGTCACCTCTCACTCATCAGCCAGATGGGAACCTTACAGAGAAGAGCAAATCATGGGAATGCACCATAAAGGATCAGCTGGGCCCCTACCACCTCCCCCTAGGGGAGCCCTGCTAGAAGGATCCCCCATGCTGAAGTTGCAGATCAACAGAGACTCACCTATAGAGTTAGTGTGAGCTGTGCTGTCAGATTGCCTGGGCTTCATGTCCTGCAGCTACATGACCTTGGACAAGCTCCTTCCCTGAGCCTCATCTCTTCATCCACACAGAGAAAATTTACTAAAAATATCTAGCCAATAGAACGGATCATAGGTCAGTTGTAAGGACTGGGGAACTTAATAGATGAAAGGTAGTCAATTAGCATAATTCTGGACCCATAGGACACTCTTAGGAAAATGACCTGTCTTCATCAGCATTGCCATTCAGCTTTGAGAACGGAGGCTCCAGGTGGGAGTCCCCTCGCTGTGCAGCCGTCAGTCTCAACCTCAGGCTTGCTGGGCTCCCTCGCTTTCCTCACCCCTCACCCATTACACCCTGCCTATCCTGAATGTAAACGTCCTCTCCTTGATGAGATAAAATAATAATCTAACAACAGTTGGGTTTTAGCACTGGGGAGGAAGAGGAGACACAGGGGTGCAGAGTGAGCACACGGACTTCACCTCCGCTCATTACAGGGTTGCCCAGGCTACAGCCAAAGTGGAAAAACACAATCAACAAAGCCTAAGGAGCCCTGCATCTCCATTGTTTGCACTAGTGAAGAGGAATTTTTTCAGAGATAATATTTTTGTTGTGAACACTCATCTATCCAAATCTTGGCAATACTTTCAATCATGTTTTCTTCTGTTAAATATTTAAAAAAAATAAAATTTCAACTTAAAAAAGCCCACATAGTGAATAATCTCAGTTTTGTAAAGTTTATCTATCTGACTTTGCATTTTTCTTCCCATGGTTTGATGAGTCTATATGCATAGAAAGGTGTCTGGGATGATGTTCAACAAATGTTGACAATGGCATGTAATGAGGTAACTTTCTCCTGCCTGTTTTTTTTTTCTTTATACTTTTCTGTGTTCCCTGAGCATCTAGAAAAAGTATATACTATTTTCACAAAAACAATCAGGTTATTTTTTAAATTTTTGTGTTGATACCTAGAATAGGCAAACTTATAGATACCGAAAGTAAAAACAGAGGTTGCCAGGGCACAGGGGAGGGAGTGAGGAGTTATTGTTCGATGGGTACAGAGTTTCTGTTTGGAATAGTGAAGAGTTCTGAAAATGGACAGCGGTGACGGTTACACAATGCAGCAAATATACCTAATGATGCTAAATCGTACACTTGAAAATGGTTAAAATGGCAAAATTTATGGTATATAGATTTTACCACATGCACAAAAAAGCGTGTCTGCTGTGTTTCCCGTCCCCGGGGCACCACGGCAGTTTATGACTAGGTAGCCAATGTGGCAGGCAAGCCCGGCCGGTGGGCTCGCTCCTCCAGCTCAGTATTTGCACAAATGGAGCCTTCATGACTTAACCCCAAGAAGAGACGAATGTGGGGATTTCAGGATCTTAGGCAGGGCACAGGGAAGAAAAATCTGCTAAATAACTTTGAATGGAGGAGAAGGCTAGGGTTAAAGAGAGATCCTTCCTGTGCCCTTGAAAGTCCAGCAGATAGGTGGGGACTTTCTCTTCCTTTTCCTTTACAGAAGTGGCCAAGAAGTTCAGAACCTTGGAGCTGCTGTTGGATCCCTTTGCTCTGTATCCTCCCATTCAACGAAATGTCCCATGTCTGGCCCAATTCCAAGTTTATGTCTTTTGTCTGGCCTGGAGCCTGTTGTCTTCCGGGGAGGCACAGTCCTGCGCTATCCTCTCTCTCTCTCTCTCCAAGGAAGACAGATGCATCAGCAGATCGTGGGCTGGAGACAGGAACTCAGCCCCACCTCCGGCCTGTCCATTCCAAGCCCCTCAGTGTCTCTGTTGTACACCGCTGCCATGGCGACTGCTGGGGACAACACCTGGCCAGTGGGAGCCTGCCAAAGCCCACTGTAGCAACAGCAAGGGACGAAGAGGGTATTTCCGGGACAGTCAGGGAGGAATTAGAGACGTGGGGCCAGATCTGCGCCTGCCAGCCCGAGCAGTCTGGAAGTGTTTGACCCAGAGTTGAAACCACAGAGCTGAAAATATAATTTAAAAAAAAAATCAATATGATTACTATTGTAAGCGCTAAATACCGAAGAATTCTTTGTAAGTCCCTTTCTGGTTCTCTATTCTGGGGCACGATGACCAATAAGCGCGTTGGCCTCCATTCCTGGCCCTTGGTGGGGTTTATAATTACAGCAGATCCGCAGAGAGCTCCCAAACACCCCGGCCCGGCCAGGCAGACACCAGCTGTTTGCACACAGACCCCGAAGAGAGCAAGGCTTGCAGACAGCAACACATGTTCTCATATTAACGTCTTTCTCACGAGCGCTGCCCCTGCGCTGTTAACACAGTCGGAGAAGTCAAAGTGGCTTCCCTATGTGTGTGTTTCTCCTCCCCACTCCCCTTTATTTAAAAAAAACATGGAGTTTTAAATTTCACGTTCTGTGATCTAACTTCCTATTTCCCACTCACAAACAAATGACATCTGGCCACTCTCAACAATAAACTTGGAAAGATGAGACATTTCCTGTTAGTTCTCCATGTAACCCCTGCTTAAACTTTCAAATTCCTGAAAGAATTGCCTGAAAAATAAATGGATCATTAAAAAGTGAAGAAAAGGGAGGGGGAGGGGCTGGGGACCTGCCACAAGAGCCCTCTGACAGTCAATGCTGATAAGTTTTTACCAGTATTCCGGCATTGTTTTTAAAACCACGTTTTAGCACTGATAGGTCGACACGGATTTGTTACTCGGCACAACCACCTTGCAGAAATTGCAAATGGAAAACCCTTCCAGACTGCTGGATTTTAACATCACAGCTAACTAATTGCCCAATTCCTTTAAGTGGTGGTAGAAAATATTATTTTAAAGTTCTCATCCGGTTTTTAGCACTCTGCTTATCTATCCACTTAATTCCTAAGAAATTGCATGTGGCCTCACAACCTCGACAGTTACACGACCCCATTGTCTTTCAAGTCTACGTTTTCAAACCTGGATTTTCTTCCTCATCTCAGCTGCCAGCTGGACATTTCTTCTCGAAGGTCCTGCTGCTATCTCCCCTGCAGCATGACTAAGGCCGGTTACTCCTCTCCAGCCTCCCAAAGCCACCTCCCTTCTCCACACTTCCTCTTTCTCTCGATGATACCGGCTTTTTCCAAGACCAGGCTCAACCCATGGCCACATTCTGGAAGGTCTGGGCTCTTCCTCTCTCAGCCCACAGAGACAGTGACCCATCCTACCACATGGGACCCTCCTCCCACTCCTACAACCACCAACCTTGACAAGTCCCACGATTTCCTAGCAGGTGTTTCTCTTCTGCTTCCTGTCTCCACCCCTCCAGGTGGCAGCTGACAGCTAATCCGTCTAATACACCACTCTAGTCCAGCATTTTCCTGCTCAAATCTTTCATTGCGTTCTCAACACTTACACATAAGGTGGGCTTCATGGCCAGTCGCACAGGGCTCTGCGCTCAGGAGGGCCTTGCACTTGGTTTCATCTCTGCTGCACTGTCTGCAAACTCTTGATAATTTTTGAACAAGGGGCTTCATCACATTTTCATTCTGCACTGGGCCCTGTGCGTTAGGTAACAAGTTCTGCTTCCATGCTAAGTCCAGCCTGCTTAGCTGGGCACTCAGAACTGCTGCAGGCTGGCTGGCCTCTCTCTGTAGTCTAATGCGCAAAGCTGGACTCACCCCTCCACGCCAGCCATCCATATTGACCATCTATTGCAGCTGGAACGTGCCATGCTCATTTCTGCTTCCAGATCTTTGTTCCTCCGATTCCTCTCTCCCACCATGCCTTCCCTACTTTCTCTCATTTCAACCCTACTCATATTTCAAAATCCTCCTCCCCCATATTCTCTCCCTGCACTCTATTCCTCTGGCAATGATGGCCAGCCTCATCTGGCTTTTATATGCTCACTTTTCTACTACTTTCTCTTTTTATTCCCTGAGCCTTATCCTCCCAACCAGTAAATATTTGGCTTCAAGGACCATATTTTATGTGTCAGTGCCATTCCTGCAATGCCTTACAGGGTGCACGGTTGATGACCAATTGATGAGCTGTTTCTCCACGGTCTCTAGTGGGGGTGTTAGAAAGTCTTCACTATATAGACAAGTAACAGACACAATGAGGGTTAAAATTTACTCAGGCGAAGTGTAGAAAATGGGAAATACTCACTGAACACCTCTGTACATTAATTCAGTAAATAGGTATTGAATCTCTGCTTCATGCCAGGCACTGTTTCATGCTAAGCAATAGAGCATCCGCTGCAGAGTGGTCACTAGCATCGGATCTACATCACAGTTCTTGGTCACAACTCCAGCTCCATCCCTTAAGAGTAATGTGGTTTTACAAGTGACTTAACTTCTGTGTACCATTTTTTTCCATCTGAAAAATGGGGATCATCACACCAAAAACACAGGCAACAAAAGAAAAAATTGATAAATTGGACTTCATCAAAATGAAAAACTCTTGCGCATCAAAAGACAATATCAACAGAGTGAGAAGACGCCCCACAGAGTGGGAGAAAATATTTGCCAATTATATATCTGATAAGGGGTTACAATTCAGAAAATATAACAAACTCCTATAACTCAACGACAGAAACACAAACACCACAATTCAAAAATGGGCAATGAACTTGAATAGACAGTTCTCCAAGGAAGATAGACAAATGGCCAATAAACATGAAAATATGCTCAACATCACTGGTCATTAGCGAATGAAAATCAAAACCACAATGAGATACCACTTCACACTCATTAGGATGCAATTATCAAAACAGTGGGAAATAACAGAGATCGGGGAGGATGTAGAGAAAGTGGATGCTTTGCTGGTGGGAATGTGAAACAGTATTCCCACTATGGAAGACAGTATAGCAATTCCTCAAAAATGTTAACATAGAATTACCATATGTCCCAGCAATCCCACTTTTAAGTATATATAAAAGAATTGAAAGCAAGGACTTAAGACAATTGAAAGCAAGTTCATGGCAGGACTAATTCACAATAGACAAAAGGCAGAAGCAATCCAAATATCCCATCAAGGGATGAATGGATAAACAAAATGTGGGGGGTATGTATGTCGTGTGTGTGTGTGTGTGTGTGTGTGTGTGTGTATTACCCAGCCTTTAAAAAGAAATTAAATTCTGATACATGCTACATTGATGAGCCTTATCCTAAGTGAAATAAATCAATCACAAAAGAACAAATATTATATGATTCCACTCACATGAGTACCTAGAATAGACAAGTTCATAGAGATAGAAAGTAGAATGGTGGTTGCTAGGGGCTGAGGGAAGAGGGATGAGGAGTTAGTGTTTAATGGATACAAAGTTTCTCTTTGAAATGATGAAAAAGTCTGGAAATGAATAGTGGTGATAGTTACATGACACTGAATGACTTAAGGCCACTGGATCATACACCTAAAATGGTTAAAATGGTAAGTTTTATGGTATGTAAATGAAAAAAATGGGTATAATAATAGTCTATCTCAGGATGAAATAAAATAATATTTGTAAAATGCTTTTAAAAATGCCAGGCACATACCAAGTTTGGTTAAATAAGTAGACAGGGGTGAGACCAGTCATTGTAATTCTAGATATTGTTCCCTTAAACTGAGCCACTCCACTGCCTAAGCTCTGCCGTCACAAGATGTGGCCCTCTTTTCCCTCCAGTCCATGTGGGTCCCACTTTTCTCTGCACGTCTGACCCACACAGTTCAGAGGTTGAGTCTGGAGCACCTCTGTCACCTTCTACGTGTTCCAGCATGTTGGTCCTGTCTACCCAGGCAGGCTGCAGGTCTTCCAGGGCAGGGACCAAGCCATGCACCTCTGCACAGTGCCTGACCGCTCTGGGCCCCCAGGTACCAATGACCGAACAAGGACGATGCAGTAGATCCTCTGATGAGGTTCTGCATTTGTATCTTTCCAGAATAAGGTGAAAAGGGATGGAACAAAATGCAAGCATCAGTCATACAGAGTCTCCCATGGCTCACTTATTCATTCGTTTGTGTGAACATGGTTCTTTTTCATATACCTCATTATGAAAGACAATAATTTATTTTCCTATAACTGATCTGAATTTTTATTACAAGCCTCCATCTCCCTGGATAAGAGGAGAAACTTAATTGTAGTCAACCCAGGGTTTCTCCTCTGTTTCTTCAGGTAGGATCCAAGAGCTGGGGAGGCCTCCATAGCACTAAGGCTGGGGAGTGGACGTGGAGACCTGGTCCAAGGTGTCATCTACCCTCCAGGAAGGACCTGCTGCAACACTCTGGGCTTCTATGGCTATTGGTTCACTCTGCTCACAGCTATGTGCACCCACTTTCCCAGCCTCCAGGCCTCTTAGCGTCTGTCGGTTCTTTGTGCTGTTTGGGCGCCACATCCAGCCTTAGCGATCCTCTGTGGCTGGGCCCACGGAGGCAGGCTGTCCACCATTCAGTGCTGCCCTCGGGCTCTCGGGGGAACATTCGACAGCTCCAGGTGAGGCCTTCAGAGCCACGTCTGCTCTGGGGTCTTGGCACCCACCTCCTCCTGAGCTCAACCAGGGACAGGGGCTCAGGCTCTCAGGTTCCTCCAAACACCTGGGGTTTCTGCTCTCATCCCTCTGCCCAGCGCATGGCTCATAGGAAGGACGAGCGAGAGGGCAGGGGACTCACACATACTGTCCTTGTTCCCCAGGTATTCTGCACTAGCTCAGGACATCTAAGTCATCAGGTACTTGTTAGAATTAGTGGTTTCTGCCCTGAGCTCCCTCAAACGCCCCTCCTTCCCAGTCATTCATTCCGAGAGGCAATGACCGCCTTTCCGTGGCTGCCTATCTGGGGAGCAACAAGGGACTGGGGTAGAAAGAAGTACTGGGGAGAGAGGAGGTTGATATTTCTAAACTGTGTAACATATCACATGCACCCATTTAACAAATATTAATTGAGCACTCCTTCCTCGCGACAGGCACTGTGCTGGCGCTAGACCCACCACAGAAACAAAATGGTGACAGTCCCTGCCCAGTGGAGCTGACAGCACATGGCAGAGCTCCCAGCCTGAGGGAAGGAGCTGTGGATCCCCCTGCACCAAGGAAACTCTTAGCCAGCTCCTCAGAACACCACTGTCTCAAAGGATTTCGAAATGACTTCTTAGACAAGGGACAAGAGAAGTCATTCAACATTTTATTATAAATACAGATACAAAGGAAAGGCCTCCCCAAAGGCCCCTAGGGAGAACAAAAGCATCGTGTGGACCACACGGATGCCCTTACAAAATGCACACACACAAGCATGTGGGAAATAAAATGCTCACTTCTTTGAGCAGTGACATTCCTTTTCCTTAAGATCTCCTCTACCGGAGCTCTGATGCTTTGAGCTGCGGGGAAGAAGGTTGGCGCTCCTGCCTCCCAGACGCCCTTTTTGGAAGTGAAGGGGTGGAGGGAGGGGTCCCCGTGGCCTCACACAGGCAGGCCCGTTTCAGCTCCCAAGGCTTCCAGTCCTGGGCACAGTTAGGGCGGCGACTGGTGTCAACTCAGAGGGAAGACAAGGCTGAACCAGGGAAAAGAGAGGGAGCCCAACCCCACGGCCCCTGGAGCCCAGCCCCACAGTGTGGGATCGGGGTGGCTCTGAGGAGAACTCGGCCCAAAAGATCCTCCCAGGGAGGCCCAAGGGACACCCCAATACAGAAGGCCGGTTATAGTCTGAGGAAAGCAGAAAGAGATTGCAAAACTCCTAGCGAAACTCCTATGACCCAACAATACAGAAAAGAGGGATTTGCTTCTCTAATGCCACAGAATTACATCCAGAAAATATTATTTTTTTATTCCCATTTATTTATGATTGCGAAGAAAAGACACATTAATTTCTATCTAGTTCTCTGGTGAAGGGATGTGCTTTTGATGGTGGGGATTTAAAAAATAAAAATACAGTACAGGCCAAGTGCAATGGCTTATGCCTGTACTCCCAGCACTTTGGCAGGCTGAGGCAGGAGGATTGCTTGAGCCTCAGAGTTCAAGACCAGCGTGGGCAACATAGTGAGACCCCATCTCTACAAAAACTTTAAAATTAGCCAAGTGTGGTGGTGCATGCCTGCAGTCCCAGCTACTTGGGAGGCTGAGGCAGGAGGTTACTTGAGCCTAGGAGTTGAGGATGCAGTGAACTATAATCATGCCACTTGCTCTCCAGTCTAGACAACAGAGTGAGACCCTATTTCTAAAAAAAAAAAAAAAAAAAAAGACCATATAGTTGACCAACGAACAACATGGGTATGGACTGCATAGACTACTTATACTCAGATTTTCTTCTGTCTCTGCCACCCCTGAGACAGCAAGACCAGCCCCTCCTCAGCCCACTCAGTGTGAAGAGGACGAGGATGAAGACCTTTATGATAATCCACTTCCACTTGATGAATAGCAAATATGTTTTCTCTTCCTTATGATTTTTCTAACAGCACTTCCTTTTCTCTAGCTTACTTTATTATAAGAATACAGTGTATAATAATATAACATACAAAATTTGTGTTAATGACTGTTTCTGTTATCAGTAAGGCTTCCAGTCAACAATTGGCTATGAATAGTTGAGTTTTGGGGAAGTCAAAAGTTACATGCAATTTTCAGCTGTGCGAGGGGTCAATGCCCCTAACTCCTGTGTTATTCAAGGGTCAACTATATATCATTTCTTAAGCTACTCATAGAAAAATAGATTTTTTTAATGTTTAGTTTTAAAATCTGCATTTTTCTTAAGAAGTTCTTACTGACTCAAATGAGAATCACACCAGAGAGGAAGGCAACAGCATTCTCATCTTCATCAGTGTTTGCCGAGTGGTCCTTTCTTTGTTGCTAGGTACTAGGGACAAAGGTGAGTAAGAGTGCGCTGGGGTCCTCAAGGAATTTACAGCCAACAGAGGGAGGGCGATACTCAGTGAGAAAGGAAAGAAAGAAGTGTGTGGGGACGGAGGAAGAGATGGCTGAATTCTGGGAATAGCTTGCCTGGTTGCACCTGCTCAAACTCGCCAACAGCTCCCACCTTCCTCTGAGTAAGGCCAAAGTCCTTCAACGGCCTCCAAGACCCTGTTCCATCTGCCTGGCTCCTTTCCTCTTGGGCCTTGTCTCCTCCTCTCTCATCGCTCTCTCTCCCTCCTTCCTGCCAGCCACACTGGCCTTCTGCCCCACACACCAGCCTCAGGGCCTTTGAACTTGCTGTTCCTACTGGAATGCTCCTCCCAGACATGGCTCAGGATGGCTTCCTCACCCCTTCAGGCCTTTTCTCAGCCATCACCTTCTCTTTGAGGCTCCCTTCCTGCCCCAACATACTCTATTATTCTTTCCTGAATCACAAACCTCCCAAAAGTATATAGGGGACCCTCACTGAGGGCCCCCTATATACTTTGAGAACTGCAGCATTAGAATTCCCTGGGAGGCTCCCCAGCCATCCCTGAGATGCTGTTTTATTGGCTTTGGAGAGGGGCCTGGAACTCCACATTTTAAAAAGCAGCTCAGGTGATTTTAATGATATGGTCCAAGGGCACCATAGGGAACCCCTGAAAGGTTTTTAAATGAGGAGATTCGATCAGGCCTTCAGGGAGCTCTGGGGGCCATAGTTTAATCTCAGAGAGAGATCCTAGGAGTTTAAATCAGGGGCCAGCTAACTGCACCCTGAATGATGAAATCTTGTTCACCACCAACTTTTATAAGTAAAGTTTTATTGGAACACAGCCATACCCATTCTTGTATGTGCTGTAATTATCTATGGCTGCTTTTGTTGTAAAATTGCTGAGTTGAGTACAGTAGTCCCCCTTCTCCATGGGGAATATGTTGCAAGACCCCCAGTGGATGCCCAAAACTGCAGACAGTACCCTATCCTATACATATACATACCTATGACAAAGTTTAATTCATAAATTAGGCAGTAAGAGATTAACAGTAATAACTAACAATAAAATAGAAAAATTATGACAACATATTGTAATAAATGTTATGTGAATGTGGTCTCTCTCAAAATATCACATTGCACTGTAATCACCCATTTTTAAGCTCCAGTTGACCGTGGGTAACTGAAACCTAGGACAAGGCAGGACTACTATAGCGGCAACCGAGACTATTGCTGGCAAAGCAAAAAAATGTTTATTACCTGACACTTTTCAGAAGGAGTTTGCCCATCCCTGATCTAAACCAAGGGCTAGAAGGCAGGAAGAAAAAATGATCAATATTTGGAAACAAGATTAGAGGAGTGGATGAGGTGCTGTGGGGCTAGGGAGGGGCACTGAGATCCCTGAAGATGAGCCCTGGCCTTCCAGCTCAGACTGGAAGGTGACACCGGCAGGTGAGAGGTTGCTGGAAGAAGCCCAGAGCTGAGTGATGATGGTTCAGTATGTTTGGGGACACCCTTGCTGAAATCAGACTAACAGCTATTTCAGAGGAACCCGAGGCACTAAGCTAAAATCCCTTACTTCATTTTGCCTCATCATCCCATGAAATGGTACAAGTATTTCCATTTTACAGACCGTATAATTGAGGCTTATCAGTTAAATAATTTGCCCAAGGACAGATCTGTCATACTCTAGAGTTCTTAACACCGCCTTTTGCAAACTTGAAGGTATGTGTACTTGGTACAGTTTATGAAAGTGGTTTTTAAAAGACCACTGCCAGTTACAGGTAAGGGAGGCTTCTGTCGTTTGTGCGTCTCTACGCAGGGGTTGTCTCTACCCTTTGCTTCCTGTTTCTCAGCCAGTTTCTGATCCATATCAAAACATTACACTTAATCCCATCTATGGTAACTGAATATTTTTATTACCAGTTGTTTTGGAGCCTGGCCAAAGCTTTTGATAAGCTAAATAAAATAAATTACATCCATTGGTTATTCACACTGATGGATGGCTTCAGAGCTGGAGGAGGCGACCGAGGCTTGGAGCAATTGAAAGTTCTGCAATCAAAGTCCAATCCACTGGTGTCTCTGCAGTAGCACAAGGGCCAACACTTTAAAGAGGAGACGAAATGCCCCCACAAACTGACGATGGTCTCACTGAGTTTTAGCACAAACTCTACTTTCATCACATTAAAGCCTGAGTTTGTTTCAGAGCCAAGAGGAAAGAAAAAAGTACCTTTACTCAGACACTATTTCTTTTCCCCCTCAGCTAAACAGCACTGCAAAGCTGCTACCAGACAGTCAAAAATGAAGAGGACTGGGTTTCTTGACTAGTTTACTCCAAGAAAGGCAATACAAGAAGCTGTTGCTAACCTGGGATTACTTTCCTAGAAAAGATTGAGATTGAAAAGGAAGGAGAAGGTAGTAACAGGAAAAAACAGTAACATGATATATTTTTTTTACAACACAGTAAATGTTCATTCTAGAATGACATCCACTTTCACATGTATTACTATCAAGAACCTGCTCCAGTCGCTAGCTCTTCCCTTATCTCACCCCTTCCTGGCTTTTTTTTTTTTTTTTT
>VBSM01001124.1:21937021-21971014 GCA_008086735.1 Cheirogaleus medius
TCGGCCTCCCAGAGTGCTAGGATTACAGGCGTGAGCCACCACGCCTGGCCAGCTTTGTTTCTTTTAAGATAGTATATGCAGCTTGAAGAATGGTCATTTTTATAGATGAGATAATAATATTATGGTTATATAAGAGAAAGTCTTCCTTAAGAGATGCTTGTTGAAGTTTTTAGGGATGAACTCTCATGATTCTACAACTTATTTTCAGATGACTCAGAAAAAAATAGAAAGGGAGAAAACAAACGTAGCAAAATGTGGATATCAATATAGATGAAGGGTACATAGATGTTCAATGAATTAATGTTTAAGTTTTCTTTATATTTGAAATTTTTCAAATAAAATTTGAGAAAAGATCAAGACACCTATGGCTAGTCACAATAATGAAACTGTAGAATACCTAAGACAAATAGGAGATATTAAGAGCAGACAGAGAAAAAAGGACAGATTATCCTCAAAGGAATGACACTTAAAACAACAGCAAATAAGGGCAACAATAGAAGTCAAAAGGCAGTGGAATAATTTCAAACTTCAAACCTACATTTCAGTACCCAGCAGAACTATCTTTCAAAAATGAGTGTAAAATTAGTATTTTTCTTCTCAAGTGTTCCTACCACAGTTAAAAAAAAATTAGGACATTTCATAAGAGTGTGTACTGCCCAGGATGTTTAATAAGAAACACCTAAATCTAAAGGATTGCGCTTCAGCAAGAAGGAAAGTTAACCCATTAGGAACTTGAGATAGAGGAATGCTGGGGAAATGAAACCGTGTAAAAATAATAGTAAAAACAATCATAACATGTCAAGTTCGTTGGTTAAAAAAAGGATAGACTGAAGCCCTGGATCACAAATAACATGTAAATTAGGAGGGGATGATCATAGGGAAAATGTTCTGAAATGGTTGCATTAATTTGGGAAGGTAAGATACAGTTTAACTGGGCTGGGTACAGCGGCTCACACTTGTAATCCTAGTACTCTTGGAGGGCAAGGCGGCAAGATTGCTCACACTCAGGAGTTTGAGATCAGTCTGAGCAAAAGCAAGACCCCATCTCTACTAAAAATAGAAAAAATTAGCTGGGCGTGGTGGTGCTCCCCTGTAGTCCCACCTACTTGGCAGGCTGAGGCAGGAGGATCACTTGAGCCCAGGAGTTTGAGGTTGCTGTGAGCTAGGCTGACGCCACTGCACTCTAGCCTGGGTGACAGAGCAAGACACTGTCTCAAAAAACATATGTATATATAGTTTAACTTTAGACTTTGTTAAGATAAGTGGGCATTGTAATATTCCAAGAGAAACCACTAAAAGAATGGCAAAGGAATATACAAATTCTAAACTAGTTTATAGTAAAGAAAGTAAAAGTAGGAAAAGGAAAGAGAAAGAAGGAAAATAATCAATCCAAAAATATATATAAAGTTCAACAAAGAAGAATGAAGAAGCATAGGAAACCTGGGAATTATAGAAATAAAAAAGAAAGATGGAGAAACAAGTCCAAATATACTGCTATAGTAACTGGAAATTGACTAAATTCACCAGTTAAGAAAATACAAATTATCAGATTGCATTAAAAATAATCTAGCTGCATGTTGTTTACAATAGATGTACCTAAAATAAAAGAATATGGAAATCTTTAAAGTAAAAGGATAGAAAAAGATATACTAGGTAGATACTAACCAAAAGAAAGCTGAACAGACTGAGACGGTGACAAACTTCTTGTCACGTGTCAAGAGGTGTCACGTGTTGAAACTTGTCAAGAAAAAAAAAGAAGGCAGAAAAAGATGCCAGAAATGAAAAGGGATATAACAACAGATGGAGCAGAAATGAAAAACAGAAAATTCTATGAACTGTTTTATGGAAATAAATTGAAACCAAGAGAAATGGTCAAATTAATAGGAAACCAAAAATAATAACTGAAGAAGAATTAGAAAATATAAAAAGCCTTGCAGCTAATCTAGGAATTGAGTCAATAGCTAAAAGTTTTCCCATATCTGTATTTCTTTAACAAATACATTATAAGGAACAGAGAGAGAGAGAAACATTCAAATTGAAAGAGACTTAATTGATATAGCAATCAAATCTCAAATGCAATGCGTAGACCTTACTGGAATCTTGATTCAAACAATAAAACTATTACAAAATTATGAATAATGGAGGAAATTTGAACACTGATGGGATATTTGATGATGTAAAGAATTATTGTTATTTTTTGGTATGATATTTTGGTTATGTTCTAAGCGTTCTTATTTTTAAGAAATGTATACTGAAATATTTATAAGTGAAATGAGATGACACCTGGGATGTGCTTCAACATAATTTCATGGGGAGGGAACTGGGAATATTGGTGCAAAAGGATTGGTCATGGTTTGATCATTACTGAAGGTAATGAAGATGGGTATATGTGGAGTTCAATATTCTGTTCTTTCTACTTTTTTATATGATTAAAATAATTTACAATAACATACACAAACATGCATGCATACATACATATAACTTTCATGCTCACACACACACATCTGGTGTCAGGAAGGATGTGGAGTAACGGGGACTCACACATTACTAGTAGGAGTGTAGCATAGGTCCAAACATTTTTGAAAACTATTTGGAATTTTTTGAGAATTTGAATATCTGCAGGTCCTACTAACTAGCAATTCCACTCTTTGCACATATACACATTGACAAAAGAATGGATAAACAAATTGCAACATGGTCATGTAACAGAATATTATGCATCAGTGAACAGAAATATACTACAACTACATCCAACATTCAGGAATGTTAAAAATGTTGAGCTGGGCATGGTGGCTCATGCTTATAATTCCAGCACTTTGGGGGCAAAGGTGGTAGGCTCACCTGAGGCCAGAAATTTGAGACCAGCCTGGGCAACATAGTGAGACCCCGCCTGTAGTCCCAGCTACTGGAGGCTGGGGCAAGAGGATCACTCCAGCCCAGGAGTTTGAGGCTGCAGTGAGCTATGATCATGCCACTGCACTCCAGTGTGGGTGACAGAGTGAGACCCTGTCTCTTAAAAAAAAACAAAAAACAGATGACCACATAAAATAGTATGATATCATTTTCATAAAACTCAAGAACAAGCAAAAGTAAACCACATGCTGTATAGGTATCTGTGCAAATATTATTATATATATGCAAAGCAATGATGCAAATTCAGGATAAACATTACCTCTCCGGAGCAGACCTGGGGCGAGGAAAGAGCATCAGGTACATGCCTTATTGGCAATGTCCTAGTTTTTTGGGTGATGAGGCCACAGGTTTGCATTATATTATTAAGCTTTATAATGTAAATACATGTGATATAAATACATATATGCTAAAACAAATCTCTTTAAGGTAAATTTTTTGTAACTAAGGAAAAAGCCTATGATGTTATGATTCATCTCCTGGGAGACTGCCTTCTGTCTCTGCCAAGCCGCATTGCATTTCTTAGCAATCACGGGGTTAAGTGTGCACAGGATCCTGACTTTTGCAATTATTCTGTGGGTTTGAAACGGAGTGTGTTTTACCTGGCCAAGAGCCCACCCTCTGGCACCTCTGATGGCTCTTTCTCACTATTCATCTCACTCAGTAGTTATTTTTTCCCTTCAGTATTCAGTGGCTTTGTAATGTTCAAAAATTTTCCATGAAGATAATTTCTAGAAGAATGAGCCATGGGGTTTGGACAGCCAGCTCACTGGCTCACTCACTGTCCCTGTAGGACTAGCGGGGAATGGTCCAGTCAATCTTACCACCTATGTGACCTGCCCAGATCTTGGATCTGCCTCACCGGCCAATGTCTTGGTGAGGAAGGGAAACCAGGACACTATCTCTGCCTCCTTTGGCTGGCCCTCAGCCCAACCACCCTCTAGCCTTGGGCATCCACCTAGTGGGGCCTCAGAAGCTCCCCACACATGTGGTGGAGGGCTGGCCTTTCAACGGAGGCCTGGCCTAAGCCTGTGTCCTAGGCCAACCTTACCTCTCAGAGCAGGTCTCTAGCTCCATCCCCAAATCTGGCCCTCCACCTACTTTTGTAAATAAAGTTTTATTGGCACATGGCCACACTCATTCACTCATGCATTGCCTATGGAGGCATTCATGCTGCAACAGCAGAGCTGAGTAGTTTTGACAGAGACTATATGGCCCACAAAGCTATTTAATAATACCCTTTACAGAACCAGTTTGCTGACCTTCTACACCTGTGGTCCCCAACCCCCTGGCTGCAGACTGGTACCGGTTCATGGCCTGTTAGGCACTAGGCTGCAGAGCTCTGCCATCCCCCAACCCCCACATCCATGGACAAATTGTCTTTGGTGAAACTTAGGCAATGAGGGGCACACAGCAGTAGGTGAGTGGCTGGTGAGCGAAGCTCATCTGTATTTACAGCTGCTCCCCATTGCTGGCATCACTGCCTGAGCTCCACCTCACACACACCCCCGACCCTCCATCCATGGAAAAATTGTCTTCCATGAAACTGGTCCCTGGTGCCAAAAAGGTTGGGGATCGCTGCTCTACACCATTCCCCAGGGCCCAGGACTCTGTGTCTACCCTCTGAGGGAAGTCTCCAGTGCAGGACCTGTTCACAGACAAGAAGTGAGAGGCAGCACAGGGGTAGTGGCTGTGAGTGGCCGTCCCCACCTTGGCCTTCAGAAGAACAGGGTTTGGGTCCCCAGTCTGCCACTGACTGGCAAATCGCTGAATTTCTCTCTGCTTCCATCTGCCCATCTGGCAGGTGGAAAAGACAATACCTGCTCACTCTACCTCTCCCCCATGAAGATTAGATGAAATACTCTCTGTCTGAGCTTCCCAAACTGCAAAGTACAGAATCTAAATCCATGGCTCTCAAACTTCAGCAGGCGTCAGAATCCCCTGCTTGTTAAAGCGCAGATTGCTGGCCCTACCCCTGGAATTTTGAATTCGGTGGGTCTGGGGTGGGGCTGGAGAAAACTGCATTTCTTACAAGTTTCTAGGCTGTGCAGCTGCTGCTGGTCTGGCTGCCACACTTCGAGAACCTCTGCTCTAGTGAGTGGTTCTCCACCAGCTGCATGTTAGCGTTACCAGGGAGCGTTAAAAAAGCCCAGATGCTCAGGTCACAGCCCAGAACAATTAAGTCAGAACCTCTGGGAGGGGGACCCAGGCAGCAGCATTCTCTGAAGCTTCCCAGGAGATTGCAGATGCACAGCCAAGGCTGGGGACCAGTGACAGAGAGTATTGGCCAGTGACACTGGGAGGAATATTTGGGTCTTTTTCTTTTGTGTTTGTTTATTGATGCCATGCAATTTATAATTATTAGAAAATTGGATCAAACACAGATACATCATGGAATAAAATATAAAATATGTGTAAATTTTCAGATATTTTCCATTCGCAGTGAACTACGTTAGGTTACAGCCTGCTACCAAAAAGCATCTTGCATTTTGGAAGAAACCAGGATCGAGCTGTATTATTCTGAGCAATCTTTGTCTAAGTTCCTACATGGGAATTTGTATCCCATGCAGCCCTTGATAGGATTTCCAGGGCTACCTTTTCTTGTGCCCAGCTAAGAATTTACTTCCTGCAAAATGCACTTGCATCCGTTTCTCTCCTTGCCCACTGGCCAAGCCTCTGTCACCTCTCACCTGCACCCTGCAATGGCCTCCTAGTAAAACTTTCAGCCACCCTCCCCAGCAGTCCCTGCCAATAAGGGCAGTTTTATGAAATGTAGAGCTGATTGCGTCTCTCCCTGGCCCCAAACGGTCAGTGCCTTCCTGTTGCACCCAGAATAGAATCTAAACCCTTTACCTGGTCTACACAGCCCGCTGCCCACCTCCACACCCTTGTCATGTTCCAGTCTCACAGAAAAGCCCTTGACTTGGGGCTTCACTCGGCTCAGGCAAGAACCCAAGCACTTCCCCATCCAAGGCCTTTCCTCACCTGGGCACTCTTCCCTACGCCTCCTCATCCTTCAGGATGCAGCTTAGAAATGCCACCTCTGAGAGGACCTCCCCCACCCTACACCCCAAACTGTGCCCCGTGGCACCTCCTCTTTCATCTTGTTCCTTTGTAACAATCATCACAGTTCGTAATCATTTTATTTTCCTTTCCTTTTCTCTTTCTCTCTTTCTTTCCCCATCTACTCGCCCAGAATTAAGTTCCTTAGAGAAGGGACTGAGTCACTGTGCTCTCTGTCGCATCCCCAGAACCAAACACCGTGCTCAGTCAGTGTGTACTGCATTAAGGTTGGTTTAGCATTACTCTCAGCCAGCCTTGACTTCTCCCTCCTGTCACACGAGCAACACGACATGCGAGGGTGGAGCACCCATGCCCGTGGGGAGGAGGGGCGGGAGTGGGTGAGAGCTGGGCTCTTCGGGGGCGGACGCCCTCGTTCCTGCCAGCTGTCACCAGGTAGGCCCACGGTTGCCGGATCTTCCAACATTTCAAGAGATGCAGACAATTCAAATTTTGCGTGATTTTAAAATCTTGGCGACTAAACTAAAAAAAAAAAAAAAAAACCACCAACCCTCCAGGAGGCCAAACAAAACACATAACACATCTGTGGGCTGGATCCAGCCCGAGGGCTGCCAGTCTGCAACCTCTGCCGAAATCCAGATGGCCCCAGTCTCTGGCTCTCCTCTGATCTGCCAGCCCAGTTACCCTATCAAAGGAGGAATGAGGTTAGATGTGGTTTGGGTTATCAATGTTTCCTGAGAAAAGATAGTCCTTTGAACCATGAATTCAACTCTGGACTTCAAGGGCTGTAGGCCCAGGGATGGAGTGAGCTCGGCCAGCCTGTCACTCAGTAAACATTCTTTCCTCCCTGGGATGTGCCAGGGACGGGGCAGCCCTTCGGGCAGTGGCTGATCAAAGCCTTAGACCACGCTGCTCCCGGCCAGCCCCCTGGGTGGCCCTTTCCCCACTCTATCTCTCTCTGCCCAGCCGCCCTGAAGCCCCAACTTCTCTTCTGGCCTCCATTCTTCCCACCAGCAGCAAACCTCACTGCTCCCACCTCACCCGCCCCTCCTGGCTCCCTAGAAATCTGCTGGCCCCCAAACACACCACCTCCAAGACACCAGCCTTGTCACGGAGATACTGATCCTTCCAGCTCCTGCTTCCCCAGGCGGCAGCCCTGAAGGTAGATGCGGGGGTTGGGTTTGGTTTTGTTGGCTTCTCGTTTTACCATGGTCCTTCCAGCACATATCCATCCGTCCATCATCCCTCTCTATCCATCAGTACGTTTTCTTTTCTGATGCATTTTAAAGTAAATCGCAGACATCAGTACTCTTCAACGTGCACGTTATTAATATTCAATATTGGTGAATTTTTTTTTCTTTTGAGATCAAATTTGGCATCGATGAAATGCACAGATATTACATGGATAGTTGCTGAGGTTCGACAAACACATACACCTGGGTAGCCCAAACCCTTGTCAATATACAGAGCAGTACCATCATCTCAGAGAGCTCCTGAATGTCCCTTTCCCTGTCACTGTCCCTGCCCTGCCCCCCAGCAGCAAGCACTGTTTTGCTTTTCACCATAGATGGGTTTTGCCTATTCCAAAACTTCACATAAATGAGTTCATGCAGCGTATACTATTTTGCAAGGCTTCATGCAGTCTAATGCGCTTGAGATTCATCCACAGTATCTCGTATGTCAGTAAGTCTATCACTGCCGAGCAGTATTCCATTTTCCTACACGTGGGCTGTTTCCAGTTGTTGGCTATTGTGAATAAAGCTGTCCCGAGCATCCTTGTGCAGGCATTTTGGTGTTCATTTCCCTTGAGTGAACACTTAGGCGTGGAATTGCTGAGCCTTAGAGTGAGTAGAGGCAGGTATCGCCCGGCTTTGATCGGGGTTTCTGTTTGATCAAATGTTATCAGCAATTACAACTGAGTTTCTTCCACAGGCCAAGCCTGGTTGGATATATCCAGAAAATAAAAGATTGAACTTGTCCTCAAGGAGCTTGCAGTCTATGGGCTGTAAGGCTAAGAGGGAATGAATCCCATCCGATAAGAGGGAATGAATGAGGCAGCCCAGCAATGCCCTGGGTTCTGAGCAGGGAGAAATCTGTGCATCCAGGAGGGCTTCTTGCAGGAAGTGGCACTTAAACTGCACCTGGAAAGGGAGCTGGGACCTGGGCAAGGGAGGTGGGGAAAACATGGGTGCAGGACAGGGCCTAGCATGTTCAGGACACTGACAGACAGACTCCTGGCCTGGCCTCCAAGGGCCTGGGGAAGGAAGTAGCCTCACGCCAGGCTGCAGAGTGTTCAGGACACAGATCTTTGACTACCAGGCTGAAGAGTTTCAGGTTTTGAAAGATTCTCCTTCTTCCTCCGCTGAAGCACCGTGAACTGGCTTATCAGTCACATTAGCACCCAAACAATAGTCCAAAAATCCAGACACAGCCATGAAATTTTAAAGGTTCCTGGAATTTCCAGCTGCAGAAAAATGAACCCGTGTTCCAACCCTGCTCCAGTGACAGTTCAGTTTTACTCTTTAGTTTGTCAGTTAGATGGTGAAACTTCACAAGAACCGCATAAAGCAGGGCATCTCTTGTCCTAGGATCTAGTGGTTGCTACTATCACTTCTTAAACGTCCCCAATCTGGGACTTTGTGTCCTGCTCTCTGCCCTGTGCTGCCTACATTCCAAAGGCTGGAAAGGCAGGATTTGGGGCAGGGTAGTTAAATGAGAGCGTCTCCGCTGCTCCTTTCCATGCTCAGCAGCCTGGTCCGCAGAAAGGCACGCTCCCAACGGGCCGGCACCGTCCCGGGGCTTCTCCGTGACAAGAATTGGACTGTGTGCTTCACGCTTTTTGCATTTTTTTCTTGGTAGGACAAACCATCTCTGGGCAAAAACAAATGTCTCCACTCCTTATAATCGGTGTATCTTTTCCAGACTGAGCAAAGAAACTACCCGCGACTAAGCCTAGGTCTCTGACTCAGAATCCTGTAAAGATTCTCAGACGGCCTCGGGCAGGAGGAAATCTGTTGACCAGCTCTTGCAGATCTCGCAACACACTTGGGTTGCCAAGGCTCCAAACTGGCCTTTTGATGTGATTTGCCAGGTTGTATAAAGTGGGCCGCCCTTGGGGAGCTGCACCCCCTAAGAAGAAACAGAGGGCTGTGTTGTGAATAGCCCAGGCTCCTGTGGGAAGCTCATTATTCAGAAGACACAGCTTGCTGAAAGGACTCAAAGAGCTTCCCTGGATACAAATCTCAGATTTAATCATGCCGGAGAGTGCAGAGAATAATTGCCCGAATTTCCTGGGGTGGCCGGGCAGCCCACAGCTAGAGGTTCGGCTTGTGTGGAACTGTGGAAACTTCGCCATTTCCTCTCCTCTGTTCCTACAGTGCAGACTGACTAAGTTTACCTGGAGTTTCCAGTTTCAGCACTAATGGTCCCATGTCCCAGGAAATGCTTCAGTCCTGGGCAAAAGAGGATGGTTGGTCACCTGTACATAGCAGCCATCCTAAGGAGTACTTTTCTCTAAATAAAGTTTGGTTTTCTAAAGTACTGGTTAAAAGAAGAATTCTCGGAGGCCTGGGCTGACAGCCACCAGGCCAAACCCAGAGCCACCTCACTACCCAGCAGGGGTGACCCAGTGGAGCACAGCAAATGACCTTCCTCCAGCCAGGCTGTTAGTGACACGGGCCCTGCAGGCCCTGGAAGATGTGCCGGTGGTCATGGGGGAAGAGTCAGGACCGTTGGCTGCAAAGATGGTTTCTGGATCAGTTTCCACGGTCTTTGATGAGGCAATAGATCTTACATGGCTGTTTTATTTGCGGATTTCAGAGGCAGCAAATGATATACACCCAGCGAGCCTGACTCTGACCTGGGGGCGGGAGGTCAGGTCACCGCAAGCCTTTGGAGGGCTTTGCTCTGTGCCGGGGTAGGAGAATGTGTCCCCTCTCCCACTTAGAAGAAAGAGGACACGGCTTTGGAGGGTGATTTGTTGCACCCTGCAGGGTCAAAAGGAGACGCCTCAGCTATGCAGTCTTTATTTCTAGAAAGTCATTCCCTTTTATGCCTGTTCTTCTCCACTAGACTGGAAGGATCTGAGATCCCTGCTCCCAAGGGAGCCATTTTTGTCCCCCAAATATATGAACACTGCTCCTCAGGAAGCCACTGTAGGTTGGGGCTTGGCACCGTTGGCCCCTTGAGCCATTGTCTTTCTGAGATGCCACAAAGTTTGGGGAATTCCACTGTTCCACGGGTGTTGGGCCAAATAGTCTGAAGCAGATGTCATAGTCTAAACACACCTGTGTCAGGTAAAGTGTTCTAGGGGTTCCCTCCGGTCTCTGTCTCCCCCACCACACCTGGTGTTGCGACACAGCACCATTAACAATGTCACCAATTGTCCCTCGGGGACGTGAGGCTGAGCTGAGTGCCCACAGCTCTCAGACAATCGTGGGCATCTGTCTCTACAGCCCATGCCAGCCAAGACATACAATGTGTTCTTCATCACAGACTAGACAGGGGGTCTGAATTAAAAGGAAATAATTGAATCTAGCAGGCTAGGGTGAAATCACCAATCAAAAGAACAATTTATGAGATCATCCAAACCTGGACGTGAAATTAATTCCATCCATGATAACTCACCACAGACCACCTTGTTTAATTTTATTTTTTCCTTGAATAGAGTCATCCTCCTGCTATCGTTTATGTTCCAGACAATATAAAAGCAGTACAACCATCATGCTAGAAATACCTTTAAGTCTGAAATGCAAAGAGTTATAACAGTAGTGTGAGCTTTAAGTAAATGTTGTCTGTTATAAACAAATTAAATTGCGTTGAAGGGTCTAAGCATGTTTATTAACCATTATTGCAACCCAGCAAGAAAATGGAAATTTTGGCCAGCGTAGTTGAACCAGAACTTTCCAAGGCACTTGTTTCAGCTGAAAGCCCTGGTCCTTGGGACCGCACTGTCTTAGTGAACGGGCATGTCTCGCAGGCTCTCTCGAGACAAAAGGGAAGGTGCTTGAGGTTTAGTTATCCCTTCCTGGCCCACCGAGCAGCACCTGGAATCTACACAAATGCTGGCCCTGCCCTGGAAGAGCTTAGGACTGAGGTTCTGGGGGGTCAGAGCAGGCCTGAGCGGGGCTCACAGTGCTCAGGAGGCTGCAGAGATGTGACTCAGTGGTGCTGAATGAAGCCACAACCACACAGTTCCTGGGATCCAGTGTCATATCATGACACTCAAATTTGCCCTCAATGCAGGAAAGAATGAAAACATAGCCATCTGGGCCTGCCTAGCCTTGGCATCTGGCCTCTCCTGTGGAGGCTGACAGGAAAAAAGGAAAAATGACCGCTGTGTTTAGCCGTCTGTGTAGAAATGGTCCCAGCCCCAAGAGGCTCCGCTGACCCATTTGGAGAAGTCACCTTCCACTCCACGCCCCAGACGTCTGCTCCAGCGCACGCACCTACGGCGGGGGCAGGGGGACAGGCAGCCCAGCCCTGCTTCGCTGCGTGAGAGGAATCGTGCAGTGGATTCTGCACAGCCAAGATGGAGGCTAGTAGTGGGTCACTGAAAGTTTGCTTTTGACAGTTCACTCCAGCAATCGGGTTAAAGTTGTGTGGAAAACAGGAATGAAAACTGTTCTGGTTCTTTCTTGCTGTAGCGCAAGCACCAAACTCAGTGACCAAAAACAGCCACTCTTGTATTATTTCTCACAGGTCTGTGGCCTGACTGGGCTCAGCTGGGTGGCATTTCTGCTCCATTTGATGTCGCTTGGGGCCGAGGTCACCTGGGGCTTCCCTGGGCTGGAACCTCCCAAACGGCCACTCACACAGTTGGCAGCGGGCGCTGGCTGTCGGTTTGGAGCCCGGCCGAGGCTGTTGACCACAGGGCCTGCACGTGACCTCTTTGTGTGGCTTGGGCTTCTCACAGCACACTGACTGGGCTCCCAGAGTGACAGGCAGGAAAGGGAGTGGCCCAGTGGGGAGGAAGCAGGAGTCTGGACTCAGGTTAGCCCTGAAACTGATACAGTGTCACTTCCACCGGATTCTACTGATTTAGCAATTACTGGGCCAGCCCACATTCCAGAGGAGGGGAAATACACTGCACTTCTTCACGGGGAGAGTGACAGTTTACAGCCATCTTTAATCCACTGCAGCAACCTAAGTGTAGCCTTTCCGTATGACAGCACAGCCTCGGCTGTGTCCACACAAGCTCCATCCTCACACCCCACAAACCCACACTGCCCTTGCCAAGGGTCCCCATGCCAGGCTGACTTTGAACGGAGTTTAAAACCAACACCCTCTGCGTCAGGACTCCTGAAGCACTGTCCTCAGAAGGCAGATACAAACGGGCAGAGCCGAGACCGCAAGCCCACGGAGCGAAGGACAACTCGCTGCCAAGGGGGGAGGGGTCCCCCTCTAGGAGCACCTCCAGGGCCAGCCCCCCCAGGCAGCTGCCATCTCTAGAGGCAGCCAACACGCTCCCCAGCCACAGGCCACTGGGGAGGATGCCGATCCCAATGAGGCTTGCTCGTGTCTGAGTTCCCGCGGGCACGGGCTCCTTCCACGGCACCGACAGCCCCCGAGCAGGAGCCATCGCTGGGTGGCGAGGAGGCAGACATGATTGATAGCAGCATCATTTCTTCACGAAATATTTGGGGGTTCATTGTTCGTTTGTTTGTTTTTTCACACCAGTAGCTTTTTATTAAAAAACAAAACAGGTCTGTCTCCGCGGATGGAGAGAGACAGACTGACTGACTGACTGACTGACAGACGGACTGACTCTCTCTCTGGGAAACCAATGTCTTCCCTAATATTTGGATGCATATTGCCAAACTGTCTTCTAGAAAAGTTGTACCAGTTTATAGTTCTGGTATCTAGTGTTCTAGGATATCTGGTATCTAGAAGACAAAGGACTTAGGACCTTGCTGGAGGAGCTGTCTCGCTCCTCAAAAGGAGAGTCAGGCTCCCTCCCTTGCATCCTCTTCCTCCTCCTTCTTGAACAGGACTGTCTAAGGCCACCATGACTCCCAGATTCCAGTCCTGATGGGCTGTCTTCTCACCTTCTCTGGCTCCCTCCTCTCCTCACTGTGGTGACGGACACTCCTGGTCACCCCATCCTCCCTTGGCCGTCCTTTCCCTACTACTCAATTCCTTCTCAGATTCCTCTGTTCAGACTACCCCTTAGATGGTGGTGCTTCTCAAGGCTTTGTCCATGGCCTTTTGCTCTTCTTTTATGCTACAGGCTCCATCTGGGGGATGTTAGGAACACTGGTGTCACTGATTATCCCTCTCCTTATTGCTTACAAATGGCTTCTCTTCAATTTCGGTGTCTCTCCTGATCTTTGACACTACACTCTCAGTTACCAGTTGAAGATCTTTCTTTGAATGTCCCACGGGCACATCAGACTCAGCAAGTCCAGTACTGAACTCCTTACCGACAGACTCTCCCTTGGAGTTCCCGTCTCAATGACTGGCTCTGCCACTTGGCCGGGTCCCCAAGCCAGGGCACTGGAGCCAGCCTGGAGGGCCTCCCCTGCCACATCCATATGGTGCCTGGGGCCTGCTGAGTCTGCCTTCTTCATATCCCAGCTCTCCTGGTCTTCCTTCTTGATCACTACGGGCCTCATACAGACCTTACTACCTCTGCCTCATTGTGCATAATTTTTTATTGCCCACCACATGAGACTTCCTGTGTTTCTACTTTTCTTGCTCAGGGTGGTACGCTGAGAGTGCAGCAGGAGGTGTGTGGGGAATGTGTAATCCCTTTGCTAGAAATATTCTCTGGCCCGTGGATCATTCTCACCAAACCAGGCCCAAGAAACCTCAAGAGCCACAGATATTTGCTTTGTGGAGAAGGCATCTCAAAGGTGATCCTGAGGTCTGAGTAGCCCACAGGAGCTTCCTGCAGACACTCCCTGCTCCAGATTTCCGAAAACATTCAATTTGGGGTAATATTTATTTGTGTGTATGTTTTATAATCATCTTTAAGAAACAGAAATTCATGATGCGAAGTAGGGCTGTGCCTTACTCATCTCTGCCCCTTTCGCTTTTCAGCGCCTAGTTATAGATTCTGGTACTCAGTAGTTGATCAATAACTATTGATTAATTCATTGACTGGCTTTTGGTCGATCATAACTCATGTTAATTGAGTGCTTATCTGTGCTACATATAATTCAAAACACTTTAGATATATTAACTCATAAAAATTAATTTATTTGATCCTCTAATGACACCGCCATCCTCATTTTATAGCTGAGGAAAGTGAGGTGTGGGAAGGGGAGGTAACTTACCTGAACACACACAGTGAGTCCATAGGAAAGCCAATAGTGGAACTTGGGCAGTCTGACCCTGGAATCCCAACTCTTAACCATGCCCAACGCTGCTTTCTTGGCAAAAGGTGGATAAGGATTATGCATCAGTCATTGGAAAGGTTGTTGGTGGTGAAAGTGGTGGTTGTGGAGGGGATGTTGCCTCACAAAGCCTCAGCAATCAGGGAGATTTACCCCAGAAAAAGGAAGCCTGCAAACCAGATTCCTATAGTACCTTGCTTATAGTTTGGCGCCCCCAGATCACTAGATTAAGAAAAACAGCAATCCAAGGGAGACATTCTTTTCAGTGTTAAAACCTGGGTGATTGGCCTCTCCAATTTCCCCGTGACACTTCCCAGAAGCATTGTGAGAGTAAGAGAAGCTGAAATCAGCTTTTATTAAAGTATACCTATTTCTATCTTCTTGCATTTTCTCCCCGTATCTTTTTCCAACTTCCTCTTCCCAACTGGACTAGAAGTCTTTGAGGGTAGAGACCTTACTTTAGGCTTCATTTGACTCCCCACGGTGACTAACTCAAGGATGGAGACTCAACCCATATATCCTGATTGATTGATAGATTAGAATTTGGTTAAGGTCTGGAACTAGAAAGTAAGATATATTTAGCCAGACATTTTCAGGCTAGTGGTCTCTTCTAAGACTGAGAAAGTAGCTGTGGTGGAGCTGACCATACAGACAGTTGTGTTGTGTTGTAATGAGTGTGGAAGCAACTCTGGTTCCAGGCCAAAAAAAAAAAAAAGGTTCTGACTTTCCTTGATGCCAAGGTAACCAGAGATAACCCATTGGCAAGATTCTCCTTGACTGCACATCCAGGCCTAGTCTTTACCAAAGCCAGGAGCTTATTCATCATCTTGAGTTGGGGAAAAGGGATTTAGTTTTTTCCCCTGTACTGAGAGAATGAGGAAGGAGTAGGGGCCAAACACCATTCTGGAAAATTACTACCCATGTAGAAGATTTGGGGACAGGCTCAAGAGGAAATGGAAGATTTTGATTGCTCATTCCTGAAGCTAAGGAGAAGGCATTTAAAGACTTACCTGCAGGGAACACTTTGTTCCCATCACAAATGCCTTCTCCAGAGCGTCTCACTTCGTCATTCTTCTCCAGGGCAGCTTGACTTCCTCATCCACTTTAGTTTTCAATCCAGATTTCTGCTTTTTTCTTTTGTCTGCCTCCTCTCACTCCCTCAACTAACGTTTCCTTCCTTCTTCAGGCTCTCTTGAAAAATTATGAGCAAAGTTTGAAGGAAAATTCTATCTAAATTGCCATTGTCTCTCCTGACCTCAGTCATAAGAATCAGAAAATTCCTCATAGTTAAAAGCTGCTCAGGATAACAAAAGCAGGGACGTGGCTGCAGGATCACCGAGGCAGGAGGACCACGCTGCTGCCTACGCTTCTCATTGTCCCTGCGTGCTGAAGGGAAGGCGTCTTTTTGAAAATAGACTAATTTGAGATCCCTGGAACATTTTTATTATTTATTCTAGGTCGTTTTATGACTCATTCAGGATAGCTTTGTGGTTCATCAGACCTTGAAACTAAAGACTAAAGGATTAAATAAAACCAGACAAAATACTCCGGGCTTCGCAGACCTGAGCGCAATCTACAATGTTTGGAAGCAGTAACTCTGTTATTTAAGCTTCATTGTTTATGTTGAAAGAAAGAACTAGCACATGATTATAATGAGTCTTGTCCCCTGAAAATGTGGGAGGTAGGGGAGGCAGATATCTATTGGGCAAAACAGTGATCATCTCTTCTCAGATGAACACTCCAGTCTGCTCCACAAGGGTAGACTGGGGCAGCCATATTTGTACACCGTGGGCCTGTGTGTACGGCGTCTGGTCCCAGGTGGGTCGATCAGGGGTTCCTTCCTGGGACTTTGGGAAGGAAATCAAGAGGGAGATTCAGTGTTTCTTCAGGTGGCTGTACGCTTGAGTTCTATCAGTAACCATGTTCTCTGACGTGTTTACTTGAGAAGCAAACACTAGCTTGCAGAAAGAGAGATAGAGAGAGAAGGAGGGGCATTAAGAGAGAGGGAGAACTTCCTGGCTCCAGTTCCTTTCTGCATTTCTGCCCTTAAGTTACATGAAACATCCTCTAGCTTTATAGCAAATTTCCCATTGCTGGTTTGAATTAGTTTT
Source organism: Cheirogaleus medius (assembly GCA_008086735.1). Taxonomy (NCBI): domain Eukaryota; kingdom Metazoa; phylum Chordata; class Mammalia; order Primates; family Cheirogaleidae; genus Cheirogaleus; species Cheirogaleus medius. The sequence continues at coordinate 21,953,400 of VBSM01001124.1, forward strand.
TATAACTTGCAACCAAAACAATCCTAATTGATCTAAGAGTGATATTTTCCTTCCAGGTATTTGATAAAAAATTCACATGTATTAGAGACAAAATTTGAATATAAGCATACCACTATAGGTGTACTAATAGAAAGATAAGTTTAGTGCTGCAGTGCTCTTAGGGGCATTTATACATGTGGAAACTGAGGCCTGGAAGGCTACGCCCCTCACTAAGGGTGTCTGAACCAGGTCCCTGGACTCTTGACTCCTAGACTGTTGCTCTTTCCTTAATACTCACTAACTTTGACTGAAATAACTTTCATAACTTGTGCACTTTTAAAAATTGTTCATAGCCAGACACGGTGGCACATGCCTGTAGTCCCAGCTATTTGGAAGGCCAATGTGGGAGGACTGCTTGTGGCCAGGAGTTCAAGACCAGCCTGGGCAACATAGTGAGACCCCATCTTTAAAAAATTTTTAAAAATTAGCCTGGGGTGGTGGCGCATGCCTGTAGTCCCACAACTCAGGAGGCTGAGGCAGGAGGAGCACTTGAGCCCCAGTTTGAATCCAGTCTGGGTGACACAGTGAAGCCCCCATTTCTAAAAAAAATTAAAAATTAAAATAAATAGTCCATAAACTCCTGCCTATTCTTATTTCCGGTTTTGCATGAAAAGTCGAAACTCAAGAGATGTTAAATGACTTCCATAGGCTACAAGCTAACAGAACTAGAACTAGAAGTTTATTCCCAGGCAGGAGGCTCCACCCAGGAGGCCAGACTTCTCTGTCTATGTGTCCAGGTCACTGCCAATGCAATTAGATGGGCAAATTCATCGTGACAGTTTTTCAGGTCATTCGTCTAGTCAACAAATGTATCTTGAATACTTACCATATTAAGGTGAGCACTGCTCCTGGGTCAGGAGATACAGTGAGGAACGAATTGGACTGATGGCCTCCTGAGTGTGGGTGAGCTTAAAGAGCTTTATGCCTAGCGTGTGTTATTGTGGGGAGGGGAGTCAGTGGACGTGTGGGTACGTGGGTGGCAGTGAGATAACACATACTCCCAGAGTGAAAGTTCCTTGAAAGCAGGCCTGGCTTATTTGACAGCGTCACCAGAATACACAGCATGGTGCCCCAATCACAGTAGGATGAGTGAGGGAGTGAATAAGTGACTGACCGAAAGAGTCAAGTAGGGTGAACAACTGGCTACAACCCAGTGGTTCTGAGTAAGGAACATCTAGTCATCCAGGCTCATGTCCTCGGTCTGTCCTTCCCACTAGCTAGAGTGTGGGTTCCTATGGTAAGGTTGTTTTGTTTGCTTTTTATTTCCTGAATTTCCAGTGCACGCACATCAGATTGTGTTGGGGATGGATACAGTTAAGGGAACTCTTAGGTGAAGAGGTTAGCATGGAACAGGAAAGCTTCCCCAACAACGTAACTTTTAAACGAATTTTGGCAAGGTGAGATGGAACTTGGGTGGTGTGTGCCAAAAATAGACAGTTGGGTTTGATCAGGTCTAAGGAAGTCTTTGCTTTGAAGCAGACATTACGAAGTCCCTTCTCATGAAGATATGCACATGTGATTGTGGAAATAGTGTAATGTATCTGGGGGTGGGGATTGGAATTGAATCTGCTAGCTTATGGAAGGAAAATAAAAAGATATGAGAAGATGGGAGAAGGATGGTCCCATGGGTCCAAAGACCTCTGAAGTGAAGGGGTTTTTGGACTTGCCATGTTCTTGATTAAGAAATGCCACAGTCCCCTTGAGGCTGAGTGTATAATATCTTATCAACAGTAATGCCATAGATTATCATGAGTGCCTGTCTCTGTCATGTGGGCAGTGAGAATTAAAGATGATTTTCTCAGTGGGTGTTGAATGATAGATCATTCATTTTCCATGTAGTCAATGTATGACTTGTACATTTATCAGGTGCCTCTATTATGGTGAGTTAGGCTATGGGAGACTCAAAGACAAGTTCACACAATGATTATACCATTAATGACTCATTAGCTCCATGTGCAAAACTGTTAGGTTCTCTATCATCCTTGGCCATAATGGTAGCAAGTAGCCTTCAGAAATTAAAAGGTACAAAGCAAACTCCTGGCAGCTACAGTAATAACCTGCAGCAGTATTTGAACACTAATCAGTTGGTCTGGATCACATTTTAAAGTCACTAGGAATCCTGAAAACCTCCCTATAATAAGGTAGGTTTTTCATTAATCTATTTTTATTTTATGGTACAGGAAATTGGTTGAAGCTGTCCAAAAAAACAAAAATTACTATGAAGAATGTTTGCTGGGGAGAAGAATGCTAGGACAACTCCTCAGAGGAGTCACCCCAGGAAAGGGAGGAACCTGTCACACAGCCTGTCGGTGGCGTCTCACCATTGATCTTTGGCAAGTTGCACTGGAAAGGATGGTCAGAGTTCCAAAGTGCAATATTATATTTCCAATTAAAATGTAAAAATAAACCTTTTCATGAAACACATTGGCCTCTGCACTGAGAAGTGACTACAAAGCCCAGTGCTGATGGAGAAAAGCTGAAAGCAGACACTGTAATTGATAAAGGAGATAAGTCAATCTGTGTCCTTTAAAGAATAATGAGTTCCATTTTTCATCAAAAAGATCTCCTTGTGCCAAAGAAACATACTTTCAATAAATCTACTTAATAGTTTCCCCTCTGATGATATATAACATTGCGCTTTGGAACCGAGCATTGCAGTGGGTCCCTGCCAGGGACTGCAGGCCACCCATCATTTGCATTAACAATTCAACCCAAAGAAAGCCCGGCTGGTTCCCGGGAAGTGCTGCTGTTCGGGAGAAAATATCTGAAGGACTTCTTGGGCTCTTCAGGCAGGTAGAGGGGAGGGAATTTTGAATCAATCATCTCTCGCTAAACCTGAGATCCTATGCAAATATCTGTTCCCTCCCCCCACCCCCACTACTCTATTGTGTTCAAGGGATCTATCAGCTCGAAGGGTGATGCTGTCAGACAGCTCAAGAGTTAAATGCTTCAGATACTTGGGTCATGAGAACTGATTAGCTTTGTTTGTTCCCTGAGCTCACTGCTCTCCCACAGGCCTGACAGCGTTGGTGGAGTCTGGAGTCCCTTGCAGGAGGTAGTCTATGTTTATCGCGCTGGGTAAACTGAAGATCCACTTCAGTGATCCTGCCTGAAGTGGTCCCTGCCCCATCTGAGGCCAGAGCCTCAGGTGGTGATGGCTTGCAGAAGGGCCAGAGAGGATGGTTTAGGGCCCTCTGTGTCTCTGTGTTCCTCCCAGTTTACCTTGGTGAACCCCGACTTTGCAAATGTGCTGTTCTTTTCGCAAGCACCAGCTTTATGTAACAAACCCTATTTCCTCCAAGGGCACCCAGCCCTCCCAGCACTGACGGGCTTCCCACATGGGAACCATTAAAAACAACCCTAGAGTTATTTCCTTATGTTGCTGTTTGTTTATTGTCCGGTCGCGTGTGAGTCAGCCGGATCATGACTTGCGGTGGTTTTGCTTGTGAAATCTTACATAATTATATTCCTATTGTCATGTTGGGCGAGCAGTTAGACCATATAGTGTTTTCTCATTGCACAACCTTTGCAAATCAATAAGGAGAAAGCCTGAACAATGAGATGACGTTGGCCCTGGTCAGGGACCGGCCCCGAGTCACCCAGGAGGCGGCTCTGCAGTTTCGCAGATACGGCCTGTCCCCTGTCCACTCTCTAATCCCACTGCCGGGCAGCATGACTCGGCCGGGTGGTGGCCTTTCGGATGGGTTTCACTGAGGTGATACTTCAAAGATGAGAGTGATAGAACGAAAGAACAACAATAACAACACTTCACACAGAAACCGACCAAATTTTTACTGCATTTGCTCCACACTGGATTCCAACATGCTGGTCCAGAGCGTGGCTGGCTATGAGCATCTCCAACAGGCTTTCCCTTCCCGCCATGGACGTTAGTTACTTTGCCCCTACTCACTGTCCCAAGGCCAGAGGCAGTTACTAAAAACACTCTTGATGCAAACCGTGAGTGGCTACAACACACGGATGGGGGTGGATGCGATTTCCACGACAGAGAGTGGGATCCAGGAAAATGATGTGTAGGGGCAAGACGCCACCTTAGTTGCTAAGAGTATATGGAGCTCAAAACCCACGACTGCTTTGTTTTGTTTTGTTTTGAAATTCCTGGAGTATATTGAAACTACTTGCTCCTAACATGAGTTGATATTTTTAATCAAATATCTGACCTGATTTAAAACATGTTTGCATACATCTTTCCGTAGTGCACCTTAAAGTTATTCATATTGATATAGGATGAAGATTACAAACATCTGCATAAAAAGAGAAACCATGTGACTCTATATGAAGACAACAACCATCACATTCCACAGCACGTCATTGGTTAATTTTCGAATTGTCAAGCATTATTTGAAATGAGAGAGAGAGAGAGAGAGTATAAGTGAACACAAGTGCCACGACAAAACAATCATAACAACGGAACCAAACCCAACTTCTCTATTAATCGTTTGAAAATTTTAGCTCTGTTTCTAACACTTTTCTTTACTTGTTATTTTAAGCTCCAGTAGCAGGATCAGATTTCTGCCGCCTCTGGGCAAATGAGTTATGATCTGATCTCAAGTTCCAAGGGAAATGCTCAAAAGTTTTATTTTTCCCCAGTTGAATAAACAGTACCATGTATATTATCTCGTGTGTTAGAATAGTGTTGTCTTCACATAAGACTCAAATAATGGTATTAGTCATTCATTTCCCTGAACACAGACACCCTCATGCGTGCTGACAGGTTTATAAGGATGCGGTGGCAGCGGGTTCTGGGAGCTGCTAGACGGGGTTTGATTTCTTGCAGTCCTGAGCGATGGAGCCCGGGGGCGCCTGGTTATCCTCCACTTTCTCTCTCAGATGCTTGGCTTGTCTGAAAGATTAATACATTAACAAGAGCTGAGGGTCTGGGGTTGCACATCTTCAGACATGTTTATTAGCAGATAGCACATAGGACTCAAAGGTCACCACAAAAGTGACATTTTAAAGCGAAACAACAATATTTATGTTCAGATAGTCTACTGATGAGATCATGTGGAGATGGTTTTGATTAAATTAGCTTATAAATGGTTGCCAATCTATAGGCAACTTAAAATGCCAGGTCTGTTTACCAAATGTTTTCTTCTCATGCTCTCACCTTTTAAATATTAATGACCAAATGCTGTTTTTTAAGTTTTTAAAAATTTTAGTTAATTATTTATTTATTTTGGTAAACTCATTTAACTGTGAGATCGGTATACCTGGTTTTTACTTCCTTTTTACTTCCTAGGTTATCTCTCTCTTTTTTTTAATCTTTAAATAACATTTCCTGTGTGTGTTCTGAGAGCTCACCTGCTATTATCACTGCTTTGAAAGAGTTTGAATTCTATGTAAATATAATTGCTTTCATTTTCTTTGGAGTAGATTGAGGTCTCTGGAGAGACCCAAAATTCAGTCTCTTAGATGAGATTTCTGTGTTCAAAGCTCATTAAAAAAAGGCATGAGCTGGATTTCAGGATTAATTATTATAGACACCTTTTTTGCCTCTGTAGCCCTTGGGAGCCACACTTTTGTGGCAATGTGTGCTGGTGCTTCGTATAACAATGTGAAAAACCAAATGCGGCCAAGAGGAGGGATGCCTCCTCTCAACTTCTTTTTCTTTTCTCTCTGTTTTGCCCACAACTTAGCAGAAATGTGAGTGAAAGCTTTTACCTCTGAAAATGGCTTAGCCACTCAATGCTCAACAGTATGAAGCGGAAAAACAATCTTTTACAAGTTTTGCAAGTATCTATAGTCAACAAAACTCACATAAATACTTCCAACAAAGGCATTAAAATGCAGAAATCACGATCAATTAGTAGGTTAAAACTTTCACAGACATATTATAGGAGGATATGACTGTATATGCTGTTTTTCATTTACTTATATTTAATTCATAATTGTATTATGAAGAATTTTGTAAGAAGTAGATATTGTGTTGATTTTTTTAACCTTATTAATATCTGTCTTATCTTTCCTATAAAAGTACAAATGTAAGAATGCTGACAGAGGATTTACTCACTTTTCAAGAGAACTTTTTTCAATATTCATTGCCCCATCGATTGGATCCAGTCCTTGTTCAGAAAATTGTTTCAAGGCACTTAAAGCTGCCTAAAAAAGAAAACAAACAAGGAGAGCCATTCACTGACTTTACCGTAATGAACAGATAATTGTAAAAGAAAGCCGAGATGTAAAGCCTGCCATTTTCATTAGTCTAAATAAATGCTTTTTTTTTTTTTTTGCATCGTTTAGCAAACTTACATCTGAAAGGCAGCATTATCATGAAGTAACCTATATACATGACCAGAACTATGGGGGTGGGGGGTGGAGATTTGTTGACTTTATTTTTAGCGGGGGTGGAGAAAGGAATCTCCACGAATCTCACGTTTTATCCTTTCTCCATAATTTTGCAAAATCGTGATGTTTTATCTGCAAAGGTAAAAGCACTTCGTACATACGCTTAAAATACTTGAATGATGACTTTGCATAATTCCCCACATTCCTGAAACTATACATTCTCTATTCTCTTCCTTCATGTGTGAGGATGCCAGAATTTTCCACCTTGAGTACTCTTCCAAAGTTAGCATGAAGGTATTGTTCAAGTTTATAGACGTTTTGGTCCCAGCTAAGTCACAGCAGTGAGCAGAGGAAGGGCGGCAGGTCCTCATGCATACTGAGCAGATGGTATGATGGGATCCAGAGTGGAGAGGGAAAGAAAGAAAATTTGGGCTCCTCGGGGTGCTGGGGAGGCAGGCCTTGCGGGGCAGAGCCTCCCGAGGTGTTGATAGGCTCACGGTGCGTAGGAAGCTGGAGGGTGTTAACAGACTGATGGAGCCCAGCCGGATCGCTGGGAGGCACCAAAAATGCCATGCTGATAAGATCTACATAACTTGTTGACACTCTTGTGCACGTTCCAAATTGTTATTTCTTTGAATAAGAATTTGGGTCTTTCCCCCCTCCCCCACACCCCTGCACTGCTAAGCACGACTGGAAGGGCTTTGTTGAGTCTGAGACAGGTGTGAGCAGTCAGGGTTGTTTTAATCTCGGGGCATCCTGCTGGTTCACACTTGGGTCATCTGTATCTTCTCAGTTGCCTTTGAAAAAGAGCTAGCTCTTGCAGTTTCCCAAACTTTTATCTGCCAAGGGCCCCTTTCGGGTAGCTAAGTGCGTGATTTCTTTATTCATAATATATTTTGGGGGTTTGATTTTTCAATTAGTAGACTTATTAGGTTTACAGAAAAATTGAGCTGGTTGTACACAGCGTTCTCATGTACACCCTCTTCCTCCCTTCCCCAAACACAGTTTCCCCAATTATTAACAGCTTGCATGGGTATGGCACATTTGTCACAACTGATGAGCAAATGTTGATGATACCTTATCATTAACTCAAGTACATGGTTTACATTAGGGGTCGATCTTGGTGCTGTCCATCCTGTGGCTTCTGACAAATGCATAATGACACGTATCCACCATTTTAGTATCACACAGAATAGTTTCACTGTCCTTAAAATCCTCTGTGCTCCACCTAGTCATCCCTCTCACCCACCGACCACTGGTGACCACTGATCCTATTACTGTCTCCCCAGTTTTGCCTTTTCCAGAATATCTTAGACTAGTTGGAATCATGCAGTTTGTAGCCTTTTCAGATTGGCTTCTTTCACTTAGCAATGTGCATTTAAAGTTCTTCTACGTCTTTTTTTGTGAATGAGTTTGATAATCACTTTTATTGCTGAATAGTATCCAACATCACGGATGTACCACAATCTGTTTACCCATGCACTGACTGAGGGACATCTTGATTGTTTCAGTTTCGGCGATTATGAATAAAGCTGCTATAAATGTCTGTGTGCAGAATTTAGTGTATAATATTCATCATAATATTTTCTTTCTTCTCTCTTGGTCTTTCTGTTTTTGTTTTGTTTTTTGAATCAAAACTCCTGTATCCAACCGAAAGTCAAAACGTGTCCTTTCTTTTGCTTTAGACTACTCCTTCCTTTTGGGCTCTCTAGTGCAGGTGTACTCAGGTGAATGCCCACACATGTCTGCAGACCAGGCCTGGGCACCCTTCCCAGCCTCTAGTATCCTCTGTTCTACTTTTTACTTCTATAAGATCATTTTTTATTTTTATTTTTTTTTAGCTTCCACATAGGAATGAGAACAAGTGGTGTTTAACTTTCTGTTCCTGGCTTATTTCATTTAACATAATGTTCCCCAGGTCCATCCATGTTGCCACAAATGACAAGATTTCATTCTTTTTAATGGTTGGATAGTTATCCATTCATCTGTTGTATAACCTGCTTTTTCCATTGCACGTGAGCAGTTTTCCACATCAATAGAAACATTTCAGTAGCATCATTTTTCATGACTCCATGGGACCCTATTGCCTGTATATACCCCTCTATATCCCGAGTGTTGGACAGGTAGGCCAGTTTTAATCTGTAAGCTGCTATGAACACTGTGCCAAGCTTCCTACTTTGTGTTACATCTTTGTGCTAAATCATCTCAATACTGTCCTTATGATAGATTCTTAAAAACTGAATTTCTGGGCCAAAGACAATGCTCATTTTTAAAGATCTTACTATGAGCTTCCTGCCTGCCCTCAGAAAGGTTGTGTAGGTACTAGCAGTGGGAGGAGGGTGTTTCTCTAAGTGCTTCTGGAATTACCTCTCAGAACCACTTTGTGGGTCATACGAGGAAACCAGTTTGGTCATTTTATGGCTCCGCCTATTTTTAATGTGTTCATCCTGATTATGACTTTATTCACTTGACTTGGCTTTGTCTGAAGTTTTGCTGCTTTCAAAATTAAATTTATCCTCAAAAGACTCAGGTGTGGACAGTCCTCCTCACCCTCCTCCAAAAAAGGAATTCACAGAGGAATCCAACGCTCACTTAGATTTGATTCGGTGAACTCAGAGGGCCTTTCAAGTCCCGACGTGCTCGGATGGCTGTGGCAAGAGCAGCCTGGTGGGTGTGTCCATTCTCGCGGGCTTGTTACATCAACCCAGGTTGTCCCACCTCACATATGCGCGTGGGCTGCTGCCAGCCCAGCCCACTCACCTGTAGGCACTAAAGACCAATCCATGCCAGACCGTCTTTCCAGATATCCCCAATTTTGTGGGGTGAGCTAATCAACTTAGAGTTCTACTTTGTATATTCAGTAATTTTGAACAAATGATCAGCTATTTTATTCTGATCTGTTAAAATGTGAATTATTGGCAGAAATGCTGATATATATCAATTTCTTCCCAAATAGACTATTTAAATTTTTATTATTTTTTACTGTATATCGACAAATTATAGTCGTGCATATTTGTGGGGTACGAAGTGATGTTAAGATTTTTGAATACAATGTAGAATGATTAAAGCAAGCTAACTAACGTATGCATCACCTCAAATATTTAACATTTTCTGTGATGAGAACATTTGAAATTTACTCTCATAGTGATATTGAAATGGATAGTACTCAATCTTTAGCTATATTCACCACACTGTGCAATAAATCTCAAAAAATAAAATCAAACTTATTACTTCTGGCTGAGATTTTATGCCCTTTGACAATCATCTCCACATTCCCCCAGCCCTCAGCCTTTGTAACCACCATCGTAGTACTCTCTAAGAGTTGAATTGTTTCAGATCTCACATATAAATGAGAACATGCATTATTTATCTTTCTGTATTTGGCTTATTTCACTTAGCATGATATTCTCTAATTCCATCTTATCACAAATGACAAATTTCCTTCTTATTTAAGGCTGAATAGCATTCTATTGTGCATATACACCACGTTTTCTCTATCCTTTCATCTGTCCATAGACACTTCGGTTGATTCCATATCTGGGCTATTGTGAATAGTGCTGCAATGAATATCAGAGTGCAAATATCTCTTCAATATGCTGATTTCCTTTCCTTTGAATAAATACCCAGTAGTGGGCTCACTGGATCCCAAATGGACTACTACAGAAGGCTACTGAGTGCCAGGAAATTAACATTTGCAATGTGATATTGCTGAATGAGACTCCTGAGAGCTCCAGGGATTCTTGGACCTGTTTTATTCCCAACAAGGCCAAAATAACAATTGAAAACAAATTTTTAAGAAAACCAAAAAAACAAATCCTGTATTGGCTAATTGTAGCCTATTTTCACTAGCTGCCTTGGGAATACTTGGTTCCCAGTGTGGCCTGAATACTAGGAACCAAATGACCCACTTCACCCAGTCCTAGACACATGGCATCTGGTCTCTTCCATCCAAAGAGAGATGCTCATATGAGAAGAGGGCCAGGTCTTGGTGAGCAAGTTCAGTGTTTTAGCTCTTGCAAAATCTCCTGAATGATTTTATCAACAGGCCAGGCAGGTCCCCTGTGCACTGTCAAAATGACTGTCATCACTCAAAGATGTCCTTCAGGCTGGAATGGCAGTGTGCTCTTTCACTGAATGCCATGAACGGATTTTCAGAATTCTTGTGTGGCTGCTTCCCTCCAAAGGTATGCTTGAAGGTTTCCAAATAACATTCCCTTATCTAGCTGATGAGATAATTCAACCCACGTCTTATTGATAACCCTGAACACAATAGCTTATGAAAGGATTTCTTTCTAATTTATAAAAGGCAATGAAGACAATTTATCTTAACCGCTGTAAACAGTCAAGACTCCCATTTGATAAGCATCACTCCACCATGGTCATGGGACCTTTACCTGCATGACCTCAGGTGTGTTATCACAGCCCTGCAAGGTAGCTCCGACCCATAAGGAAACAGAGGCCCAGGGAATTCAGTAACCTACTAGAGGTCACACAGCTAATGAAGTGGCAGAACAGAGATCTGAACCCAGCTGATATTCTTGGTGACATCTCTATTTCCTTTAAACTTAAAACTGCTCACATTCTGCCTACCCAATTTCAGCATAGCTTCTTTCAATATCATTATTTTACTCGGTCTATTAATTATTTCCCATAATAATTACTCTATGTAAGCTCATAAAGTTGTCTCCATTTCCTAGAAAAGGGATTGATTATCTTGTGGGGATCACATGGCTTCCTGTCTGCAGCCCTCTCCCAGCCCTGGATTGACTTCCAAGGTTTCACTCTGCACTTCTGTAACACCCGCAGTGTTGGCTAAAACTGAATGACTGGAGTAATTATTCTGACACTTAGAATTACCCAATGACCACAGATGAGATGACTGGATTCTCCATTTCTTAGCACTCTGAGGGTTACAGGTCTTGCTTCCTTTCCTTGCCTACCTTCACCATTTTTCTGAAAAGACTTTTTCATTTCTTACCTTCTATGGTTTCTAGCAGAAGGAAGAAACAAGCTCCAGAGTTTTGCTGGGCTTGTGGGATGTAGGATACTGCAATGAGAATGAGGATGCAGGCTTTTTTTTTTTTTTTTTTTTTTTTTTTTGGAGACAGGGTCTCTCTCTGTCACCCAGGCTGGAGTGCAGGGGCACAATCACAACTCACTGCAGCCTTGAACTCCTGGGCTCAAGTGATCCTCCTATCCCAGTCTCTTGAATAGCAAGAGAGAGGGTCTTGCTATATTGCCCAGGCTGATCTCAAACTCCTGGCCTCAAGCAATCTTCCTGCCCCTGCCTCCCAGAGTGCCGCAATTACAGGTGTGAGCCACTGGGCCTGGTTGAGGGCAAAGGTTTGGACTGGGATGTACAGATGGCGACCCACTCAGTAAGCTCAGGAGAGCAGAGTGGGCAGGGCCCACTGGCCAGCTGCCCCGACGGGGTACTGACAAAGCACCCACCCTTGGGGCAGCTGCCTTCCCCAATGTCATGGGCTCAGAGGAGGGATGAGGGGTCTCCTCCTCCCACAATTCATCACCCCCTATTCCCAGAAAGGACACTTTACAGTTTAAAGAATTCCATGGAAAGAGATGGGTTTACTTCCCTTTCTACAGCAAAATGTCCACAATAGGATTATGCACAATTCCTGAAATACCCACATTACATTTACCAAGACCCAGTTATATACTGAAGTCAACAAGCGAATGAGCCTTTGCTATCAGATCAATTATTTCAAAGCACAATATATAACACAGTGGCTTTGCGAACAAATACTAAAATTTAACAGTCCACAAAAATGTTTTACTATACACATCTAAACCTGCCCAGAAAATGGTAAAATCAACAAAATACTGATGTTTAAACTACACCAACTAAATAAATTGTTAACTTGCTAGAAGCCAGTTGCCTTAAAAAATTCAAAGTATATTATAAATATGCTACTCAGTATTAAAAGACACTTGTTTGGAGGGAGGGAAAAATCAAATAACCTTCATCTGGGAAGATATACTTGAAGCCTGATTAAAAAGCAAGTTCTAAATTTTCTATTTACTAAGCGGGTAAATAGATAACAAGATGTTCAGATCCCACTCTCTGCAGTTCACCCTTTCAGCGTGGACAATTTGCTTTGTGATAAATATAAACTAATCTTGGAGAGTCGTGGGAAGGAGGCAAATCCAAGTTCCTTAATGAGGAACATCCTAAGTGATGCTTAAAACCCAAGTTGTGTAACTTCCCACACACTGTGGATTAGAGAATTTCAAAGATACACTAACATAAGTACCCAGAACCCTCCATAAGTCTTTGGCCATAAACAAATGGACAACTAAATGATTTCATTTCCAACGTCAGAAAATGTTTTCCTAGCAAATCAAAACAAACACACTCAGCATCCATTTGTATGTTATCGCAGCCTACCAACTGGACTATTAAACTTCAGCTTTATGACAATTATGTTCTGAGATTTTAAAAAAGAAAAGAAAAGGTGCAGCCAAGGCAATAAATGCAGCTTCATTTGAAGTAGAAAAATTAAAGGAAGTATTCCTTATTCCTGTCTTTTCAGCTCAACACTGACACCCATTTTCGTGTGTGTGTGTGTGTGTGTGTGTCCCTTAAAGGAAAGCATCTGCATAGATACACAGAAATATTTTTGTCCCCTAAAGATTTTACAACTGTTTTGTGAGTAAAGCCCCACAGGTTCTAGAACAGATGTCGCTACCATTTCATGTGTGGCTTGTTTTGTGCGTAGTTATAGCAATGCCAGAAACACGATGCCAATAGGATACTTTTCATGCCTAGTTGGTCTTGGTTTGCGTGTGTGCGTGTGTGGGTGTGTGTGTGTCCACAGACTATACGTGAGACTTTCCAGTTACTTCTGCAACGTCTAACTTCCCTCTTGTCAATTAGCAATTTGTAAATAGTGTAGAAACCAGTGCCCATTCTCCTTCTTCCTTCTGCAGAGATTAAACAATTTGTAACAACAACGTAGCAGCATTAAGCCATTCTCTGAGAGACAACGGCAGTCTTCATTAGCAAAATGTGGATTTTAACTCACCCCCTCATGGCATGCAGTTCTTTGTGGAATCTTCGAACAAGATACCCAATGTGTCCTTTTATTTCCTTTTTTTTTTTTCTTCCATTTCACACTTTCCCTACTGACTTTATATCCTCATTCCCAGAAATAAACAGGCTATTCCCATTAAAGTCAATGGTAACCATACATGTTTGAACATGGCCTTCATTTTTTAAGTGTTCAAGGTTTGTTTTGTTTTATCTTTTTTTCCTAAAGGGCTTGCTCATGTTGAACTCTTCCTGGGAGCAGCTTTACCTGCTAGAATAACCTCAGAACGCACACAGCAGTCGTATAGGCACGGACTGAAATCAGTCATAAGGAAATGATAGGCTCGGAATGCAGCATATTCATCTGCATTTGAGGATTCTCCTAGTTTCTCATCCCAACAATCTCTGATACTGACTCTATATGAAATCATTTAAATAATTGAAACACTAGAAGTTTCTTCAATAAGCTTGAAGGTCTATTGCCCAAAGAATGTGAATTTTAATGTTTCTAAGTTATCCTTTTCTTGCTTTGCAAGGTCTATAATTAAATGGCATGTCTCTCTTTATATAAATTAAGAGAAATCAAAAAGAGACTCGTATTTCTAAACTTTATCACGTTACCATAGGCTCTTCAGTCTATTACATTTCAGATAAATCAGTGATACTTTTTTTAAAAGATGAAAAAAGGATTATACTGAGCTTTAATTAACCCACTTGCTGCCCTGCTTTCTAATAATTTCATTATAGCCTTCATTATAGCCTCATGCTTCCACAACCCTATTAGTTCAGGTAATTTCCATGAAATTGGTACTTTATAAAATGGCTTACCCTTGGAACAAAGGGTAATCACCTTAGTCAGCCTGCTAAGGTGATGGCTACTCATTGTGAAAAAACTACAGGGTTAGGTGGTCAGAGAGACATGGACATACAGATTTTAGACAGTCGCCTGAAGCAAAGAACAGGTATTTTGACTCTAGAATTTGGGGAATTAATACAAAATTGAGCACTGAAACTACAGACTTAGCCACGGCCTTTATTTCTGCGGTCAGGCTCACAGTAATGGGTAATTCGTGTAGCTGCTGGCCTTGGCCACAATATAGAGCTGAATTTAAAGCAGGATTGACCATGCTGAGGAACGTTGTCTGTGGTTAGAACAAACTTGGGTAGCAGCATCCTCACCACCGTGTCTTCGTCTAACCATACTTTCTGTTTTCCCAACATTATTCCTTTTCAAATTCCTGTTTTGTCCTTTATGTCATTGTTTTTTGATTCAGCACCAAGGTCCCTTTGTCATGGGGTTTACCAGGACAGGGTGTCAGGCACATCAGCGTGCTACCTGTGTGGCAGGTGGAATGACGGCCCCCCATGATGGCCGCGTCCTAATCCTCAGAATCTGTGATCCCGCTGCCTCACATGGCAAAAGGGATTTTGTCCAAGAGATTAGAAACGAACGTCGAGTTGGGAGTGGATCCAGGTAGGATCACTCTGATCACACAAGTCTTTAAAATCAGAGACCCTTTCTTGGCTTTGGTCAGACAGAAAGATGTGACAAGGGAAGATAGTCGAAGACAGGCAACATTGTTGGTTTTGAAGCCGGAGGAAGGGGGCTATGAGTCAAGGAATGTGGGTGGCCTCTGGAAGCTGAAAGAAGGAAGGAGACAGAGTCTCCCCTAGAGCCTCCAAAAAGGAACTGCTGACAGCTTGATTTTAGCCCAGTGAGACTCCTGTCTCATTTCTGGCCTACGGAACTCTAAGATAGTACATTTGTGTTGCTTTAAGCCATTAGGTCTGTGGTAGTTTGTTAAGGCAGCAAGAGAGATACACTCTCCCTGCCATCTGCACAAGGAAGGGAAAGTGCTTGGCATTGGGAGTCTATCAGGGCTGGGATAAAATTCCAGCTGTACTGCACACCTGCTATGTGTCCTTATGCAAGTCATTTTACCTCTCTGAGCCTCTTCTTCATCATCTGTAAAGTAGAGACTGCAACACCTACTGCATCAGATTATTTGAGAGGTGAATGCCTTGACCATAGTGATGTCTAGTAAATGAGGGCTGTTCCTGCACATCCTCCTCTCCTTTGCTCTCTCTTGAGTCCAACATCCAGTCATAAAATTCTTCATAGTCCCTTTCTCCATATTAAGTTCAGTTTCCTTTATATTTCTCTTCCTTCCTTTAGCCCATTGCTCACTCATTGATCTTCCTAAGAGAACCCTATCCTTAAACTTTCTTCTTTTTTTAATTTATTTATTATTTTTTTTCAGCATATTATGGGGGTACAAATGTTAAGGTTATGTATATTGCCTTTCCCCCCACCCCGAGTCAGAGCTTCAAGCGTGTCCATCCCTCAGTTGGTGTGCACCGCACTCATTATGTATGTATACACCCATCCCCTCCCCCCACCTGCCCGACACCCGATAAATGTTATTCCTATATGTCCACTTAGGTATTGATCAGTTAATACCAATTTGCTGGTGAGTACATGTGGTACTTATTTTTCCATTCTTGGGATACTTCACTTAAAAGAATGGGTTCCAGCTCCATCCAGGAAAATACAAGAGGTGCTATATCTTAAACTTCCTTCTTAATCAAAAGCCATCATAACTCCTAGAATCACATTCCGTATCTTCAGCCTGGCATTCAAGGCCCCCAGCCCCAGCCCCATTCCACCTCCAACCTCATTCCCTGTCAGTCCAATACAGCGTGTTTCCCAGAGTGTGATCCACAACCCAGCAGACCAGTTCCCAGCCTCAGGGACACCTGGCAGATGTCCACGTCACCAGCAAGCTCCCTGGCCAGCTCGTCTGGCGATGCACCAACATTTAGGAAACCTGCCTGCACGGACCTTCCGCCCTGGGCAGGCTGGCCTGCCTTACTGTCTACGGGAGACATGCAGGCTTTCCTTCCTCCACACCTTCGCTCCTGCAGTAGATTCTCTTCCTCATGGTGCTTCCCTAACTCCCAGCCTGTCTCCCACCCTGGCTTCCTAACAGCTCTTGCCACTTGCCTCACTGGACCACGACTCGTCTTCTATGTGTTCACATCTTTTTCCTGGGTAGCGGTCAGCCCTGGGCTGGTGGGCCATTTCCCTCTTTGAAATCACCACAGTGTTTATAGAACATCCTTAAGGAATATCCTTTGATTGATTATCCATCCACTGCCATCTGAAGCTCCCCAGGACAGGCAGGTGCTCATGGACACGTTTCTTCTCTCTGTTTTCTCTCCATTCTCAGAGCCAGTGTCTTGCCCTCATTTGTTTTCTCCATGGCATGGGGTGGGGGTGGGGGGGTCCTCCAACGTTTCTCTCCTCTAACACAGCCCCGGCCCCCGCCTATGGGGTCTGTGGCCAAATGCCATGGGATAAACAATCCTGGGGAAGCAGGGCAGGGCTGTATCTGTCCATCTGAGAGAAGGTTCTCCTGCACCATAATTTACCTCCAAGGAGGACAGATAATAGCTACTGTCTTTCTGAGATGTCAATCACTGAGGCTTTGGCTTCTGTCATCTTTGAGGTCTGCAATGGGCACTCTGTCCTCCCTAGGCCAGTCTGAGGTCTACAAAGGAGGCGCCTGGGAACCCTGCCCAGGAGGACCCCACATCTGGGGCTTTGCTCAAGAGCTTAACCGTTGCACACCCTGAAACAGAGGGCTAGAGGGGAGCCCCTGCCACCTGAGAGGAGCCTGGCTCTGCAACTGTCACCCCTGAATTCTGCTTAGACCTCCACTGCTCAGAAAGTCCATTGGGGATTTCTTGGTCCTTGGTGTTCTACTCCAAAAAGAACATGAAGCATTCCTGCTGAACGTGGCCACAGACTGCTCTGTCCACGTGGGAATTCTGTTTGGGTTTGAGTATGTAATTGAGAAAACTTTACATTACAGTTATTTCATAATTTTTGTTGCATTTAGTATATTTCTAGATTACATGTGGGGGGTTGGGGAGAAGGAGTGGTGGTCAAGCAAGAATATCTTTAAGGTTCTGTTGAATTCTGAATATTTGGTTTTATTGAAATAGAGGCCCCAGCATAAAAGACGGTAAAGGCAGGTGACCTGTCGACTCTCTCAGTGGCAGGGGCAGTTAGAAAGCCGGAGGTTGTTCGCAGTGGCCGTCCAAGTGGTGGGGTACAGCAGAGAGGGAGTCAGAAAGGACCCTCACTTCCACCCCAAATGTGTCTCCTTAACCTCCTCGCCTGGTTTTACACAGGTATATTTGTGTATTTATTTCTTTAACT
>VBSM01001124.1:21974225-21985219 GCA_008086735.1 Cheirogaleus medius
GGCCTCCCAGAGTGCTAGGATTACAGGCGTGAGCCACCGCACCCAGCCTATATAGTTTTATTAATTCTCAGAAGTTCCCTATGGAAATTAGGGAGGGAATTATTCCCCCCATTTCTTGAAACCAAGAAGTAACAATTCATTTGATGTGTGAAGACTGATTATTCATCTGGAGTAAGTAGCTACTAAATGTCAGTTTTTCAAAGGAAATAAGTTAAGTATTATGATAGTTCTCCAATGTGGGTGTTCTCATGTATTGTAAACTTATTGTATGCCAGTTATATTATCGCAACTTTGGAAAAAAACTTTATTGGCATTAACTTTAATTTTTTTCTAGAAAATCTTTATTTTTTTAAACTAACACAAATGTAAAGTCACTGTAAATTTCAAGAAATAAACTATATCTTCTTTTTCTAGTTACAACTAAAAGAAAAGAACATCACCAATAATACCACACTTGGTTTGGTAATTTTAAGAAACTCCATTAAGCATAATGTTTAAAGTCTATACTTAAATAACCAGTTCAAAGGAAAAGCTAGTATTCTAATTTCTGCAAAGCATCTTCATCGAGACAGTACAATCATACAAAGATATTTACTCTGTTTGAATAATATGGTCACAAATGGTCGCCTTCACCTGCCTCTACCCCCAAATGAGAAGAAATTTAGTATGCTTTTGGGGATATGAGTTAGGCCTGCCAAATACTTCTGCAAAAAATTATCCTAAATTGTTTCTAGAAACTGCTAGTACTCTAAGAGGGTTGACACATTCTAATATATCCAAACATAGTTTTTTTCTAACTGCTTGGCTGCAAATGAAAATGTCAGGTTAAAAAGTATAAGAATTTATTCCACGATCAGTGATGGAATCCTAATCCATCTTAAGCTGCACGCATGACAACTGGCACTTCCTAACTTGTAGACAGAATTTTTTTTTTTTGCCTGAGGGTACATTCCCTTTCAAAAGCAGAATATTTTTCTTTCTTTGCTTTCTAAAGATGTCATGCTAAACTCCACTCTTGATGGTTAATATTTTAAGGAGGCAAGATAGAAGAGGGAATCTGTGACAGATTTATAAATTTGGGGCAAAATATAGCACAAGGCATTCCAATATGCAATTTCAAATCAAAACCTTAACTTGGGCAAGGGACATTATATCGACCAACAGCATTCTTTAGAAATGCCTGACATTCAGTTGGATAGAGTTATATATTGAAATAGATTGTAGGCATATTGCAAATGTTTTTCCTCTAGCATCTGGTAGTATCAAAGCCCAGGAGGAAAAGAAGGTAACCATGCCAGAATTTAAAAGCTGCCTCTTTGGATAAATATGTGGAAAGGATATGAATTAAGTTATCAAAAGGCTAGAAGAATTTGCTGAAAGTGGGAGGGGGGTGGTGGTTTCTAAAAGCAATAAGCTATTTGGAATTTGGCAGCATGCAACTTAGTGCTCTGTGTAGCTAGTAGTATTAGCCAAATAAGGATAAAATGAGATTTTAAAGGAGGAAAATTAACGAATGAGTACAAGCATAAAAAGCAACAAGGCAATATCCTGATTTATAAAAGTAAGTAGTACTTATAGTATCTGAAATGCAATATGGGATGAGCCCCATGGGAAATCAGGCATCTTATCTATGAAGTCTTTTTATATTTGAAAAAGAGTACTGACTTGTGATTTCTGTGCCCTGGAAACTAGCCAAGGTAAGCTCACTGTTAAACAAACACCCCAGAATCTCAATGTTCATGGAAAGCCCAACTGGGTGTTCCTGGGCAGTGGACTCTGGTCAATCAGGGGCCCAGACCCCTTCCATCTTGTGACTCTGCCCTTCCCTAAGCTAGCATTATGGTCCTCCCCATTCAGCCAAAGGAACAGTAAATAAAGTGGAAGATAGTGCATAGGAGGATAACATGAATGAAGACCGAAAGCCCTGATATTCCATTGGCCAAAGCCTGGTGATAGATACAGCCATACCTAACTCTATGGGGTGTTGGGTAATCTAGCTGTGAGCTGAGAATTCCAAGGAAGCAGGTGTGAGTAATTAATCTCTACCGTAAGTGGTACCATGGCATTGTATTCACTTGCTGAGGAATCTCTGTGTTTACCTCTTCACACTAAATTGTAAGTTCCTAAAATAGGGCAGAGTTGGGTCTTATTTGTCTTGGTGTCTGTAGCACTAACAGATGTGGCTGCCTAACTCACAAAGCCCAGCAAGGTGACCTGGAGGTGTTAAGATTGGTGTTCTATGCTCTGCTAATACAAAGAAATGCCTGGATTTCTCTCCCTTCCTCAAGATAGCCTCTCTGTAAAGAAATTTCCAGAAGACACAGGGACCACATGCTAATAGTGGGTAAGGGGCACCTGCTTTGTTAATTCTCATTGTGTCTACAAGGCAGGAGAAGCCTTCAGAGGAAGAAGGCTGCACACCCTTCGCTTCTAGGAGGAGCCCCTAGACGGGGAGGTTGGGTTTCTGGAAGACAAAGCACAGGGTGGAGGCTTTCTCCAACCTGAAGAATAAAAAGAGAACCAAAATTGAACCAGACTTCCTTATTAACCAAGAAAGCAGTCAAAAGTTACAGGTGAGTGAGCAGGACTATAGAACTTTAGAACAATCTGGAACCTTATTCTGACTCCATTTTGTTCCACTTAAAAAAGGAACAGTCCCTCAGGGACAACAAAAAAGGGTTTCCACAGACTGTGCACCCATTTTGCAGTGGGGCTGGTGTAAGATGAATCCTAAGGAAGAGACGGACGCGGCAGTCTCTCATTAATTTTTTAGCCAAATTACTAAACAAAACAGAAACCAAAATTGCAAAACAAACAAAAACCCCACACGCTCACACAAAACAAAATTTTAAGACTTGTTTGTTTTTTTTAATAAAAAAAGTACCATAAAAGAAAAATTGATAAATTGGATCTCATCAAGATTACAAGCTTTCGCTCCGTGAAAGACCCTGTAATAGGATGAAAGTCCAAGCTACGACAGGGAGACATTTGTAGACCACATTAATTTGCCAGAGGACCGATATCTAGAATATATACAGAATTCTCGAAACTCAACAGTAGGAAACAAACAATCCAATTCGAAATGGGCGAAGGACGTGACGAGACATTTCACCACAGAGGACTTCCCGACGACACGCGCACAGGAAGAGACGCTCGACGCGACTCGCCACGGACATCCGACTGCTCAGCTATTCGAACAGCCGAAATAAAAGTAGTGACAACACCAAATGCCAGTGAAGATTCAGAGAAACTGGATCTCTCATACGCTTCTGATGGAAATGTAAAATGGTTCAGTCCCTCTGGAAAAACAATTTGGCAGTTTCATAAAAACAAAACACACACTTTCCATACAACCCAGCTATCACGCTCCTGGGCACTTATCCCAGAGAAATGAACATTCATATCCATATAAAAACCTGTTCAGAGCAGCTTTATCTGTATTAGTAAAAAAAAAAACAAAAAACCCAAAACTAGAAACAAGCAATACCTCCCACGATAGGCGAATGGTTAAACAAACCGTGGTGCATCCACACTGTGGAATACTACTCAGCAATAAACAGGCACAAGCTATTGCCGCACACAACAATCTGGATGGACTTCAGGGGCATTAGGCCAAGTGAATAAAAGTCAGTCTCATAGAGTCACACACTATTCTGATTTTATCTACACAACAGTCTCCTGACGACAGAAGCATGAGGTAGAGAACAGATTAGTGGTTGCCAAGGGCTAGGGATGGTGGGGAAGCAGAGGGCAGCGTGAGACTGGAAAGGGACCGCACGGGGGAGAGCTATGCAGGGACAGAAGAGTTCTGTGTCCTGCCTTCTGCAGTGGCTGCCTGAATCCACACATGTGATAAAACAGGACAGAACTAGGACACACATGTCCTTCTGATGTTGAGATCCTGGTTTGGAACTTGTCCTACAGGTCTGTAAAATGTGAACTACTGGGGGGAGACTGGTTTGGAATACATGAGACCTCTGTGTATTACTTTTACAACTTCCTGTGACTCTATTTCTAAATAAAAATTAAAAAGAAGAACAAAATTAGAATTGTGATTTTGGAAAAAAATGTATTTTTAATTTTAAAATTAATCGATCTCATGGTAAAATGTTTAAAAATATTTAAATGTGAAAGAAAAGTCCCCTGTGTTGTCTTACCCTTCCATCAACTCCAATCCCATGCCACAGAGGTAACTAGAGGTACTACTATTAACAGTTTGGTATGCATCTTTCCAGGTATTTTGTTATATTCATATATATATATACATATATGGACTTTTTGGTTTGTTTCTCAAATGGAATCACTATACTTATTCTTCTGCAACTTGCTTTTTTTTTTTTAGTGTAATCATAATACATCCTGGACAGCTTTTCATGCCACCATAAATAGCTCTATCCCATTCGTTTTAATAGCTGCATAGTATTCCACTGTCTGGTTATACCATAATTGATTTAATTAGTCCCTTAATAATAGACATTTAGATTCTATCTAGCTCTTACAAATAATTCTGCAATGGCTATTCCTCTACATAATTTTTTCTTTTTTTAGAGACATGGTCTTGCTCTGTTGCCTAGGCTGGAGTGCAGTGGCGCAATTATAGCTCACTGAGACCTAGGATTCCTGGACTCAAGCGATCCTCCTGCCTTGGCCTCCTTAGTAGCTGGGACTACAGGCACTAGCCACCATGCCTGGCTGATTTTTCTATTTTTTGTAGAGATGGGATCTGGCTATGTTGCCCAGGCTGCAGTGCAGTGGCAAGATCATAGCTCACTGCAGCCTTGAACTCCTGGCCTCAAGCATCCTGCCTTGGTCTTCCAAGTGGCTGGAATTACAGGCATGAGCCACCATGCCTGTCCCCTCTACATACATTTTGTGCAAATACTACAACTATAAGACAAATATAAAATTTTGATAGATACTATCAAATTGCTGTCTAGAAAAAGTTGTAAGAAGTTATGAGTAAAAGAGTTTTTTAAGAGAACAGGACAGCGGTTGCATCACCATGCCTGGAAGGGAAGGGGCGCCAGGGAGACTCTTCTGGCTGGGCGGTGGACCTCTTCAAAGAACCACTGTGCCTCCCATCTCCACTTGGGGGGGCATGCTGATGGGAAGCTAGCAGTCGTTCTCCTCTTTCCTCCCACCTCCACGTGGCTAGATGACACTTCAGCCCCATCTGGAAATATGAGAGGATGTATCTTACCACCCTTTGGGAAATGTGAGCAGGGTTGGTCTTCCTTCTCAAGACACGCTGGGACATTCCCATGAGCTCAAACACTGGCTAGGGCATGTCGTGATAGGATTTTCAGCCAGTGTCTTCCAACTTCTCTTCCTCATTCCCTCTGCAGACCTATTCCCAACATAAATCCAGATTGACTTTACACTGGACTAACCCAGGTGCAAAGTGACTGGGCCTTCCCAAGGAGGACCCTGGACAAAATTCTAAACTAGGCCTGCTGTAAACTGCATCATCTCCCTCCCCACTGCAGGCATTAATGAGTTTGTTTTTTGTTGGTTTTTTTTTTTTTTTGGTTTGTTTGTTTGTTTGTTTGTTTGAGATAGGTCTGTTTATGTTGCCCAGGCTGGACTCGAACCCCAGGCTCAAGGGATCCTCTATCCTCAGCCTCTCTAGTAGCTGGGATTACAGGTGGGTGCCACTGTCAGGATCATCAATGAGTTTTAAACTAGAGAAAGTAAAAGTTGGCAGAATCACATTGGCTTACAGGAATTCATGGATGTAGGGACCACTTGGGGAAAGAAGGGTACAGGATTTTTACTTTGCTGAAAGGAGACACCGGTCTGACTTGGCCCTGCGCCCATGGTTCACTCAGAATTTGTGTCTCAGAGAGGTCATGTGACTTGTCTGAGACCACAGAACTGGGGCATGACCCCCCTGGCCTTGAACCCAGCTTCTATGTCCCAGGTCAGAGGTAGTGGGCAGAGCAAGGACAATCTGGCAGAAGGACGGCTACGGGGCTGTGCTCACTCAACACTTTAGGGACCCGCGCATGCAGGGGCTGTGGGAACACAGACAAAGGGAGCCGGTGGCCGTGGCAGGTGCTCCAGGCTTGGGGCACTCAGAAAGGTTGGTGACCTGCGCAGTGCGGACAGCATGTTCTGAGGAGGGACCCGCAGCCCGGCAGGGGCTGGGGCGACTCCTGGGCGAGGGCTAGCCCAAGCTTTCCTAAGGGATGAGCTGGAGTGGCCGCGGGAGAAAGACACCGGGACAGGGCCCAGCTCAGCCGCCGTGGCTCCTTTCTGCGCAGGGAGCCGCCAGCGCCCTGTCCCTGCAGGAGCTGCAGGAAGCAAGAGTCAGGCTGCATTCGTCTGCTTGGGCTACTGTCGCAAAATCCCGCGGACCTGGCGACTGAAACAACACAAATTTATCCTCTCACTGTTCTGGAGGCTGGAAGTGCAAGATCAAGGTGTGGGCAGGGATGGTTTCCCTCCTTGGCTTGCCGAGGCTGCCTTCTTGCTGGTCCTCTCATGGTCCTCCCACCTCTGGCGTGCACACCCTCTATGCCCTAATCTCCTCTTCTTATAAGGACAGCAGATTGTATTAGGGACCACCCTTGACACCTCATTTCCACTTAACTACCTCTTTAAAGATATCTCCAAATATTGTCACATTCTAAGGTACTGGAGGTTAGGGCTCCATGGATGAATTTCGGGGGGGGGGGCACAATTCAGCTCATAACAAGGGCCTTCCTGTCATTTCAAGGAGCACAGACCCCAGCCATGGGTGAACTTGAACCAGCGCAGCGGCATGCTCAGATCTGTGTTTTGGAAGGAGCTGTCTGCCCTGCCGCTGGGTGGCGCTGCACAGAGACTGGCCAGGAGGCACACAGGACAGACCACGCCGCCTCTCCCTAACCGCCTCCATCTTTCCACAGCTCTCACACCACTGACACCCCCTTGTTGTCACGACCACTTTCTCTGGTTCGCTCTGGACCCGTAAGGCCCAGGATGGAGGGAGGATGGAGAGGCCTTTCCCGGGTCCCCTTCCTGCACCTGTCTGAGACTGTCTGGCAGGAGGAGCTCTGCAGGGCTCCTGCCTGGACCCAGCCTGCTGGGCACCTTCCAAGTCACACAGTCCTGGGCAAGGGCAGAGGCTATGCGGATGCTCCTGGAAGCACGGGGTTGGGGCAAGAGGTTACGTCTGCACCAACCCATGGGGTTAACGTCAGGTGCATGGATTTAGGGGCTCTATGAATTTAGACAAAAATAGATTATATTTTTATCTGTATTAACATGTAACAGAAGCTTATTTCTTTAGGCAAAGTATTAGAAGCATTGGAAGTATATTAGAAATAAAGTTATTAAACTAACTGCTAGAACTTTTAAGCCAGTCTTAAAGAAACACATTTATTACTACAGCAAAAATTTATTTTAAAAATTTATTTTTATAATTGTATGTCAGTGTAACTTTGGGAAACCTTATGTATTTTTATTTTATGGAGTTTAAAAATGTTCTTCTGTGAAGAGGTCCCTAGGTTTCATCAGATTGCCAACAGGGTCTGTGGCTCAGAAAAGATGAAAAACCCGTGTTTATCCAAAGCCGTGAATGAGATGAGGAGAGAAAACTGCACGCCCATTTTACCCTCTAATAATAAGACACTGGGGGGCCAGGGCCTCAGAGAAGTTAAGCTGCTCCTGAGCAATTAGAAAGTTCAGGGCTTCAAAACGGAATACAGATACAGTTGTTGGTGGCAACTGTGGTTTGACTTTTATTATCCTTTTGAACACAAGTCACACGTCTGAAAACGTGTGTTATATAATGCTGACCATCTCAAGGCCCTCTCTGCCTTCCATCTCGGATGTGTTTATTTAAAACCCAGTCACGTATGTTACACCAGGAGAAGGCAAGGGAGGGATTTTACTGAAGTCACACAAATGTGTGTTCTGTTTTTGCTCCAAGCTGACTAGATGCTTCTATTGTTATGTATCGAGACGCCACAGGGTGTGGTGGCCCTAAAGGGGGTGGTGAGGCAAGAAGGTGACGGCATTTGTAGTTACCAGCCACCCTCCTGCTCATCTAAACTGTTTGTGTACACACACCCTAGTGCCAGCACACAAGGACGTGAGCCCGGGCCCAGGAGGAAACCGGCCTCGCAAACACCAGAGGACCCAGTTATCCACGTGCTGATGCCTCACGCTGCCGGACAAAGCCTGTGCTTGGCAGGCGTCTTACCACGTTTCCCTCCTAAAGCGACTGAATACATGGAATCCTCGAACAGGGCCCTCTCATTTCCAGCAGCTCTTTCATAATTTGGGGCTTTCTACTTTTTTGAGATGTTGTCTTGGCTCATCCCACTCGAACCTACGGCCGTCAGCTCCTTTAATAGGGGTGTCTATAAAGAACTGCCCTAAAATATGCTTTTCCAGTGCACTTAATGTCTTTCCAATTAGATCCAGATGTGAAAAGCTGAAGGAACAGTTCTCAGGACTGGACAAGATGACATAAATCTTGCAGCTGACAGAGATCCCACTGAGCTCAGTTGGGGAAACTCACAGAGAACTTGTTTGGGGCCAGAAAAGCGGCTGGGTATAAAGACAGATGTGTACACTCTGATTCAAAAAAATATGTTAAGAGAGAGAAAATGTTCCTCTAACGCAGTGCCTACAAATAGGGCTGGAGGCACGAAGCGGGTGGCGCGAGCTCCCCCGCCCCACGCGCACAGCTAGATCAAAGGAGGTGATTGAAAAGGCTTTGGGAGAGAACAGACCGACTCAGCGATGCTTCCTGGTTCCCTTAATTGCTCTTCTCGGGGAGAGGAAGGTGGGCACTCCTGACAGACCTTTGCTGGAAGAGAACAAGGGCTGTTTGTGCAGCTGAGGGTTTGGCTTTTATTTTTTTAATGATCAGGTTTTGTACACTTTCCAGAAAGTTCCTTTTAAAAATAGTATATTCTTCCTCCTCTTCTCCAGATGCTAGGAAGTGCAGGTTCAACCCAAAACGTGTCTATTTCAAAGGGACACAAAAACCCAGGGCTGGAGTTAAAGGAGTTTGGTGGCATGCCGCCCAAGGACTGAGGGCTTTGGTTTTCTTTTACCCTCCCAAGTAATTTTGTTTGTAAAGCCTGGAAAACAAATTCCACTGAAGGATCAGCTTCTGCAGGATGCAGCCTGGAGCAGGGCAGGGCAATGAGCTGGGTGCAGGATGAGTCGGGACAGGAGCAGACATGGTCGCTCCGACAGACGGGGGCCACAGAGGACGGACGGCTCCCGATGCAGCCAGAAGGCTGGCTTTCTAGGGTTTCAGGTTCACAGGAGAGCAGTTGTGTTTTTTTTCCTCTCAAGAGCCTCCTCCGATTATCCACTGCCTCTTCTCTATCCCTCTCTTGCCCCATCATGACAGCCGGCTTTTCGACAGAGGACCGAGGGGCTTTGCTGGACACTTGCTCTGGGAGGCTCCCAAGGGCCTCTTGCAGCACCTGGTCAGGGTCACCGCTGCAAGCTTTGCCTGGGCCCAGGCAAACCAGCGCTGGGCAGCACTGGGAGGAGGCCCTGTGTCCCTGGGCTGAGCGCTCTCACTCCTTCCTGCCATGCATCCCACAGACAGCCTGATTACAGCGCAGTTCGTTGACAATTTTATGACCCTGACCATTTCCCCCTGTAACAATATCTTTAAAATGGCTCCTTGTCTTCAGGTGGGTGAGAGCAGGGCTGTGCTCCTCTCTTGACTTCCTGCTGCTAAACGTCTGTGCCTAAAACAATAGTCCTAAAGCAGTAGTAAGCAAGTTCTGGATCACAGAACTGCACACATAACTCTGACCACTTTTAGTTTCCATCCCGAGATAAAAGCCAAAACATGCTTAAAACATTTTTAAAAAAAATGTATGTTTTCTGTTTTACATCTTTTAGTTGGGCATTACTTTTCTGAGCAAATTTTAAGTGTTATAAAGATGTCTTCAAAGATAGACAACCTCGACTCTAAAGAAATTAATGCAAATTACAGTGTATCTCAGTGACATGTTAATTTATAGCACCGTAAAGGTACAGTTCAAAGCTCGAAGGAGCCAGAAGGAAGTCAGTGGATTGATGGTTTGCAGTAAGAAAGGTTTAGCAACAATAAAATGTAACTAGGATTTTAGTTTGGAAATGAACTAGGGGTTCATTTGTTCCAAGTTACTGAGTTTTTAATTTAGATCTGCTGTTAAAACCTAATGCATTTTGTATTTGTGGTTAGTAAGTGACTGTAACTCAGTGTCTTTAAGGGAAAATTGCAAAAGAACAGGAATAATTCTCAAAGATAAGACAGCTGTAGGTTTCTTAGCAAAAATGTAATCTCTATATCTCATCTTCAAAATGTGATTACAAAGCAGAAAAGAAAAAAAAGAAAAAAGAAACACCTGTGATTTTTTAAAAAATAAGTTGGCAACTATTAGAAAAGGGAAAAAACATTTCTGTAGAGGCAAAATTCACCTGTCGTAGCATATAAAAAATTGTACTGTATATTCATGAACCATTGCTGGCAATTATTAATCCCAAACATTTGAATTTGAGTAAGAATGTAAAGCTACCGTTTGATGTTTCTCCTTGACTGCATAAGCGCGCATATTCCCATTTTTTTTGCTCAATATTCCTGTCCTTTACATGCTACACCCACACCTAACATGCAAATGTATTCAGAGAACACGATCTTTAGATTCTGAGAGCTGTCTGGGAAAAATCAAGGGGCACCTTGCTACCCAAATCAAACTCGTGAAAATTGGCACAGGTGTGTGGGTACTTTGTGGCTTGAGTAGCTAAACCAGTTTGAAAATGGATATCCCTTTTAAGAAATCAGAAGGAGCAAAAAAATATTTTTAAGAGGCAATTAATGTAATTAATTCTTAGGGTAGGTGAGATTTTTTTTGTACTTTTTTGGTAAGATTTCTATACCAATAAGAAATATAAATTCTGGTTTGGTAACACAAATAGTATCTTTTTCTAAAAGATAGAAAGCTACTGATTAGGTATGTCCCTCTTTTTTTTTTTTTTTTTTTTTTTTTTTT
>VBSM01001124.1:21985330-22007911 GCA_008086735.1 Cheirogaleus medius
TCAGAGCAGCCCCTGTGTGGGAGCCAGTTCTCTGATCCCAGAGCTTGCTCTAGGCCAGGCCATTCCAGAGGGCTGAGCTTCCTGCCTTCACTCCATGCATGTCTGCAGAGCCAGAAAACAAACAGGCACTTTCACTAAGCGTGTTGTCTTCCTTTTACTCAAAACCACCTAATTCCAACTACATTTTTTAGGAGAACCCCCCCCAGAATATTAGACTATTTAAAAATTAATTATCCTTAAATTACCTATGTAATAGAGGTTATTAAAATTGTTTCTCAATATAGTAAGCTATAAAATAGGAATTCTGTTCCTCAAAGTTAGCAGCCACAAATTCTGCACTTTAGGCTGTTAGTTTTTAAAATGCTACACATTCATAAAGTTGCATTTTACTACACATGCCGAAACGTTACACAGTGACTGTGATATAACACCCACTGGACAAATTTAAAATTTGAGGAATCCTGAAGAATAATATTTCTTCTTGGATTATCTGGCTGCCTCTTTTCATCTGCAGATATAACCTAATTAAAAAAATGTTAAGTGCATCTACCTTCAACTCACATATTTACTTTTGCTTCTTGATAATATCACCATATAATTGGAGTTAAAAACTTCTTTTTGTGATTTGTGTTGTTGGTATTGAGAGATACTTTGTCAAACCCTGAGTCAGATGCGGCAACAGAGAAGGGGAGTGAAGATTAGGATCCACAGAATGGGGTCCTGGGTCACTTTGTCCTAACAGTACATGCCAAACATTTACCATGCACTCTCGTCTTTGACATGACAATAACAATAATGATAATGTCTTCTGTTTGAATGGCATTTCACATTTTTTTCTTTTTTCCATTTCTTAAAGACAGTCCTACTCTGTCACCCAGGCTGGAGCACAGTGGCACGATCATGCGTCACTGTAGCCCCGAACTCTTGGGATTAAGCAATCCTCCCACCTCAACATCCTGAGTAGCTAGGACTATAGGTGCACACCCCAATGCCTGGCAAATGTTTTTTTTTTGTTTTTTTTTTTTCTGTAGAGATGGGGTCTAACTATGTTGCCTGCCCGAGCTGGTCTTGAACTCCTGGCCACAAGCAATCCTCCTGGGCTAGCCTCTCAAAGTACTGGGAAACATTTTCTTATTTTTAAAGAGAGAAGAATAAGAGTACTAGGCAAGGAAAAGACTAACAGGGACATTCTTTAAAAGGTGATTCAATATGATCCCAGCTTACTGAGCTGTAGAGGTTATAGTGTATAGCCTGTAGATATATATTAATATTAACACACAGAGATCACTGCCTTAATGACTTTAGAGTTAAGCTGCAGTGGGACTGTGCCCCCGAGGGGACAATGACATCCAATGAGAGCTGCAGCCTACACAAGTCTGTGACTGTTAGTGTCAGGAGGTGGGTGGCAGAGTGGTCCTCCCTGAGCTAGAAGAGGGGTGGATGGGGCAGGACCTTCGAGCCAGCTCATGCTTAAGATAGGGTTCAGCCTCAACTGGAGATGGAAACATTTAGCCAGTTCACCCTACTCAAGTGTTTGCAGCAAGACACTGGAATTCTACCATGTGCAAACACACCAAATGCACGCCTTGCTGCAGGCAGATGGGCCATCTGGATCCCATCTTCTGCACAAAGGTGCAGGTCAGGAAGCCCACCGCCTGTTCTGCCTGGGCTGGAGCTGAGACTCACTGCTATCTCATGGTGGGGAAGTTTACTCTTGCAAATGTTCAGGAAGGAGAGGCAGTGGCATTGATTTGGGGAATTTAGCAACTTAGTCTCTGGTCAAGCTACCAGCCTGCCATGGGCTATGTGGCTAGAGGGAAGGGTTCAGGAGCCAGGAGCACAGGTCAGGAGTCAAAGGCCACGATGCCCAGGAGGCTCCCTCCCACCACAGCAGACACGACATCACTTACCTATCTCCTCTGACCTGGAAAGAATGTGGGAAATGACCCAAATGGGCTCTGGGGCAGCCTCAACCCAGGGCAGGCCAGAGTAGCCCAAACAGGAGTGTGAAGTACCCTCACAGCCCCCAGAGATGGGCCCAGGAGGTTGTGCCTTTGCTTAGGCTATTCCTTATGGGTAGAAGGCCCTTCTCTCCTATCTTCATGTGAAAAAATACTACTCATTATTTAAGATTCAGCAAAACTGTCATTTCCTCCCTAAAATGCTCCCCAAATTCCTTGTCTTCTGTCTTTTGCACTTCCAGAATGCTTTGCCCACATATCTGTTAGAGATTTTTTTTTTTTTTTTTTTTTTTTTTTTTTTTTTTTTTTTTTTTTTGAGATGGGGTCTCGCTCTTGGTCAGGCTGGTTTCGAACTCCTGACCTTGAGCTATCCACCCGCCTCTGCCTCCCAGAGTGCTAGGATTACAGGCGTGAGCCACCGCGCCCGGCCTCTGTTAGAGATTTTTATTGCACTGATAATATGTGAGAATACATGTCTCTGTACCCCCACCTGGCCATGAGCTACTCAAGGTCAAGGAGTGTGTTGTACTTCTCTCTCTAACCCCAATACAGAACTTAAAACATAGTGGATATTCAATAATATTAGATGGATGGATGGATGAGAAGCTGAGGTTCAATGAGCATGCCAGCCAAATCAGAGTTCACTGGCTATATTTAGAGGCTAAAAAGACAAGTTCGATGCCTAGGTCCAAGTCAGAAAGGAATCCATGTATTGGCACAAATGAATCACGATGGTACATTCTCTCCAGTGGGCAGACTCACTGAGCTCAGCAGTAAGACAAATACTCTTAAAATATTCAGATCTGTGAACAGCATGTGTTTCAGTCTTGTTGCCATGGAGCATTGTTGGATTAAAAACCAAAAGTCAAATAGGGCATAAATAAATGTGCCCCATGAGATTAGGCACAAAAGGGCCCTCTAAAATACACAGTGTGGTCTATTTAAAACCGGTCCCAACTGGTGATATAGAGGACTTTAAATAGGACGTCTCTGAAAGAGGTGAGCCTAAATTAATCCAGTGTAAGAAACGGAACCGCTCATCTTGCATTACATGGAGAAAGAATAACTGAAATTTGCCCAGAGTTATCAATCATTCATTCAGTCGGGTATCTTTTGAACACCTTCTAAGTGCACGGTACAGTCCCTGCTGCAAGGAGGATGCAAAGAAACAGGAAGTGTGCACGTGGAAGAAGAAGACCTTGTTAGGCGGGAGGCAGAGCAGCCCTAGTTGTGGCAGGAATGAGCACGGGGCCCAATCTGGAGGTCACATGGGCCGTTCCCATTCCATTCCGTCTTACCAGATAATTATTCTCTTCCTACCACTCATATGTGGGTTACCTGGGCTGATGAAATTCTGTATTTTTAGAGCCACTGACATTTTCTCCATGATAACACATATTTTTCAAGTAAGAAAAAATGTATACACAAACACATTTGGGTTTCTATTAAAAGACGGAAAGAGTACAGGGGCTGCTGAATTCAAATCCAAGGAGTTACAGGGAATTTTATTTAGTAGAGAATCACACAGAGTGCACTGAATAACAGTATTTACCAAATGAACCCAAGGGTTTACAACCCTTTAACGTTGCCACACCTGTGATTCTCTGATGTGATAAATGTATTGCTACTTGAAGGTGCTAGTGATATTCTTTTAGCCATGACATCTTTCTTTAACTTGCACTGGGAGCTCTCTGAAGTGCTATAATTTTTCCTCAGGGCACATTCTATCCATGAATTAAGATTTTTCTCATCATTCTCTCCCTGGCCTTTTCTTGCTGGTCAAAGGCACTGAAAGGCACAGAAATAACCACTGTGCAGCCAGATACCTGTTTCCCAGTGGAAAAAGGCAAGAATATTAAAGAGACCTAATCAACCTTAGAAATACTCAGAAAGAAATGTCAACGACCACAAATGCGCCTCCTTTTCAGCTATTGCCATCTAATGCCAATCAATAATACAATAGGCTATAGGTTGGTGGCCAAGCGCAGGCCCCTGGAGGCTGTGAGGCCTTGCAGGGAACTAACTCTGACAGGGCCGATGTCTGCGCTTCAGGCAGGCAGCCCCCCGCCAGCCACAGCTCTTACAGATGCAGTTGGGGTCTTCACTTCAAACAAACCACTCAGGCCTAGGCACCCTCTCATATTGCCATTTGTAATGTTGTCATAAAGGAATTTCACTTTATACCTGCCAGGCTAAGTGATTTGGTATAAAAAAAGATACACTGCCAAAAAAGAAGGCTGGGGGAGGAAAAGAATTCTTGCAGACTTTCGTGAATCGGCAAAGCAAAGAGAAAACTATGCGAGGAAAACTATGCAGTGACTTTAATCTTCTCCCACGTCCCTGTGACTCTGAGGCTTTGCTAACAATTTATTTGATCTGGTTTTTAAATATCACTCTTAGTATTTTCTTTGGTGTAAGATTTGTATTTGAGTTTCCTCTCTATTGAAGTATTCTCATTTTAGCTGTTTATATTTAGGCATGATATGCAAAGTACTTAACAACAGTTAGAGAGTGTGTGGGCACCAACCAAGCAGAGCTAATTGCTGCCCTGGGCTGAGGCAAGGTCTTAGGCACCTTCCTATTGCAATGGGTAGTAGCTAAGTCTTGGGAAGGTGAAGGGGTCACAGGAGAAGGGTACGGGGTTGGAAGAGGGCACTGAGGACTTGGGGCCATAGCTATTTACCAATGGGTGTGACAGTATTGCAGTATTTTAACAGCCAATGTGGCATACTAGGGCACAGTAACACCAACCTGCTGAATGTCACCCCGACTAAGATCTACCCTTAAATTTCATTCCTAAATTTGACTTTTAAATTTCTTTCCCAGGAACCTTATAGGAAAAACTACTATTTAATTAAAATTCTCAGCTTTACTTCCATAAAACAAAATTGGCCCTAGGATTGACTTGGAATTTTGGTTTTCACGATTACAATTTTCCTCATTAGACAGTTCAGCTTCATAATAATGTATTTGAATCTCATGGTTTCTACTTTGATCCCAGTTCAATATTGTTCTAAGATATTCAGGAATATTGCTTTTATTCCTCCTTTCATTTTAATGTACAAATATCTTTTTACTTTATCAGTTCTTTGGACTTAATCCTGTCTAGTAAGTTTATAGAAACAAAGAGAAAAAGAAAAGAGGCTGTGGTTTCACTAACAGTTGCCAGACATTCTCCCCTAATACTTGTCAAGCAAGGCTCAAGGAGAAAGTTAAAAAACTGAGAACAACAATAAAAAATCCCCTAAAAAGTAGCTATGGTATAGAATGTTCTTTAAAAAAAAAAACAAAAACACAACTTTACTAACTTGAATATTATCTGTAACTGTAAAAATGTTATTCTGAACCCACTTAACAAAGATATAAGAAAGTTACCTGTTGTTACATGAATCAGACTCTTGTCATGTGTATTCTCAAAAGGGGAAACCAGAATTTTATCCGGATATATTCGGAACCAAAGTAGTGTAAACCAAGCTCTGAATACAGAAAGAACAGGAAGAAGCTGATGCTGGTCAGTGGGTGGATGGCATTGGAGAAGGCAATAACACTTGATATTAATTATACATCGTCCCACCCGATCCTAGTCAGGGTATTTGCCAAGAAGTTCTTACATTCCTGTGGCCAGGGAACAGGGCCACACTAGAGTTTTGTGGAAAACAACAGTGCATTATACAACATTTTAATCACTCCAGCTCTCTGCAATGACCAAATAATTTAACAAAATTATTTCATTGACTAGAAACCTACTTTCATGAAAGTAATCAAATTTTCACTTTAAAGTTCTTTTTAAGAAGTTTCCTGTATTCATTTTCTCTAATGGCTAACGACCGCTGATTTAATATTAACTTGCCAAGGTTAATATTACTAAGGCAGGTGCACAGATGTAATCTACAGAGAATGACAGCATGTAAAGGATGCTCTTTGAGGGTGTAGAGTCCCAGAAGAGAAGCCAAGCTCCTCTCCTAGCATGAAAAATTATTTCCCAACAAATACAGAGAATATGAGCTATTTCAGACAGGCTTTATTATTAGATTTGTACCCCAAAAGCCATACTTTTCCAGTCCATAGAAATAGCTTTAGAAAATATATTTTCCATATATAAATCAGAAACCCCCAAATCCATTCTGAGCGCCATGTGAATGTCCAGACGTTTTTAAAGGGGCAACTTTAAATAGCTGAGAAGCCTCCAGTTTCGGAAGCTGCCCTTTTACCCTTCTCCCTGGCAGGAAGTGGGGCCTCCTACGTAAAGTCGCCTCTCCTGAAGATGATCCCCTCTGCAAAGACCTCAGACGCGGCCCTGCCATGTGCAGAGCTCCCATTGAAATCAAAACCCAACCTCCGACTCCCGCAGCTCTGTCCCCCCACATATCGCCGCGTCCCACACATGCTGCTGTCATCACACCCACGCTGTTGTCACAACACCCAACGGGCTGTTACTAAGGGCCCTGGTATGCTGCCGAACATATGCATTCAATAGGAATTTCCAAAACATATTTCAGGAACACTTGTCCTTGGTCCTGCATCCTCGCAGGCTCAATGTGGCCACTGTCTCTGGAAGGAGCAACTCCTATCGGGCACAGCTCCCTTTGACTCTTGAGGCCGCCTGTGTCCCCAGCCCCGGCCCTGAATGCACAATGGAGACTAGAGGAATGCTGCAGAAGAATCTAGGGCAGTGATTAATTGGATCATTCTCCTTCTATTAGACCATTCATACAGGTCAGCACATCTCACTTCACCCTCGTCCTCTACTCAGCGGCAGCTACCAACCCAAGCTCAGACTCAATTCAAGTTCTGTGTCCTTATCTTCTTCAGATTCTCAGTGTCTTAGCCTGAGGTACCTGACAAGCTATGTGCCTGGCAACATTCCCCGAACCCCTTTGATGCTGAGGAGTAGCTGTTGTCTCTACATTGAACCAAGCAAGAACTAGAAGAAAATGGAGGCGGGGGTGTTGTCGTCGTTGTTTTGACTCAGGTGGTTTTGGGAAGGTCCTCTGTTCCACCTCAGGAGAGAGACATGATTTCATAGACAGCGCAAATTACTAAATCAATATTTGGGGGCTCTTAATTCTTGTTAAACACGTATGCTGAATTACCACAGGAGATGAGAGAAATTTTGAACGAGTTCTAACACATTTGATGGTATCTAGTTTAAGAACTCCTTTCACCTTTCCTGGAAATTGACAAGTGTCAACCAACGGCAGTAAAGGATGTCTAAATAATAATTACAAAGGGCTTTTGAAGAAAATGCTTAAGTGGAGGTGAGGGATGCTTTTTGTCCCCTGCTAAGGCTTTGAGTACTCTTGGATCCATGGTCTTCTAGACTCTTCTAGGCGTCTTGTGGATTCCCTAGTTGCTTTGGAGGTCTCCATTTTGGTGACAGCAGAGGCATCGGTTGCTTCCGTGATGAAAGCCATGATTATTTAGCACCAGACTCTATACACGGCTTTACTTTTATGTTCTTCAAATCGATGTCATAAGGAGCTCTAAGATTGTCCTAACATTATCTTGTTATAAGATAACATTATAAGATATGTTGGTCCAATGTGCTTCTGAGAGCAACTCATTCCAATGGTTTAGCCGTTGACACTAGAACCAGCTTAGGATTGGGAGCCTGAACTGTAGCTCTGAGCTTCAGTTTTTGGGGTGCACCTGCTCCCCCGCTTCCCCCAACTCTTTTCCTTCTTTCAGTTCAATTCAGCATTCATCGAGTAACTGTGTGTCAGGTGCTTTGGTGTGTATCGGGTAGTGGGTGATTATACAGGCTATGGAGTCAGACCAGCCTGGCCTGGAATCTGGCTGGGACACTTTGGGGAAGTTGCTTCACCTCTCTCAGTCTCAGTTTCTTCAATGAGTGTCCTCAAATGAGATGATGCACACAGCATTCGGCACAGTGCTTGGCACACAGGAGATGCACGAAACACAGCAGCTCTCACTGTTACACAAGTGTACAGGACAGACCACAAACAGCTTATGGGCCAGTGGGAAACAAAATACTTACAGGCCATTTCAATATTTCCTGATAAGTGCTAGTTTCAAAGGAGTAATACTTACTCCAGCCTTAGTGAGCAGTTAGGTGGAAGCTGAGGCTCAGAGGAGGAATGCAGGAATTGATACCTAAGCTGTATCTTGTTGTATAAGCAGTGGAAATCATCCTCTCTCTGGTTTGGAAGACAATCACATACCTTGTGTAGAGTCATAACTAATGTGGCAAATACGGGGTGACTTTAGAGGCTACACACCATTTCTCCTATGTATTAATATTTAAAATGCATCCACATGCTAAGGAGAGGATCCCACGTGCATCATGCCATGCTGGTGGCAGCAAAGAGGGCCACAGATAGCGTAAGCACAGCATGGCAGCAAGTGGGAGGACGGAGACTGTGTAGGAGGGGAGAATGAGGTGGGCAGGAGCAGAAGCCAGGCAGGGAGGCAGCCGCGGGCTTTCACCCATCGGTGGAATGTAGGGGAACTCTTAAGCTCAGAGCCCGCAGGGATGGAACTGGACTAGTCCCCTAAAGCTTGGGACTCTGCCCTGCCCGAGACCACACCCAGGGCCCCAGCTCTCTGGTTCCCAGCAGCTCTGTGCAGCCCTTCCCCTGTGTCAACCCAGCTTCCCTGCTTCTTTGTCTGCTTTGATTACCTACGTCAAGCCTGCCACATCACCTCCTCTCTCCTTCCTTTCTCTCACTACTTCCCATTTATAATGTCTTTTGCCCACGTCTACTAGTAAGTAACCAAATGTTTTAAACCTATAAAAGATGTAAAAGATTTTCCTTATTCCCACTATGTCTGTGAACTTTAAGCCTCATCTACATGGTGATATGCCAAAATATGTGTTGTTTTAGTCAAATTTAGTGTCTTTATGATACCTAGTATTAAAAAAAATAGACAATTTATTTGAGCACCTTTGGAGTGTACACAATAAAGACTATGGGATTCCAGAGTGTGTAGCCAGTGGTGGTGAAGGAATCTTCTCTAAAATGTTTCTGCACGATAGATAATGAACTTGAAGGTGGTCATATGGGAGGCAGTGGGAAGGTTCCTTATTCTTCCTGGCGGTCTGCCTGCCTTCCTGCCTACCCACCTGCCGCATTTGCTGGGGCACAATGGAGAAGGCGGATCTGGGGTTTGACTGCTGGCTGTGTGACCATGGACAAGTTACTTAGTCATCATGACACTACATAGTGATAAGATGAATACTGTCTAGTTTTATCTTACTTTGTAGCTTCAAAGCAATATGCTGGCCTTTGAAAATGAAAATGGCCATAGACTTTTAAGTGTGGCAATGTGTGTGTGCAGGACTTTTACTGGTCCATTTCTACTCTCTCCTGATCTGCCTCGAACTGGTGGAATACAAATTTGAAACAGCTTTTATAACAATGTTGTCCAGAAAAATTGTATTTGTCATATATATTTCATGTATGCCAGTTCTGAAGAGTAAATATGCTTTATGTATGAATTTCTGACTACTTGATCATAAAAGGATATTGCTTCATAAGGAAAACTACAGAAAAATAAATCACTATAATTATTATGGAAGCGGATGACACAAAATAAATGTTCATGGTTCAGGTTTCTAAGTCTTTCTAAGTGGTCAAGGCCTTAGTCTGATATTCTTCCCATGACTTTGCTAAAAGTTTATTTATTGATGTGTAATCCAGCATTTGGAACCCTTCCTTTTATGGGAAGCATGTTCAGGAAAAGGAATCAATGTATCGACTCCATTTGTGAAGCAGACTTCCAAGAAGGTGATTTCCTTTGGTCCTGATTTATCCCATATCTGGGATGAATAAAAGCTTGATTTTGCAAGATGATTTCTGTTCAGCGAGCAACTGCAGGGAACACTCATGAGCTGCAGGATGCAGGACAAGATAAGGAAAGCACCTTCTGTCTCCTGGAATCGACTGTAAGCATCTTTCATTTTAACCTTGCACGCAGGTTCCCTAACCTTGTGTGCGTGCGAAAACAGAAGTGGGGGTTGGTGGCTACGAAACCGACACTTTAAAGTGGTGCATCATAATTCTTCCCATTATGTTTGAACCATCTTGTCATGAAACATCTTTAGACCACCATTTTTTTCCTTTTAATAAACAGTTTGGATTTTTGAGATATCACTTTACAATTTGTCTGAAAATCTGTAGCAAGGCTAGCTTTTGAATGAAACTTTTCCAGGATATTGCCAGAAGCAGAGGGCCCTGTTTTTATGTTTTCTTTTGTCTTACTGCATACAAGCTCATAAGAAACAGGCTGGCAGACAGACCAGGCAGAACCCTGTTTTGAGAGGCTACTTGATCTTCTAAGCTCACATCGAGCTATAAAGTTGGTTCTCAGACGTCTCCATTTTCTCTCGGAATCCTCTCTGAATGAAGGTCCTTGCGGCTGCTTACTATTCTTTTAGAGGGTGACACCTATTCTCTATTCTCCTTCACTTTGAATATCATTTTTCAAGCTTTCTGGGAAGCGCTGTTACACTTCTATGAAGAGACTCCAACTGCCAATCTTGAAATATTCTTTGAAACCAGTAACACCAGGTGCTCTGTTCAAGAAGCAAAAGAGGCAGCTCCATATAATATACAATGCAACATTTGTTCCAGGCAGCCCTGGACTTGCACACAGACACACACACACGCATACACACACTACAGCCTAAATAGCTCAATGTTTCTCTTGAAACTCTCTAAAGGTTTCAGGAAATGCAAGGAAACTTTCAAAAACAAAGCATAAAAAAAAAAGGAAACAGAAGAATCAAAGAAAACATTAAAAAAGGAATCCAAATTGAATATGGCTTGTAATAACATGCTTAACAGAAAGGAAGTTGGGAAGTTGGATGAAGTTAAATCATCAACCTGCAGATAAGAATGATCTCTTTCAGAATAATAATAGATCTACTCTTTGTAAGCAATTTTAGAGGTGTGGATTTATTTTTGTGATATCATGTTAAGAAGATACAGCTAAAATGAGGTCACTGCCCATTGAAGGATGCCACTATTTTCTCAGCACAATTTATGTATGAAACCAAAATAAATGTAAGAATAAACATCAACATGATGCTTTCTATTCTTGCTGAGAAAATATTTGTTTTCCTTTTGAATTTTTACATAGCTTTGCTCGCCAAAGAGTGGAGACCTGCAGAGGAGAAATGTCGGGTGTCAGCCCACACTCACTGACAGTCCCTCTATTTCCCAGCTGCTGAGGCAGTGTGGCCCAAGAGCATTGGGGGGTCCTCTTCTATGTTCCATAGTTTAAAAACATGATAAACATTTCATTTTCCTTTGGATACATATTTTGTGTTTTCTAGCACATGCGATAATATGGTATTAAGCATTTAATGGCATTTTTTTTTACCACAGTTCCTTTATGATATCCTAGAATGTAGCCAATCCTCATTTAATTTCTACATTTAGTAGGAATGTTTTTTGACCAAAAAATAGGTTAGACTCATCTTCTTTGTTAGTAGGGGTATCAGAATGCCTCATTTATTTTTTCATTTCTTAACTATTTCTTCCAACTAACTATCTCTTTCAAACTAAGCTTGGGCGACATCATTTAATTTTTTGTTTGGGGAGATTAACTTCCCTTTCTGGTTTTATAGGACAACATTTTCAACTTCTTTCTTCTCCTAACCTTCCCCAAGTGTGACCACTTTGAATTTGTTGTGACTGATGTTGAACACCCATAATTCTGTAACATCCATCATGTGCTTGCTTGGTTATAATCCATGTGTACGTGTGTGCCCCACTCACAATGTACGTGTGTACGTATATTGCTTAATTATATCACGTGGGACTTGGTAGCCCCTTTTCCTTATTGCCTTTTGCTCAACTGCTGCCCATTTTCTCACTCCTGCATTTTAAGGTCATGTATGCTGTTGTGGGACCATGCCTAGATGCTCTCATCTTAACCTCTTGACTAGTTAATTCATTAAAAACTAGCAATGCATTCTTGCATTTTAGGATAGCACATTTGTAGACCTCATAAACCCAAACGGTGATACACACAGTACATTCCTTTAAACCAGAATACCATGGTTCAATCTTGTAGCTGTTTTTCTGGGTTTCAGACTCATGAAGTTTCCCAATCATCTTTATTATTTTCATGTTCTATTCATTTTCAATGTAGCTAGAGAATGTGTGTTCTTCTTTTTTTTCATTGGTGTCCTGAGTCTTTAAAAAATAATTTTGCCAGCTATTATATCCCTAGTCTTTGTAATAAAATTCCTCTAGAGGAGAGGTGAAAGGGCTTGAGCAACGCCTTTCTCCCCTCTGGCTTATTAGAGAGGATGAAGGTTTCTAGACAGGATGAAAGAAATAATCCAGGAAGGAAGCCAGGAAGAAAAGGGGGTGGAGGGAAACTTAAGCCAGTGTCAAGAGGTTGGCGAATGGAAGAATGTGACACAGAAGAGGGGAAAAAAGAGAAGCCACTCTGACAAATCTCACCATCCTTCCTTGAAGGCCTATTTCAAAGGTTTCTTCCCAGGGAGCCATCCCAGCCTTTCCCACTCTCTCTTCCTCTCTGTACCTCCACTGGAATCCCAGGACATTTTATCTGCATCTCCCTTATAACACGCACCAACTTCTGCTTTGTGTTGTGGGGGTTTGTGTGGTCTCCTGCCAGCCCTCCAATTACTCACCCATATAGACCATTATCGAGTACCTCCCTGGATGCCAGGCACTTTGCTAGTGCCAGGGATACAGACATGACTGTGCCACGACCACACTCTCAAGGGGCTCCCAATCTTGGCCTGGCTCTTGCCTACAACCCCAGGCTCATCCTCTGTCGCCTCCACCACGTTCTGTGTCATTGCTCTGCCAGTGCAGTCTCCCCTGCCTGAAATGTCCTTCTCTCCTTTTCTCTTATTTATCTTCAAGGTTCAGGTATAAATTCTTCAGGAAGATTTTTCTGGACTGCCAGGTGGCGCTCCTATAGAACATGCATACTTCTCTATTAGCACTTCCCATAAATTAAAACCTTCTGGTTACAAGTTTGTCTCTGCCCGTGGACTTGGGGCAGAAACCTTGCCTTCTAATCTTTGATTCTTCAAACTCAGGAACTATGCCGTTCCATGGTAGATACCCACCAAATGTTAATAATTGACTCGCTCTCTTCATAATGTCCTCTATGGTGGAGTGGGAAAGTTACCATTTATCCCCTTTCACAGGTAGGAAAACAAAGGGATGGAGAAGATAAATGACCTGCCTCCGAATTTAAATGATGGTAGGGGTGGGCAAGGAACCACATCTTCTGCTCTATCCTCCAGACTAGATTTGCTATTAGAAAAAGGTGTAGGCATTTCCTCTGTGTCATCTTAGGAGGAATGTCTACAGAGACTGAGTAGAAGGACAGGAGGCAAGAAGACAGGGGACAGACATGGTAGGAGGCCTATTTCGGAAGTAAATGAAACACAACCATTTTTGTCCTCTGCAAAGAAGACAGGCTGGGGGCTAGTGCTGTGGCATGGGTTTTTATCCATGGTCAACTCAAGAAAGGGAAAGAATGTGGGCTGAGGAAGCAGGGTGAAAAGTAGATTAGCAAGTGACTGCTTCTACTGGATAAGAACTCACAAAAAAATATCCAGACAGAGGGCATCTGGGGAAAATCAGATTACAGCTAGAATTAAAGCAAGGCTGCTTGACAAGCAATATTGAGACCCTGGAAAAATGGGAAACAGCTGAGCAGATTTATGAGTGAATTTCTAACTGACATGGCTTTTAAATGTGCAGATATATTTTTATTTTTATATAAGGGTGAACAAAAGGCAGCACAAAGCAGTGGGAGGAGTCTGATTGCCTCATTTGAAGTGAGAAGCCCTGGTTTTAGGTCTCTCAAAACATATAGGCTCTGTGACTTTGGGAAAGTTACTTAGCCTCTTTGTATCTTAGTTTCTTCTTAAATAGTGGGCAGAATGCTATGCTTTTACAGAGATGTTGTGAGGTTCAACTCTCCTTTACATTAATACATTCAGATTTGTTTTTCAAATTACTATGTTCAAGGTTGGATTAGGTTGTTATCCAGCTTTCCCAGAAGCTTCTAGGCAGATACCTCTTTATGTCTCCTTGGCAAGATTTCACTCACATGGCTATCCCTAGCTGCAAGGGAGTCTGGGAAAAGGACTACCTGCTTTGTTTTTCCTTTTCTTTGGCCTCTATAAAGGAAAGAACTTAAGGCAGAAGAAAATTAGGAAAGGATTTGGATTGGTCAGCATGTGTTACAATATCCAATACCCAGTAGCAACAGCACATGCACAACTGGACAGATGAAAGGGATAATGAAACTAACAAAGCAAAACAGTAGGCCTGGCGGATGAGTCCAACTAAAGAGTAAATTTAAAGTCATAGAGCTAGTGGCATGAATAGGCCACTGAGAAATTGCTGAAATAGTACCACTACTAGTTTCTAGGAATAATAATACATAGGCATGTTTCCTATAAAACTGAGTAGGAGATTTGAGTTACCTTTTTATAGAATCTCCCTTTTTCATTATCTGATGTCACCATTTGATTTTCACTTCTTCTCTCCACCCTCTACTCCCCAAATCCTAATGGTTCTCAGTTCCTCTAAATTAGTGCTCCCTAATGCTATTTTACAGTGAACTCTATTTTCCGGTGTCTTCTTTTTCTCTCTTTCCCCCAATAACTCAACTATTTTATGTTTAATTTTCTCAGATTCCAATTCTTGATCACTACTCTGTAATTTAAAAAAAAAAAAAAAGGAAGAAAAATTCAAATTAAGATGTAAGTGATTGGCCAGGCGCGGTGGCTCATGCCTGTAATCCTAGCACTCTGGGAGGCCGAGGTGGGAGGATCGCTGGAGGTCAGGAGTTCGAGACCAGCCTGAGCAAGAGCGAGACCCCATCTCTACTAAAAATAGAAAGAAATTAGCCAGACAACTAAAAATATATAGAAAAAATTAGCCGGGCATGGTGGCACATGCCTATAGTCCCAGCTACTTGGGAGACTGAGGTAGGAGGATCGCTTGAGCCCAGGAGTTTGAGGTTGCTGCGAGCTAGGCTGACGCTATGGCACTCTAGCCAGGGCAACAGAGTGAGACTCTATCTCAAAAAAAAAAAAAGATGTAGGTGAGTTAATTACTCTCTTATAATATTTGCATTTTAATAGCAGCCATTAAGTACTGCAATAGGTAATATGGGTATATTCTGGGGCAT
This sequence comes from Cheirogaleus medius, assembly GCA_008086735.1. NCBI lineage: Eukaryota > Metazoa > Chordata > Mammalia > Primates > Cheirogaleidae > Cheirogaleus > Cheirogaleus medius. The sequence continues at coordinate 22,000,453 of VBSM01001124.1, forward strand.
TGCAGGATAGGACCAGTAGAAGAGAGACTTTCAAGTTAAGGGACCTCACTTGAAATTTGTCAGATGTTACATAACCACATTGCTTCAGTTAAAGGCTAATCCTGTTAACCAAATCCAGGAGTGGAGCTGAAGGAAGGGAATGCAGAGTGGATTTGCCTTTAGTCGGTGTGTGGTGCGATGGGACAGGGTGGTGGTGTGCTAGAACTGGGTGGGGAAGGATGAATCTGTCAAAACATGAGAAAAGAAATTGATATGCTAAGAAGAGATGACACTGGGTTTAAAACGAAATGTCATAAAAAGCTATATAGTTGCGTAACACCCAATCAAAATAGTGCCGCTAATGGACTAATTACTAGCATGGAGATACGACTGAACAACGCACAGTAACTGCGGGGTGGGGAGGGTGCAGGGAGAATGGGATCGGGGGTATGTTAAAGGTAAACGAAAAGTTGGCCTCACATAAGCCAGGCCAAGAGTCAAGATGTCTTTGCTCTGCTTATTCTTCAGTTTTTTGTCCTGCGTGTTTAGCTGTAAGTATAGACAAGTTAGGGAATAATTTACTCACAATATAAAATAATTACCAGCTTTACAAAAGAATTCTCCTTGACATTTCTTTAAGTATCATTTAAAATACTATTCAATGTGAAAAAGAAAGTTTTTTATGTACAGTATGAACTTTTAAGAACTCTATATCATAAGTAAGGTCAGCCCATATAATAGGGAGATAAAGATTTCAGTGGATTTGGTACAGCATAAAAAACTAAGAAATATACATTGCTAACAGAGAAAGGAGACAGAAAAATGCAACCCACCTTTGGCTGTAATAAGGGGTCATGTTATATGTTGTGCCAGTAAGCTCCTGTTTCACCAAGAAGAATTCATTAAGCAGAGAGCAAGTCAATAAAAATGAGCTTTATTAAAAAGAGCTGATATAATTAAAGGCATTGGTGAAAACTAGCTCAGTTATGAAGGGAAAATGACTCAGCGGCAAGTTTAAAAAATGAAACTGTATACCATACAATCTTCTCCTAATTTTAAGTTATTTTGGAAAAAAAAGTATAATACTCTACATAATTTTTAATAGCCAAGGTGCATGCCTGCATGAGGGAGGAAGAAGTGCTTATATAAAATGGTCACTGTTCAAATACTAGTGAAGTACAGTAGTGACAGTGCTGGTGGCCTGAGCAGTCTGCTAGTGAGGACAGTACAGAGCTCGAGACTCAGACTGCTCCAGCTTCCGGTGCGTGGAGTGACTGTCATTAACACTGTTCTGTGGGTTGCAGTCTAAATGAGAATATGTATTCTCTGGAAGAATTAATTACATCTGCATACCGGGGAAAATACATTTAAGACTCTCTGAGAATCCCAGATCAAATGATAGTTCTGTGGGAAAAAAAAAAAGTGTAGGCTAATCAAATGATAGAACATCCACACTTTGGAGGCCAGCAGAGTGGCCATGCAATATGGTTTTTAAAAAGAATCATCCTGTCCAAGTGTATGTGGTCTTGGGCACATAGTCTGAATGTGGAGTAAAAGTCCACAATGCCTCAAAATCAAGCAGTGTGCATGCTGGCATTCCTGCAGGCCTCACATACGCCAGAGGAGCTGAGTGAGTAACCAGCACCCTCTCCCACTGGGAAGCCCTCAGCTTGGTGTTGTCTTGTGATTTGAACACTAGCCTGGAAGGCAGAGAAACAGCCAGAGGCTTGGATTTGCCAGTGATGCCACATGACAAGCCACTGCCTAGTCTAATGCCTTCTAATATAACACCATCAAAAGGATTAAGTGCTCACTAGCTAAAAAATAAAATTAAAAGGTGGATCTGAAGGTGCTCCAAGTACTGGAAAGCTTAGAGCAGAGTTCTACTGGCTGCTTCACCCTCATGCCAAGGATGTCAGGCAGAAGGTTGTGGGGGGTGGGATGGGTGAAGAGAAGCATCGTGAGAAGAAAGGAGATGGAAGAACTTTGGAAATTCCCAGTTACAAAAACAATAAATAACTCTTAATAAGATAAGTAAAAAATGGATGGTGCTTTACAAATTAGAATGTAACGTTTCATACACTCTGTGATCTACATAACCTTTCTTGCCCACCTCAGAGAGTTGCTAAGACAAGCAAATGAAATATTGTCTGCGAGAGTGATTTATGAACTATAAATCCTTTAATAATTCATTGTGTATGTGGGCTAAATGGTTAAAAAAATGCCTGGGAAGCTTGAAGAGGAATATCTGAAAATGGTTAGGCCTTTATCAAGTCCCTGGAGTCTGTAGGCATTTTCCTCCTGAAATGTCTGCCAACACACATCAAAACTGAATATTTTGGGGTAGTAAAAGGATATTTTATCTTGTAAAATATAAATAAAAGTTGGGTGACCAAGTTTAGGGGATGGGTTATTTCATGATCTAATTATTGTCAACTTACTGTAACATGTAAGGAAAGAGCACTAGAAAAAGTCTCGGTGAATCTAAAACTTGTAAGTTTATCTTACCTAAAGAATGAAAAGACCTTCAAGATTTTCTACCCACAGTCTGCTGCTCTATTAATAAACAAACGCAAAATAAAAAACCACCACTTTCCATCTCTAAGCATTGTTCATGATTGGGTGTTTCACAACTTTGTTCTATCTGTCACTCCTAATGCAGAGGAGGTGTGTTCTGTTCAGATCTTAATGGGTGTGTTTGTTGGGGGGGGTGAGAAAAAAAAGTAGGCTCATTTGTACTTATGAGCTCATTTGTACTTATGTTAATCCATGCCTTTTGATATCTATAAAGCTAATTTCTATTCAATCTTCCAAAAGATGAGTAGTCTATATGCCAAAGTAGCAGGAGAGGCTACATTTTAAAAAATGGGTCAGTCTCCCCAATAGAACTGGATACATATATTCACTAAAAGATATGAGCAAGAGTATACATGACAACATCATTCATAATAGCCAAAAACTAGAAAGGATAAATAAATTGTGAGATAGTCACATAATAGAATATTATACAAGCATGAGAAGAATGACCTGTGACTACACTCAACACTATATAAAGATATAATATTGAGTGAAAGAAACCATACACACAAGAGTATTTACAGTAAGGTTCCAATTATGCAGAGTACAAAAACAAGTACAATTCAATTATGTTGCTGGAAGACAGATAAATGTTGACCTTTGGGGAGGGGCTGTGACTAGAAGAGAGCATGGGGTGTAGGGCTTCTGGGATGTTGGTGTGTCTCTCGTCTCCTGCGTAAGATATTGGTTGCACAGGTGTGTTCAGATTGTGCAAATACATCATGTACGCCTCTGTGCATTTTTCCGTGGATTACTCTATTTCAGTGAGAAGTTTTGTTAAAAAGTGGACCAGCTTGTAAGTTGACAGGATTTTATTTGATGCTTTGCCTGGTGCTCTGATGTCACCTACTCTCAAACTTCCTAGTTCCCACTGGCCAGGATGCAGTGGTGAACAGAAGCTTGATTTGTTTCCAAGGCTTCATGGCTGAGACACTGAATGAACATAGGAATGAGTATTTTACCCTCACTGTAAATCATGGAATCAGTAAACAGATCTGTAAATTAAGTGGATGATATTTTAGTAACTTGGATTCTGTTACATTTTTAAGATATCTAAAAGCCTTAAAAATTCCACATCTCCTGTATGAAATATGAAATGAATAAAAATGAATACAAAACAATTAAAACCATCTATTAATTTTACTTAATTTTTTAGAACTCTTTCACCTCCTTGGTTAAGTATATTCCTAGGTATTTTATTTTCTTTGTGGCTACTGTGAATGGTATTGAGTCTCTGATTTGACTCTCAGCTTGACTGTTGTTGGTGTATAGGAATGCTATTGCTTTGTGTATGTTGATTTTGTAACCCGACACTTTGCTGAATTTATTTATCAGTTCCAGGAGTCTTTTGGTGGAGTCTTTGGGGTTTTCCAGATACAAGATCATATAGTCAGCAAAAAGTGATAGTTTGATACAAAACACTGAGAAAAGAAATTGCAGATGACACAAACAAATGGAAAAACATATCATACTTATGGTTTGGTAGAGTCAACATTGTTAAAATGGCCAAAATATCCATAGTGATTTACAGATTCAATGCAATCCCCATCAGAATACCAACATCATATTTCATATATTTAGAAAAAATAATTCTATGCTTTGTTTGGAACCAGAAAAGAGCCTGTATAGCCAAAGCAACCTTAAGCAAAAAGAACAAATCTAGAGGCATCAGATTACCAAACTTCAAACTATACCACAAGGCTACAGTAACCCAAACAGCATTGTATTGGCACAAAAATAGAGACATAGACCAATGGAACAGAACAGAGAACCCAGATATAAAACCATCCACATACAGACCAGACAACTGATCTTTGACAAAGCAGACAATATACACTGGGGAAAAGAACCTCTATTTAATAAATGGTACTGGGAGAATTGGATAGCTACGTGCAGAAGAATGAAACAGGATCCATTTCTCTCACCACTCACAAAAATTAATTCAAGATTGATAAAAGACTTAAATGTAAGGCATGAAACCATAAGAATTCTGGAAGAAAATGTTGGAAAAACTCTTCTAGGTATAGGCCTAGGCAAAGAATTTATGAAGACTCCAATGGCAATCACAGCAACAACAAAAATAAATAAATAGGACCTGATTAAATTTAAAAGCTTCTGCACAGCTAAAGAAACAATCAATGGTGCAAATAGACAACCTATGGAATGGGAGAAAACATTTGCAAGCTATACTTCCAATAAAGGTGTAATAACCAGGATCTACAAAGAACTCAAGCAAATCAGCAAGAAAAAAAGAAACAGCCCCATTAAAAAGCTGGCAAAAGACATGAACAGAAGCTTTTCAAAAGAAGATAGACAAATGGCTAATAAACATATGAAGAAATGCTCAATATCATTAATCATCAAGGAAATGCAAATTAAAACCACAATGAGATATCACTTTATCCCAATAACAGCTTTTATTAAAAAATCCAAAAACAATAGATGCTGGGTGTGGATACAGAGTAAAAGGAACACTTACACACTGTTGATGGGACTGCAAATTAATACAACCTCTATAGAAAAAAGTATGGAGATTCTTCAAAGAATTAAAAGTAGACCTACTATTTGATCCAGCAATCCCACTACTGGGTATTTACCCAAAGAAAAAGAAGTCATTTTATCAAAAAGACACCTGTACTTGAATGTTTAGTGCAGCACAATTCACAATTGCAAAGATGTGGAATCAACCCAAGTGCCCATCAATTCATGAGTGGATTAACAAAATTTGGTATCTATATACTATGGAATAATATTCAGACATGAAGAAGGATGAATTAAGGCCTTTTGCAACAATTTTTATGGAACTGGAGATCATTATTCTAAGTGAAGTATCTAGAGAATGGAAAAATAAACACAACATGTACTCACTATTAAATTGGAACTAACGATGAGCACACATATGTACAGAAGTAGTATTTAATAAAACTCAGTGAAAATCAATCAGGAGAGGAAGGAGGCAGGGATAGGTGAAAACATACCTAACAGGTACAGTGAACACTATCTGGGTGATGGGCACACTTATAACCCTGGCTTAAGCATAACAAAAGTGATCCATGTAACCAAAACAACTTGTACCCTGGTAATATTTTGAAATAATAAAATAAATTTATTTAAATTAACAAAGGATTTTCCCATTGATATTTGATCAGGTTCCCATTTAATACTAATTAGAATCATAGAAGGTCCCTTTGAAAATGATCATGCTATAATTTTAACTCCTTCATTTTGTAGATCAGGAACCTGATACTCAAAGAGGTTAAATGATATGCCTGTGGCCATACAGATACCAAAAGCAGAATATGTACTAGAATTCAGGTTTCCTAACTGCTAAACTAATCCACTTTTCATTCTAGCTTTCTGGCTTCCATGTTATTGTTGATTCCAGAATTATGAACAACTAAAAATAGATGATATGAAATTAAGTTACAATGTGACAACACTAAAATTTTAGTTCATTATGATATTCATACATTCTAAAGGGCATGGCCAAGAAATTATGTGTTCCTGATTGATTATTGATTTTTAGAAACTGGCTAACATCAGTTTAGGAATGAATATGTAAACAGTATCTTTAAAAAATACTTATTCTCTTATATTGGAAATTATGTTTATAATTACCAAATGGGAGCTGTGTGGGAAATTTTCTTTCTTTTCTTTTCTTTTCTTTTTTTTTCTTTGAGAAAGGGTCTTGCTCTGTTGCCTGAGCTAGACTGCAGTGGTGTGATCATAGTTCACTGCAACCTCCAACTCCTGGGCCCAAACTCCAGTGATCCTCCCAGCTCAGCCTCTTGAGTAGCTAGGACTACAGGCATGCACCACCACACCCAGCTAATTTTTTAAGTTTTTGTAGAGATCTGCTCTCATTATGTTGTCCAAGCTGGTCCTGAACTCCTGGGCTCAAGTGACCCTCCTGCCTTGGCCTCCCAAAGTGCTAGGATTATAGGTGTGAGCCACTGCGCTTGCCCTATTTTATTTTCTTATTCAAGAACATACATTATCAGAAGAGCACTAAATGACTGCAGACCAGCCAGAATAGAATTTATCAGGCCCTTCTATCAGGTCATTAAATAGGAAATGTCTGATTTTGAATCAAAAGTGTAGTTTATTATATCTCAAACAAGAGGCAGTACAATTAATCAAAGTATGTACCTAAACTATCAACACAGTTTTGCCATCTTAATGGTAGCTTATTTATGCCGGCAGCAAAGAAGACTGGAGAGTGAGTGGCGATGAAATCACAAAAGGCCTTTTCCACACAGAATTGAATATTTTTCCTTGTAAGAAGTGGTCCAAAGCCTGGAAGAAGTGCTAGTCAGTTGGTGCAAGGTCTGGTGAATACAGTGGATGACAGAGAGTTTCCAAGTCCAGCTTCTGTAGTTTGAGCAGCGTTGTTTGTGTGACATGTGGTTGAGCGTCGTCTTGCATGAAGATTGGCCTGTCTCTATTGACCAATCTTGGTTGTTTCATCACAAGCATCCTCATCATATTGTCCAACTGGTTGCAGTAGACATCTGCTGTAATTGATTGACCAAGTTTCATGAAGCTGTAGTGGATAATACCAGCACTGGACCACCAAACAGACACCATTAGCTTTTATTGATGAATACTCCATTTTGCACTGTGTTTTGGGACTTTGACGTTATCCAACCATTGTGCCGAACACTTATGAATGTCAAAAAGAATCAATTTTTCATCACACGGAAAAATATGGTGTGGAAATGGTTTGCCTTTATGCTGTGACAGCAAAGAAAGGCAAGCTTCCAAGGATTTCTCTTCTGACGGTCATTTAATTCATGCAGAACTCATCTATCCAGCTTCTATACCTTGCTCATGTGTTTCAAAATGTCCGATATTGTTGGAATAGTAACATCAAACCTTGTTGCTAATTCACGTGTAGGTTGAG
>VBSM01001124.1:22017629-22068196 GCA_008086735.1 Cheirogaleus medius
ACCTCACAAATTGTCTAGACAGTCACAAGCAATCATTGACTTGGTTTGTTATAATTTCAAATTAACTCCTCTTAAAACATGTGATTTATATGTGACCACTCACACAGCTCTTATCTATGATTTCAAAGGTGATCAGTACAAAGCTTAATGAATTTTCTTGATACTGAATTTTTAAACCTTTGAAACCTTATATTTCAGTAATGTACTATTAACTTAACATTTAAGCAAAGCTGCATGATCTAGAGAAAATTCAATCTCTTCTGATGATTAAATTTCAGTAATTGAACATAAAAACATTTGGAACAAGGAAGGGCTGTATAAATGAACTGTCAGCGTATATTACAACATTACAATGTTGCTTAGGTAAGAAAATGCTCCTTGAAAAAGTTGGCACAATGAGAAGCCAATTGGAAAAACAGAGGAAGTAAGCTATCACTGAAATAATGAGGAATTCCATTAAGGCTCCAGGCCAGGTATGTGAAAGAGGTGTGATTGATATGCAGGACTTGGAGATTAACTGTGTGGGACGTGCAGAGGCCCTGCCTACACGCATTTAACATAGTGCTATATTTGGTATCAGAGTTTGACTGAAGTGTTTACAGAGTCATTGCTCTTGCTAACTCTTTTCTTTTAAATGCTAAGGATTTTGTTTCAGCCACAGTGTCAGCAAAGGGGCATTTTCACGAGGAAAAGAAAAATATAGTCATGTCAAGAGTTAGTCTTATATGAAGATGCGATTAGTGTTCACTTTTAGTGTCAACCACAATTTAAAAGGCTACATTTCATACAAAGACAAGGATGACCATGAACATGAAGTCATCAAGTCCCTATGTTCCTATCAGAAGATCTCTTTAGACATTGCTAATAAATGTTAAGATTTTAGAAGCCAACATTAATATGATACAAAACAATTTCAAATATTTGAGTTATGAGTATGGAAGAAAGCATTGTTCTGAAGCTGCTTTGCGAATTACTACAGTACATTGGAATTTAGTTCGAGTCAACATAACACCCTTGAAATGTTAAAAGACAAGTGTTAGTTCTGAATATTTTTTTTTGCAGGTGATTATATAAAGAAATACAGATCAGCTGGATGGGTTTGGATAATCTCAGTCTTCAAAATATTATTTTTTTTTGTTTTTTTTTTTTTTTTGAGGCATGGTCTCACTCTGTTGCAGGGGCTAGAGTGCAATGGGATCATCATGCTCACTGCAACCTCAAACTCCTGGGCTCAAGCGATCCTCCTATCTCAGCCTTCCAAGTAACTGGGACTACAGGTACACGCCACCATGCCCAGGTAATTATTCTATTTTTTATAGAAAAGGGATCTCATTCTTGCTCAGGCTGGTCTCAGACTACTGAGCACAAGCAATTCTCCCACCTCAGCCTCCCAAAGTGTAAGATTAGAGGTATGAGCCCCCATGCCCAACCTATTCTTTCTAGAATAGAAATGAAGCCCTAGAAATCTTGCAAAGTAGAACCTAGCTAATGAATGGCTTTTTATTACATGAATTGCAATACAGTAAGGGTTAAATAATGTTCTATCAAATCCACCTATTATTTATAATAAAAGAATGTATAATATCTTAGTTTGTAAGGTAGATATTAGTCCTGCTTACCAGCACCCACGTTATACAGAAAGGTTCCACGTTCCTGTTTTTGACTCCTGCTATACATTAGAAGAAATGACCAACCTGTGAGTCCTAGTTTGCTACTAGCTCACAGTATGCCTCTGATACATCACTCAACTCTCTATGGCAATCACAAACACAGAAACTGGACACACTGGAGGTTAGTTCAAATTACCTACAAAGTGTTCTCTAATAAATAAGGATTGATGACTGGCCATGATAGAAGTAAGAGAAATAATCCTAAGGTATAAACTTTTCCCACACCTTATTAGTTTGTAATTTTGCATCATAATTACATTTGATCCTTCTTCCAAGACCAAATTCAGATATACACATTCTAACCTCAATGGGAAAAAAAAAAATAATAAAAAGTGGAATAGCAGTTAGCATTGCCAGAACAGCCTCTGTTGTTTGAATTCCACAATGCATTCCTCAACCCCAGCAACTGGTATTACAGGTAATTTTAATTTATTTATTTATTTTGATTAAAAAAAATTTTTTTTAGAGACAGGATCTTGTTCTGTTGCCCAGGCTGGAGTACAGTGGGATGATCATAGCTCACTGAAGCCTTGGACTTCTGGACTCAGGTGATCTCCCTGCCTCAGCCTCCCAAGTAGCTGAGACTACAGAAACGTGCCACCAAGCCCAGCCAATTTTTTTGTAGAGACAGGGTCTAGCTATGCTGCCCAGGCTGGTCTTGAACTCCTGGCCTCACGTGATCCTCCTACATTGGCCTCCCAAAGTGCTGGGATTACAGATGTGAGCCACCATGCCCGGCCGGTAAGTTTTAAAATGTTGCTTTTTGAGAACTACATCATTATGCTTTTAAAATAAATGATTTGTTCTAAAATGATCATTCAATTTAATGTAGCACATAAGCATTGATTCTCCTCTAGGACAAGCACAATTCTGTGTACTTAAAAGATGGCGCTCTGCCCTGAGGAGTTTACAATCCAATTATCAAGTGGCATCATGAGAACAGTATTAAGTGCAGAGGGTCAGCAAAAGGAGAGAGCTGAACCAGCTGGAGAATTAAAAAACATGCTTCTGGATAAAAGCGACACTGCTATGGGATTTCTAGAACCAATGTAACTAGCATAGGCAAGGATAGCGAGAAGGCTGTCCAAAATGAGGTAAACACAAGATCAAAATAAACAGCTCAGAAAGCCCAAGGAAAACTAGGTGGTTTGGCCAAAGCCAAAGAATGTGAGTGGGGGACAGAAGAGGAAGAAGCTGACAGGAAAGTTAGGGTATACCCTTTAGGATCTTGGCTGCTTCTATTAAGGAGTGTAAACAGAGGGGAAAATGGAGGCCTGATGTCTTTCTACAAGTAACCAACCTGAAAGTAGGCCAGTTAAGTATATAGTACAATCCTTTTCCTCTTATTGATTGTGTGAACTCAATGAACCCAAGAATCATATTTTCTCACAACTGAATCCCCAGGGCCTACCATTAGCAAACAATCAAAATTTTGTTGAACAAATAGGTGAATAAATAACTAAATTGATTCACTAAAGGTAAATATAAAAATTTTAATTTTGTTATTAGTATGTCTCTTAAGGAAAATTACAGCCCGTGTGATTTATTTCAAATAAATGAGCACTTAAATAATCCAATGGAGTTCTCTTTACTCCACATTACTTCCTTCCTACGTTACTCAAAATATCACATAAATAGAAAAATATTAACAAATTTTATATACAAGAAGATGATGTCACAAACTTGTACTAGAGAGTGGTTTTGCATATTATCAGCTACCTATTTGTATAAAAAGTAAAACAGCTATTTTATCAAACATGATATCTAATTTCAGAAAATACTTTTTTAAATCTATTTTTCCTGAAAAATATCTATTATTCATATCTGCTTTAAAAAAGGGTTGTTTTAAGCAGAAAATACATGAAAGGCTCTTATAATGGCCACAGAAAACTATATCTAATATCTCAAAGTTTCCCTTTTGTCTTTGGCCATTGAACTCTCAAGACTGGTGGGGGTGGTAAAGGCAATAAGCTCTTGCCCTACAAGCAAGGAAGGATTTTCATGGAGTCATGGCCTAAGAACACTCTCGTCCATCAGGCTGCCGATGCTATCTGTGGTCAGTTACGGAAATGAAACTTATTTTTGAAAGGATTCTCCAGAATTACCTCTGGGAAGGACCTTGAGACCCAGGGCCTGTAATTAATTCTGGAGGGTGGTAAATGTGACTTGACTGCTATGGAAGAGAGGGAATTTGGTGTTTCTCCCCTACTGAAAACCTCTAATTGGAAATTAAGAAAGTGAAGAGATGACTTGTGAATTTTCTGTAAGAACAGAGGAGACTCCCGAACATAACAGTGATTAGGGACGAAGAATTTACTTCTTTCTCCTTTTTCACATAAACACACAGAAGTACCCTTCCATTTGATAAAAAGGGTGATAGGACATCTTCTGACTTGTTTGTTTAATGTCCAGCTCTTGTCTGGTCCTGCTGTACTCTGCAACTTGAAAAAGAACACTTTTCTTGTACAATGCCCACATAAGGCATCTTGGCACATCTTAAAAGCTTTACATATATTTGTGCAAGGCAATACTGAGGCATCATTATCAATGTTGAACAATGGTTCAAATAATCCCAGGATAGATTAGCTTGATACAGATTAACAACTGATATTGCAAAAGAAAACCAAAATTTGAGATCCAAGAAAGGAAAAGTTAAACTTCATTTAAAAACCAGAATATAAATTTTCATTAGGTGAAACCTATAATATAAAAATTAACAAATCATAACCTATATTAGCTGAATGTGATGAAATATTTGGGAGAATCAGTGATTCTGAAGTATAAATGTTTTTACATAATTTGTTTGGGAAAAATCAGTTTACTATAAACAAAAAACATTTTGTGTAGCTCAAATATTTAATCCAGGCCAATTAGTTTCAGTTTTGTGGCATATAATTTGTACTTAATAAACGTTAGGGAATATATGTGTGAATGAATAAAAAATTTACCATAAATACTTTTTGTCTCTTGAAAACACAACTGAGTAATATAAGTACACTCTTCTATAGAGTATAAACTTTTAAATTACCTTAATTTGTAAACATAATTTCCAATTTCAAATTAAATAATAGGACTAAAATCAGAAAACAATATTTTTTTCTGAATTTTTATAGTGCTTTTCACATCACATTTGTACCCAGTTGTGAGCATTCAGAGATAAAAATGGGTTCAAGTTTTCTATTTAGAAAACCAAAGTCATCATAAAACAGCTTTTGCTCACACAGATCCCAGCATTTATGTCTCTGCTGGTTCAAGGAAATAAAACTGTAATAAAGGAAATAAAGCTGTAATAAATCGCTCCAAAGCAAAGGTATAATGACCACCCAATTAAGCCATAAGTTTAAAAATCACCTTGAGGTTAAATTGGAAAGAAATATGAGGAAAAGGGCAATTAAAGATCAGTCCTTTAAATCTGAAGTCTCCTCATCGACAATGAAAGATTCGGTTACTTAAAGTGTTCTTCACTATTTCATTTATGAGTTGCTTTTAACAATATTTTACTCCTCAAGAGAGGAAATAAGAAATCCTTAAAAAAAGAAAAAGCTATACCAGGCTACCAAAATCTTTGCTAAAAAAATAAACTAATCAAGATTGATCTCCTGGGTCTCTCAGAAGTTCACCAATTCCAAACGTTCTCGTAAGTTTCAAAATGGAAGAGAACAATAAAGCTTCTTTATAATACAATGCTTAATAACTCATTGTGGGGGGCAGTAGAGCTAGAAACAGCAGGATTTTATAAAATACATTTAACTGTAATTAAAATAAGCACTCATTTATTTCTTTTCTAAATAATCTAAGTTTCTTTTTCCCAGATTTTAAGAAGTCTGGGTCAATTTTTTCTATCAATTTTCTATCAATTCTTAAGAAATTTTCTATAATGGTTTTTAAGAAAAAATTAAATGTGCTGCTGTTAGCAATACTTTTGGTAAAAGGGATTGTTTTTTCCAATTTATTATTTTTAAAAACCATCAACAATGTCACTAAATAAATATGTCTACAAAGCAAACAAAAGGGAGACTTCCTTTATATTTAAGCACACTGACCAGTTATTTCCTTTTCAGGAGGTCTTCAATGTTAGTTACTGATAGAACAAATGAAAATGATAAAAGATATTAACTGCATTATTTTCCCTCCTTTTAAAATTCTCTTCCTGCTTCTTTTAAATTCCACCAAGAATCATAATTGCTATAGATGCCACACAAATGGGATGGATAAATAGTTAAAGTACAACCAAAGGAGGTCTTAATCTAATGTACTGTTGTCTGTCAGCTAATCTCTCCTGGTTTAACAATCTGAGTTTACTTCATGATGAATGAGACAGGGTGCAAATGACCTGAGTGTTTCAGCCCATAAAACAGGCTTAGGGAAATAAAACCTGCAAATTTGATCACCAGCCTTAGATTGACCACCATTGGCAATGCAGTTAGGGTTTTAAAGGAATTGTCTAAGCGTAATGTTAAGTAATGAAATTCCAATCATTTACATGTAAAGTATCATTTACCCTAAAGCAGCCTACTATATGCAAGATTTGCCATTACATAACCGAAATTTGGATAGCTCTGGATTGAAAGGTGGTGAGCTAATTGTCAGAGGACCTACTGAGGTTGAGAGTTTTATAGACTCAATTTTACAGAAAGTTTTTTAGGAGCATTAAGATGTAGTCACATTAAGCAAGAAAGGTTCCAGTTGTTAACAGCAGTAGGTCTATTGTTCAAGAAGAAATACTTTTCATGAGATTCATTATGAAAGAGAGGGGGAAAATCCTTTTTGGCATTCTGCATATAAAATCTTCTCAAAAAGACATCTGCAGCTTAAAAATATTCCACCTACTTTTACTACTACAACCTTTGTTAATTTTCTACAGTTCTCTGCTCCAGTAACTTAAAAGTCATTTCCTTAAGAAAACAGATGACAGACAACTTGAATGACTGATTACATTGTGCCATCACTTTGTTTTTCTCAGAGGCCTTGGTTTAAGAGGATGGATGTTAGTGTAAATGACAGCAAGGGGAGCTTCGCATAAGATTTCACTTCTGTTCAAAGACAGGCTAATGTAACCTCACTGCGGTGCCATCAATTTGACAAATGGACACCGCACAACCCTTTGCCTCCCACTGAAACCCGAGAGCCTGATTTACACAATATTCTCCCTGTAGATGGAAAAAGACTTCATGCTGCTAGGCTGTATAATGGGTTGATCTGATAATTCTTTGCATGTAATGAAATTTGATAATATGGAGGTGAAATGCATCTCAAAGAATGAAGCAAGCTAATGAACTTATAAAACTACACTTAAGTCTTTTAAAACCTTAATAAACAGAAAAAGGGACGTAGCTCAATCCATGTTGAGAAGACATAGCAGTTCTCATGTTTAACTCTGCAATCAGAGATACGTGGCTTTTACTTACAATGAATAAAAGATCCTAGCTCTAAGGAACACAGATCTACTCCAACAAGACAATATCATCTGCAGACCTGCTGTGCCTTATCTTCACCATCAGATTGTGCTGGTCCTCAGGTCTTTACCTCGAGAATTCTACATTACTTTATCCTGCTAAATTATTCCCATGGAAGCTCAATATTTTCACTTTAAAGATGGGAAAGAATTTATAAATACTGCCGTGTAAACTTAACAAATAGTTCATCTAGAGATTTAAACATATTGTAAACCAGCTATGACATAAAAGTCACAAAAATCAGGGCTTCATAAGAAGGATTAACTTCTGCTTTAAAGTGTTAAGTTCTTACTTATTCAAAGTATGAATGTTTAAATAAATTATTTTTAAAAGATTCTCATGGGATAGTGTATTTTGCAAGCAAGGCTGACTTTAAATCCTCTGTAGTAAAACTGTCTATTGATATTAATGCCTGCAAATAAACACCATGAATGTAAACTACAATCAGAAGCAATTTTAACACATGTAAATGTTGAATGAGGTAGAATTTTAGTGTTATATTTACTTTGCTGTTGTCACAAATAAAAAAAGCACTTATGAAAACATTTCATGCTGAAGTGAATGGATTTCAACAGCTGCTGATTTGGTGACATGGAGAACCCCAGAGGAGACATCCTGCTGAATTAACGTTTTGGAAATGTTAAAAAGAAACTTCAAACAGACCTTGTTTAGCAGGCGGTCAAAGATTTTGCTCGGTGGGGATCATGTGAAGGCTAGCAGAGCAGTCACTCAGCCATGAATCAGACTTGTCAATAGTTGCCTATTTTCTCAACAGGTGACTTAAACCGGCACACAGTCTATTTCCCCTAACATTTCTGTATGTACTTGCACACACAAAAAATCATCCTATACTTCTACTCTGGCATTATTTAGAAAGGCACAGCATGCAGGGATGGGGAAATAGTTGTTTAAAGGGCTTAAATACATCTTTTCAATGTATACTTTTGCTTTTTTCTAGCTAAAAAAATAACTAAGTTATATTTAAAATCTGCTGATTTTCAAACAAGCTTTTATCTTAAGTTAGAAATCTGGAACAGATTCAATCAAAGAATTATAGAACAGTAAAGAACCTTTGGGACAACAAAGACCAAACCCCTCATTTTACAGATGAGGAAACTGCGGGCTACAGAGATTTAAGTATTTGCCACAGGCCACATATTTATTTATTGATGTGTTAGGACTAGAACATCCATTTACTGACACTGCAGTTCAATATTAGAATTCACTATACTTATCCTTAAGAAATAAATAAGAATTAGGCTTCTTTTAGCAATGTAAAAATATTCAAGGAAGAAACCATTAAACTGGGCAAGACGGCATGGTTCAGTGTTTTTCTGATT
Source organism: Cheirogaleus medius (assembly GCA_008086735.1). Lineage (NCBI taxonomy): Eukaryota > Metazoa > Chordata > Mammalia > Primates > Cheirogaleidae > Cheirogaleus > Cheirogaleus medius. The sequence goes on from VBSM01001124.1 coordinate 22,026,096, forward strand.
TGCCATGTTTTGATTTTTTTTTTCCTTTAAACTGGCCACAGAGAGATAGAGTTAATGGAAAATTCCTTCTCCACACCACCAAGGAGTAGGGGTGGGCATGGGGGTGAGAAGAGGCCCAGTACCAAGCTTTGCTTTCAACTTTCAACATTTAGGAGTTTAGTACAAATATAGAGTACAAAAATAATGAAGCATTTCATTGTTGCTGACTCAGATCAGCATTGTAAACTGTGCCCTACAAGCTACTATTATGTCAGAAAATTACCAGGTATCCATTAAATGAGCCCAGACTGTTTTCTATTGTTCAAGGATCTTTTAGTTGTTTTGGAAAGCCTAAGTACAGAGTTCAGTGAAAGTTCTCAGAGGTGACTCCATCATCAGAGCAGCGCTCGTTACCTTAGCCAACCTCACCTATTGCTTCCATCAAAGCACAGTCATTACCAGCCAATGTTAAAATGGAATCTGAAGTTTAGTAAACACCTCCTATTGACAAGACGCTTCCTAGATAAGTACCTTGTTGAAAATACTTTCTACATGATTCAGAGTTAAAAGTTAGAGTGAAAAGTTAATGCTGATCCCATAAACATATATGCAAACCTCCCAGGGCCCAAGTTCACTAATTCTTATTAAAATTTGTCCATTAGAAGTTTAACCCTTTATATGGTATGAGGAAACAGGTACTCTCATGCAAAGGTTGATGGGAGTGTAAAAGACAGATTGGATTTATGTATCAAAATGAAAAATGTACTCATCCTTTGACCCCAGCATTCCTACATGTAGAAATTAACCCTGACGAGATAATTCAATAAGTGGGGAAAGATATATGTGCAAAGATTTTCATGGCAGCATTTTTTATGGTAGTACAAAGTTGGAAATATAAATTGGTAAGAAAATAAAGGTATATACACATACTGGCATACATGCAGCTGTTAAAAATCATATTTACTTAATATAAACCCAAGTAATATTAGCATAAGGATTGACAAATAGATTAATGGAAACAGAATAGGGAGCCTAGAAAGAGGCCCACATTTATTTGGTCATTTGATTTTCAACAAAGGAAATCCAATCATGTTAGAATAACTGAATATCCACATGGAAAAAAATAAATAAATAAGCTTCAACTGTTTCCTCATACCAACACACAAAAATTAACTTGAGGTCTACCTCATACCTAAATATAAAAGGTAAAATTATAAAGCTTTTAGATGAAAACAAAGGGGAAAATCTTTACAAAATGGGAATAGGCAAAGGTTTCTTAAAGATAATCATAAAATGAAAAACTGATAAGTTGGATTGCATTAAAATTAAAAACTGCTCATGCTCACGAAAATATATTGATAAAAAATGAATAAGGAAGCCACAGACTAAGAGAAAATATTTGCAAGAAATATATGATACAGGATTGGTACATTGGCTATATAAATAACTCCTATAACTTAATAATAAAAAGACAAACAACCTAATTTACAACGGACAAGAATTTGAAGACACTCTTCACAAAGAAAGATAAATAAATAACCAACAAACCCAGGAAAAACTACTCAACATCACTAATTATCAGGGAGCAATGATTTAAAATCTTAATGAGATATCATTACACACCCACCAGAATGGCTAAAATTAAAAGGTCAGTACCAAATGTTGGCAAGGATGTGCAACAACTGGGACTTTCATACGTCACTGGTGAAAGTGTCAAATGGTGTCTTATGTAAAACATACACCTACCCTATGACCCAGCAATTCCACTCCTAGGGATTGATTCGAGAGAAATGAAAACATGTCCATAAAAGACTTATAGAAGAATCTTCACAGCAGTTGTGTGCACGAGAATTAAAAACTAGAAATAGGTCAGGTGTCTATCAAAAGGAGAAGGAATAATAAACTGGATTTATACGATAAAATACTAGTTGGCAAACAGAAAGAAACAAACATGGATACACACAACAGAGATGAATCTCGAGAACACTTGGCTGAGTAAAAGAAGCATTACATAAAAGAACATACACTATATGAGTTCATTTCTATAAGGGTTGGAACAGTTAAAAGTAATATATGGTGGAAAAGTAAAAGGACAACGGTTGCCTTTTAAGATGATGAGGGCTGGGATTTAGCAAAAGGATAGGAAGGAACTTCTTATTGCTATGGTAATGTTTTGTATCTTGATAGAGGTTTGAGTTGCACAAACATATGATCAGAACTTGTCAACTGGCACACTTAAGATTTGTACATTTTGTTGTTTATCTCAAAGGAAAAAAAAGAAACCATAAACAAATACTGAGCTCAAGTTAATGACACCCATGCTAAAGTATTGGGGGTGGGGAGAGTATACAGATGTCTGCCTCTTTCTTTGAAAGGCAATTCAAAAAAGAGATGGATTAACAAAGAGCCACTTAAATAGAGAGATATGTGATGAACAAGTATAGTAAAATATTAAATATACAATCTAGGTGATAGATATATGGGCATTCACTATAAAATTCCCCTCCCTCGGTGTATATGGGCATGCATGATTATACTTGTTCATCTTTTTTGAGACAGGGTCTTGCTCTGTCACCCAGGCTGGAGTGCAGTGGTGTGATCATAGCTCAGTGCAGCCTTGAGCTTCTGGGTTGGGACTACAGGCACATGCCACCACCTTAGCTAATTTTTAAATTTTTTGTAGAGATGGTGTCTCACTATGTTGCCCAGGCTGGTCTCAAACTCCTGGGCTCAAGGGATCCTCTTGCCTTGGCCTTCAAAGTTGCTGGGATTACAGCCATGGGCAACCATGCCCAGCCTATTATCTTTGTAATCAATGACATTTAACTTTTAAAACATAGAATGGATGAATAATTTTCAAGTTTATGTCAAGTGTCAAAAGAAGACATAAATTAAAACTAGTTCAGTTTGATCAGTTGATTAGAATATCAAAGTTTTCCACATTAGGAGACGAGATAGGAGTAAAGCAGTAGTTGTACCACCTTCTGTTAAAAGTTTATGATATGGTTCAGAGCAAAGAATCTTTTAAAAACAACCTGTAACAACAAAACACTGTAAGCCACTTGCACTGTAATTAGAAATATCCAAATATCATGAAATATTGTCTTAAATTTTAATATGAGTTTTGTTAAAAAATAACACTTTAAGTTTTGTAGATTACTGATTTACATGCATGCAGAAGGAAAAACTAAATCTTTCTGGTTGTGTTGAGCCACCAAAATGGAGATGAACAAATCACAAGACACTGCAAAGCCCCACAGGTCATGTGTAATTAAGAACACTTCATTATATTCTCTGACTTCTTTTGTCATATATTCATATTAAAACCTAAATTGTGCTCTCAGTTATAATGTATTCTATTGGTAAAGGAAGAGTTTAGACTCTCTTGTTTGTTGGGTAATATTTTTTAAATTTCAATCGCAACAATAAATCTACTTTCTATCACATACTGTGATAGTTGGATGTAATCTAAAAATATCATACAAGGAAACTGAAATATTCAAATTAGAAGTAGGCTGGTCCCTTCAAGTAGTCTAAGAATCAAATATATTATTATATATTAAATTTGGTGATATATAGGAGAATACACTTATGTTATTCAATAATTTACAGATATTGAGTATTTATAATATTAAGTATGATTATCATAAAAACCATATAATAGATCTCAGAAGGATTTCTTCATTTTGTTAGCTGTTACAATATGCTTTTTCCTCTCAGGTATACAAATACTTAGCATCATATATCAAATAAAGTAAAAGTACTCTGCCATTTAATTGGAATTGAGAATTTTTTCAATGGTTAATGAGTACAAGAAATGGTAAAAATGTCAAAGGAAGCTTATCTGAAGCATTTACATTTTCTTCTAAGTTATGTTTAAAAACACATATCAGTTACTTTACCAAATGATTTAATTCCTTATTTAGTGCTTTCACTATCTAATGTAATATTATAGTCTTCTAGTTCTCAAATATAATGTCAGTAAAAATTCATACTTTTTCATTACTTAATTCACCTACATCATAAACTGCTAGAAGGAATAATTCACAAAGCCAAATATATATGTGCATAGTTTACGCTATTTCTTGGATTTATCTAACAAAAAATGTGACCATAAAATAACAATGATTAAAATATCTAAGGGAATATATGTAAATGAGAGTATTGTTTTATGAATATTCATCTAGGGAAGAAACAGTTGATCAATGTAGTTGTATAATTCCATTTTAGAACTGTCTTTCACAAGATTACCTACTTCAAGTGTGTGTGTTCTTTTTTCTCTCTTACACACACATATGTACACACACACAAAGCTGTCTTCTTTTATGAACACACTTTGTTCCAGACACAATAATATTACCCAGCAGACATCTCCAAATAACTTACAGTTATTTCTAAAAATCAAAGCCACCTCAAAAAGTCAGAAATTTGCTATCAAAAGAACATTTGGGGCCGGGTGCGGTGGCTCACGCCTGTAATCCTAGCATTCTGGGAGGCCGAGGCGGGTGGATCGCTCTAGGTCAGGAGTTCGAAACCAGCCTGAGCAAGAGCGAGACCCCGTCTCTACTAAAAATAGAAAGAAATTAATTGGCCAGCTAAAAATACATAGAAAAAATTAGCTGGGCATGGTGGCGCATGCCTGTAGTCCCAGCTACTTGGGAGGCTGAGGCAGAAGGATCTCTTGAGCCCAGGAGTTTGAGGTTGCTGTGAGCTAGGCTGACGCCACGGCATTCTAGCCGGGGCAACAGAGTGAGACTCTGCCTAAAAATAAATAAATAAATAACATTTGGGAAATTCTGAAGATATTTCTGAAAGCGGGAACCTAAATGTATTACTAATAAGCATGTATAGCCTCCCAAGACACTAAGATGATCACTCTGGAGAAATCTATACTTACTTAGAAGTATATGCTCTGGAATGTGTATGTATCTGTGTATTTAACTGCCACATTTGAAGGAAGTATGCTAGAATGGAAAGAACTGTATCAGGTATCACAAAGCCTGGGTTTGAGTGTCACTCTGCCATTTATAAGTTGTACAAGTTTAGATAAGGCCCTTTATTTCTTTGGGCTTCAATTTCTTCATCTTGAAATACGTGTTGATCTAGACCAGCACAGTCCAATAAAAATATAATGCAGGGTACATATGTAATTTTTATAGCCATATTTAAAAAGTAAAAAGAAACAGATGAAATTAATGTTAATAATATACTTTCTTTAACCTAATACAGTATACCCAAAATATTATTATGTTAGCATTTAATCAATAAAAAATTATTAATGAGATCTTTCACATTCTTTATGATTTTGATACTGACTTTGAAATCCAGTGTGTATGTTATGCTTTGAGCACACATCCCAATTTGGACTAACTGTGTTTCAAAGTCTCAATAGCTACATGTGGCCAATGGTTAATGTATTGGACAGTATAGATCTAGACAGCTGCTAACAGTCCTTTTAATTCTAAAAATTATACTATTATTTTATTGTCAAAATTAATATACTAATAGAATTATTGTAAAATTCAGCACAAGCATATGAAAATCATAGATCAAATGTTTCCATGGAACATCTACTTTCATAAGGAAAGGTTCATTAATTTCTTATCTGGCATTTTAAAATTCTAGATGATTTTTTTCTAACACTGAACAATCATTAAAAAGCAAAGAACTGGCAATTATCTTCTGAACTCAACCCCACAAAGAGTGGATTACTTCATCTATTAAATTGGCTTAAGTCTATTAAAAAATTGCCAAGTCCCCACTTCATATTATATGATGCAGATTTGGCTTTAATCTGAAGCTTTAGATTTTCATGTAATCACAAGAATCATAAGACTGGTTTCAAAATGGATAAACATCCAAAATTACTGCTATACCAATCAAGCTTATTTAATTTCTTCTGTTTCATTTAATCTAAATTATTAGAACTACTAAAGGATTTTATATTAGTGAACCACACACAAGCAAACCAATATTCGATAATAGATATCATTATCAATTCTTGGCAACTTATTACTGGGAAAGGCCATGTTCATTAAAACAGGTGATATAAAGATGATATTCAGGTTCTAATTGAGAAAAATGTACAAATCATTAGCTATGAAGTATCCCTTAATAATTTAAAGACTGGAGTAGACCTTACTTACATCACAGAACAACCTTTCAAGTACCAATTATACTCGCAACAGATCCCCTGCAAGTTATTTATCTCCAGGTACAATTATACATCATCTCAACTAGCTTATGAGTTGTTATACCAAACCTCACAGAAATTATATAAATGTTCTCTCTGATATTACCATAATCTTTTGAATCTTCTTTCCCCCTCAAATTTATAATAGAATAATAATAGCACACTCAAGTATTTCTGTATCATTATAATTATTATATAACAGAATTCTTATATTTTAAAAAAGAAATGAATAAAACATCCCACATGCTTTGTCAAAATAGAAAAGGTGTTGCTGCAAATCTCTACAATTTGATTCAACATTACACACAGTGAAAGCTGGTGATGCTAACACAAATTTATAAGTGGCAACATAAAATACTGATTCTTCCATGACTATCAGAAGACACGCTGCGCTTGTAAATCCGCCAATAAGATAAAATCATGTCATTTGAAGTTAACTTTTTGTATGATTTATATTATTTAAGGAACATGTAGTAGAGTCGGCCTGCCACATAATGCTACCTTATTTCTCGAAGAAAAAAGGTAAACATCATCGCTATGCTGTTGTCACCTATAATTCCTCCAGGCAATTATCTATTACATTTTAGAGGTCGGTGAAGAAGGTAATAAAGGCAGAGTCAGTAAAACTCTTAATCTTGTATGACCCATGCCTAGCACACTGTCTGACATTTAGAAGACATTCCATATCTGTCGAATGAACGGCCATAAAGCATATGTACACAATACAGTCTATGTGTGTGTATACACTGTGGCCTGCATTGATTCCATAGACAGATAGATAGATTCAATAAATAAATAAATACATACACTATACATATACTATGTACACGTTTACTTTTTTTGTGGCTAGAGAAATGTGTTAGTAAGAATTTTTTACACCTGATTCGAAAGTCTAAATCTTAGTTCTCCACTAGGGTAACATCAAAACTCAAGTCTTTTTCCTGCTCTCAACATTTTGCATGTCATTCACTCATCAAATATTTGTGTAACTGGCACTATGACAGGAACGGAGCTGATACAAAAAGACAACCATGGAGACAAATACATAGACTAATACATATTTTGTAAACAAAGGAATTGCTATTTGGGGAGATTAAGAAATTTGCCCAAGGCAACCCAGTCAGTGAGTACAAGAACCAAGTGTCAAACCCTGATCTATATGTTTTCCAACTACCCCATGAAACATAAGTCTGGAGCTGGTAAGGGAGTGTGATGGTTAATTTTATGGGTCAACTAGACTAGGCTATGGGTGTCCAGTTGCTTGGTCCAACACTAGTCTAGATGTTCCTTAAAGGTACCCTGTAGATGTGATTAACATTTATGATCAGTTGACTAATAAAGTAGATTAATCTTCATAATGTGGAGGGGGGGGGCTAATCCAATCAGTTGAAGAGCAAAAACTGAGAATTCCTAAAGAATAAGGAATTCTGCCTTAAGACCGTAACATAGAAACCATGCCTGAGTTCCATCCTGCTGGTCTGCTGTACAGACTCAGCTGCAACATCAACTCTGCCTGTTTCCAGCCTGCTTACCTGCACTATAGATTTTGGACTTGCCAGCCCATACAATCATGTGCACAAATTATTTAAAATCAGTCTCTCCCTGTCACTCATTCTCTCAATACATATATATCCTATTAGTTTTGTTTCTCTGGAGAACCCTCCCCCCTTCTTTTTTTTCAGGTTGTAAAAGAATATTTAATGGTGCAGAAATATATTTAGGAAATACTTTCAGTGAAAACAGTGTGCCCAAATTTGCATATAAAAATGACTAGAAGGATATACCCAAAATGTGAATAGTAATAATCATCTATTAGTTGTGAGATCATGTGTAGGTTTTATTTTCTTCTTTGTCCTTTTTTTGTAACTGGCAAAGAGCAATTTTGATTCAACCTCCAACACTTGCATTTGTAATGCTTCCAAGATATCTTCTAGCCGTTTTAAAGACTTTTCCATTTCAACTCTGCTTTCAAGATTAAAAAGCTCTTTATCTTCTGACACAATTTGCTTTTCAGAGGACCCTAAAATATAACTTTCAATGGCTTCAACACTGAGGCAAAACAAGTCCCTCTTATAATATGATACAGGGTATCACAGCTAAATACAGAGGTTGGGAAGGCATCAAAATGTGTGCAAAAGTGCAATACATGGAAGTGGACAGGGCCCCAAAGAAACCAAGATACCAAGGATAAAGGCTTAGTTATTACAGCATTCAAGGGACCAGCAGAAGACAAAGAACCAAAGAGAAGACATAAGTCACTCAAGGCTAAACAAAGTTTCATGAAAGAGGGAAGCAATCCTGCAATAAGGTTGAGTAGAATGAGGGCTGAATATGGGCCCTTGTGTTTGGCAGTTAGTAGGACGATGGTGACTATGACCAGGGTAGTTGCAATAGTGACTGGGATGGAGATCACATTGTATTTGCTGTATTGTCTACCTCTGAATAAGAGGTGAGAAAGTGGGAAAAGTTTGGCACTGAAGGAAAGGAAGAATATAATAGCTCAAAAAGGAAGTAACAGTGAAGGTGGAAGACTGTTGGAGTTAAGGGACATTTGTAAGTTAAAGGAAAGGAACCACTGGAGAAAAAGATAATGGTAGATGGCAACTCCTGGGAAACCAAGGCCCAGAAGTAGAATATTCCAGAAGATGGGCTCTAGACCACAGGGGTAAGGAAAAACTCTGATCACAAGTGAAACAGCTCTAAAACAAGCAATATAGTCAAGAGATTGGTGCTCTCCTGGATTGCTCTGAAGCTGGGGCTGTGTCCCTTTAGTTTATCCTTTCTCAGGGAATTCAGAGGTGAGGTCATCACTGAGAGTCCGTATTAAATAATATATATGTGTCTAGTACTGTATGGGATTCAAAAAAGCACAAAACCCATTCTCTGCCAGTATGCCTGTCCAGCTAATATGACCTACTATATATTTAGTTGTTAAACAAACAAAAGGTCTTAACCGTTCCTATGTAAAAGTCCCTTAGGCATCCGAGGGTCACTGGTTCCAGAACCCCCCACAGGTACCAAAATCTGCAGATGCCCAAGTCCCTTACATAAAATGACATAGTACTTGCATATAACCTATGCACATCCTCCTGTATACTTTAAATCATCTCTAGATTACTTATAATACCTAATACAATGCAAACACATCACTTCATTGGTGCAAGTTTTGCTTTTTGGAACTTTGTGAAATTTTTTTTTCCAAATATTTTTGATCCACAGTTGTTTGAATTCATGGATGCAGAACCCATGGATATGGAGGACTGATTGTAGTTAAATTATTCCTAGTATTAAGTTACACAGTATACTGTGGGAAACCTTTAACAAAATATGCTCATTTCTGCCAGTGACTAGTGAAAAAAACTATTGGTCCTCTGTTTTTCACCATTTATATAAAAATTTTTAATAGAAGCTTGAAAATGAGATTTTTGATAAACAGGTTAGTTATATTTTCAATTATAAAAATAACTATATGATCTTAGTGGCAACAAGAAGAGACTGATATTATAATATATGCCCATGATAATATAGCACAGTATATTTTAATCTTATTATGTTCAAATGTTTAGAGGGCTAAACTTGAGACTAGTGATGTGATCAGTAAGTCTTCTCTTTTATTATTTTCTTACCTTTGACTATTAAAGTGGTTATACAAATAACATGTAATGATTTTTTCCTTAAAACATAAAGGAATTTGCACAATTTTCTCACATTCTACTAAACAAGGAGATGAGTGGTTACGGGCTAAAATCTTTAAGTTCAATGATGCATTAACTAAACCAAAAAGACAATTTTACTCATTTCAAAATGTTTTATTATAACAGCAGTCTTCAAAGGCAAACACAAAAGACTGTACTATGCTTAGATTTTAAAACATAAATAACCAATTTAATGCATCACTAATGATGTACAATAGATGTCTTCTGTAGTACCAATTCAAATAAGAGACTGATGTAATCTGCCAGATACTTCAAAGTAACTAATTTGGTAATAAGAAAACACTTCTTTTGTGCAAACTTTCCTACTAAAAAAGTTGCAGAAACTCTCCCAGACGAATATTTACTAAATAAAAGTATTAAACCCTCATTAAAATGTTATTTAATAAGAAAAAGAGAACCATATACTTTAGGTCTTCAAAATTTATCTTGAGTAACATTAGGCTTTTAAATGGAAATGCATCTCTATACAAAGAAAACAGATATTAATGGAAAAATATGATTTATTTTAGAATTGCATATTTATATTCAATGTCTTAAAATTTTAAATATCTATTACATTTGTTACTATTATGTTATACACCCTATACACACACTCCAGATGCCTTATCTATTAAAGTATACTAGTACATTTCACTTCTCTATAAATCTTCCTCAGCATGTATAAGTAAAACATTTCCCGGACTCTGAACTTCCAAAGGTAAAAGCTTAGGTCAGAGTTTCCTGAGCATATTCTATTATGATGTTTAACATGTTTTTCTAGGGAAAGAACCTTAGATTTCTCTTTGCTTTTGTTCTCCCTTACCTATCTCGGAATTTACAATTTTGGCTTCAATGGGGGAAAAAAGTATAAAATTCAACATGTATTTCCAAAAGCATGTTTAATAAGATTATTGTTCTTAGGCCAAGACCATTTGTTAATTTGTCTTTTGGTTCACAAATGCCAACCAAAATATAAACGTAAATTAAAGCATTTTCAATGATCTGTTGTTTCTTCTCCAGGAGCAGCTAATCCTGAGAAAGTACCTTTTATTCCACAAAGGAACAAGAAAGGAGTTTCCATTTCTATTGGCCACTTGGGGGGAGAGGATGTGTGTCCAGAAGTGAGACACTGGAGACGCTTCTTACGGATCCTTCCAGTGGTATTCAAAAGACCCAGAATCTAAATTACCTAATTTGTGCAAAACATTTTCTAAAATTAGAATTTTTTTATGGGTAGTAATTGAGGGGCAGAACTAACACCTATGAAGTTACAGTAGGATTTTCCTTTGTTGCATAATATTTTAGGATATATGTCCCAATTAAAGAGAAAATTAAATGATTTGAGCTATTTATAATAAATATTACCAATAGAGCATTATGACATCTATTCCACAGAATTGTAGAAGAGCCAGAAAAAAGATATTCCTCAAATGAATTTGCTTACTCATTTCTTGCTTAATATAACAGTTGTATATTAACAGTTGTATGCCCTACACCACAGTACATTAGCTATGATAGCCTTGCATGCTTACAAATTTTCATGGCTTCCCTTGACCCACTGGATGGAATTCAAATTCTTTGTCCTCGTCTCCAAGATGCTTCATGTTCTGACCTCTATCTTGCCTTCTAACCCTTGTTCCCGCTAATATCCAAAGATCAACACTATACTTCGACCAAAGGGGCCTGTCAAATACATGAGCCTTGCCCCTCTCCTCTCTGTACCTGGGCCCATGCTAGCGCCACTGCCTGCTGGACTTTTCACTAAATGCCTTTTTTTCTCTATAGCCTAGAGGGAGACCTGGTTCATCCTTCAAAGTCCACTTCTGCATAAAATCTTCTTAGAGTCATTCCTGCTCCATCCCTAAAATTCCTTGAACATTTTGCTTATATTTCTCATAGGCCAGTTATTTGTCATTTGTATCAGAGGTTTTCTTCTAATCATAATGATTAATTCTTAGGGGCAGCATCCATTTTCCATACACAACTTTAAATCCGTATACCCACATATCGTCACACTGTCTTACATGCAGCAGCCAGTCAGTAAAGGTTTATTGAATGACCTCACTTTTATGTTATCATAATATTTTACTCTGGATTTATTCTTATTAAGCAGTCACTGTAGAAACCAGTGGAAAAACTATGACTGCCTATACTCTCCTTTCAAAAGCAAATAATAGAAATAATTATTTTCAATTAGAAATTTGATTGGAAGTAAGAGTGGAGATCAGCCTAATTCATAAAAGGAGACAGTAGAAGCCCCTAATAATACTGATGTCAGGAACTAAGCAAAAGGCCTGAATGATAGGTTTCCTTATGACTATGAAAAAGATATACCGCATAGTGAAGTGTACATGGGAGATATCACTTGGCATAAAACAAAAATGAATACATGGGACACTGAAGTGCTTAATAATGAAGTTTTGCTGAATATATTTTTTACTACCCTATTTAAGTGGTCAAATTTTAAAACCTCCAAATCAGTGATGCTTAAAGTAATAGCAAGGCTCATTTCCTTGGATTCTCTGTTGGGAGTTCTATCATCTACATAAATTAAGAGGCCTGAAATGGAAGAATTAAAAAGATAGTGTTTCTTTTCTGGAATTGACTTAAACAGTGAATCACAATTTGAAAATTACTCATCTAAAACAACAGCAAAACACCCTAACACCTTGCTTCTTGTTTAAAAATCAACAATACTCCTTTTCTTATTTTGGCACAGAAGGATACTGAATAAACATTTGTTGAATGGATGAATAAATGACTAGCTGCTTTTTAAAATTAGAATATTTCATAAAAGCACTCTGACAAGTGATGTAATGCTAATAATATCTGAGCACGTACTTCAGGGGAAGAAACTGAAAATTTGTCTCTTGGCTGAGATTTGAGAAATGTTCCCCCCAATTTTATACTGTTTCTGGCTCTGTAGAATAACACCTCCAGGGAAATTCTATTTCTCTTTGACAGTACTGGTGGGCTTACCAACCTTAGGGTGGGAATCAGTTTCTATTACAATGAAAGCATTCTATTAGAATGCTGCCCTCCAAACATATGTGGAGATAAAAGGACAAAGTAAAAGACATACGAAGAGAAGGAAAATTGCTACTAATGTTAATATTAAGATGAAAACAGACCATTATTTGGTGACCCTACTAAAGAAAATCTTTGAATAGCACACTTTGCAAATGCTATTTTGTCTCAGGCTATTTTTATGCATATTCCAAGTCCCATATAATTAATAAGACCTCTAGAAACTTTTCATATTCACAAAAGCCCAGAGGGGAAAGCAACCTACACAGTGACAGCTGTTAGTTTTAAAATGCCTTCTATTTTTTTTTCCTTTTATTTCATCATATAATGGGGGTACAAATATTGTTAGAAAATGCCTTCTATTAATACTAGCTCCCTACCAGTTACTACCAGATATAGTGGCTTACCTAAAATGGAGTTAAGAATTTAGCACAGAGGTCTTCAATAGTTAGCATTTCCCAAAGACTTTTGGGTCAAAATTGTCAGTGATTACAGTAATTTTCTCTACAGTATTTTATGGAAAAGAAATACTAAGTGTCCCAAAATATTCATATTGCTACCAAAAAAAATTAACACAAGGTATATCTTCATCCCTATTTTATTTTACAGACTTTAGGGATTACATAGAATATATATTTCAAATGTATAGAGTTTGAATTTTTCAAAATGATGGTTTTAAGAAGATACCACTTAGGAAGAAGTAACAACGCAGGGTTGAGAGCCCAACTGTTTTGTCTCTCTTCAGCAGCTTACTTTTGCCACCTAGTGGGGGAGGCAGTTTCACAGTTTGGTTTTGTGTTTTGTAAAGGATTGTCTCCTTTATGACCTAAGAGTAAGGATCAGCTTCTTATTAGAAAATAATCAAACATACACTTTTTTCATAGTAAGGATCGTAGACAGATTTTTTTTATAGCCTTAAGTAATTTCTCCAAATTGGTCTGTTCCATGTCTATTGGTTTTCTTTTAAGCAGTTTGTTTTCACTATAATGATTAACCTAGAGAATTCAAGGTAAAAATAAAACTATTCTGTACACATTTATAATTTGTAACTCTTTGGGAAAAAATTAGGCCTTTTCATGGTTTCTAATTATTCTCCAACCCCTTACCCTGTAGTATCTCACAAGATCTATGTTTTTGGCTCATTCCTGTTTTTTACACTTAGGGGGGGACCAAGTATAATTTCTCATTGTGCCTCTAATCTCAAATCTTCAGTTACCTACTGAATATCACCTCTGCCACTGACATTTAATATGTCAAAATCCTAGGTCATCATCCTCCAAAACAACAAGGGAATGGGCTTTCCTTTTGAGCCAGTGTGGCAGGCTTAATCAGAGCTGGAGGGCAGCCCAGGGCTAAAAACAGCAGCAGAGATTGCTTTTTAAGTATGTAAAAATTAATGAAACAAGTTAAGCAAAAGGAACAATCAGAAGTCGGGATCAGTTTACTGGGCTGGGCAGGAGGAAATATGATGATCAAGAGTTAGGGTAGAGCAATAATAATTAACAGGAATTGAGGTCAGGAACATGGGAAATTTGAGGCAGGCCACAAAGCTAACATTAAGAAAACAGGAACTCAGAAGTAAGAGAGATTGGAGAGCACACTACAGCTCATGTCCTGAAGCTTGACGTACATGCAAGCGTTAAGGGACCCACCCCCAACCAGAGACATGGAAGTCTTAGCCCTAAACACACACAGTGATAACTGTTTTTCTGCTCTTTCTCCAAATTATAAAAAGCCCCCAGTTCCCATGGAGTCTGCTGGAGAATTTCTTAAAGTTCCTGACCCAAATAAATTATTGCTTACCAAAATTTCCATTATCATGAATGTCATTATAATCAAAGCTTAGAAAACTACTTTTTAGCAGCTTTATTGAGATACGATTTAAATACCATAAAGTTCTTCCATTATGAGTAGTTTTAGTACAGTAAGAAAGTTATGCAAATGTCACCATGATCCAGTCTTAGAACATTTCCATCAGCACAAAAAGTTCCCCTGTGCCCACTGGCAGTTAGTCCCTCTCCCAGTCCCAGTCCAAAGCAACCACTGATCTGCTTTCTGCCTCTGTAGATACAGGCATATCTCAGAGATATCACAGGTTTGGTTCCAGATCGCTGCAATAAAGTGAATACTGCAATAAAGTGAGACAAATTTTTTTGTTTCCCAGTGCATAGAAAAGTTATGTTTACCTTATACTGTAGTCTAGGAAGTGTGCAACCACATTGTGTCTAAAAACAATACATACTTTAGTTAAAAAATACTTTATTACTAAAAAATGCTAACAATTATTTGAGCCTTCAGCAAGGTATATAATCTTTTTGCTGGTGGAGGGTCTTGCCTTGATGTTGGTGGCTACTGGCTGATCAGAGGTTGCCGAAGACTGGAGTGGCTGTGGCAATTTCTTCAAATAAGACAATGATGAAACTTGCCATATCAATTGATTCTTCCTTTCACAAAAGATTTCTCTATAGCCCATGATGCTATTTAATAATAGCCTCTTAGCCACAGAACTTCTTGCAAAATTGGAGTCAGTCCTCTCAAACCCTGCCACTGCTTTATCAACTAAGTTTATATAATATTCTAAATCCTTTGTTGTCATTTCAACAATGTTCCCAGCATCTTCAATAGATTCCACCTCAAGAAACCACTGATCAACACCTAAGTGGACATATAGGAATAACATTTATCGGGTGTCAGGCAGGTGGGGGTGGGGCAAGGGGATGGGTATATACATACATAATGAATGGGATGCGCACCATCTGGGGGATGGACACGCTTGAAGCTCTGACTCGAAGGGGGCCAAGGGTAATATACATAACCTTAACATTTGTACCCCCATAATATGCTGAAATAAAAAAAAAGAAGAACCAGATCTCCCCGTGGGGGGGGGATCACTTTATTTGCTCATCCATAAGAAGCAACTCCTCACTTGTTTGATCATGAGATTGCAGCAATTCAGTTCCATCTTCAGCTCCATTTATAATTCTAGTTCTATTGCTATTTGTACCACATGTGCAGTTACTTCCTCCACTGAAGTTCTGCACCCCTTGTAGTCATCCATGAGGGTTGCAATCAACTTCTTCCAAATTCCTGTTAATGTTGATATTTTGACCTCCTCCCATGAACCATAAATATTGTTAGTGGAATCTGGAATGGTGAATCCTTTCCAGAAGGTTTTCAATGTACTTGCCCAGATCTATCAGAAGAATCACTATCTATGGGAGCCATTGCCTTCCAAAAATATATTTCCTAAATAATAAAACGTGAAAGTCAAAATTACTCCTTGATCCATAGGCTGCAGAATAAGTGCTGTGTTAGCAGGCATGAAAACAACATTAATCTCCTTATACATCTCCATCAGAGCTCTTGGGTAACCAGGTGCATTGTCAATGAGCTGTAATATTTTGAAAAGAAACTTCTGAATAGGTCAAAATGGTGGGCTTAAAATATTCAGTAAACCATGCTGCATACAGATGTGCTGTCATCCAAGCGTTGCAGTTCCGTTTTTAGAGCACAGGCAGTGTAGATTATCAAAGTTCTAGAATTCTCAAAATGGTAAATGAGCATCGGCTTAAAGTTAAAGTCACCAGCTCATTAGCCACTAACAAGAGAGTCAGCTTGTCCTTTGAAGCTTTGAAGTCAGGCATTGACTTCTTTCTAGCAATGCAAGTCCTAGATGGCATCTTCTTCCAATAGAAGGCAGTTTCATCAGCATTGAAAAATATGTTTAGTGTAGCCACCTTCTAGTGTAGCCACTTTCATCAATTATCTTAGCTAGATCTTCTTGATAACTTGTTGCAACTTCTCCATCAGCACTTGCTGCTTCACTTTTATGTCATAGAGATGGCTTCTTTCCTTAAACCTCATGAATTAACCTCTGCTAGCTTCAAACTTTCTTCTGCAGCTTCCTTTAATTAGGGCCTTCCTCTGGATTAGGCTTTGGCTTGAGAGAATGTTGTGGCTGGTTTGATCTATCCAGATCACTCAAACTTTCTGCGTATCAGCAAAAAGGCTGTTTTGCTTTCTTAGTATTTGTGTGTTCACTGGAGGAACACTTTTAATTTCTTTCAAGAACTTTCATTTGCATTCACAACTTGGCAATTTGGTGCAAGAGGTCTATCATAGCTTTTGACATCCCTTCCTCACTAAGCTTAATCATTTCTATCTTTTGATTTAAAGTGAGAGATGTGCGACTCTTTAGTTGACCACTTAGAAGCCATTGTAGGGTTATTGGCCTAATTTCAATATTGTGTCTCAGAGAATAGAGAGGCCCAAGGAGAGGGAGAGAGACCAGGGAACGGCCAGTGAATGGAGCAGTTTATTAAGTTCACCATACTATATGGACATGGTTCATGGTACCTCAAAACAACTACAATAGTAATAGCAAAGATCCCTGATCACAGATTACTAAAACAGACATGATAATGACAAAGTTTGAAATATTGTGAGAATTACCAAAATGTGACAGAGTCAAGAAGTGTGCACATGCTGTTGGGAAAATGGTGTCGTCAGAATTGTTGGACACAGGACTGTCACAAACCTCCAAATTGAAAAAAACCCAATATCTGTGAAGTGCCATAAAATGAGGTATGCCTATAATTTGTCTTTTCTGGAAATTTCATATAAATGGAATCATACAATATGTGATCTTTTGTGTCTAGTGTTTTCACATAGCATGTTTTCGAGATTCATCATGGCATATCGTGGATGCAGTCATAGTAGTTCAGTTGTTCATTCCTTTTTGTTTATGAATTGTATTCCATTGTATGGATATACAACATTTTATTTATCCATTAACCAGTTAGTGGGCATTTGAATTTATTCCTGGGTTTTGGCTACTGTGAATAATGCTGCTATTAATATTCACATACAAGTCTTTGTGGGAACACATGTTCATTTTTCTTGGGCAGATACCTAAGAGTGGAACTGCTAGATCTTGTGGTAAATTTATGTTTAACTTTTTAAGAAACTGCCAAATTGTTTCCCAAAGAGGCTGTACATCCCCATCAGCAATCTATAAAGTCCTAGTCTCTCCATATTCTTGCCAACATTTGTTATTATTAATATCTACCTTTTTGAGTATAGCCATGTTAGTGGGTGTGAAGTGGTTTCTTATTGTGGTTTTACTTTGCATTTCCCTGATGGCTAATGACATTGAGCATTTTCTCAGGTGCTTACTAGCCAATTGTACATTTTTTTGGTGAACTATCTATTCATATTATTTATCCATTTTAATTGAGTTGCCTTCTAATTATTGAATTATAGGAACTCTTTATATATCCTAGATACAATTCATTTATCAAATGTATAATTTGTAAATATTTTCCAATCAGTGGCTTGTCATTTTTTGAATTTTAAAATATTTTTATATGAATTCTAAAAATAGAGACAGACATCAGTAGTTGACAGAGGATAAGGGAAGTGACTAAAAAGGGGAACAGAGGAATATTTTGGGTGATGCAACTGTTTTCTGTACTGATTGGTTATGAAAGTATGCATTTATCAAAAGCCACAGAATGGACACTAAAAAGAACGATATAATGTAAATTATAACTTTTTCTTTTTAGAAAAAGAGAAAGACACTGAAAAGACAGGAGCCAAACATTTACTTTATGTAAAAAAAAAAATAGGGTATATGGTTTTTTTCTCTCATAGACAGTAAAAACAATTATTGGGGATTTAAAGCAAAGAACAATAAGATGAGAGATATCTTCAATATACAAAATGTTTTAAAATTTCTTTAAGAATAATATGCTCATACAGAGTAAATATTTCTTTTTGTATTTGACTTGATAATTTGAGTTAGAATTTTTCTCTGGGAATAAAAGTATTAGAAATGCTTATTTTTAAGTTTCATAAAATTCTTAGGTAGTAAGCAAGGCATTAGAACAATAGAGGGCTCTACAGCTAGTTCCACAAGGAATTTTACAGATCTTTCATAGAAAAGTATATTTGTTTACAGTAAATAAAATATTTGGACAAAGAGCCAAATCTTCTTAAAATACAAAAAATTGAAATGTATAATAGCGTAGTACCTATAAACTACACATTTAGCTTAAACAGAATCTAGTTGTTTATAAGAGCTAATTTCAAAATACACATATATGAATTTACACAACTGGTGTTTAGAAGCACTTTAAAATGCTCGTAAACTAAAAAGTTAAGCAACTTTTACAGTTTAGAGTGGCAGCAGGTGGACTGGCAGTGTCTGAGTGGACAGGCAGCTTTGCTGGTAACTGCCAACTGCAGTGGGCCAACAATGAGAAGCTGCCGTCTGGGTTTCTTTCCCTTTGGCTATTTATGGTGTAGGTGCATAAGATGCTCTGTGTTAGCCAGGTGCAAGAGGTGCTCTACTGGAAGCCTGAAAAAGTGAAGACTCTAAAGGCATACAGAGTTGTGCTTACTTTAAGGCAGCAGTGCTAATCCGGCGGGAGGCGGGGGGGGGGGTTAAGGCACTTCTTTCTTGGTTTAGATTTGGCTTTCATCAGTTATCATTCTCCTCCTTCTCTTCCCTCTTTTCCTCTTTAAGCATTTTCAGGCATTTACTAACTAAAATCTTTTTTGGTAATATACATGCAAGAAACTGAAAAGTTTCTAATTCCTCTGCAGTATTTGCCAAATCACTTTAAGTCAGGGCTCTCTTTTCCTTTTTACTGCCATGTCTGCAGGAATAGGTAGTTAGATATTGAACAAAGGGTTCTGTGGCCTTGGCCATGAGCACCAGCGCCTCCTGCTTGATGCTTGAAACCTCGGGGGACCTCTTCACTATGACCAGGATGTGGGACAGGGGCAGTGAGAGGAGAGGGTGCTCCTCACACATGTCTTTGCCCACAACCACGTGTGCCATCTTTCCGCCCTCCCACACAGGTGGCAGGTGGTGGGCCCCACCGTGAGATGGCTCTGTTTTCATTTTCTTAATGGTGTCTTTGATGCACAAAACTTTTAAATTTTGATGGAGTCCAACTTACCAATTTCTTCTTTTATGGATCATGGTTGGTGGTGTATTTAAGAACTTTTTGCCTAACCCAAGATCATGAAAATTCCTCCTATAGTTTTTGGAAGTTTTGTAGTTTTAGATTTTACATTTAAGTCTATTAATTATTTTGAGCTAATTTTTTAATATTGGGGGACACATTGAATATCAGTTTTGTTGGCAAGTAGATAGATATTCTTTGGATTTCATAATAGTTATAGAATATGATAAAATGGAATTCTGTCAATCTATAAAATGGAATTTCTGGCAGGTATGGTTTGGGAGAGAAATGTGAGAACAATAAGTGTCTGATATGTTAGGTGCAAACAAGAATAGCAAATAGTCAGGAGCCTATGTCAAGGGTCAGTTAAGCACGATCAGAGAGTACAAAAGTATCTGTAGGCCAAGACATCCCAACAAGGCAAACCCTAGGTTAAGTAACCAGAGGTCAGAGCTCAAATTAAGTAGATAGGATCAGCCAAACAGATAGTCAGGAAATTCTGGGTAAGGATCCCAGCAAACAGTCGTCTAAGAAGCAGAAATGCAACAATGGCAAGGAGACTGACCAACAGGCAACCTGTTCCGTGAGCTGAAAATTTTCTTATATGCTTCCTATTATGGCAGGAACCTATGTGAAGGTGTGACCTCTCTCTGCAGGTAAGTTTAGGTGAACCAAGGTTGGTGGTGTATTTAAGAACTTTTTGCCTAACCCAAGATCATGAAAATTCCTCCTATAGTTTTTTTGGAAGTTTTGCAGTTTTAGATTTTACATTTAAGTCTATTAATTATTTTGAGCTAATTTTTGTTTATGGTATGAAATAAGGGTCTAAAGTAATCTTTTTCATATGAATATTTAATTTTCTCAGTACCATTTGTTGAAAAGACCATCCTTTCTCCATTGAATTTCCTTGCCACTTTTGATAAAAATTGATCACAGGTAAACATAAAGGTTCATTTCTGGACTCTCAATTCTGTTCCATTGACCTACATGTCTATCCTTATGCCATTAACTAGAATAGTTAATGAGTAGTGTAAGTCTCCCAATTTTCTTATTCCTTTTCAAAACTGTTTTATCTATTCTGGGCTCTTTGCATTTCCATGTAAATTTTCATACACTTGATCTTAGCCAAAAGGCCAAGAAACAGTCCATATAAATGTTAGGATCAGCCCATCAATTTCTAACCCAAAAAGCCTGCTGGGATTTTGACAGGGATTGTATTGAATCTATAAGCCAACTTGGGAAAAACTGTGAACTTAACAATAAGGAGTCTTCTAATTCATGAACATTGAATGCTTCTCATATATTTAGATCACTTTAAATTTCTCTCAGCAATATTTTATAGTTTTCCACATACAAGTCTTGCACCTCTGTGTTTAAATTGATGTCTAAGTATTTTATTCTTTTTGATGCTATTGTGAATGAAATAGTCTTAATTTCACTTTTGGATTATTTATTTCTAGTATATAGAAATACAATTGATTTTTGTGTATCCATGTGTAGATTGTATCCTGTCTGTAACTTTACTGAACTTGTTTATTAGTTCTAACAGGGTTTGTATGTAAGTGTGTCTATTTCTTAGGATTTTCTACACATAGGATCGTATCATCTGCAATACAGTTTTGTTTCTTCCTTTCCAAGCTACATGTCTTTTATTTCTTTTTCCTTTTTTATTCTTTGCCAACATTATTACATTACCTACAATCTCTAGCACAATGTTGAATAGTAATGAGAGTAGACATCATGCTTTGTTCCTAATCTTAGGGGGAAAGCATGCAGTCTTTTACCATCAAGACAACATTAGTTTTAGAGTTTTTGGAGACACTCTCTATCAAGTTAAGGAAATTCCTTTCTATTCCTAGATTGTCCAGAGTTTTAAATTAGGAATGGATGTTGGATTTTGTCAATGTTTTTTCTACTGAGCATCATCATCATGTAGGTCATCACCGTTAGTAATATAGTATATACAGTAATTAATTTTCAGATGTTAATCTAACCTTAATAAGTGTTTAATCTTTTTTATATGTTGCTTGATGTTGTCACATGGTTTCCAAGGTTCTGTTCACTTTTTTCATTCTTTTTTCTCTCCATTATTCCAACTGGATAATTTTTGATCTACCTTGAAGTCGAGTTCTTTCCTTCTGCCATTTCAAATCTGTTTTTGAGCCATTCTAGTGAATTTTTCATTTCAGTTATTGTACTTTTCAACTCCAGAATTTCCATTTGACTTTTTAACGATTTCTAGCTCCTCATTGAGATTCTCTATTTGTTGAGCATTTGTTATACTTTCCTTTAATTCTTTAAGCATGATTTCCTTTAATTCCTTGAACATATTTATTATAGTTGCTTTGAAGTCTTTGGTAAGTCCAACATTTAGGCCCACTCAGAAACAATTTCCACTGACTGTTTTTTTCCCCTGAGTATTGGTCACCCTTTTTTTCTTTTACATATCTTGTATTTTTTTTTTTTTATTGAAAACTGTAATTGTAGATGTGATATTGTAGTAACTCTGGATTTGGATGTTCTCCCCTCAGGGTTGTTGTTCTGTTGTTTTCTTGTTTATTTATCAACTTGCCTGGACTAAATCTGTGGACTTCAACTCCCTCACAGTGCATGGCTACTTGTATCTCTACTCAATTTTTTAAAACTTATTTTTGTTTTTATTTTTAAACCTGGTTTCCTAGGAGTCACTCATGTGTCTACACAGCTTGGTGTTCGTTCAGCCAATACTTGTTGGTTATGTTCAAACACCCTTAGCCAGTAAAGCTTCTACCCCCTACCTATGGATCTGCGTTTGGGTTCGGCAACACGTTACAAGTTCAGGCAGTTTTCAAGTATGCCCTGGCATTTATTAATACTTTCTGCTAGGCCCTCTTGTGTCTCCTCTGCATATGTGCAGAATTTCACAGTTTGCCATAGGGTATAGCTAGCTTGAGCCCTCTCTGATGTTTCCTGAATGTGTTTAAAGTACTTTGGTGAGTTTATCAAGGCCTCCTATCATGTGCCATTTCCCAAATCTCCCTGATAAATTTCTGGCTCATCTGCTGGTCCATTGCTGGCCCCAACCAAGAAAGTAACATCAAGCTTACTGAGCTGCTGGCTAGCCTTTCTTGTTTGTTTGCTACTGAGATGTCTACTGTTACTTACAAAACTGATGGGCACAGGCTTTTCACATTCCACTTCGTATCAAAGAAGGCCATTCCTTCAATGAAACTGCTGATTTTCGTGACTTTCCTTGCCCTTGTAGAACTACTGTGCTGAGTCTGGAGGTGGGGGATGGGAGCATCCCCAGGCAGGAACACCACAAAATCCTATTTTTCTTACCTGGAGTTCTGTAGTTATTTCTATGAATAAATGCTTCTCAATTTGTTGAATGTCTTTTATCAATTTTCAGAGTCCTAAAATTGCTGTTTTCAACAATTTTGTCCAGTACTATTGTTACTTTTGGAAAGAAGATTTGCCCAGCTCTCACTCTGCCCTTTTGGTAGTCTGCCTTTACAGCTATTTTTAATTGCTCTTTTTCATTCTTTCATGCTAAGCTGGTCACCAAGGCCTGCTGATTCTTTCTCTGCAATGTCTCTCTGGGAGAAATGCTGCTTTCCTTGCCATTTTCAGAGCCACGCCTGCCAAGGTGACCAGCACCCATTCCTGAATTGCTATGATAGAAGCCTTCCTCCCATCAGTCAGTCCTGCATCTGGCTGCCACACTGATCTTATAGACACTGGCATAAGCACATCCCTTGCTCCTGACTGAAGAATGACTCTTTGCTGCAAACATCATAAATTTCATACTGCTCAGTCTAGCTTTCAAGAAAGAATTCAACTGCCTTGATCTCATACAACATCATTTATGCCTGGAACTCCCACCAAGTTGTGTTTTTCTTTCCCTACATATTCTTTGCCAACTTCCATTTTTCTATCTTTTCTCATAGTTTCCCCTATGTGGAATGTCCTTATAATCTGTCTCTCAATTTTTGGTCCACCAACTCCTAAGAAAAACTTAATCAGGTAAATTCTTCTGTTCTTAATCATTCCTATATTCCACAGCCTTTCGATATTCATATATACATTGATTTTAAAAAAATTTCTGACATAAAATTATGTTGGTTTGCAATTGGCCTTCAATTGTTTTCTGTATATTTTTGTTGTTTCTCTAACTTTTTTTTCTAACAATTTATTTTTTAGAAAAGTTTTAGCTTCACAGCAAAATTGAACATGAGTTACGAAGAGTTCCCATCCTCATCTACCCACTGTCTCCAACTTTTAATTACACTCAATTTGAGGGCTTTCCTTGTTAACAAAATAAAAATATTTTTTAGCATCTAGTATAGTAGTGGACATACAGCTAGTGCTTCAAACATGACTGTTGAATGACTAAACTAAACTAAAATGCTTCTTGATTTCCAATAAAAATTTTTTAAAATCTTTGGAAATGATCACCTTCGGCTTTTTTTTCTTGAATAATTTAACTCTTACCTATACTTTTGAAAGCAGGGGCGGTCTTAAAAATGTTTCATAATTGGAGCAGCATGGAAACTGATCAAGAAAAATGAGACAATGAAACACAGTCCTGAAAATTGCTGGGCCCAGTAACGATCTATTAGTTCCTAGATGATGGGTCCCAGAGGTACCAGACATGAGGCCACAGTGGCAGGGGGCGAAAAATGAGGCAGCAGCTATTTGCTAAGTGGTATGAACGTATTTAAACATTTTAACAATTGGTACAATAATATTGGGGGACACATTGAATATCAGTTTTGTTGGCAAGTAGATAGATATTCTTTGGATTTCATAATAGTTGTAGAATATGATAAAATGGAATTCTGTCAATCTATAAAATGGAATTTCTGGCAGGTATGGACTGGGAGAGAAATGTGAGAACAATAAGTGTCTGATATGTTAGGTGCAAACAAGAATAGCAAATAGTCAGGAGGCTATGTCAAGGGTCGGTTAAGCACGATCAGAGAGTACAAAAGTATCTGTAGGCCAAGATAACCCAACAAGGCAAACCCTAGGTTAAGTAACCAGAGGTCAGAGCTCAAATTAAGTAGACAGG
The DNA here is from genome assembly GCA_008086735.1 of Cheirogaleus medius. Lineage (NCBI taxonomy): Eukaryota > Metazoa > Chordata > Mammalia > Primates > Cheirogaleidae > Cheirogaleus > Cheirogaleus medius. The sequence continues at coordinate 22,051,014 of VBSM01001124.1, forward strand.
ATCAGCCAAACAGATAGTCAGGAAATTCTGGGTAAGGATCCCAGCAAACAGTCATCTAAGAAGCAGAAATGTAACAATGGCAAGGAGACTGACCAACAGGCAACCTGTTCCGTGAGCTGAAAAATTTCTTATATGCTTCCTACTATGGCAGGAACCTATGTGAAGGTGTGACCTCTCTCTGCAGGTAAGGTTAGGTGAACCAAGGAGGAAGCCAAGCAGCACATAAGTCTTTTAAAGAGAGACATTTATGGGTCTTGGTAGAGTTGTGACACCTCTTACCAAACAGTAGTGAACCTGACCTAGGTTTGCTGGAAGTGTATTACTGTACCACGTATGAAAGGTAACAGAAGACATTTTTTATCACTACATTGGCCTTGTAATTTATTTTCACATATGTTATATATTTTGGGGTTTAAAAACACCTTCAAATTACTTCCATCAGAGAATGCAAAAGAGAAACCAATTAACTAAAGGGGATGTTAAAAATATGTGATCTGAAAAGGCATTAGGTGCCAACTTAGGAACAAAGAGAGCAAGCCAAATGACTGTTAGCAATGAAAGAATAACATTGAAAATTTTGAAAAATAATCAGTAACTGGTTTGTCTAAGAAGGAATTTTGGACATGGCAAGAGGCATGACTTAATTGAAGGTGTATCGCAAAGGGAGAGAAGTTACTGCTTTTCAGTTTTAAGTAGTGTAATAAATCATACACAACACCATAATTTGAGTTTATGAGGAAGGTAATACTCTTAAGGTTGTAAAAGTGACCTCCAGTGGGCAATAATGTCCTCAAATCTGTGGCCTAGGGAACTATATTTCATTGATCGTCACTTTAAAAAAGTCTATATAGGCAACAGTTTTCCACTATAACTTTCACATCCATTTAGCCAATTACATACATATGGTATTTATTGGTTTAATAATGTATCTGGATTGATTCATTAGTGTGAACTGTTAACAGAAAGGTTTTTAAAGAATATTTCCCCAAAGATCTTCAAATCAACATCAGACATAGAGACATGTAGAATAGTAGGAATACTAAATTCCTACCTAAATATTTTGAATTTAGAAGAGACATTAAGAATTAGAATACTGAATTAAAAATTAAGTAACTGCTGACATGGAGTATGCATGCAGGTCCAAAATTAAACAAAATTTACTAGAAAATCTAGAAAACACTTTGGATTCTACTTATACTTTATCTCCTATGAGATCATGAACATGAAATTATGTTCAAAGAGATAACCTGTTGTGAAACACGGAGCTACATGTAAGCTGAGGTACAGATTAAATAATCATACCTTTTAGTCTTTTTTAGTGTGAAAAGTCATTTTTTATACCTAAAATTTCATGCTTTTTTCAGATTAAAATAGCTGTTATTCATCATTTCAGAAAAACCGTGGGAGAAGGAAAGTAATAAGTAAATTCGTGGGTTTTGACTCTAGTCCAAAATTATTTTATAGCTCAAATTAATAAGTCACTTGTGTGTACAATATCACTGGATATATGCAACCTCTTAGAAATGTGGTCATGCTGTACTAAGCATAAATGAAATTATGAGTCAGTTATAAAATACATAATATTCAATCTTCTTACTACCTTCCCCTATAACTCACTGTTGGTTCTGGAAACTGCTTATATATCTGAAATGAAAGAAGTGAAAGATCACCATGAAAACAATAGAATATTCTCTATTACTTTAAAAAACAAAAAAGTCCAGTTATGAAGTATTTCTAAATGAAATTTCAGCAAGGAGACAAAAGCAACCTTTGCCACAGACAAACTTTCTTTCAGTGCTTTGATGAATACTAATGAAGACAGACTTATTTATTATTCTCTTAGAAAATAAAATTGGTTTCTACTGTGGAGTAAATAAATCCAGAATTCACAGTCAAGTCTAATTGTGCTATATAACATGAGGAATATTTCCAGAAAATTGGCCTCTTTCCGAAAGAGACTGAGTTCTAAATGACCATGTTTAAGGTAACACTTAATACAAAATTCAAAAGGTACATGCTTAATGTTTCTTCCTTCTAATCCTAGCATTGAATTGGCAAAACTTTCTGTAAAGGAGCAGATAGTAAATACTTAGGATTTGTAGGCAATAAAGTCTCTAACTACTCATTTCTGTCATTGTACTGTGAAAGTGGCCATAGGCAATACCCAAATCAATGGCTGTGGTTGTGTTCCAGTAAAACTGTATTTACAGGCACTAAAATTTGAATTCCATATAATTTTCACATGTCATGAAATATTATTTTTCTTTTGATTTTTTCTGACCATTTCAAAATGTAAATGACATTCTTAGTTTAGGTGGTAGGCTGACTCTGGCTCAAGGGCCATAGTTTGTTGACTTCTGTTCCAGTCCATCAATGAATAAGATCTATCCAGTGGTGAGAAGTTCCTTATGACTTTTCCTGCTGTGATATTTTTTCTGAAGATATGATTAAATTTCTTAACTCTACGATACATGGGTGTAAAATGAAAATTTCATATAATAAAGTTAAACATCAGCAGGAGAAATTTTAGTTCTATGACCAGGGATAAATTTGAGATATAGGAAACCTTTCGAAATATAAAAATCAACAAATACGAAAGCACTTTCCCAAAACAAACGTTAAAATTGATGCTCCTTTTTAATATATCTCATTTAGCACCCTAATTCATAAAAAGTAAACATCAAGTTATATTTTCAATTTTGGCAGCTCCAGGACCTCCTAGAAGCTGCCAACAGCAGTGATCATAACCAATCTTTCCACATCCCGCAGGGTTCAGCACTGCTTGACATGCAGAGCAAGCAAAACAGGGAAGTTCAAAACCTACACTGAATCTGTGTAATACAAAGAAAGCCAGAACCCACTGCTAGTCCTCTAGGATGATGATGTGGGGGTCTGTTGTTATGAAATGTCACTTAAGTATGTTTTTTATATTAATAAAAAGCTTTATTAGCCTTGGGTAATTGTTGCTCAAATCTATGATGTTTGTGCCTCTTTAGATGTTGAGGAATGTAGTCACAAATGACATTATTCAGTGACTACTGATGTGTGTACTACATCGCGGATGCTAGAATTATGAGGCAGCCCCTGGTACTTGAAGAAAGTAATTTAGGACACCAAGGATGTACTCATATGCACGATAGGCTAGAACAATTAAAATTTATAAATAGGTAAAAGAATTAATGGAGATATATGATGAATTCCTAAGGACAGTTTCATAGATTCAGAGTATGGGAATATGGGAATACTCCAAGGTCAACATTTGGAAGTACTGGGATCCTTTCACAAAAAATGTCCCTACAGAGCCACCACCAGAGAAAGCTTACTGGGCCAAACATCCTATTTCTCTCACTAATTTTACCAAGTGAATCTACCAAATCCAAGTCATCCTAATTTTCTTAGAAATCCAATTTAATTCCAACCTATATACATTTATTGAGTGCCTTCTAAGTGCCAGAGGATAGACACTCAAAATACTGAGCTGACTAAGACTCTGCCCTGGACCTCAAGGAGGTCACTGCCCATTGGGGTTAGGCCAACATGAAAATTGACAATTAGATGCAGTTTGATAAGTATTAACAATGGGATAACATAAAAAGCACAGTTAGAGCAGAAAGGAAGGTGAGTTTTAACTCTCTTTATAGGTTTGGGGAAGGCCTATTGACTGTAGTGATGTCTTGGGTGAATCTGATAGACACAACAGTTAAAGTTCCCTTATGAGTAAGCAGAGCATGGGCCAGGCATGGCAGAGCACAGGCAAAGACAGATGTACGAAAGCATGCCATGTGGTGGCTCAAGACCACGTGAGCGCAGGAAGTGTGAGTATAAGTTAAGCACAGGGTAAATGGTAAAAGATGAGATTAGAGACATAGGCAGGAACCAAATCACAATCTCCTTGGCTTTCATCCTGCAGATCTGTGCCATTCAATAGGTATGTGGCTACTGAGTACCTGAAATGTGATAGTCCAAAATCAGAAATGCCGTAGGTATAAAATATATACCAGATTTCAAGTATGAAAAAAAAGTAAAATATCTCAACAAACTTAAAAGTTGATTACATGTTGAAATGATATTTTAGATATATTGGGTTAAATAAAACATACTGTTTCTTTTTATTTTTTAAAATGTGGCTACTAGAAAATTTTAAATTACATGTATGACATTTTATCCCTCATGTAGTAGTCCTTGCGTTTTCTCAACAACCATTTTCACCCAAGCACTTAGGCCAGTGGTGGTGCTATTTCTCCTGCCAGCGACTAGTTTAGAGAAGGGCACATGGCAGACTCAAGCCAGGCCTATGAGCTATGAGGGAAAGATAGCTGGAGGGGTTCCTGGTACAGATACCTTTGCTCAAGACACAAGATCAGATCTCTCCTTTTGGATGTGGCTGTATGGCACATGACACAGAGAAGTGTGTGTCATGGCCATTTTCCTATGAGTCAGAGGATGCAGTGGAGGGTGGCAGAGCTAAGAAATAGGAAAAACCTGAGTCCTTGTTGACATCAATGAGCTGCTTTATCAACCAACCCTGGAGCTCACCCTTCCTTTGAACTTCCTGTTATGTGAGATAATGAGGTCCCTTATTATTTATGACAGTATGAGTCAGGTTCTCTGTTACTTGTAGCCAAAAGCATCCTGGCTGATACACTGCATTAGACTATAATTACCTCAAGGGCAAAGGAGTACAGGTACTATCACTTAAGACCATCTAGTACTACAAAAATTCTGTATATAGTTTACAGTCAATCAATATATTATTGCTGTGATAATATATATTTGGATAATATGTGGGAAGGCTTTCCGTCTTATAGCTCTAAAATACCATGTAACTGTAAGACATTATGGAGTAATTATTCAGGCAAAGAGACTTTTAATTAATTAGAAAATAATCTATGAGTAGAACTTAATCAAAAATAGAACAGAATACCCATTAGAATTGTAAATTGTTACACTTAATGGCTGTCCTTTCACTGAGAGTCAAAGCATACACACTGGGAAAAATTCAGCTTAATTTTACCAACCTGGACATAAACTCTGAAAGGCAATGTAGCAAATGCAGCAAATATACAACTGCTACAGTTTATACCTTATTATTGTGAGAATTAAGCAAAATAATATGTGGAGAGCCTAGTACAATACTTAGCACATGGTAACACACTATATATAAATTTGGTACTTGTTTATTTTCCCTTATAGCATTTATTTTTAATTCCAAGTACAGATAGTCCCCAACTTATGATGGTTCGACTTAATGATTTTTCAACTTTACAATGGTGTGAAAGTTGTACACATTCAGCAGAAACCATACTTTGAATTTTGATCTTTTCCTGAGCTAGTGGCATGCGGTACGATACTCTGGTGATGCTGGGCAGTGGCAGCAAACTGCAGCTCCCAGTCAGCCATACGATCACGAGGCTAAACAACTGACAAGGCAGGCTGAGCTGAGCTCCGATGCTTGGTAGGCTAGGTGTGTTACAGCACTTTCAACTTACAATGGGTTTATTGGGATGTAACCTTATCATAAGTTGAGGAGCATCTCTAATGTGCTAACAATGCATTGTCAGTTACTCTGTATGGTAATCTTGCTTTTGTGGACTAGAGGTCAGATTACAGTAAATACTAATATAGATATGGTATAATTCACTGGCTGGTTAGTGCTTGGTTAGATGGTTGATTTGTTAATTCATTCTTTTATTTATATGAAGCAAGGAAGTTCCAGACCTAAGCTCAACACAATAAGGTAGGCAGCAGTAAAACTATTAACTGGAAATTAAGCTAAAGTATTTTCACTAAGCTACATCTACTTACACAATCTTTGTGAAACTGGTGATATTAACAATGAGATCAGAATGAAGATGAATAAAAAGAAAACATACAGATAGGGAAGGAAGTTTATGACTTTGGGGTTGTAACTAGAAGGTAACTGATGTAATTAAAGGAAATAGACAGAAAGAGGTTTTCAGTAACATCTGAAGTGATAAAGAAAGATGTAGAAAGAGTGTAGGCCAAAAGGAGAGAGTAAAGAATACTTGGTGAGTTATACCAAGCTAGAAAATTCCAAAACTTTTCTGCACTATTACTAAGGATTTTGCTTTTAATTACATACATCAACCAATATAACTTTAATTTCCAAATAGTGTATGCTGAAAAGTATTGACCAGAACCATCCCTAGCTCAATCTTAAAAAAATAAATTTGTTCTTTACTCATAAATAAGAATTATCACTCATCATTGAAACCACAACATGATCTACAATTTTTAAATTTCATCAGATAACTGGCTGACCAAGGACTAAGATTGTAAGTTAGTTATCTTTGTACGCTCCAGTGTCTAGTGGAGTCCTCCCACACAGTTCAGAGTGAGCTCATGTTTGCTGAAGAAATTAGTATCTGGAAATTGAAACTATGTTTTTTTTCTGGACAATTAAACTTTCTAAACCAATGTGAATTTCTAATGTCACACTTGTTGTGATGAATAAGACAAACAGATGTAGAACATTCTCTCCCAGACACCATGGGGACCTCCAGGCAAACACAGCCTGAACGACTGCCCACTGTCTGGATGAGAAGTCAGAGTTCCCAAATGGGAACAGACCTTTTCCCTGAAGTCAGACAGGGGTGGGCTTAGACCACTTTTTGGAGACTAATAATTATTCTAGGAAGTCTGAAGCAGGCCTTAACTAATCACTGGCATTTGATGAAGCTCTAAATTAGGCTATGGGTTAAATTTAGTGCATTCCAAGGTGGATCCAACACACCCAGAGAGTATAGGAGAGGCATGGGAACATCATCCTTTCACATTTCCTCAGGGTCAGTACTGTTTGAATAACTGATAAAACAATGCATCTGGTTGTTTTTCTTTAAATTTAGATTTATTCAAGTATTATCTACATACAGGAACATTTACCCTTTTTAGAGTTTAGTTCAGTGAGTTTGACAAATGTATAGAGTCATGTTTCTACCACCACATTCACGATGTGGCACACTCCATCACCTCCCAAAATTCCTTCGTGACACTTTGTATTCAGTCCCCCTCCATACTCTCAGCCCCTGGCACCCACTGAGCTGTTTCCTATCCCCATGGTTTTGACTTTTCCACAATGTCATACAAATGGCATCTACAATATGTAGCCTTTTGAGTGGTTTCTCTCACATACCACATGAAACTGGCAACAAGGCTGGTGAGATCGGGACAGTCAGTGAACAGGAGAGTGGTGGGAACTGAAGTTGGAGACGTGGAGGGGCCAAATCACACAGGGCTTGTATGCCCTAACAAAAATTTTGCATTCTGTAGTAGGCGTGATGGGAAGCCATTGGAAGGTTTTGAGCAGTTGAGTAATGTGATCTGACTAATTTGAAAATAATTTTGGCTGCTGTGTGAAAGATAAACCATAGTGGAACAAAAGTAGAAAAAAGGAAGCTAGTTTAGAGGCTACTGCAGTCATCTGAGTTAAAAAATGATAGTGACTTAAACTGGAATGGTAACATTGGACGTGCTGAAAAGTGGTTGTATTAGAGATGTAATGCAGAGGAAGAGTGTAATGCACTGGGATTAACATGTGAGGGGGAGTGGGGAGTCAAGGACAGCTCCCAGGAGGGCCTGGGCACCCAGGACGGTGGTGGTGACATCCACCAGGATGGGGGAAAGGAAAACACAGAGGAGAGAGAGCAGGTATGGTAGGGGGCATGAAGAACTAACAGTTCCTTAAGTTTGGACACCAGCACATAGATGACATTGAATCTTTGTCCTGACCATTTTGCACAGCTGTACTAACCTTTGATAGAGAAATTTCACCTAACCGTCCCTGTTCTATTACTTTTCAACACAGTAAGCACCTGGTGATACATTTAGTCTCTACTTCACTGAGTTCCTAGAATCAAATTTAAAAAAAATAAGAAGATAAGCTATAAGGGCTCAAGACTACAGAGCTCTTCCATTTCTCGTCTTTATTTTCTACACAAGGAAGAACAACCTGAGTTTCATAAGAAGGACTACCTCAAAATTTGACAAATTCTTTTTTTCTCAGAATACAGATTCTGTTTGTTCAACTATATTGGCTCAAATGGATTAGGAACAGAGACACTTTTTTCAGACAATAATAATTTTTCTTGATTTAAAATGTTTCCATTTACTAGCATGTACAAATTAATGGGTGTAAAAGCATTTTGTAGTCCATCTTTTCCACCTTAGAGAGCAAGTTTATGCTGCTATGGCAAAGGAGTACCTTCTGCCTAGACAGACCCTCAGGCTAGGGAGGGGAAACCGGCAACACAATTTTAAAAAGCCAGAGGGTGTGGAGTGGAGGTTTACTCTGTCTCCTTTACCCAGGGAGCCCAATTATCCAGGTATTGGAAGAGTACTGACCACACCACTATCCCACTTTGCACCTCTGAGGCCACCATAGTGGAGTATTTTTGATGCACAGGATGATTATTCCTGTCATGGCTCTAGTCATTTATTTATTCATCAAATTGACTGTTATCAAAACGTTTCCTGAAAGTTTCTTTTGTATCTTAAAATTTCATGCAAATTTGTAATCTATATTTGTATTTGCTTAAAGCAAATAAAATAAAAAATAAAATATAAAAATGTCTTTATTTACTTACCCTTCAATATAATGGACATTCCAGAAGATGTAGTATAACCTATGTACAGTTGTGCAGGTTGTACACTGCACACCTCAATGGGGCACCATTTTTGCACTATAGTTACTGGGGATTTGTCTATTAAAAATTATTCTGCCAGACAGTAGTAAAATGCCTTGAGGAAGAGGTACTTTTTTCCCCCTAATTTGTAAAGGTGTCATATGGGCAGACAGTAGCCCTGGATTTTGAACCTTGGCAAACGAACTTGACATAAGTCTAAACCAGCCTCGTCATCTTACATAAGAAGCCAGCTTGCAAAGAAGTGAAGAAACAAGGTCCCATAGCTAATGCACGACAAAGCTGCGTTTGATCCCAGTCTCCATTCCCAGTTCAGCGCTCTTTTATAGCAACATGCCAGCTCTGCTAACAGTGAGTTGCTTTTCTTTTTCTTTTTTTTTTTTTTTTGAGATAGAGTCTCACTCTGTTGACCGGGCTAGAGTGAGTGCCATGGCGTCAGCCTAGCTCACAGCAACCTCAAACTCCTGGGCTCAAGCGATCCTTCTGCCTCAGCCTCCCGAGTAGCTGGGACTACAGGCATGCGCCACCATGCCCGGCTAATTTTTTCTATATTTTTAGTTGTCTCGCTCTTGCTCAGGCTGGTCTCGAACTCCTGAGCTCAAACAATCCTCCTGCCTCGGCCTCCCAGAGTGCTAGGATTACAGGTGTGAGCCACTGCGCCTGGCCTGAATTGCTTTTCTCAGATGTGTGGGTAACGGATATACGCCACCATTTCTTTGCTCAGCCTCAGAAGACCTTTGCAGAATGGGTATCCCAGGCTGCTCTTGCTGTTTCTACCATAGAGTATGATAGAGAGACAGATACAGAGGTAGCTATGCTGCACTTGCTAAATATTCAAAGGGGTGAAGTTGCGAGCAGGAACCATGTCTAACATTCTCCCCATGTATCCTTAGCAACTAGCCTATAGCTAAATTATAGTTTATACAAGGAAACATAAAACTTTCTGTACATTAGTTTACACTATGCCCCTCAGGTCCCTACTGTACTCTCTTCTGCAGCGAGGGCATATGTCAGTGTACAACCCTGAGAAGCACTGGAGTGGTCTCTAAGTTGCTTTCCAGATCAACATGCTGTAACTGTTTATTTTTGGTCGAGCTCATTCAACCAGGAACAGGAAGATCAGTTATAGAATCATAAAATGGTAGACCGGCATGGACCTTATAGTCATCTAACTCAACTCCTTCGTTTAACATTCCAGGAAACAGAGTCAGAAGGAGGTGACAGAAATCCACCCAGGTAGCTACAGCTAATTGATGCCATGGATAGATTTTCTGACTACCAATTCCTGAATACCATAATACCGCCCGCCAACTAACAAATACTGATTGGACTAGAGAGGCGTGTGCCCTTAAGAATGTTTTCTTTGGTCTTGAGTTGAACAATGATAAATTATGAGTTTGAGAAGACAGACTATTTATCCTTCCCATGCAAGAGGCACTACTAGAAGGACAAAAAGATTAGTCAGGTAAGACTATTAGAAGTCCTCAAATTTACTGAAAAATGGATATAAAGTGGGTTATTGGGTTGTAATTGTTCTGTATGTGAATGGTTAATTTAGAAAGCATAGCTTGTTAGTCATACAGTAAACTGTGTATGTCTATTTACTCTGACTCCAGGCTAGAAATTCTATGACCTAGACCATTAGTTTAGTCTAATGTGATGATTATTTTAATTGATTGTATTATCTTATAAACAGGATGTATTCTCAAGCTGCTATTTAAACAATCAAATGAATTTTTTAATTAAAAAACAATATACTTTACAGATTTTTAGCTTTATTTCAGAATAAAACTTTAAAAGTAAAAATAACACTGGAACTTCATTTCAATAATATCCCAAGTTGTGGGACTAAGCTGATGGTTCTGAAAATTCACATGGTTATTTTATATACAGTCATGTGCTGCATAATGACGTTTCAGTCAATGACAGACTGCACATACCATAGTGGGCCCACAAAAGTATAATACCGTATTTTTATTGTACCTTTTCTATATTTAGATATGTTTAGATACACAAATACTCACCATTGTGTTACAATTGCCTACAGTGATCAGTACAGTAACATGCTGTACAGGTTTGTAGCTAAGGAATAATAGGCTCTACCATATAGCCTAGGTGTGCAATAGGCTGTCATCTAGGTTTGTTTAAGTATACTCTATGATGCTTGCACAATAACAAAATCACCTAAAGACACATTTCTCAAAACACACACGTCACTGTCATTAAGTGATGCATGACTGTACATTCTATAAAACTTTCTTCAACAGAACCAAATGCGTATATTATAGTGAGACTCTAGTGTTATCTACATTGTTTTGTTGGTCCTTCCTCTCATATGTAATTATTAAAGATTAAAAATAACTTCTAGGGCAATTATTTCTTCCTTATAAGAGAATTCTATATTTAAATTAATAATGGACTACAAATAAGAAGTCTAAAATAATTTAAATCTTCTAGGATTATCAGTGTCCCAACACAAACAATTTTGTTTTTTCAAAACTCTAGCAAATGGTGCTAGTAGATAATGCATTAAGGAAAGCAAAGCTGTATGTGTGCACATAGCTTCCATTTTGATGGCCTCTGATTTCTGAGCGGGGCCATAACACAGCAAAATTGCACTGGCATATTATACCTGGTCATGGCTGGCTTCGATGGAGTTTCCAATAGCATGGAAAGTCATCTGCACAGGGGCTAATGTCAGACAGGTCACATACTCTTTGCCACTTTGTCTATCACAGTAGTGAACCTATAACAGAACACACGCAATCTGCTGAACACCGTTTTAAGAGGGAGTCAGATGCAATAGGTCCTTTTTCAAAGAAAAATTTAAATGATTTATGCAGACCAAACTTCAAACATTTAAAAACTTACTGGAATCCTCCAATATCTATGAAAAATCTATTAATTCCATCTTAAGTCCTTTTTAGGGTTTAAGGGAGTTTAGGAAATGCTATACAAAGTGCTTTACAATTCAGGAGTCCTCAACCTATGTTGAGTTGTATAATTATTTCATTATATATTACAATGAATAATAATAGATATAAAGTGCACAATAAATGTAATGCACTTGAATCATCCTGAAACCATCCTCTAACCCCACCCGCAGGCCGTGGTAAAACTATCTTCCATGAAAACAGTCCTTGATGCCAAAAAGGTTGGGGGCCACTGTTTACATTATAGCTAGTGGAAAAATTCATAACTAAATGCTACACCTATATTTAAGGTCCAGCTTTACATAATGTATGATACATAAAGAGCTCAAGTGTAAGTCAAAGTTCATTTTATTCTAGTGAAAATTTGTCAGCCTGACTGTTCTCTCATCTTTGACTCAATGTGTATGTGATTGCTGCTTAATTGATGGTGACATTCTTCTATTTCTACATTATAGTCTCTACAAAACCACTGTTAAATATATATATATTTATATAAAACTATATCATATTCTGTTTGAAATTTTGACATTGCAATCAAATTGAATTAAATTGAAATGATTTGTAATGCATGTCCAAAATAAAGTTCCATAGTATTATTTTTCGTTGAGTTAAATACAACTAACCATTATTAAAACCACATGTAAGACACACTCCATATCAGAGGGAGGGTATATGGGGATAGAGGAGAGTGAGTCCATCTTCCCATTAAGAAAATTTCCATCCTTCTATTTCTCTACCTTCAAAAAAGTTCTTTCAGTGTTTTTTTCAATTATAAGCTAATAAAGTAAAAAGAGCATTGCTTTTATGATAAATTAATGAAAATATACCTATAGAATGGAAAAGGATTCCCACTAATTATATTAGAGAGAAAATTGGTTTTTTAAAGCTATAACTTACTCAATTTGTTAAATGTGTATAAATTTAAGGTAAAGGCTTAAGTGAAAATCTTGAATTTGTGAGGAAGAAAATTAAAACACATACCTGAATTAGTTCCTTGTCTTAGGTTTTATTCTAATTGCTGCATAATGTCCACATACCTTTATTACAGAATATAGCCCACAATTACTTTGTCATATATAATAGGGATCTGACTGAAAATTACCACAATATGAACCCTAGTCTAATGGTTTAATAATTCAACTTTTTTAAACCACTAGGGTTAAGAATGGCCATCATTTTCCCTGGAGGCAGGGAAACTTCCTCCTGGGAATCTATAAAAATAGTTTAGAGCTCAAATCAAGTCAATATAAAAGCCTTGCTTCCAAAGTACTATAAAGATTTTGTTATAAAAATATTTTTTCCAAGTTAACCTTGGGGAAAAAGATTTGACAACAGTTCTAATTCACTGTATTATACCTCCTGAGCAAATTAAAAGCTCAGTCAATGCATATGAGCTCAAGAATGTGGAAGTGTTGTTTACTATGTGTCAGTTAGGTATGATGGGGGAAAATGAAACTTATCACCTAACAGGTTTATGCAAAAGCCAATAAATGGTGACACTATAATAGCTACAGTTAACAACCATTTATGGTATAGTTAAACTACTATGTCTGATATAGTGCTATTATAAAACATGCTCTCTTTAAATTTAATAAAATATAATCACCCTTTTGACATCAATTGGAAGTCTGTATAAAAGACATGACACTTTCCTAAATATAGAGAGTGACACTGAACACACTTATATGTCAACCAACTTACAGCAGCTCTATTTTTTCTCCAAGAGAAATGAAAATGATAAAGGACAAGACAATTTTAGTCAAAAAGATAAGCTTCAAGCTTTGTTTCCATCAGTGGCTCAGATACCATTATTGAAAGATTTAACTTTTCTCCTAACTGTATACAATTCACCATACGCCTGTAAGTATCTAATAAAAGACCATGCATCCTGCAGACATTCAATATTAGTGTATATATGTGACTTATATATGAAAGATAAATGTAAAGGTACAAGCTAGCACACAGCTCCAAAGATGTCACAGTGGCCAGTGAAGTGACAGAGACTGCTGGCTGTCCCTCCCTATTCTTCCACTGTCAATCTTAGCTGGGCACTGGGATATTCACAATAAAAACCATTATCTCCCAGGATCCCTTGTAGCTACAACAGGCCAAGTCACTAAGTGGACTGTAGATGGAAGAATTCTGTGGCAGTTTTGTGGAAACTTTTTAAAAGGAGACTTTAGGTGAGTGCCTTTTTCTATTCTTTACCCATTTCACCAACCTGCTGCTTATAGTATAGATATTACCATCTTTGACCATGAAAACAAGGACCAAAACCTAGATATGATAGAGTGGTAAGTTGGAAGGAACCTGGGTCCCTGAGGACTTCATGGAAAAGAACCATCATACCGGCCTTAGACTGCAAGCTTATGGACCCTTCATGTGAGTGAAAAATAATCTCTATTTTGTTTAAGTCACTGGGCTTTTAATCATTCACAAAAGAACCTAATTCCAGCAAGATTTTTCCTATTACCCCAGAACTGACACTAATACCCATGGCCAACAATAAAAGGAGCTCTAGGGAGCTACCAACATGTAGGGCTAGGCCTTATCCCCTACCCTCTTGTAGGAGTCAGTACAACTGGTCGAATCACAAAGAATACACAGAGGAACAAGGGATGGGGAGGTGGACAGAAGAGAATCATCTGGATTGTCAGCCTGATGAGGAATATAGTATTTCCAGTTAGTGAGGTAGCTCTATGAGAATAGGTGGTATAGAGTGGGAATACCTGCATGAGAGAAAGACTGACATTTCATTCCCTGGTGGGAAGCTTGTTAAGAATTGAACCTGTCAGCCCACTGAGAAAATAAATTTTGTCTTAGTTTGATATATGTCCCTGGCAGTTTGGAAGCACATGAAAATACAGAGACTGGGCGTGGAGATATCTGAGAGCTTACTGAAGGAGTCCCGGGCATGAAAGGTACCCTAAAAAAAGAAAAGGATAAATAAAGGAAGACCTACTCACTCTAGATCTCCATAGCCCCTGGAGGGAATGAAAGAGAATCTACCAAAAGCCAAAGGGCTACTCAGGCCAGCCAGAGTAACACCCACCAACAGAGGGGTTTGAGAGCATGGAAACATGGCTGTCCTTGGGGCCAGAGTGAGCTGGGAGAAACTGACTACTGATTCAAGAAAACCATGGACATAATCTATATGGAAACCCACAGTGGAGACCACCAGCAGCAGATGAAACCAGGCTAAGAGTGACACCTTCCCCTCCTCCAGTTCCCCTCCCCACACCAGAGTAGTAAGGCCATGAAACAGAGGTAGAGTGTGCAAGAAGGTTTCTGAGAACCAGATCAAGCTCCTACCCCACCAACCAAAAACACACAAAGACACTGAAGAGGAGGAGAGAAGGAGACTGATGTGCACCCTCCCTCCTATAAGTCTTTTGAGCCAAAATATATGGCTTGCAATGAAAGGATAAGAACTTGCAATTTTATACTGAACTGGACTACATTTTTAAAAACTAAAGGTAACGGGAAAACTATGAGATTTGCCAAAGAAATCACATGGGAAATTTGACGAAGCACAGAGGAAAACAGTGACTGCAGAAATATAAAAGCATTCCATGCTATATCCCCACTGCATTGAGACTGCCCAATAAACCATGTAAAAATATATGAAAAAATATATGAAACTATTGCTTGAGGACCCAACTTTGAATTGAAAAAAAAAATAATATGCCGATAAAAGACTTTAAGAAAGAGTCACATTTTACATATTTGACCAATGACTGATAAAAACAAGTTTGATATAGCTCTTTTCAGGTATATGTTTTCTTCTTGGGAATAAAAGCATTAGCGTTCAAAACTGTGAAATAAAAAAGAAAGGTGAATGACATTGAAATTCACCCTTCTAAATCTTTGCTTCCTATGAGTCAAAGCATTAGCAGGAACCAGGAATCTTAGAACACTATATTGAAGTAACTAGGACAATAAAATTCCATTATGTTCTGCAATGCATAAATCTTCAGAATTGAGTAAAATCTTTCTGTTAGAACAAAGCAGTGTGTTTCTACAAATGTAGCCCTAGAAATTTCAATATACAATTTCATAGGACCTTGATTTTGGTGAAAGAAAAATATGAATAAAGATAATTTTAGAAGATTAAAAGTCATCTCCCTACATTTACTTTAAGATTTATTATTTATAAATCATATAATTTTGCTACCTTTCATGCTCTAAAATGTAAGCAACCAATCTTGATTTTTATAATGTTGTATAACTTGTTCTGGATTTATAACACCATCAACTACTATAAATTGACTTTTTATTTTTTCCTCATGAATTTACAAAAATTTTTCCACTGAAAGGTGAGTCATAATTTTCAATATGTCAATTAAATAACATGGCTTTCTTTGAAATTTCCAAATGTATAATTTTTATTTTAAAGTAAGTATCCTAGTTTGATTTGTAATACAGTAAGTCCGGATGATACTATACTTGTACATTCTGACATTGATCTCCATTCAATGGATTTCTTTTTCCTGAAGAGAGAGACACAAATCACTTCAACTATTCATACAATCTGAGAAATAAAATACCATAAGTCTTAAAATAATTAACATAAAAAGCCAGGTATTTGAATTTTTTCATACCTGTTTGAAAATATGAGGAGCCATCCAAATGAAAATTTAGATTCTCTACCCTCACCTCCAAAAAGATGTTGAATCAAACTGTTCACTACAGGGCTGAAGTTCCTTGATGTTGCAAGACTACTAAATATTTTACTAATCTCACCAGGGAACTGGTTAACTGCTTGTCTGTCAGATGTTTTAAATGGCCACCCCTGTGGAATAACAATGAGGAGGGTATGAAAAAGACTCATGTTTAAAGAAAGTTGCCTGGGCCAGCCCAGTGGCTCACGCCTGTAATCCTAGCACTATGGGAGGCCGAGGCAGGCGGATCACTCAAGGTCAGGAGTTCGAAACCAGCCTGAGCAAGAGCGAGACCCTGTTTCTAGTAAAAATAGAAAGAAATTAATTGGCCAACTAAAAATATATAGAAAAAATTAGCCGGGCATGGCAGCGCATGCCTGTAGTCCCAGCTACTCGGGAGGCTGAGGCAGAAGGAGTTTGAGGTTGTTGTGAGCAAAGCTGATGCCATGGCACGCTAGCTTGGGCAACAGAGTGAGACTTTGTCTCAAAAAAAAAAAAAAAAAAAAGAAAGTTGCCTGTTAGATCATTAAGGAAAGATAAAGGCCTGTATATTCATATGTGGTACATAATACAATCACTGTATCAAGAAAACATGTTTGATTAGCACACCTTAGGTTCATTAACTATGGGGTCTACTTCACAGCAGTGGGCAGTGATTCCACTGCAGCTATTGCACAGAAGCCCTGCACAGAAGAGTACAAGACAGCAAGGAGCAGAAGACCAAAAGTTTAACAATAAATCTTAGGATACTCAAAAACTGCTTGATTCTTGTAGAGTCTGCACACCAGCTTTACAAAAGACCTAAATCTTTATTAATGCAGAATAGCATGTTCTCGGCAAGGCTCAAAATAGATTTGCTTCATAAATACTGACCTAAATGAATAGATTAAGTTGCTTTTAAACATTTCTTAAATACTTTTTTTTTTTTT
>VBSM01001124.1:22068296-22093898 GCA_008086735.1 Cheirogaleus medius
GGCCTCCCAGAGAGCTAGGATTACAGGCGTGAGCCACCGCGCCCGGCCTCTTAAATACTTTTTTTAGATCACTTGATGACAAGTAAATTATCTTACTTATTTTGGGTCAACTATGGTCAACAGTACAAATCTACATTATGTTATTAATACTTCTATTTATAACTAATGAATTAATTTATAAGCAATCACTAAAATTAGTTTATTCATGCTAAGTATTAGAACTATGGCTGGATTAAAATAATATCAGACAGTCATTATGATAACACATCCCTTCATAATATAATAAAATAAATGCTAAGATATATAATTATTAAGAACAATATTAATTAGAATAATGTCTATTACTGAATTTCTCTTAGGTTTTTTTCCCCAGTCCCTTTCATAACTAACAAACACCATATTCTAACTCATTTGTAACAAAAATGTGAACATACATTTAACATGTTCAGTCATGTACCAGTGACTTAGTTGATGCATACTCTGTATTTCACTCTAAATGCAATATGCCTGTCACTTAATACCTCTAAAGAGAGAGGGATAAATCAATGAATGAAATCACATTACACAGACTGAGACACAACTTGCAATTATCTTTTCTCTCTTTTAGAAATTCTGTTTGGGATAAGCTTTGAAAATTACATGCTTATATGTGGCGTTCAAAATCCGGCAGTGATGTGTAAAGATTTATTTCTAGTATAAGCCACAGATAAAAACTGTCTAACAAATGCAACAACAGATACGCTGTCAGTATTGTTAAGAGGGATAATGGCAATCTTACTGTAAGTGATGAGCATGAATATGACAAAAATTTTAAACATTTTTGTTTTTTAGCTTCCATTGACTAATGCCAGGCAGGGGTGGGGAAGCTGTGGCCTTCTGATTTCAAGATTGTTCTTTTTTAAGTACCAAAGGAGACAAGAAAAGCTTCATCTTTCTCTACTGCACCCCTTTTAAAAGGATTTGTTCTGTAAAATTTGGATTCAGCCAAAAGGCCACACTTAAGGACCTAGAAGGCCCCACGTGGCCTTAAGGCTACTGCAGGTTTCTCAATCCTGGTGGCAGGCAGCTATTTATACACACACACACAATTATTCTAGTTTTGCATTTCTATAACACTACTCATGTTTTGATATACCCACATACATTCTTATACATATGCAAAACAAACCACATTACAATCTAGAGGGCTTTGTAAAAAACTAACCTTTTAATAAGAAAAATTCTCTTCAAGGTCAAAGGAAAATTACAGTTATACAGACATTCAGTATACCATCAAAGTTAAAGCAATACAAACTCTTCTCTCAATAGGGCCAACTACTTTTCTACTACTTTTCATGTATTAGAATTCTACTGTATTGAATATCACTTCAGAAAATGGGTATCGAAGACAAGACCTTACAAATCTTTTCATTATATGCTGGCTTAATTAATAATGGCATTTGATTTTTAATAAAAATATTGGAATATGGTGCTTTCAACTCAGGAATTGCAGATTTTAGAAACATACAATATGTATTTGTATTTAAAATACAGTTACATTCATGATGAAAGGCCATTTATAACTTCTACTCCAGATAAAGTTACTTTTCCCTATCCTTCCTGCTTAAGTACAAGTAAAATTCTGGATATTATATATAAAACAAACATAAGAGAACTCAGAAAGGGAGAAAGAGAAAGACCAACTAGGGTCTTTGGGTCCTAAGGAATAATTCCAGTGGTGAATTCCTGGGTTTTCTTTTTGCCTTACATATCCTGGACTGAGTGCTAAAGAAGCCAGCAACCTGAAAAAATGCCAATAGATATAGAAAGAAAAAAAAAAAAACCCTCAGAAAGCCTACTCCTCTCTCTAACCAAATGACCAGGAAAGGAATAATCTAACAATATAGAAAAATTTTGGACAATAACAACTCTACTCCAGGCAAAAAATGGCAGATCTATCCCCATGGAAAAAAATGGCAGATCAACCCCTATCCATAACAGTAAAGGTCAAATTGGGAGCCTACACTTCCATCCTTACCAGATTGTAATGAGCTGACCCAACTTCCCTGCTAGAGTTGTGACAGAGAAGGCCAAATGAGGATCTCTGTTGGATCCCTGGACTTTCACTTCTACCTAGTGATGAGGCACCCTAACCCTCATTGCCCAGGTGGTGTCACGAGAGGCACAGTGGGAGGTCAGGACCTTTACCACCACCCAGCTGTAACAAGTATCCTTCTTCCTACTAGGGTATCAACAGAAGCTAGATGGAAAACATGAACTTCCAGTAACAAGTTGGCACCCCTATTCACTAGCTGGTGTAATGTCAGAGGCTTACTAAAACAGAAGTTTTAGGAACATAACACCCAAAATGTCCAGAATTCAATAGGAAATCACTTCCTACACCAATAAGCAAAATAATGTCAATTTGAATGAGAAAAAACAATCACCAGATGCCAACACCACTTATCTGACAAGTATTTTAAAGTAGCCATCATAAAAATGTTTTAATAAGCAATTATATACACATTCAAACAAATTTTTAAAAATAGTCTCACCTGTGCTCGCTTTGGCAGCACATATACTAAAAATAGTCTCACCAAAGAAATAGAAGATAACTCAAAAGATGGGCTTAACAAAAAATAGAGAGAACAGAGAAAAGAATCAATTAACTTGAAGATAGAAAAATATAAATTCCCCAATCTGAAAAACAAAGAGAAATCAGTTTGAGAAAAAATAAACAAAGCCTCTCAAGGGTCTGTAGGAGCTTAACAATCTAATATTTCTGTCACGAGAGTCCCAGAAGGAGAAGAGATAATGGATAGGACTGAAAAAGAATTCAAAGAAACAATGGTTGAAAATTTACCCAATTGGGGTAAAAGATATAAACCTACACCTTTAAGAAGCTGGGTAAGCGCCAACAGGATAAACACAAAGAAATCTACTCCAAGACATAATAATCAAATTTCTGAATATTAAAGATAAAGAAAAATCTTGGAAGTAGTGAGAGAGAAACAATCCTTATTTATAGAAGTAAAACAATTAGAATGGCAGCAGCTTCTCAACAGAAACCATGGACATCAGATGGAATTGGGACATTTCCCAAGTGCTGAAAGAACTGTCAACCCAAATTTTTATGTCCAGCAAAAACCACCTTGAGGAATGAAGGGAACCCAAAATATTCTCAAATAAAAGGAAACAGAGTTTGTTGCCAGCATACCAACCTTGAAACAATGGCTAAAATTAAGTTCTTGAAACAGAAAGGAAATGATAAAGGCAGGAATTTTGGGACTCCATTAGGAAGAACAAACACAGAAAACAGTGAAAATATTGGTAAATACATAGATTTTCCTTCTCTTCTTGAATTTTCTAAATTATGTTTGACATTTGAAGCAAAAATTATAATACTGTTTGCTGTGGTTCTCAATGTATGGAGAGGAAATACTTAAGACAATTAAGGTATTAAACAGAGTCATGTAAAGACCACTGAGAAGGGTGTAGCATCACTTCTGTGATATTCTTACCAAAAATGCACAACCTCAATCTGATCATTTGAAAACATTACAAAAACTCAAATTCAAGAACATTCTACAAAATAAGTGATCAGTGTTCTTTAAAAATGTCAAGATTATGAAAGACTAAAATTATTACTTGAGTAGAAGAGACTTGAGAGACATAACAACTAAATGCAATGTGGGATCCCATACTGGATCCTGGGCCATAAAAAGGTCATTAGTAGGAATACTGGCAAAATTTGAATAAGATCTGTAAATTAGTTAATGGTATTGTACCATCATTGATTTCCTGGTACCAATAATTAGACAATGGTTATATAGCTGTTAATGTTAAATTTAGTACTATTTTTTGAAAGTCTAAAGTTCTCTTTTAATATCCATTTATATAGTAAGAAACAAAACCCTTAGTGTTAAGAATTAAGGAGACTTGAAGAAAGCCAAGAGCCTATTAGAGTAGACAACAGATAAAACTTAAGTTTTTTTATGCATATCAGAATTTTATATTAAAAGAATCTTCAAACAATGAAAGAAGAGAATCAGTGGGTACTAAATTATCTCTTAATTAGAAAAACAAAGTCACTGGCACAATGTTGTACTTTCTACATTTGATATGGGAAGGGAAATGGATGCAGTAAAAAATATTTCTGGCATAAAAGGCTGGAAAATCACACTATCCAAAGCATCATGAAAAAGAAGAGTTAAAAAAATTATAATATAGGCCTATGTATAAGAAGCCTGAACAAAGAAACATCAATACATGCTACTTGATTTGCAAAAGCTAAGTAGAAATAAGTTGCTGCTTAAGCTGCAAATTCAAATTGGTAGCAAACACTAAAGATTATTTTTCAGATATCTGTACTTTTACTCTAAGAAAGTATTACTATCACTAACTCAACTTTCTCCTCTATTATTCACTTCATTACAAAAAGTTTCCATTGAAGCCACTCTAACAGGGAGCAGTAACCACCTAAATGACAACTCTATTAGGTTCTTCTTTGCAACATTTGTCACAGAAGTTGACAGAGAGCCAGGAAAGACCACTGTCCCAGAGGCCGAGAGAAAAGAAAGTACAAGAAGAAAGACAAAGTTTAGAATTTGAGTCCAGCCAGGTTAAATGCCTCAGAAAACAAAACTCAAAACTATTCAGGGGAATGTAACAGAATCCAGAGTCTCTATAATGTATCATTTATAATAGTCAGGATGCAACCTGAAATTACTTGACCTAGAATAAACAGAAAAATGTGATTCATTTTCAAAAGAAAAGGCAATCAATAGAAACCAAACTCAACATACTGGAAATGTTGAAATTAGCAGAAAAGGTGTTTAATACACCTATGCTAACTATATTCAAAGATGGAAAGGAAAAAATGTCCACAATGAATGAATGGATAGGAAATCTCAGCAGAGAAACAGAAGCTAATAAAAAGAACCACATGGAAATTCTAGAAACGAAAACAACAATATCCAAATTAAAAATAAAAATCACTGGATGAAGGAGATACAAGAAAGAGTCAGTGAACTTATAGGCCAATAGTAATTGTACAATCTCAAGTTCAGAGAAAAAAATGTGCAAATTCTCAAGAAATCTGTGGGACAATATAAAAAATACATGTAAATGAAGTCCCAGGAGGAGATGAGAGAAAAAAACAACAAATAAAATTATTTGAAGAAAATATGGTCAAAAACTCCCAAACTTGATGAAAGCAACAAAAATACAGATTTAAGCAAATAAGAGATACACAATGAGTTGAATAGTGTCCCCCATAAGACAGATATGTCCAAGTGCTAAGCCTTAGTACCTTTGAATGTGACATTTAAAAATATGGTCTTTGTCTCCAGAGATGAAACTTGGATTAAAAAAAAAAAAAAGCATCTTTGCAGGTGTAAGTGAAGCATCTTGGAACGAGACCATCCTGGATTTGGGGTAGACTCTTAATCCAATAACAAGTCTCCTTACAAGAGACAGCAAGTTGGGCATGGTGGCTTACATCTGTAATCCCAGTGACTCAGGAGGCTGAGGTGTGGTGAGAATCACTTGAGCCCAGGAGTTGGAGACCAGCCTGGGTGACAGGGCAAGATTCTGTCGCTAAATTGAGAGAAAGAGAAAGAGAGTGAGAGATAGCATGCCAAGAAAAATACACAGACACAGAGAAGAAGGCCACGTAAAGATGGAGGCAGAGATTAGAATGATCAATCTACAAGCCAAGGAAAACCAGCCATAAGAGGCTAGAAAAGAGGCACAGAATAGATTTTTCCTCTGAGCCTCCGGGAGAAACCAATCCTGCCAACTCTGATTTCAGACTTATAGCCTCTACAACTGTGAGAATACATTTCTTTTGTTTAAGTCAATGTCTTTTTGTATCATCAATCATGTAATGAAAATCTTATATTTACAGATTTGCCCATATTTTGAAATATTTTCTTTCAACAGATGTCAAGATTACCAGTTAGTAATTAATAGGTCACTTCGATAGATATTTAAAAACAATTGGTAGAGTTCTAGTTTCTGACAACCGAAGAATGAATTCATTGGACAAAGCCCCTTGAAGTTGTTAATGTAAAATCTAGGGGAAAAAAAGAAAAAATCTTTTATGACACTGAAATGTGCAGGTACTATGGTGGAGTTTTCCTTTGAAAGACCAAAAGTATATACAGTAAGAATCATGAGTTTATGGGGGTTTTGCCTGAAGGTATCCTCTACTTCTATAGTTCTACTGGTGGAAAACTGCAGTCTTTCTAGCTGGAGAAGGCAGAGAAAGAGTTTAGGGCTGGCAGAAGAGCTAGACATTTAGGGAAGAAATCCTAGAGGCAAGAGAGCTGCAGAAGAGTGGTACAACATTAAATCTGAATCTTTCACCCGAATTCCAGCTGACAGCTAAACTTCACATGCACAAGGGAGACTCTAAAGAGCCCAATTTATAAGTAGACAGAAACCAGTGAGACTCTGCTGAGATTTGAAAATCTGATACTTTTTGGATTTCATACAGTCCCTAATCTGCACACAGCTCCAATGACAGAAAGCCAAAGCTTTACTAGCCTGAAGTATCAGTGGGCTTAAGGCTGGTAGATCAGCTGGATATTTACGGGAGAAAATGCTAGAAACTAGGAAAAGCAAAGTGGGTGGGCCCCCAACTCTGAGCATAAACTCAGCCCAAAGAACTCACTTTCTACTATATTATGCAGACACAGGGGCACAGGGGCCACAAGAGAAAAAGCTGCAGCTGGAAGGTGAAAGAACTGAGTGGAGATACTGGCTGAAGGATATCCACATGGGGAAGACAAAGCTTGCAGTTTTAGTACAGGTAAATTAATTGACTACTAGATCAAAAAACAGAAACAAAACAAAAATATTAATCGGCAAAAGAAAGATGATCCAAGATGCTACAATATGTTTTCAACAATGTCCATTTTTTTCAAACAAAAATTAAAGACGTGCAAAATACAGGAAAGGTGTAAAACACACTCATAAATAAGGCACTAGAAACTGACTCCTAATTGCCCAGATGTTAAATTTAGTTGACAAAAATATCAAAGCAGCTATTATAAAGATGTTCAAGGAATTAAAGAAATATATGATCTCAATAGCTATACAAATATGTTGATACATATACAAATATGTATCAACAGATACAAGGAAGTATAAAAAAGTACCAAATGGAAATGTCAGATGTGAAAAATAAAATAACTGAAATGAAAAACTTATTATAGGGGCTCAAGAGCAAATTGGAGAGGACAGAGGGAAGAATTAGGAAACTTGGAGATAAATCCAAAAAGACTAAAGAAAAATAAACAGAGCCTCCAAAATCTGTGGGACAATATCAAAGAGTTCAACATATGTGTAACTGGAGTTTAAAAGGAGAGTAGAAAAATAGAAAATTTTTTGGAAAAATAGTACCTAAAAACTTTCCAAAACTAGTAAAAAAAAAAAAAATATATATATATATATAGTTCTAAGAAGCAAAATGAATCCCAAGCCAGATTAAAAACACCCCTAGACATAGCATGGTCAAACTGGTGAAAATCAAAGATAAACAGAGTATTTTGATAGCATCTAGAGAAAACACAACACATTACATACATAGTGTGAAACAACTGGGTATTCCACAAGAAAATAATGAACTAACCCCATATCATACACAAAAAAGTTTAACTTTAAATGGATTTTGCATTAAACATAAAAGCTAAAACCATAAAATGTCTGTAAGAAAACCTAAGAGAAAATCTTTGTGACCTATGTATAGTCAAAGATTCCATAAATACTACCAAAAAGGCATAAACCATAGGGAAAGATATTGAAAATTTTACTTGAGCAAAATTGAAAACTTCTGCTTTCAAAGGATCACATTAAGATAATGAAAAGACAAGTCACAGACAGATAATATTTGCAATGCAAATGACTTAGGATATAAAGAACTCTTAAAAATCAATAATAAGAAAAAAATCCAATTAGAAACTGGGCAAAAGATGTGGACACCTCACAAAAAGATACAAATGACTGATAAGCCCATGAAATAAGCAATAAGCTGCTATCATTAGTCATCAATGAAATACAAACTAAAATATTAGTGAGATACCATTATACCCTCAATAGAATAAGATTGACCATATTACTGTATGGAACCATCATACACTGCTGGTAGGAATGTAATATGATATCTCACATTGAAAAAGAATCTGGAAATTTCTTATGAAATTATATGTACACTTACCATGTGATCCAGCACTTCCACTCCAAGGTATTTTCCAAGAGAATAGGGAACATGTGTCTGCACAAAATCTTGTACATGAATGTTCATAAACAGCTTATTCATAATAGCCTCAAACTGAAAACAACCCAAGTGTCCAACAACAGGTAAACGGATAAACAATTTGTGCTATATATCTACATAATATACCCATACTTTGCAATAAAAAGGAATGAACTACTGATGTAGAAAACATGAATGAATTTCAAAAATATACTGAGTGAAAGAAGCCAAACACAAAACTGTGCATACTATATGATTCCATTGATATGAAATACTTGAAAATGCAAAACTAATCTTCAGTGCCAGAAAGGATACTGTGGTTGTCTGGAGGTGAGGAAAATTGGCTGCAAAGAAGCAGCCTCTTCTTTTCAGCCTCTTCACTAGCCATTTCTACTCTAAATTAGGTATTTTCTAAAACATCATGCCCTTTTATGTATTCAGTACTTTGCTTCTTCTGCCTGTCATTCCTTTTCTTTTTATCCACCTTAAAATTCAGTGTGTTCTTTAAAACCTATTTCAAATGTCCACTCTCCTTTGAATTCTTCCTTAATTCCTTCAGTTAGAGCTGTTCATTCCCATTTATGATTCTTCACATCACTACCTACACTTCCAAGTTCACATTTATCAGGTTACACATTGATTGTGTGGGGCAGGCATTACATACATTTCATGTAGCATGCTGTAAATATTTAATTTTTTTTAATCAAACTACTGCATAATGTTTGAACACTGGAGACAGGACTAATTCATGGTAGTGGTTGATCTTCTGTATATTGGCTTCATTTACCTGCTAGTCCCCAACCTGACCATAACTTCTCCCAGGCCCAGTGCTTAGTGTGCTACCCACCATATTTAGGTACTTAATGAGTATTTGCCCAGAGTGAATAAAAGATGTTCCATTTCCTGTTATTCATAGCTGAATCAATTCCAGTGTTCCATGGGATGGCATTATATAGCAGACTGACTTCATATTCATCTAATTCTTCACATATATGCTAAAATTATTGAAAACTGCTCATAATGTACTACTACTATCTCTTTTCCTTTAATAAAAGTTTTTCAAACTGGGAACCCTGTACTATTTTCAATAGTAGTCCTTGTTTTCTCAAACGTTCCATTTAAGGACTTGATTCTGGACTTTTCTTAAACTCAAAACAATGAAAATTCTACAGATGAAAGCAGTTTAGAAGTTTTAAAACTATTCATTTTCTCTGATAGTTAAATCTGTTTTTTGATGTGACTATGTTAAGATGGCAGAACTTTCTAGAACCTAAAATCTGTCAGGGTTTAAAATCAAGTAAAAGTAAACTACATTACTAATACGATGTTTTACTTACGTAGTCTCAAATGTGTATTTACATATAAAATTTTATCTTAGACTAAAATCCAAAGTCTTTTCCAGCTCAAAGGAGCCAGAATTCTTAAGTAACTCAGTTGTGTATATACAGTTGAGGGAAGAAATAAATTTATTAATGAAATCTATGACTAAAACAAATAAATATCTGGAAGACCATGGGTCACTATTACACATTAGTCCTACTTACAGGGATTGGTCTTCAAACATCATATAACAGTTTGGTTTAAAATAAAGATTTGTAAGCAAAAATGTACCAGGTATGCAATGCCAACTTCACTATCTGATATACAGTATCAGTCAATAAATGTCCGTTTATAGTAGTAATAATGAACTATTATACTCAAGGCCAGCTTGATTCTTACCTGAATTACTGTTACTCATCACAGTTATGTTTTTATATGCAACAGGATTTCTTTTTCTGAACATAGTATTTTTCTTTACAAAGTTTAGAATTTCAACAAAATGAGGTCATCTATAATTCCACTGGTTTTTAATGGAAATACAGTTATGTGATATGCAGTTTTCATATCCCTTAGGGTTTGGCCAGCATATCAAAGTCTAAAGATAACAGACCCAATAGGTCAAACTGCATGACCTTGAACTGCCCATTTGAAGAACAAACCTGAGTTTTAGGGTCACTATAGAAAGGTCAAACCTTTAGGAAAGTTCAAATACACACCTAATCTTTCCAGGTTTTTGGAAAGTAGTAGAGGTCAAATTCAAGAGGGATTTTAAAGGAGTAACTACAAATCAGAGCAGCATCTCCTGACCAAACCCACAAATGTGCTTTTGCTCTTTGTAGTCTAAGTAATCTCTTATCATTTTATAACATTTGTTTAACAACCTAGATGAAAATCTGGACTCAGAGGTGACAGAGTAGGTTCTGTTTCAAGGACAAATTTTAAATGAAGGAAAAAACAGAAAGTTGGCCCTCTGTATCCATAGGTTACACCTCTGCAGATTAAAAATTAAAACAAAAATAAAAAATAATATAAATAAAAAAGCAATATATTATAATAATTATTTACATAACATTTCCACTGTATTAGATATTATAAGCAATCCAGAGATGATTTAAAGTATAAGGGAGGATATGCGTAAGTTGTATGTAAATACTATGTCATTTATATTAATATAAGGGATTTGGGCATCCACAAATTTTGGTATCTTTGGGGGGGGGGTCCTAGAACCAATCCCCTGTGGATACCAAGGGACAATGCTATTTCAAAGTGTGGGTATATATGTATATGCATGATTTCTCTCTCCAAAATTCTCCTGTTGGAAATCTACAAAGTTATATTTACATCAGTCTTTTAAAAAAATGGATACTTCATTCTTAAAAAAAAAAAACACTGCTGAAAATAGCTACTTTGATAATGAATATATGAATTACAAAACATGAGGTATAAGAAAGATGAGACTAAAGAGAAAGGAAAATGGTTTATTCTCAGATTCTCAGAGAGCTCATCCACCCTTACCCCATCCCCACTGGCCCCATCTCGACGTAACCTATACTAATGTCATACTGTTAAAAATAAATACCTAAAAGAAGCCTATAACTATAAAAGAAGCATTCTATAATCATATTAAACTCCACAAAAGGAAACATATCAGTTGAATGCATTAAGTGTGAATTATATTTGAAAAGAAAGGTTTTAATTTAAGTAGACAGTCTCATCTTGCTGGAAATGGCACCAACATACAACTCACAATAATGAAACACCCCTCTATAAAACATTCCTTGCTTTTGGAAAATTAATTATGATTTAACTAAAACACCAAGTGCTTCTTTATATTATTTATGTGAGGAAAAAAACCCTAGTTTGTCATATTTTACTCTAAAGGTCTCACAAACAACACTGCTCAATGGATGGTGATCACAGGGAGGGCACAGAATGGCAAACTGAAATTAAATTCATCTAGAAAGGATAATCTACTAAAATAATTCATTTTCATTTCCAATATAATCATTTTAACGACTCCTTTAAACAAGGGAACTGCTTATATTTAGTTATAAAAAGAGATTTCTAATATAATCAGGACAGAAAAGCATATTAAATATATAAAAACTTAGAATAATATAAAGTACAACATGAAACAAAATCTTTTACTTCAGCTCAAATGCACAGCCTTTCAAGAATGTCTTTTCCATAATATTTTTTTTAAAAAAGTTGAATGATTTTGAAACATTTTGGCATTATAATTAAAGAGCATCAAAGTATACAACAAGGAACTCTGAAACACTGTGGTATAACTACAGTTTTGAAGGAGTTTTTATAAAATGTGTAGAAGTTATGGACATAGACAGACTGGGCTGGACAAAGTCTGAGGTTCATAGAACTATTGACATAAAACTTTCTTTTCTAAAAAATAATCAATAAGAAAGTTCAAGTTTTAAAAGAAGATGATTAAAATACACTCAATAAAATTTCAAAGAAACAAGTTTTGTTTGTTCGAACTTCTGATTGAAATCCAAAAGGCTTGATTCTAAAACATGATAAAAATTTTAGGTGAATCCATGCAAAAATAAAAGTACTGCTGAGAACGTACAAGTGTTTTGTCACATTCTGCTCTGTGAAGTCAGCTTTATTATTAACTTTAACTGTATAATAATTTTACTTATTTTGTAGATTTAAACAAAAGGATGTGAGCTTGACACCTACATTCTGGTGTGTAAATTAGCTTTTTGTAATTTACAAGTTCAAATTGAAGACTGGGTAGTTTAAAAAATTAAAACAACTTCATTCTCAATACATTCACATATTTTTGCTTTGTAATACATATAGCTGTCACATATAATGGCTCTGCTAGGCTTAAATCAAATTGCAATGGGCAAGGAAGGCCAAAGAAGGGTTTACACAATATTCAATAAGCAATAATATCTGTTCAGTGTGCAATAAAATTAAAAAAGTACTAACCTAGAAACACAAAAAAAGAATTTATTGTTTTTAAGTTCCAGAAATAAAAGTAACAGAATAGCACATCATCGGTAACAAGCTGGTCCTATAATTTCTAAACTACAGTCCAATTAAACATTTAAGAAATAGAAACAATCCATATGTTTTTCTACCAGGTAAATATACCTGAGAAAGTTACCTATAAAGAAATAGGCTTTGAAACTCTAAACCACAAAGAAACTTCCACTGCGACATTATTAAGACGGGGCTAGCATGTGACAGGACACTAAGCCATTCCCACAGATATTGTGTTCACTGCTCAGCTGCAGTTTGTGGTCCATCAGTGACATGATATTTCACATCAATACCAGCTCATTCAACCAAAGAAGCACAGTAATGTTTTAAAACTATCTATTTATATTAATTAGTATATAAAAATCACAATACACAGATTTGGAAATGTTTAACTTGTCCTTAAATAAGATTCTATTTTCTCAGCATAAGCTTTTAAAAAAGGTTTAAGCAGTCAGTCCAATAATGGGAGAAGCAGACTCTACATGGTGGCTAAAGTGAAGATATATTAAAATTATAGTTATTTTCATTGCCAAGAGCTAACAAATAAGAGCAAATTTAAAAAATTAAGAAGTTCTTCTGGCAGCAAAATTACATCTAATGTAATAACATCTCCAAGCAAAAAAATCAATTCAGAGCCTGAATGCAATTTGTGCTTTGTTTCTATAAAAATGCAGTGTTACTCTCATATATTTCTAAACAACTAGATTTGTAAATATGCAGTGAATTTCTTTTCATCACAATTTATTTCTAATTCATCTTATGCAGATTATGGATAGAACTAAAAATTACTTAGCTTTTTTCCAATACTTTATATGAATCAAGATCTTTTTTTAAAACAGTGATTTATTGTGATTCTTAAAGTGAACAACAAAAACAAATTCTAAAATTATAACTTTCAATTAAATGGTTAAAATTTCAGATGACAGAGCCAATAATTGGTAACAGCTTCTTTAATTTCATATCAATAGTCCAATGAAAAACACTAATGACTACCTGGCAATAGTTTGAAAGGATCAGAAGGGTTCTGTGAAGGGGGAGGGGGAACAAACATGCAAAATACCCCCCAAAACACATGGCCTTCTTTCTCATTTTATAATCTAAACTTGTAAAAATTTTTATAAATACATGATCATTCTACACAATACAGATTTTTCTAGAGCATTTCTAGAGGAAATTACAGTTTTTGGTCTTAAGTAAGACTAAGATGGAAAAGAGGATGAAACAGTGAAATCTGAGGGAGCAATATGCTCTTTCTACAAACAAGCTGCAGTTCATCCAGTCAAGTTAGCAGTTACAGTTCAGTACATGATTTTTCAAGGCAACTAAGAAATCAGGACACAGATATTTCCCCTTCCTATAGTTAACAATTCTTTTAAAAGCTCTGATCTATCCATAAAGGAGTGTGGGTTTTTGTAGGGATTTTTCCAAAAGGAAACAAAGAATAAATAGGAAAAAAAAAAAGTAAGTCTCCATCCCTAAATTCACATAAACAACAAATTAAACTATAAGCTAATTTTAGACTACCCAGTGAAAGAGAATTGTTGATACCATGTGAGGCAAGTGCTATTCTAACTAGTCGGTTCAAAACATGATCTAGTAAAACAAATACACATTGTTATGCCTCAAACAACTAGAATGCATTTCATTATTCTTCAAATATCATGTTTAATTAACTCCTAAGGTAACATATTTCTAGGATGTTGTATCTTAATAGTGTACCTGAATCATTACTAACAATAGAATGCCAAATTCAAAACTGCTATGAAAGTAAAATCATCAATAGAAAAACTCAACCCTAATGTAAAAAGAGAGGGAACTGAGTGCAAAATACTAACACCACATGTCTGAAGGCAGATTTTTATTTGTGGAAGACAGAGTGAGGAGATAGTTGCACCCAATCAAGACCAAATGGAAGACAGTGCAAAGTATGAAAAATGTTTTTAAAAAAATGAAGAAGAAGGAAAATGGAGGAGAATCAAGCAGCAAAAGAATTACTGGATAGACCAAAAATAAAAGGAAATGAGTCATGTGCATATGGCTCGCTCTTTTCTGTCCTTTGTGTTCCTAAATAACATATAATGTAAGTGGCACAGAGGCCACACTAGTGGGCAAAATGAGCCTTGTGATGGATAGAGATGAAGGACCTGGGGCTAATGAATTGTCTTGTTTTTCTTTTTTGTTTTTGCTTTTAATTCATACCTGAAAGCCTTGAATCCTTGCTAAATATTCCAGTTGTTTTGAAGGTTGTACTGGAGAACAAGGGGGAGTAGGAGAACTTCCTTTTAAACCTATGGCTTCAGCTGTAGGAGATGTTCCATTCATAAGGAGTTCCCTGGCAATTGTAGCTGAACTATTCGATGTAGGAGATATACTGAAGAAAGAGCTTGAAGGTTGGTTCATATCTTTGGGTGACAAATAGCCTAGAGTAGTGCCAGAGATTACTTTGTGGCGGCTGGCTTCCATCTCTTGATAAACATCAGGAGACAAATGAAGAATTCCTTTTGGAGCTATAAATAAAATGAAGGAACACTGTTATTACATTTAAAATAACGGAATAGAAATATGTTATAGCATTATTAACTCGATGGCCTCACTTGGTATAGTAACACTGCTAATCAAGCATCTTCCTCATATCTGCAGAGGCAATTACAGCTTCTATCTAGAGGTGAGTAACAGGTTTCAATATTGCCAAAATCAGAAGTTAAAAAAAAAATCCACAAAGGTAATTTCATTGGAACTTGTGTGTACTAAGTAGGGAAGCTGTGGGAGGACAGGGAAACTGATATGTGGAAGTACAATGGGGAAGAAGATTGAAACTGCACAGTGTCTTCACCCTGCAATATAATATTTTATATCTCATAAAAGAGGCATGAAACCCTCAACATAAGCAGCAATTGAGGCACAGAAGGTAAAATGATCAGTCCAAATTTCTTCAGAGGTACAAACCCATATAACCAATGGTTTAATGGTCTTCTCTTCACAAGGATGTCCCACAGACAACTCTAACTCATGAACATGTCAAAAAGTACAGGGCATCTTCTTTCCAACACTAGCAATGTCCCATCTTGCTTAGCTTATTATATAAATAATATCACCAATTATCTGCTCATTACTCAACCTACATTCCTGGCAACCATCTCTGATTAACCCATAACCAAGGAGATATCATGTTGGTCAAACTTCTCTAGAATTTGCCCATTCTATCATGGGGTGGGGAACCTGTGGCCTTGGGGCTACATGTGGCCTTCTGGATCCTTGAGTGAAGACTTTTGATCCTGAATCCAAATTATACAGAAGAAATCTTTTTAATAAAGGGATTTGCTCTGTAAAGTTTGGATTTGGTCGAGAGGCCACACTTGGGGATCTGGAGGTCCACATGTGGCCTTGAGGCCTCAGGTTCCCTACCCCTAAATGACCAGGTTCTGAAATCAAGAGGAGTGAGCCAGGGGCTATGTCATCAGTTGGTAGAGTCCCTTTAACTACCATTTGTCTCAGAGAAGTTTCAAACCATATTTCAAACTGCTTGTTCTAATGTCTTTTGATCAGATATTAATAACCCTCAAATCATACTATCTTTTAAAATTATTGATGAGTCGCCACTTGTACAGAATGTGCTCTGAGAGACACAACTTAATTCCTTTGCTCTTGGCCCCTTCCTCTCCTGCCATTAACCTTCAAAGTCAGCCTTCAATGTTTCTCAACTGGGCTAATGTAACAATCACTAAAAGGTTTCACTGCTACTCGGCTCCCCGGTGTCCATTTTCCAAAATGTGTTCTATAACATAGTTTCTAAATAAAAGGGTTCCATGATAAATAAATTTGGAAAATAATGCAAATTAGATCATATACACCTCTTTGGGGGAATTAAAAAATGCATATTAGCGTAGTAAAGACTCTGAGAAGACTAGACAGCAGAAATCTATTCAACTTAGTTTAACCCAGGATTTCCCAACTTTATTTTAGAGCTAAACCTTTTACAGAACATTAATAACAGCTGACATTTTGGGAAATGCTGGAGGCTAGCCCACTCTCCTCTGAATGAGTACTTTCCAATGATTTGTCTTCGAGTTTGTTGATCCCTTCTTCTTCTTGACCTTGTATACTACTGAACCCTTCTAGTAAATTTTTCAGTTCAGTTATTATATTCTTCAGCTCCATGATTTCTGTTTGGTACTTTTTAAAGTTTTCTCTCTCTCTGTTGAGATTCTCATTTTGTTCATGCATTATTCTTCTGACCTCAGTCAGAATTTGCATAAGGATTATTTTCAATTCCCTGTCAAGTAAATCACATGTCTCCATTTAATTAGTGTCAGTTTCTGGAAATTTATCTCATTCCTTGCTTACAAATATTCCTGTTTCTTCGCTGTCCTTGATTCTCTGTGTTGTTGTCTACACAGAAGACAAAAGAACTACCTCTCCTGGTCTTCACAGATTGGCCTTGCACATGAGAAGACCATCACCAATCAGCTTGGCCAGAGATTCTGGGGGCCTCTCAAACTTTTGTGCTAGTCTAACCCGCTTTCTTTGTTCTTGGCAGTCCTCGGGCATCTAGAGTATCCCAGTCCCATCAGCACTCTAAGACAAACAAGACTGAAGCCAATTCCTCAGGTGGCTCCCAGATAAGTTCAGTTGTTGGACACAGGATGCACCTCTTCATCTCCCCAGGAAGAAGCTGAGAACTGAAGCTTTTCATCTGTTAGCTCTGTGCTGGGCTAGAGGGTGGCTACAGTGAGGCTAGTTCTGAGTTGCTAGAGTATGCCATGTCCCATCAGCACTCTGAGACAGGCTAGATAGAAGTCAGTCCTCTGGGTAGCTCCCAGAAAAGCTGTGGCATTGGATTCATGGTACATACACCTCTTTCTCTTCCCAGGGAGAAAGCAGTTGGGAGCTGGGGGCAGGGAGATTGTCTCACTTTGTATGGCACTGTGCTGGGAATAGGAATTATGGTACAAGTGTAACTCAAATTTCCCTAACAGTTAAGACATGGCTGATTTTGTGCTCACCTGGGGTGTAGGAGCCTCTTAATTAGTTTCTGGATTTCTCACAAAGGTAATCTGTCCATGAATTATCATTGAATTGATGTGTCCATGAGGGGAAGGAGGACCAGGGCTTCCTATTCCATCATCTTGCCAAGGCGAGACCATTCTTTTACTTAAAAGTCCTTCAACAGCTTATCACTTACACAATAGAATCCAAACTCCTTAGGATGATATAGAAAGCCCTTAATAATCTGTATTCTACTTATGTCTCTATCCTCTCTGCCAAATTCTTCAGGAAGACTCCAATGCTCCAATCATACAGATATATTCACACTTTTTCCAATATCCCAGGACTGTTTGATCCCACATCTTTATTTCTACTGCCCAGTTATACACATACACACACACACACATACACACACACACACACACACACATTCATATTCTCTCTCTCTTGCTTAAGCCCTCATTGCTATGTTTCAGGCACTGTGCCAACCAATATTTTCCTAACTCCAAGTCATGCTTAGTCTATTAAGATAGCAAAATGAAAATGGATAATACAATGTGGTAGGGGCCTCACTAGAGAGCAGTGGGAATGGGAAAGGAGAAACACTCGAAGCTCAGGGAACGCTTGTTGGAGATGACACTGACAGTCAATTTCAGGGGATGAGGAAAATTTAGCCAAGAAAGAAGAGGACCGAAGGCAGATACATTGGCAGGAGCAAGGGCAAGAGAGTCTGTGTTCCAGGAAACCTTAGGCCATGCCTTACCACCAGAGCTTGAAGAGAGAGTGGGACTTGCAAAAGTTCAGGTGGAAGCAGGCAGGGACCAAGTTTCAGGGGACTTTATCTTGATGCCATTAAAGCATACAAGTTCTGTAAGTTTTTTAAAAACATAGTTTAAATAGCTTTTTGGTCCTCCATATCCACAGTTTCCACCTTCGCAGATTCAACCAACAGCAGACATAAAATGTGAAAAAATGAAAAATAAAAACTAACAATAGAATAAGAAATAATGCAAATTTAAAAATCAATACAGTATAACAACTATTTACACAGCATTTACACTGTAGTAGGTATTGTAAGTAATAGAGAGATGATTCAAAATACAGGAGGATGCACATAGGTTATACAAAATACTATGCCATTTTCTATTAGAGACTTGAACATCCACAAATTTTGGTATCTGCGGGGGGTCCCAGAACTGATTTCCCAAGGATACCAAGAGACCACTGTATTTCAATCAATTATGTATTTTCTTTATGTCTTTGTACTAGTTTTCAAATTCCTGGCATTAACAAGTGTTAGTTTTTATAATCAGGAAGGCATTTCCATAATTCTTAAAAGAAAACATACACATTAGAAAAAATACAGATAGATCTCACCAGCCAGAGGAAACTACTTTCAACCTTTTGCTTTAAAGATACACTTTTAGTCCTTTTTCATCTCTGCACTTTCTAGTTGTTGTTAACTTGAAAAAACAAGTTAAAACACAGAAATACCACATGATCCTGTTTTTGTTTACTAAACAACATACTTCTACTACTCATTTTAAAAGGAAAATATTTTATTATATGAACTGTTTCTTTAAACAATCCCATTTTATTGGACATCTAATTTGTTTCCATGGTTTTACAATAACACAGTGATGAACATTCTTGTAATTAAATCCTTGTTCACATGAAAATTTATTTTTTTAAGTTAGAAGCAGAATTGCTAGTTCAAAGGATATGTATATTAGGTTTTTTGACACTAACAAATTGCCCTCCAAAGAAGTTGTACCAATTTCACACTCCCACAGAAATATATGAAAGTATCTTGTTTCCTATTTTGGTGTTATACATTATTATTAAAAAAGTCTTTACCAGTTATCAACAGTGACAAAAAGCAGGTCAGTGATTGCCTGGAGTGGGGCTGGTGAGAGTGATAGATTGCAAAAGGACATGAGAAAACTTCTGGAGAAATGGAAATATTCATTTCACAGGTATATAAACATGTCAAAACTGAGATACTGTGTGCTGTTTATTACATGTCAATTATGCCTCAGTAAGGCTGCAAAAATTATTTGCCAATTTGATAAATGAAATGTCATATTACTAATTTTTGTTTTTCACCATCTGCATAAATACCGCATATAGTTTTTATTTAAAGAATTTAAATGTTATAACTCTAAATTCTATGCTTAAGAAATCACAAAACTTTAACAGCATTACTTCAGTATTGTTATTATACAGCAGTAATGAGCTTGCCAATAGCAATATTATAAAGCAACAAAAATGCTCTTTCCACACTCAAGAAAGGTATTACATCACAACATAAGAACTCATAGAGCGTTCAGGCTCTCCTATTCTACAGTAAGGCCTGAGTCAACTTTTCTTCATGAATAAAGAAGATTCCTTTCTACAGAATTCAACTAATAGACTAGTCATAGAAACAGTATAAAGACGTGGATTTATGCAGTCAACTAGTGAATGATTTTCAACTTGCACATCTGTAACAGTGTCCAGATTGCCATCATTCATTTAGAAACTTCCTATTGTAAATTTAAGTTGCTTTTCAATAGTAAAAAGACATAAAAGTACAATCAAAGAGCAATTTAGAATATGCATATTTAAATACCTTTAACTTATTTTGCCAATTAGTTCTCCCAAAAAAACTATTCCAATTTATACTTCTATTAGTAGGGTGTGACTAAACCTATTTTCCCAAACTTCTGCCAAAGCAGGCTTTAGTTATTCTAAGTAATCATTGCCACCCTACATTAATTCATTGTTATCTTAATTTACTTTTACTTGGTTACTGCTAAGGATAAACTTTTTCCCACAAAAGCATTTTAGGTCTGTACTTTCTTTGATCTGAGTTTTGCTCAAAAGACTTCAACTACCACATTCTACTCACTTAGGCTTGTAACATCCCTTTCTATTTGCTCTTTATCTGAAGTGGTCCTGACTCATTCTCCCATCATCTATCTTTTGTCCCTGATTTTGCTTTTGATACTCCTACCTTGGAACTGTCAGTTTGTAACCACTGTACACAGCAATACTGCAGATACAACATGGGCACCGTTCCAGTACTTTACTTGCATTATCTTATTTAATTCCCACCACGACTGTATGAAATGGGCATTATAATTTCCCTATATTACAGATAGAAAAACTGAAGCATGGGGAGGTTACAAAACTCATCCAAGGTCATATGGATAATAAACAGCAATGCTAGAATTTGATCCAGAATACTTTATCCCCATTATATTAAATAGCTTCCTAAAAGAACAGATAGGAAATTAATTCAATTTCCAGCCAGCTTCAATTTCCAGTTCCAGACACCTAAGTCTTACTTCAGGGAAGTAAACTCAATGCCCAGAGTTTGCCCAGATTAGCTCCAGGTTGATCCAGGTCATCGTGGTTATCACTAGATTTTCCAGTGATGGCCTTACCAAAATCTCACTAAAATATATGGAGTTCACACATGATTTTAAAGGTCTGAAGTTGCCAGGGCCTATGACATCTTACAAAATGAGAAATGTCAGGCCACTGTGCCCATTTTGCATGTTTTTGCTCAGTAGGTCTGTGCTGCTTTCAGATAAGTGTGTGAACCCTCTGGCACATAAAACCTCCTGGAGCAGTTTGTGGAGCTCCAGTTTTTACTAAAAAGTTACAGAGCAAGTTATGAATTGGAGATCTCTTAAAAAGGTCTTATCATATGTATAGACAAGCAAACTCAGGAAAACTTTGCCTTTCAAATGTTCATTAATGCCATGGTTCTTTCAGAGAGGCTGAAGAACATAAATGTTTATGTATAGCAAGTGGTATCAGGGGATTCAGAACAACAGGGCAAGTCAGTACAGCAAGAAGATAAACTGTGCTATCACACTGGCCCAAGAGGCTAATGCTAGTCTGTAGGGACTCCACTTCCACTTTCTCTGGAAGTCATTGGAATGAAAGCATAGCTATTCCATAATAAAATGAATTAGTCATTTTTTACACCAAAACTTTGAAAAAAATCTTTGTATTTCCATAAATCAACTGGAATTTCTGCCATAATAATGTTGGGCTATAGATTTGCTTATAAATACTCAAATACACAATAACATTCAAGCCCACTTCTGCCACAGTGAGTTTTTCACAATAAAAAATTATAATTAAAAACTCTTAAAAACTGGAAACATGGACTACTGGTTCAAAACAGAAAATGTGAAAAAAAGTATGAAAAACAATAGTGTGATTTTAAAGAATCATTTATATTAAAACTGGCAGAATCCAAGTAAGGACTGTAGTCTAGTTAATTATATTATACCGGTGTCAATTCCCTGATTTTGGTAATGTATTATAGTTACGTAAGATGTCACCATTGGAAGTAGCTGAGTAATGGGTACATGCAACCTCTGTGTATCATTTTTACAACTTCTTTTTAATTTATCATTACTACACTTTAAAAAGTTTTAAAAAACCAATGACATGAAAGCATTTTTACGTTGCTCTGGGCCTCTCCTTTACAATACAGACCCTGAAACAGGGTGGTGCCAAAGACACCAAAGTGGGAAGGGCTGGCAGTGGCACTTGTTCTAGATATGGCCCTGAGGATAAGCAGGGCTGGCATCAGCAATGCCTGCTCCTTGAGGTCTGCAGCTTTGCCCACCTAATGCACAGGCTCTGGCTCTCCAGGCTCTGGCTGTTTGACTTATAGCCAGCTGGGAGAAAGGATAGCAGGGTGGGCCTCATGGCTGGGCCTCTGTTCTTTCCTGGGGAAGCACGAGGCCATGTATTAGGTGATAGTACACGCGACCCCAGAAGGAGCCCATTGGACCATCACAGTCACAGACAGAGAGAACCCATCCTTGACATGATATTTAGATACTAGGCTTATGTGAGCTTCAGAAATCGCCCCTTCCTGAGCCCTATTGTTGGGATCCAATTGAACAAGTGATATTTGTAGGGGACCCCACCTCTCCTTTTCCACAGAACTCACTGTCAACATGGTCTCCTAGCTGAGGCCTTTCGATCCCTAGTTCTGCCCAATTTTTAAGATAAATATATGCTATATAGAGAGTCAAAAACTGATAATGCAAAATTTGAAAGAAATTCTTGTGAAAGTTAAACTAAAGAAGGAAAATGTTGGCTAAGAGTAATATAATGAGAAAAATCAAACAAACACGTAAATACTTCGTTAGAGGTTTCTTTTGAAGGTCAGTTTTATAATCACCTTGAAAGGTGAAGTTAACGAGAAAAGGTAACATTAAAAAAAAGTCATTATTGAACAAATGAACAAAATGATATATTTTAATGTGCTCAAAAAGCATAACAAATCAGTGGCAAAAATTAACCTTGTTCTTGCCCTTGGAGTTGGATGAAAGCACTGATTTTGTTAATTTGCATGTTTTATTGGTCTCTTTTTGCTACGTTTAACATAATAATGTATATGAACAGTTAATTTGGTGAATGCTTATGAATAAAATTACTGACAAAGAACTTTTCAGCAAGATATTCAAAGTCTTTTATTGAGCACAGTATCAAGAGGAAAAAGTGCTTAGTCCAGTCCTGACCCACAAAAAGCAGAACCCTAGGCCATGACACAGTACGTAGCACACCTCCAAGAGATGGGCCCTTATACACTGGGGTGGGACGAAAGGGAATACAAAATGGTAACTGATAAATTTTCCCGAAAAAAACTAAAAACAAACAACAATAACGACAATAAAGATTTTTTGAATTTTTTTTAAAAGATCACTATGCTTTTGGAAAGCTGTTCTACTACACAAATGTACCTTAGTCAAAGAAAGGTGCTAGTCAGAGTTTTCAAACCCAGAGTTGAATTGTTATCTTTTTTTCCTTTAAAAGAGAAAAATGAAAAGTATGTAATGACAAAGGATATGAACGTGGCTATGGCGAATAAATTCACCATTCATCTTTTTCTTTTTTTTGACCTTATACAAATGCAATAATTTATACTTTTGTCAGATATTTTCTTTAATAAGAAAATTCTGGAGCTCAAAATGAGTGATACAAATCAAAGAACAGTTCTGGCACAGGGGTGTTTAATAGAGCTCCAAGGACCCCTAAAAGACCCATGAATGGGTGTTAGGAGGCTAATAAAATGTAAACTATGGGTTATACCATGCTGATGTGTATCTTTCTGGGGAGACAATCTAAAGCTTATGTCAGAAATACAAAGGACTCCGGCCTGGGTGACAGAGCTATACCCTGTCTCTAAAAGAAAAAAAGAAATACAAAGAGATTGACAAAAACCACTCCCCCCACAAAAAAACTTGAGACATATTAAGTATATTTCTATGGTTAGCGGCTGTTCTCAAATAGGAAACATAGGTTGAAGATTAGGAAAAAATTGTAAGAAACAGTTTGACTTTATAAGTATACCTCATATGTGACTCTAAGTACTGTATAAGAAGGTAACTGGGGTGTTTAGGCATTCCTAAGAAGTGCATTCACCATTCATTTTAATAATAAAGAACATTGCGCTTAGTTGGCTTATTTAGAAGAAATTTTTTTCAAGTCTCAACATTTTCCAATAAAGAAAACTGTGAATATTTCTACTAAGACAAAACTGTTGCAGAGAAAATGAAGTTTGAGGGCAGCCTGTGAAGAGAATGAGTCATTGTTAATTATTCATTTATTTAAACAGGGTAAAAATGTTGCTGGTAAAATGAAGATCATTCTCAATGGTTATCTTTATTCACAGAAAAACTCCAGCAGTTACCATTTCCCTAAGACTGTGAAAAAGACTGAACAAAGGATTATATACATCTGACATATGACACAAAAGACCTGACCTTTCAGCAGGAAGACACACACACCGAAATGGCTACCACAGCAGTCCCCAGACATCACAACACAGTGTTCCACTGCTAGGATCCTGACTATCTCTTCCTAGTCAACACCGTCAAACAGCTCACAAAACAATAATAATAATTATACCTAAAACTCATATAGTCCTTACTAGATATCAGGCTTGTTCCAAATGCTTTGCATATATTAGCTCGGTAATCCTTACAATGACCTCATGCATGAAGCAGGGATATGATTATCCCCACTTTATAGTTGAAGGACCCCCAAGGCTCAGAGAGGTTTTGTAATTGGCTCTACATCATAGCCAGTAAGTGCCAGGTGCTGGGACAGGGTACCCAGGCACCTGGCTATGGAGTCAGCACATTTTGGGGTAAAGACGAGAGGAGTGTGGGTGCAACATTCTGGATTTTCTGAGGGCTGCCCAAAGGGCTGGTTTTTGTCTCACCTCGCTTGGAGTGCTGACAGAACCAGCACAGTTTGGATATTTGGAGCTACTGCGAACACAGAAGAGCAGGGGACAGTTTCCTGTGGATGGTTTCCTGTGGATGATTTCTTGGGTATGACACCAAAAGCAACAAAAGCAAAGATAGACAAATTGGACTACATCAAACTAAAAAGCTTTGACACAGCAAAGCACAAACAATAACAAATATAATGGATTCACTAAATGTTTTCATACCACATTGTTTATTGTCATACATTTGTATAATTTTCATTTATTTTACAATAATGTATATTCATTTAGCCATTTACTTCCAACCTGCTTATTCCA
The DNA here is from genome assembly GCA_008086735.1 of Cheirogaleus medius. Taxonomy (NCBI): domain Eukaryota; kingdom Metazoa; phylum Chordata; class Mammalia; order Primates; family Cheirogaleidae; genus Cheirogaleus; species Cheirogaleus medius. The sequence continues at coordinate 22,093,418 of VBSM01001124.1, forward strand.
GTTCACAATCACAGGTGGCCGGAGCCAATCCCAGCAGCTCAGGGTACAAGGTGGGAACCAACTGTGGACAGGATGCCATTTCATCCCAGGATGTACGCACACACACATCACCCGCCATACACACGCTCCTACTGGGGCAGTATAGACATGCCAGTTAACCTAACGTGCCCATCCTTGCGGTGAGACAGAACACTCTTAAACTGCTGGTGGGACTGCAAATTAGTACAACCATTGTGGAAAAGAATTTGGAGATACCTCAAACAGCTAAAAATAGAAATACCATTCGACCCAGCAATAGCATTATTAGGCACCTACCCAAAAGAGTATAAATCATTCTATTATAAAGACATTTGCACCCGAATGTTTTTGGCAGCACAATTCACTATTGCAAGGACGTGGAAACAACCCAAGTGTCCGTCAATTCACAACTGGATAATTAAAATTTGGTATATGTTTACAATGGAATATTACTCAATTCTAA
>VBSM01001124.1:22098284-22110705 GCA_008086735.1 Cheirogaleus medius
GAGCATGGGCAATATACATAACCGTAATATTTGTACTCCCATAATATGCTGAAAGAAAAAAAAATAAATATGTTTTTTTCTTAAAAAAGAAAAGACTCAATGATTAAACTGGCAGATGAATACATAGTCAGATGAACAGAGAGAACAGAAAGTCCAGAATAAAACCAAATTCATACAGAATCTTAGTATAGAATAACAATGAGGTCTCAATGCAGTGGGCAATAAAGTTGGATCCACACTTTCAGTATTAATCCCATATGGATCAAAGATTTCAAGATAAAAAAACAAAACTATAAAAGTTCCAGAAGGTAACTTAAAAGAAATTTTTATAAGCTGAGAGTGGGGAAGGCATTATTAATTTTGCCAAGATTACAAATGCTGTAAGAGAAAAGACTATTTAAAAAGGTCATTCGAATATACTAAAAATAAAACTAAACTGTAAAAGAAAATTCCATCATAAAGAAAACAAAGAAAATATTTGCAAGTCATATCATAAAGGCACACACACACACACACAGTGCTATTGAGTAAAAAAAAAAAAAAGACCAACAATCTAATTTTAAAGTGGGCAATAGATATGGCTATTTCATTGACAGAAAAAGTATACAAATGGCTCATAAATATACCAAAAACATGTTCAATCTCATTTTTAATAGGAGAAAGGCAAAACTGTACTGAACACCATATTTCAACTATCAGATTGGCAAAGATCCAGAAGTTTGATAGCACATTTGTGTTATTGAGGCTGTAGGGAAACAGGAAATCTCATATATTGCTGGTAGGAATATAAACTGGTGTCTATTAAGAGTAATCTGGCAACATCTATCAAAATTAGAAGTATACATACTCTTAAACTCAGTAATTCCACTTGTTGGAATTTATCCAACAAATACACTAGAACATAGAAAAATACTGTAAACAATCTAAATGCCCACCAATTAGAAACTGGTTAAAAAATAATAAAGCCCTACATATATCTCAGTATGAAAGGATCTTCAGAACATATTTTTAAGTGAAAATTATAGAACAGCATGTCTGAAATGCTAGGAGATTAAATAATATATATTTGAATTTGCCTGTATCTGTATAAAAGATCCTGAAACAATACACAAGAAAATAACCAACCAAAAATTACTCACTAGAGGGTCAGGGTGGAAATGTTGCTAACAAGGACAGAAGTATGGAGAGTTTTTTCACTTTTTTGCTATTTTAATTTTTCCCCATTCACAAAACTAAGTAAAAACAAAAAATAAAGATTAAGGGGATAGTGGAATTTGAACTCCAACTAAATTAATCATCAAGAATGAAATCAAAGGTAAAAAAAATGGTAAAAGTTTTCTACTTCTGGCAATAAGGAAGACTAGATACTTTGATGGGCTCTCCACTATGAAACAACTATTATTTCTTGTTAATTTGCACTTACACGTACCCTATTTTGCTCCTAGGTGTGTTCCCAAGAACTCTGATACATGTGCACCAGTAGATATGTTGAAAAATGTTCACAGCAGTTTTGTTCATAACAACAAAATCTTGAAAAATCCCAAATGTGGACCAATAATAGAATGGCTAACTCATTATGGAATTATTCACACAGATGAAATACTCTATGTAACAAAATAAAATAATCTTAAACTGCAATGTTGAGTGGGGAGAAAAATAAGTTCCAGAGGACAATACACATTATGATGCTATTTTTCTAAAGTTAAAAAAAAAGCAAAATTAAACAAATACTGTTAAAGACTCATATTTATTTGATAAAAGAAATAAAGGCTGGGGCAATTACATATAAAATCCAGAGATAAGGCTGGGCACAGTGGTACATGAGTGTAATCCCAGCAATTGGGGAGTCCAAGGCAGGAGGATCACTTGAGCCAGAAGTTTGAGACCAGCCTGGGCAACAGAGTGAGACCCTGTCTCTACAAAAAATTTAAAAATTAGCCAGTCATAGTGGTGTGTGTCTGTAGTCCTAGCTATTTAGGAGGCTAAGGCAGGAGGACTGCTTGAGCTCAGGAGTTAGAGGATGCAATGAGCTATGAGTGTGTCACTGGATTCCAGCCTGGGCAACAGAGCGAGACCCCATCCCTCCACACTAAATAATCCAGAGATAGTGGTTACTTCTGTTGGGGGAGGCATGATAGGCAAGGTGATATGAAAGAGGAGGATAAAGGTGAAGGTAAGTGTATTGGTAATGTCCGGTTCTTAAATGTGGTGGTAGGTTCATGGGTATTTATTTTATTATCATGTTTTATAACTTATATAAGTGTTAAACATTAATACATTATGCAGCAAGTATTGAGCTTATTTTTTCTTTAAAAATAACACAGCAGTTTGATGTTTCTTGGCAAATTGTAATACACTTTGAGATTTTATAAAACTCCATCTTTCTAGACAAAAATGAGTGAAAATGAGCATTACCCTTATTTTCTCCTTATGCTTATTGTACAGTTTCTTTGTTAACAGAGAATATCAATTAAGAAGTTCTTAAGACTTCAACTTTTAATTTCTGGAAGACACTTAACCATTAGTCACTACAGTCTGTTTTCTAGTTTTGAAAATACTAATTTTAAACACCTTTCTATCCTTATAGACCTCTTAGAATAAAGAGCACATATTCTAGATTTCCAGCTCAAATTTCAGAAACTGAAATTTCATTCAGACTTTAGAAAATTACACATTTCCTCTTCTTGCTTAAAAAAAAAGTCCGAAAAGGTTCCCCAAGTGGACTTCAGTATAGAGACAATTCTGCTTCCCTAGCTGTTTAATATATACTATTTATGTTTAAATTGAGTCAGATTATGCGTTTCAGGCCAAAATTTATATATCTGTGTTTTAAATATACTTGATTTGTTTTCTAATTATAAAACCAGTATATGTTTATTATGGAAAACTATTTTATTTTTCCATACATTTTAGTTAAGCTTTAGAAAGACATGGGCTTAGGCTTTGTGTACTTACGCTACGTCCCACCAAAAAGGCAGCACTAAGTCACAATCCTCTCAGCAGCATGTGAGGGCCTGTTTCCTCAACAGTTACAACTGCCATTTTTAGATCCCTGATAATTTTTATGAATCAGAAATTTCGTAACATTTATTTTTAATCTGCACTTTCCTGATTGGTCAAAATTTTTTCATTATTTATTGTTTGTTCTTTTAAAATGTTTCTCTAAGATCTTTGGTCATTTTTCTACTGGGGTGTTAGCTCTTTTTTTTTTTTTTTTTTTTTTTTTTTTTTTTTTTTTTTTTTTTTTTTTTTTTTTTTTTTTTTTTTTTGACTTGTATGTGTCCTTTGTGTATATTCAACCTGTTGTTATATATGCAGCTGTAATTTATGCTCCTTGTCATTTGCCTTTTTATTTTCTTCTGCTGTTCCCTGAACTTAGTTTTAGTTTTTATATATCCAAATCCATCTCTTTTTTCTTTATGATTTCATCCTTTGCTCTTCTGCTTAAAAACACTATCATACTACAACCAATAAATGCACCCTTAAATTGCTTAGATTGTTTCTTTTTTAAAAAAAACAAACATATGTATCTGACATCTTTGTGTGAGTGTAAAAAATGAGTCAAACAAGTCTTTAAAATCATGAAAATTTAAATTCCTTATATCTTTCCTGAGATTATTTCAGAAAAATATTCTATCTGTGCTAATCTCATTTAAAACTTACTTTCTAATTTCAGATTCTTTTTCCTTTGAATGAATGGGCCTTAAAATACAGACTCAATTGATATGACTAAAACAGATGCAAGCCTAACACTACCTCTAATCTTCCTAGATTCAGTAGGTAAGAAAAGAGAATCCTTGCTAACGTGATTTTTTTAAAAGTCTATAGCTTCTCATCACTCAGGTAGGTCTAACTAACATAGCCACCAATGGAAAAGGATGGTATTCTGGAATATTTGGATCTTTCCTCCTTTGCTTAGATGAGGAAGAACATTTCCATCTGCAGTCTCAGATGGACAGCAGTGAGGATGTATATGTTCCTGTTGCTCCTGACTGTTCCAGATAGATAGCCCCCTAATTATGAGACCTGCCTTTGTTCGAAAACAGCCAGGTATTCAGGGACTGGGCTGCCCAGCACAAGTAACCCACCAATCCCTTTCAACAAGATCACTACAAGCCAGCTACACTCTTACATTTCCAACACAGAATTTATGTCTAAATAAATAGTTAAGTAGGATCACTCAGCTTTATATTTAAATCCAGTTGGCTCCATATTTTAACTATCTCATTACAAAGTGGTTTCTGTTATGGGAGCTCTCAAAAGAATTTGTTCAGGAAACTATACCAAAACACTAGGAAAGAAAGATATATATTAATCTATTATCTTAAAAGTGCAACCCTTATACCCAATGCCACCCCTCAAAAAAGAAAGAAAAGTAGGGGTTCTAAATACAGTACACAGCATATGGGAAACAGGCAATCTATCCAATGTCACAACACTGGGATGGTGCAGCCTCCTGTTTCCATGATGCAATAGTACATGCATGTGAAACAAAAGTGACAAAAACATTGGTAAGTCAACTAAGATCCTGAAAAAGTCAATAAGAACTCTATCGCATCCCAAAAGTATTTATCTTAGGTCATCTCTAATGAACCTAGAAGAGCTAGCATATTTCACAGAGTCTAAATAAAACTTTTTAAAAGGTTAACGGAAAAATATTTATGTGAAAACTGCCTCCAAATAATCTTTTAGTGGGTGGATTCGGCACATACCAGTGAATACCTTTGAGCTTAGTCCAATTCTGTATTAAGCTAGAGTTCACCTTTAAGAAACAATGAACCTTTTTTAAGTAAAACTCTGTATTAATAACATGGAATGTGAATACCAAAAAAAAAGATATTATCAACTGAACTATACTTATTTTACAAAGTTTTCCATCAGTAAATGGATTTAGATCCATCAGTAGATCTTTAAAATGTGTGATCTTTTTAAAACATTTGTTAGTCATTCATCTGTAAAAATCTAGTTTTTTATGTATATGCTATGCATATACATAAATACGTAAATTTAGCATAAAATTGCCCTATGCTAAATTCAACACAGACAGAGTTACGTGTTCTTGTACTTCAATGTAACTATGACAGTGATTCAAAGGGTAAAAACACACTTAGAATAGTCTGCCTTCTGCTACATTTCAGTACAATGAAGAAAGCCTGAGCAGCATGCAAAAATTAGGTCCATATTTTAAATCTGCAGGCAATCAAGCCAGGAAAATAAATTGAGGAACTAGGCTATGTAATCACAATCACTTGCAAAACCATTTAAACTATTTTTTAGTTGTAATTGTTAGCAGTTTCTTATGACTGTAATCTTTAAAAAAATATCTTCCACTTCAAAAATTAAATGCACATGTACATTAACATTTTTTGTCTACTTATAGTTAGGTGCTAGCTATACCAGATTAAAATTCCCCTCTTCCTCCTTTCCAATTCTGCATTCCTTCTTTTAATTTTTGTACATTATGGTTCCAAGCTAATTTCATATTATTTATCCAAATAATAGGTAGCTAAACAATTGGTTTTTTGTTTTGTTTTTTTAAAGAAATGGTGTCTTGCTATGTAGGCTGGACTCGAACTCCTAGACTCAAGTGATTCTCCTATCTCAGCCTCCCCAGTAACTGGGACTACAGACACCACCATGTCTGGCTTAAAAATTTGATCTTTAAAACTATGATTTTTCAAGTAATGTAGAATTTAACAAAGACATAATAGAGAAAGCCATTTCATGACAGGATGTTTTTCACGAAGTAATATGTTACCTTTTCAGATGTTATATTCAAGGATATAATCATTTTATAAATGTTACATAATTAAAGATTCTCAACATTATAAATTAGCATGCATAACTCTTAGCACAATGAATAAGATGTAAAATGAGTTGTTCAAGGTCAGACAACATAACATGTCTGTGAGGCAGCTAGCACTGGCAATCTTGAATTCCTGTCTTCTCCCACATGTACCATCCTGAGAGATCTCTGCTCTAACCTTTGCCTGCAAAATACTAACTCAGGTATTCTTCATGGGACAGAAATAATTTAGAACAGAATTTCAAATGTAAGGAACTGATTAAGTAGAAGAGAAGTTAACCTAAATGTTACCATAATATATGAACTTAAATTAATTTTCAGGTAATGGATTCATCACCTGAGTGATCAATTCCTAAGCAGAAACCAAATTTTCCTAATGTTATATTTAAGTAGCTTTGAGCTAGCTCCAGGGCGACTCTGGGGTTTCAGTAGTGAGCAACAGCCCTTGGAGAGTGAAAAGGTTAATCTGGAACTAGACTGCCTGTATCCTCTATGGTAACCCAGGGCAGAGATCACTCAGTGTTCATTTGGAAGAACCCTTACATCAGTTTTCTAACCCCCCGCCCACCCCACAGCTAGAAAAAGGAGAGAAAATGTTCTTTTTTCAAATGTTCAATTTGAACCATTGTAGTAGACCAGAGGGATTCCTAAAGAGTTAAGAGTTTGGTTAAGTTTTAAGCTGGCTTCAGATAGCTTTATCACTTTTAACTTTATATCTAAAGCAAAATTTTTAAGCATTCTTACACATTTCTGATTACTTAAACTCATTGGCCTCGTTGTGATGTCCCTTCCCATACTTGCAGACAGGTTCTAGTGTTCCTTAGCAAATTTAAGAAAAAAAAAAATCAACAAACACATAAAGCTAGGGGCTGAAATATCACTGTTTAATGATGGAGCTAGCAGATTATCTATAATGTAATCTCATGTTAAAACTGTCAAGTTAATAACTATTTGATTTCTATATTCAAATATATAACGTTTATATTATTTGAAAAAAATGTCGAGTGCCAAAATATAACTATTCAAGAATAAACTATGTATTCTTTGGTTACATGTGTATGCAAAAAACATCTGACAGATAAGAAGTATAAGAAGGGAACTTCTGGCAAGCCTACACAGAATTATATCATTTTTACAAAAGAAAGGAGGGAGGAAGCATGGAAGGAAATCAACATTTATTACATGCTTACTAGGAAACAGGTACTGTGCTAAGTACTTTACATAAAACTGCAATCAATTTAATGTTTCTTACATTCCCTTACCAAGTAATTATGAACCAATATACTTGAACATCAAAGGAATTAAACACAAACTCTAGGAATCCTGAACTGATTCCATTTTTTTCCTTGGGCTATGTGGTAAGCGCATCACATTCATCACCCCTATGTATGTAGTCCAAGGGCTCAGAGGCACATTAACTTAAATTATTCCCAAAAAGTAACCCAAAATATCATTACTTCACTGAAATATTCTTTCCAAGAGGCTAGTTTTGGTGATCTAAGAATTCAATTCTTGTAAGTATGCTTTGATAAGAATTTGTTACTAATTTCATTATACTTCAAGAGATGAGCTGCTAATATCAAAGACTAAAGATCCTTCATTATGACAATTTACAGATTTAAGGTTTTTCAGTGTCCAGAGGTTGTAATGAAGAGAGACAGGGTTAGAAAATGAGATTGGGTGTTTTCACTGGTTAAATGTTTTGATTCACTGATTTATAGTAAAATGGTCACTTCGGTGAAAATAGATGCTTTGGGGGGAGGGGCAGGGGAAAAGGAAAAGGAAAAATCTCTATATGTCCAATACAAAATATCTTGATCATGTACATTTGCAAAAAGAAATAAACTGAAGTTCATCGTGAAATGTCTGACAGTATTATAAGTGAGATGCAACCAAGTAATTTTTTCTTCTTACATTTCTGATATTTTGTTTAGTGAATTTAATAAAATATTAAAAGTTCTAATGACTCAGCAAAATGTGAAAAATGCATATAGCAATGTTAAATGAAAACAGAAGAAAAATTTTATCCATATTATAATTATATAAAAATTTGTGTGCACATAAAAACAATTGGAACAGTGAAAGTGATTTAATAGCATAATCAGTTTATAGATAACTGCTTCTTTTTCAAATTTTTTATACTATAATAATGTTGTTTCAATAAAAATGACAACTTAAAAAAGAATGCCATCACTATGTGGATTAAATGGTACTCCATCAGTAATGGCTTAACCACGTTTAGGATATGAGTGTCTGTGTCTTGGTTTTCCAGTTATTCTATTAGTTTCAGGAGAGCAAACACCACGACTCCTTTGTACCATTCACAATACTGGGCATCTTGGGACCATACAGACCCAGGTATAGCTAGTCACTGAACCATTGATGAATACCAAGTGCAGATAACATAAAAATGAGAACTTACTGTTACTTGGTGGTTCAGGAAACCCAGCCTTTGGACCACTCCATCCTTTGTTTTCCCCTGTCTGAAAGATTAAATCAACTGTTTAAATACAGAAAAACAGGCTTATTCAAAAAGAAAAAATGTTGACTAATCAATTAAGCAAAGATACAGGTTTCTCATACAGTTTTTCTGCATATTCTCTCCATCTCTGATCATGGGACAATGGCTACACAAGTACCATGAACAGTATCATCTACTCCTTTTCTGCATTTGAATCGATTTTTATGTCTCTTTCTGCTTTTACCTGCTCATTTAAATCTATAATTTAAGGTGTCAAGAAAGCCCAATATTCAGTATATGTATTACATAGAACATAATCTTTAGCTTGGTGATTAAAAAATAAATAATTCCTATTCAAACAGTAAACAATAATAATCATCACAAGTACTAAAGTGACTAACAGCTTCTTTATCACTCCTGAGGTCAGATTAACAACAGAAATGTTACAATGTTCATTCTGGAGAAGTCTTGTGATAAGGACCACCAAATACTGCTAATGACATATACAAAAAATTGAAAGCTAAGTCCTAACTTTAAGGAAAACATGTAATATCTGGACTTTTGCCAGATGATCTGTTTGGTATTAAATACAACCTGAAACACAGATATTTTGTAGTAAGTATTCTAATCAAATTAATAAGTGACTTTAACTGGTGATGTTTTCTTTTTGTGGAGGTGGTATTATTGATATGAAGTATAGGGGTGGGTAAAAAAAAAGGCGTATTTCTCATTATGAGCAGCATTTTATACTTATGTCATCAGATGTCAAAGGCCAAATGGATAAATTAAATCCAGATATATACATAAAACACAATTCTAGCAAATAGTTTACCAATGTTCATTTATTTTTTACACAATTTTTCTTATTGAATTCTCTTTCATTTTTATTATACATCTTAGGGTGACGAGGAAAGATATAGTGGCAGACAAAAGCAGCAAAAAAGAAAATAAAGAATCCTGAAAAATAAGTTGATGGCATGTTAGAAACAGCCAGTGGCTTCGTATGAACCAAACAGCATCCCTTTCTCCCTTTAATTATTTCTTTTATCTCTTTAAAACACAAATCTCTTACTCCACATTCACTATTCTGAGAGATTTCTGCTATAACCTTTGACTGCAAAATGCTAACACAGGCATCCTTCACAGGACAGAAATTGCTGTGTAATAAAACAGACTGATGGTAGTAACAGCTAATAGTTAACACTTAAGACTTAAAGTGTGGTTGCTAATATGCTAAGTATTTTGCATGGATATGGATTATCTCATTTTCATCCTCACAAAAATTTGGTAAGATAAATGATATTAATATTCAATTTTACAGAGAAGCAAATTAGGGTGAGAGAGGCTCAATAATTTGTCTAAGGTCACAGAGATAACAGGTGGAGGTACCAGCACATCAGACTAGGTCTTCCAATTGAAGAGACAGTAGCCATGCTACCTTTGTACTATCATTATTAGGAAAGAAAGAAGCAGCTGAAGAAAATAAAAAACAAAAGTTATGGTTATAGATGAGGTATACACTGTGCATTTACAGTTTACACCTAAGAAAGGAAAGAACAACACTGGGATAAAGAATAGAATCTGGAACTAATAAGAAGAATGCTCTAAAGGTATGAGTGGGATGCAAAGGACTACTGTAAAGAACAAATGAGGAGAAACAAGAAGTACCTACATATGAGAGATGAAAAGAATTCAGAAGATTTTGAAAAGCTAAAATCGTTATTAGTGTGAAAACCTGGTGAAGAGAAAGAGACAAAATATATTCAACTTTTCTTTTTAATTCTTTCCTTATTTTTAATTTTATTCCTACCTCTAAAACATAGTGTATACTTATCAAACTGCTGTCAACTGCTTAGGCTCTTAGAGAAGCACTTATGTTTCAGGAACCCTGGAGCAGTTCCATAGTTAGATGCAGGATTCTAGGCTTTCCAAATAAGTAGATTTTCACCTTTAATGAGTGGAATAAATAAAATCTGTTTCATTTCAATGGTACTAATTTCTTCTGTCCCTTATCTTGCTTTTGTTACTTTGATAACTATGAATTTTAACCAGTAGGTAGTATTTCATTTTCATCTGAGAGCTATGCCTAATGCCAAGACTTCTCACTCTTTTAGAGATCACTGCTTTGAGAGTATGGGGAAGGGGTCAGCAAGGACAAGGCCAAAGAAGTTATTAATGAGAAGCATGGAAAGGGGAAACTCACAGGCACAAAGTACAGCTCATCTTCCAGGTCTTTCTTATATCATACACTTAGATCACTTCCTTTACTCCTATATACATGCTTTTTCTAAACTGAATTTCAGTCCTTCCAGCCTTTTGATTTTTCCCAATCTATTGCACTACTTACAGCTTTACTTTCCTATCTGCCTCACTGGGATCCCATATCATTCTCCTTCCAGCTCTCAACTATTCCTCCCTTTATACTTCTGTAAACCCATCCTGAAAAATCCTTAATCAAAGGCCAACCAATGTGCCTTGTTTGCTTCCATGTCCAAGATTCCATGGACTGCAGAACCTTACAAACTGACATCACTTAAAATTTATAGCTTCCAACCTCATCTTGAGAATCAGTGATCTCTATAATGCACTCCTCTCAGTGACTGACTATTCCTCATATACACAGATGGACTGACCTTTAATCCAATGAGGACACTTCCTCTGTTGTAAAAGGATGAAGGAGGAGCAAAAACGTTTGTAAAAGCAGGTATATGTTGGTGGGGAGGCCTGTAGGGCCTCCCATTTCCATGTTCTCTGTGAAATACAAGACTAGATCACAAAATAAAAGGAAAGCTGATTGAGGAAGGCTATAAGTTTGAGGAAAGTATAGACAATAAGGAACAAGACACTTTAGGGAGAAGAGAAAGCTTATTAGAAAAATGCAGATTCCCAAGCATTTGCAGTTCAGTTGAAGTTGATAATATATTCACCATTTCATTCCTCCTTTGTTAATTCCTCTAACAATGATTAAGGTTATTTAAATATTAGATTATATTCTCTATGCCTAACTTTTCACCTTCAACTAAATCCCAAGCCTATTGCTCTCTGATTTCTACTCCAAGGCTTTTGTAAGGTTTCTATTTAAACATAGCAGAGTGAACACAAGGAGTATTCTCCTCTCTCCCCCAAAATATCTCTAAATTGATAATCTAAGAATCCATGAGTACACACAGACACACACACATACACACAAACATACACAATACAAAAGGAGACAACAGCAGAGAAAAAGACAAGTCAGTCAAAGTCTGGACCCTAAAAACAGATAAACAGGCTGTCACTAGCTTAGCAGATGTGACTGGCTAAATCCTAACTTGCAGAGGGAAGAAGCTTACAAATAATGTGATTTGTAACCCAGGACCCCAGAAAGTCTCAGGAATTACAAGTTCTTCTGGTATATCTAAAGATGAATCCTGGAAAGAGCTGAAAACAGAAAGATTGCCTAGAAGTCTTTTCAAGGTATTATGAAATCCCCAAGTCACCTCTTCAACCCCAAGCAGCCAGGTGACTACCCCTTCCTAATGGGGGTTTCCTCTTTAGGAGAGGCTCTAGATACCAGGCACCGTTGAGGATGAGATCCACATGCCACCCTGCAAATAAGGAAATGGAGTCCAAGGTTACATACTAAAAGAGAAGATCCTCAGCCTCCTCCCTCATTTGCCCTTCAGAAGACAACTTCCTGGCTTTTGACCCACAAGGAACAGAAGCATAATGCAGGGAACAGAATGAAAAACAATTAAAACAAAAAAAATCCTGGGAAATCGAAAATACTATAACTGAAGTAAAATGTCAAAGGAGGACTAGAAGACAAAGCTGAGGAAGTCTCCCAAAAAACAGAACAAAAGAGATCAAAATAGGGAAAAAAACAAAAAAGAAAATCACAAGACCATCCATAAGACTAACCAGCATCCCAGAAAGCAATATAGCAAAAATGAAAGGAATGAAATTATCAAAGAAATAATACATGAAATATCCCAGTTCTAAAGTATATGAATTTCTGGATAAAACTCAAATGTCAAACACAACTTATGCAAGGCAATCATCCATGCCACTTCAGAACCCCTGGAAAAGAAAAATCATAAAGAATGTCAGTAAGCAGGAAAGGCGTGGTGGCTCACGTCTGTAATCCTAGCACTCTGGGAGGCCAAGGCGGGCGG
>VBSM01001124.1:22119910-22186941 GCA_008086735.1 Cheirogaleus medius
CAAAAAGAGTAAATTAGAAAGCAAGAAAGGATGGAATTACAAGGAGAAATAAGAAAATACACAGCTATAGTTAAATTTGTTTTTACATATTGGCCTCAATAAGTAATTAAAGAAGCAGAAAAATAGTTAATTATAACTTTGGAAATTAAACAATGTAATTCTAAATAATCTATAGGAAAAAGAAGAAATACCAATGGAAATTTTTAAATATTTTAAACAAATAATGGAAATATATGAAAACTTGAAGGATGCAGCTAAAGTAGGGTCTAAAAGAAAATGTACAGTCTTAACAACTTACAGAAAGGCCAAAAAGTAATGAGCTAAACATCCACCTCAAAAAGTTACAAACATAAGAACAAAATAAATCCAGAAAAAATAAAAGAAAAAAGACAAGAGCCAAAATTAAGAAAATAGAAAACAAAGTACAATAGAGTTTAAAAACCCAAAAGTTGGTTCCCTCAACAGACTAATAAAATGATAAACCAGAGGTAAGACTGATCAAGAAAAAAATACGACACAAATAGTGAAAAAGAGAGATTACCAGTTTCTGTAACATTACAGAGCAACAAGGGAACTTGAGAACAATTTTATGCTATTTTTAAAAATATTTAGATAAAACAGAAAAATTCCTAGATAATAAAAGTTACCAAAATTGCCAAAGAATAAGTCTATAACTTATAGGACTACAACTACTAAAGAAATTAAAACAATAATAATAAAAAAAAAACCTTTCCATAAAGAAAGCTACTGAAAGCATCTCCATAAAGTTCTACCCTAAATGTATGGAAGAATTATGCTAATATTATGCAAATTCACTCAAAAATAGAAAAAGAGGAATCATTCCCCAATTATTTTATGAAGCATCACTTTGATTCCAAAACCCAAGAACAGTCTAAGATAGGAAATTTACACAACAGTTTCATTCATGAATACAGAAGCTAAAGTTTTAAACAGTATAATGAATAAAGCAATATATAAAAAGAAGAATCATGATAAAGTTGGGTTTATTCCAGAAATGCAGATTGGTGTAACACCTGAAACTCAAACAGAAAGCAATCTATGGAATTTGCTATACTGATAGGTTAAGGAGACAAACCATATGATCATTCTAATAAATGGAGTAAAAGTATTTGATAAAATTCAACATTCATCCATAATAAAAACAGTTAGCAAACTAGGAAAAGAATGAAACTTCCTTAATATGATAAAGACATTTTACAAAAAACCTACAGCAAACCTCAACAAACATTATGCTTAATGTTGAATGAAACTGGGATTAGAAACAAGGCAAGGATGTGCTCTATTATTGCTAGTACTTAACATTTTACTACAAATCTTGGGAAGAAAAATAAGGCAAGAAAAAGAAAAGGAAGAATCAGAAGGAGAAAAAAACCCTCTTTATTTACAGGTATGATATTTATATATAGGAAATCCAAGAAAATCTACAGATGAACTATAAGAATTTATGAGACTGTAACAAGCTCTCTGCATAAAAGGTCAGCATACAAAAGACAACTGCATTTCTATATTCCATTAACATTCAAGTAGAAAATGAAAATTATTAAAAGATACCATTTACATTAAATGAAAATCAGATACCTAGAATGTGCAAGGCCTTTACACAGAAAAAACAGCATTATTAAGAAAGATTAAGAAAACCTAATAAACAGAGCAACTTGCAATGTTCATGAAGACAGTAGTATAATGATAGCAGTCCTCTTCAAACTGACCTATAAATTCAATGAATTGACAATCAAAATCCCATACATATTTCTACAATACTTGACAAGCTGATTCCAAAATTTACACAGAAATACAAAGTGCTAAGAACAGTCAAGATCCTTTTAAGGAAGTACATGGTGGGGGCACTTACTTGTCTCCTAGACCTAAAGTTAACATAAAGGAAAAGACAAGATAAATCTGACTGCATTAAAATTAATTATGCTTGTTCTTCAAAAATCACTACGAAAAAAGAAAAAAGGAAAGTCAGCACAAGAGAAGATATTTGAAATGCCATATAACTGTGCTCACATCTAGAATATATAGTAGATTCCTATAAATCCTTTTTTTAAAAAGCCAGTAGAAAAATGAGTAAGAGAGCTGAACAAGCAATCCATACCTGAAAAGTTGGATTGTTTTACCAGATATCACTGTGCTTTGTTAAAAAAAAAAAAAATTATGGCTGGGCATGGTGGCTCACACCTGTAATCTTAGCACTCTGTGAGACCAAGGCGGGAGGATCGCTGGGGCTCAGGAGTTTGAGACCAGCCTGAGCAAGAGCAAAACCCCATCTCTACTAAAATTAGGAAAATTAGCTGGGTGTGGTTGTGGCAACCACCTATAGTCCCAGCTACTCAGGAGCCCAGGAGTTTGAGGTTGCAATAAGCCATGACGACGCCACTACACTCTACCCAGGGCGACAGAGCGAGACCTTGTCTCAAAAAAAAAAAAAAAAAAATTAGAAAGCTTCAATAACTTCATATCACTTTAATAAAATTTCATGATGACAATACACTGAGTATTAAGAAGACTGGTACAACAAAATTCAGTTTTCAGAAATACTGTAAAATACTTCTACCCCTTCTTTTCTTTTTCGGTTCTTGTGTGAAATCATAACATTGGCTGTTTCATTTGTCCCAGAAAATACAGATTCCCATCTGGTATCCACACTTGAGTACTGTTTACCATTTATTCGTACGCCATTACTTAGAGTTTTATTTTTGTTACTATTTCCATCACTACTTTTTAGCTTCAATGAATGAAATACTTTTAAGGAACTGGAGATATATAACACAATGGTAACAAAATACAAACTTAATAAACATTAACAACATGCAAATGATATGAAAAAGAAATTGTACTCTTCTAACAGTTTTAGTCAAGACAAACTAAATGACATAGTTATTGTAGCACATGAAATACTGAAAATATATTCATTCATTACAGAATTCCCGTAACAACTATCACAAATTGTGTAGTTCAATACTGTGAAATGTTTTTGAACATTTCATTGCTTTTTCTGAAACGAGAAAACACCATATCACAATGAATCAGAAGTAGTCTATGGACCGTACTGTGAGAAGCGCTGATCTAGTACAGTCACGGCAGATGCCTGAAGCAGGATGTACACACACTACCTGCCATGTCAGAGTCTGCCTAAACCTCACCTCAACACGACAGGCCCTATTGATAACATGCTCGAATCGCTGGCTAGAGTAGCCCCTGCTACCTGTTATTTTTTCCAGTGCTTTGTTTGTTCCTTAGCTTCACTGGCCCCTGTGTTGTTGCTGGAACGCTTACTAGCGAAAAGATTAGGTCAGCTACGTCAGAGGCTTCCTCTACTGCTCTGAGGGTCAAAAGACTTTGCCAAAGTAAATAGAAGCAAAAGATCTCTGAGCAGTAAATAACTGCAAAACATTTTTCATCTGTTTTTACATGCTAAACATACCTCACTCACTCTCATTGAATTTTTCTGCTGTTCCATCCATAAATCTCATTTATCTACTCAAGCCCGATTGCCGTCTGGCTCCAGGCTCCTGCTTGTGGAATTGTCAGCTGTAAAGCCATTGCCATCTCTGTACTCACCTTGTCTGTTTCTGCCGAATTTCCATCTGACCTATTCTGATACCTTCAAGACTTACTTCTAGAATAGGTGCTTCCCAGATGCATTTTCCCATTCACTCACCCCTTACCTTACATAAGTTTTTACAATTGCATGGTTCAACAGTTGTAAGTAGTTATCCTAGAGTAATTTGTTAGTGTTAAAAAAACCACACTGCTGAAGGACTTTCATTCCCTGCTGTTAAATATAATGGTCACTCAAAACATCACTTTATTATAAAAGTCAAATAAGTATACAAAGTAAATTTCGTAAGTCATCTTCCTTGAAATCTTATAAATTTTATAACTATTGTAAATAAGGTCTCTACATTAAAATGTTAATTTCTATCTGAAAAAAGGTTGAACTATTTCACTATGCAGTAAATTTAAGACTGCCAGATTTTTGTCTTTGAACAAATCAGCCATATGAATCGAGTCCTCAAAAAACTAAGAAACAAAAAATTCTGAAATAGCATTTGCCAAAAACTTAATTCATTATCTTTCACTGAAATACAAATAAAATTGATGAAACTTGATTTATATAGTTTTAATAACCTAGAGATCTTAATCACAGGTAGAAAAGTTAATATCATATGATATATAATACAGTGTGCTGATATACAATTGTTATCACCATTTTCGGTTTGAAAAATTAAAATATTCCTCACTAAAAAAATGAAAAGCTTTAAGAAATCTGCTTTGAAACTAACATCTCAAATAATGTTATCAGAAATTTTCTTTTTTTAATCTAGTAATCAACACAAGTAACTGCATCCATTTTATAATACACAAACTTACTCTTTTTTTGGTGACAGATAAAAATGAGCATATTATCTCTAGACATTTTACTTCCACCTTCAACTATAACAAATGATAACAGCGCTTAAGTAATTTATACATTTTTATTTTGATAAAGTTGCTGCAACACTGTAATGAATCCACTGGGGCTTCCAGAAGGGAAAAAATAATATGAATTCAGTGTGAAAACATTTAAAAGCATAGCCAAATGTCCCTGTTTGACTAGAATGTTTATGAATACCCATAAAATGAAAGCTGGCCTAAGATACTCCAAATTCCTCTTTCAAAGGGGTACTCAATATACTCCATAGAAAATGAATAGCTTAATAAAGCCAAAGCCAGTTTATATTCCCAACACATGTCTAAAATTTAGGTGCTTTTCTTTCTTCAAGCTTTGGAATTAAAAGAATACATTTTAGAATTCTTCAAAGCTAAGAATGTTAATATGAAAAATGGTGAATATATTTTACCAAATGAAAATACTAGAACACCACTGTTCTGGGTCCTAATGACATCTAGACAATAATGCATTTACTAACCATAAAGAATTCTCCCTGTTTGGATATGTGGGTTCTCAGTAGTGGTTTATCCATGACTCCATCCTAAGTTTGTATCTCCAACAAAAGCCGAACACACTAGCTCTCAGGCAGACAGGCAGCAAATATGTATCAAATGTTTATTAAGGTCCTACTATTTACAAACCATTATACTGGGGGCCATAAGATAAAGAAATATGAAGATTGTAAAATAGGAGGGAAGGCAAAACTTAGCTATACATGAAAAGTTAAACGATATGAGATACTGCGAGTCCCAAAATGTCTGCCACATAGTCAGCACTTAAAAAATATCTGTTGATTTTATGTGGATCATATAAAAGGTAAGATCCTTGGGTTTGACTACAAAAGTTTCTTTGACAAACCAATTATTAAAAAAAATAGTTTTGAGACAATAAGGAGAATTTAAATATAGACCAGGTATTAGATGACTGAATGAATGAATCATGTCTAATATAAGAAAAACTTCCATATCTTTTAGAGGCATACACTAAATATGTAAGGCTGACATGTTATGCGGTTAGAAATTAGCTCTGAAATACTTCAGGAAAAGAAGGGAGGAGAAAGGAAGAAAGAGAAGGAGGAAAGAAAAATTAACAGCTAAATCAAGTATGGCAAAAATATAAGTGTGGGTGATGGGCATATTGAAGGTTCATTATATTATTCTCTCCCCATCTTTGGATGTATTTGAAATTTTCATAATAAAAAAGTAAAAGTTTTTTAAAGA
Source organism: Cheirogaleus medius (assembly GCA_008086735.1). Lineage (NCBI taxonomy): Eukaryota > Metazoa > Chordata > Mammalia > Primates > Cheirogaleidae > Cheirogaleus > Cheirogaleus medius. Next base: position 22,125,590 of record VBSM01001124.1, read on the forward strand.
GTGGGGCTTTGAGTTGGTAAATGAAGATGAATAGGCAGATTTGAAAAGAAGGAGGGCATTTTAGGCATTCTGTCTCATTCCTAGCCCCCATCCATCTACCAATACACTAGCAACTATTCTTCCATTTTCTTGGCTGCACAGTGCAGCTGTCAGATCTCTCAGCAATTCTGAGTCCCTCAGCCCCCACCAAGGTTAGCTAGCCAGCTCACTCTCTTTTTCTAATTTTCCTGACAGCCCACAGGCTCGTGTTCTTGGCCTTGTTCCATCTACTACACTCACCCTTCTAAATTCTGTTTCTAATTCCATTTGTCTCCAATTCCCAGTAGTTAATAGACTCTGGCTGTGAAATGTAACACAAAAAATTAAGAGATAAGCATTAAACGATAAACTCTGTGGTAAATAACCTGTGTGAACTCACAGTCCCTTCAGAAACTCATGTTGTCTAGTCTAACATGTCCTTGACACTTGAATGTTTCCACCAAGTTGGTAGGTGAACCTAGACGGAATGAATGCTTTAAATGTAAACACAATTTTACTTTCTGCTTTCAAGTCCTAGTTTGCCTTTCTAAAACTTTTCAATCGTTTTTAAAAATTCTAATATAAAGGTTAGAAATACCTGCATCACAAATTCTCGACGTCGAGGCATTCCTCTTTCTGAAAGCAAAACATAATCTGGCTCCTTTTCCTTTTTGGCCTGTTGAATTTGGGCCAGGCGGCTAATGGGGTTCATTCCTTGACCATATTCTGGACCAGCCTAAAAATTAATTTAAGAAAAAGTGTCAAAATATGCTTATAAATCTTGTTATTGGATCCTTACAGAAACAGTGGTTTTCCTCTCCACCTCCACCCTCCAAAACTGTGACTGGAGAAGATAAATGAGAGTCATTTATGAACATTTTATAAAGGAAAATCAAAAAATGGATCTGTAACTAAGGCTTCCATGGGATTTGGGGCTCAGAGGTATTACTGTTAAGTTGAGTCATAAACTATGCTTTTAAAATTAAGTAAACTCTTCAGTAGAGTAGAGGTGCTTCACAACTTCTGTTCATCAGAAAACACAAAAAAGAATGTAAAAAGACAAGCCATGAACTAGGATGAGATATTTGTAACACATATAATTTTAAAAAGATATATCTAATATCCAAAATATATTTTAAAACTCCTAAAACATATTAAGGAAAAGAAACTCTAAAAGGAAAATGGAAAAAATTTAGGTGATGAACAAAGGGATGAACAAATATTTCATAGAAAGAAAAAATATGAAATGATAATCAACCTCATTAGGACACAGAAAATATGGATTAAAACATCAGTGAAATACTATTTCACAGCCACCAATCCTAGCCCCAGCAGCCTATTCCTAGGCACACATATACTGTAGAAAACTGGTACCCATGTGTGCCAGCTCATGTGTACAAGAACACCCACAGCTGCATTATTTGAAATAGGAAAAGAAAAAACAACCCGGAAATAAATTTTCATCAATAAAAGAACAAATAAATTATGGCATGTTCATACAATGGAATGGTATATAGCAGCGAAGATGAATTAAGTATTGCTACATGCATCAAGATGAATGAATTTCAGAAAAATAATGGTAAGTAAAAAGAATAAGCACAGAGTAACATATATAATTTATGTAAAGCCCTCTAAAATTACAAACTCTGCTGAAATTAAACAAGATCTAAATAAATGGGAGACATATTGTGTTCATAGGTCAGAAGACCCAATATTGGTAAAATGTCAATTCTCCTTAAACTATCAATTCACTGCAATCCCAATCAAAATCTCAGCAGGCTGGGTTTTTTTGTAATAATTGATAAGCTGATGCTAAAGCTGATTGCATTTCATTTGGAAATGCAAAGTACAACAAACTAAAACAATTTTGAAAAATATTTGAATAAAGACTCAGAATATCTGATTTCAAGATTATAAAACTCTAGCATTCAAGACAGCATGTGTAGTATTGGCATAAAGATGGATAGAGTGATTATGAAACAGAACAGTGCCCAGAAACACATCCACACATATACATGGTCAACTCATTTTCGACAAAAGTACAAAAACAATTCAGTGGAGAAATGGTAGTCATTTCAACAACACCGCTGAGATAATTGGCTATTCTTATGCAAATAGAAAAAGAAAAAAGAACTTCTGTCCAAATTTCATATCATTTACAAAAATAATAAACTCAAAATGTATCACAGACCTAAATGTAATTTCTAAACTATAAGACTTCCAGAAGAAAACATAGGAGAAACTTTTGTGACTTGGTTAAGTAAGGATTTCGCAGATATAACACCAAAATCACATTCCACAAAAAAATGATAAATAGGATATCTTCAAAATTATTAATTCCTGCTCTTTGAAAAAGACAAGTCATAGGCTTAAAGAAAATATTTGCAAACCACATATCTGATAAAGAACTTGTATCCAGAATGTATAAAGACCTCTAAAAATCAATAATAAATTTATTATTTTAATGAGCAACCAAATTTTTAAGCAGGCCAAAGATCTGAATAGACACTTCGTCAAGCCTCATGTGCCTCCAAATATATAAAAAATTCTCAAAATCATTAACCATCAGGGAATGTAAATTAAAAATCATGACATACCAATATACATGTATTTGCATATCTGAAATTTAAAAGACTATGCTAATTGTTAGCAAGGATGTGAAGCAACTGGAATTCTCACACATTGCTGATGAGAATGTAAAATTTTACAACTGCTACCACTTTGAAAAGCAATTGGCAGTTTCTTAAAAAGTTGAATATACACTTACTAAATGACCAACCCACTCCACTTTGAAGAATTTACCCAAGAGAAATGAAGCATATGTTCATAAGAAGTACACAAATGTTCATAGCTGCTTAATGTGTAATAAGCAAAAATTAGAAACATCCCAAATATCCACCAACAGGTGAATGGATAAACAGTGTTATATCAATACAATGAAATACTACTTAGCAATAAAATAGAACCAATAATCCATACACACAACAATATGGATGAATCTCAAAATAATCATGCTGAATGAAAGAAGCCAGCCAAAAACCAGAGTGGTTTATTGGGAACTGAAGATAGAGGATTACCAGGGAGCACGAGGAAATTTTAGGGAGCAATGGATGGGTCCATTCTCTTGATTATGGTTATGGTTTTATGAGTGTATACATATATCAAAGCATATCAAATAGTACACATTAAATACATACAGTTCACTATATGTCAATTATAGCTCAATAAAAAGTGTTTTAAAAAACCAACTGTTTTGGCTTCAAAGTAAATGCTCTGAAGAAAAAAAACAATAAAAATAAAAAACCAACCGCAAGGGCATTATATGCAACCTTAAAATTTGTACCCCTATAATATGCTGGAATAAAAAAATTTAAAAAACCAAATATGGTAGTTTAGGAAAACAAACGTAGTGAAACCATAAGGTAGGAAATGATAATACAAAATTAATGACAGTGGTTGCCTATGGAAGGTAGCATAAGGATGTGACTAAAGAGGGGCATACAGACAGCTTCAACCTTATTGAGAAATGTTCTGTACTCAAGTTGGGCAGTAGGTCTTACTTACATTTACTCAGTATGCTTTTTAACTTATATACAAGTTTATTTACAGCTTTTTGCATGTATTATGGCTTAAAAACAAAAATCCTTATAAACCAAATACTCTTTCTGAATGTGAACTAACTTTCTTCATATATTTTTCCTACAAATAAAGGTTTTGCATATGGTCAAAAATTTACTTCCACCTGTGAAAATTTATTTTTAAACAGGTATTAAATACAAAGTAATCACTATATTACAGATTACATGTTACAGTAAACTTACATAAGAGCCAGTGTGTAGTCTTAGCTCTTCCTGATAACTGCTGCCATTCAGAGTCTTGAAAATGTCTAGTTTGCTGCTGTAGGTACAGCCTCCATTTCAAATCCTTCAAGGTCTTTTAAACTATGTTTAGGATTTCAGACTTTATCCAAAGAGCAATGGGAAACTACTAAAAGGTGTTTTGTTGTTGTTGTTGATACAGTCTCACTTTGTCTCACCCACTAGAGTGCAGTGGCATCAACAACACCCGGGATCAAGCAATCTTCCTGCTTCAGTTTTCCCAGTAGCCAAGACTACAAGCCTGGGCCACTATGCCCAGCTGATTTTTCCTATTTTTAGTAGAGGCAGGGTGTCGCTCTTGCTCAGACTGGTCTCAAACTCCTGAAATCAAGCGATCCTCCCACCCTGGCCTCCCAGGGTACTAGGATTACAGGTGAGCCACTGTGCCCGGCCTACTAACAGGTTTTACACAGAGGCATGACATGATCACACAGGTGTCTCTAAAAGATACTTTTTTAAAAAGATCATTTGGTATCAAGAGTACTTGTAGGAAGGCCAGTTAAAACCTTACCAAAGTAGTTCAGCCAAGAGATGATCGTGAGTTGGACTAAACGGTGGCAGAAAGGAAAGAAAGTTAAGAAATATTCAGGTGATGGAATCAATAGGACATAATGATTTATTGAACATCAGGGAAAGAGAGAAGTGAAAAATGACTCCCAGCTTTCTGTTTCAGCAGCTGGCTGGTGGTGCCAGTTACTGAGATAAAGGCGGCTGGAAGTGAAAGAAGTTTAGTAAGGGAACATGATGAGTTTGGGACACAGAGTTTGAGGTGCTTGTGAAATGTTAAGTGAAGATGTCTTACGGCCGTGTACAGCACAGAAGAGTATTTTGGAATCATTTATATAAAGACGGAAATGAAACCCTAGAAGTAGAAGAGCAGCTTAAGGAAAGAGTAACAGGAAAAAGACAAAGAACTTCACTATTCCAGTGGTTAGGTGGAGGGAGAGGAGAAAGCGAAGGAAACTTTTGGCTTTTGATAAAATACTGGTTTCAACTTCTACTTACATCCCTCAAAATAAAAATTAAATAATTTATAAGGGAATGAAGAAGTCTAAGATTGATAACCCAATGAAAAGGTAAATTTCTCGAGAAGCTTTGAGTCTGGCACTACAAGTAGTATGCCCCGTTCATGAAGATGTTCAAATAAGTAAGAATGTGTTTCCAGTGGTATGTTGTCTTTATTCCTGTTTAATTTGACTCTAAGAATGTCTTTAAGTTCCAAAGAAATTTCTGTTGATAAGGATGACAATGACAAAGAACCAGATGCATAAATCCAATTTAGATAATAACAGAGTTCTGAGAACATTAAAAATGGCCTGGTTTCTTTCTTTCTTTGAAATGAACTACTAGCACCCTTGACAATTATTCCTTGGACACCAAGTCTTAGATTATCATCCTACAAACTAGTAAGGACAGTCTTGTAATAGCTGTGTCAAGAACATCTTATCTCCAACACTGAAAAGCCTTCTTTGACATTTCATAGATGAGAACTACATTAAAAAACAGGATATAAACTCAAATACATTATCAGGGTAGTTTTACATGTTAACAGGGTAGCCATATAGAATAAATCTTAAAATTTAAAAGTTCACAATTAACCAGTTTCAAATGGGCACTACAGTCAGAAATGACAACTGTATTTAAAACCTGACTCTGCTATAGGATCTTGGGTAAGTTTCTTAAACATAAAGGGCCTAATATGTAATATGGGAATGATTGCTACATCAGAGAGTGATCAAGAGGATCACATGAGACAATGTGATAGTTTTATTACTTTAAATAAAATCAAGGCAAAGCATCACAGATATTTTCTCTACTTCTATTGAACATAAGGAACTATAGACTCTAAATATATAAGCCATACAAGGAAGTGAAGAAAAGGCTGAAAATCATGATACTACTATGAGCTGATCTATTTTTTGGCACACTATATGGTATGATCATACTTAAAATTACCTAGATTCCAACTCATTATATGCATGTTGCTTTCTCAAAATAATCTTACATTTCAGAGGATATCTATAGGCTTTATTTTAACATAAGACAGACATGGCATAAGTAAATCCAAGTGTGATGTATATGAGGAAAAATGCAGGAGGCCGAAAAGCATGCCTGGAAAAGTCAAGTTGAAGTTGAGATCTGAACGATGGATAGAAGGGAAGTTCTGAAATAATGTGCTTTTATATTGGAAGCAGTAGCAAATAATTTTGAGAAATGCTTCTCCTGTCCCCTACCTCTGAGGAACAACATTTAAACAATAATCTTGCTTTTAATAGCTATAATTAAAACAAGTGTTAGCTTTATATTCTACTATATTTATATCTTACTACAGAAATATATACATCTTTTCTACCCTAATAGCTTATTACTCTCAATTTATTAAGATTAGATTTAGTTTAACAGATTAGACAGGAGTTACTGTGATCAGTTTATTTATTTATTTTATTTCAGAGTATTACTGGAGTACAAACACTTTGGTTACATAAATTGCCTTTATTGTGATCAGTTTAGTGCTACTGTTCTGATAAAAAATATTGTTCTTTCATCACAGAAAAGCTACAGATTTTATATATTAAAATATTTAAGAAAATAGTTCATGGATATATTCACATACATATAAAATGTCAATAGACAGTATTAGATACAAAATACCAGTGGTTGTTTATTGAGGACTTTATTATAGTATTCACATTGTTATTAAAAATAATAAATACTAATTACTAATGCAGTCTGTGCACTATTTCAGATAATACTTACAACAATCCTATGAAGCAAGTACAATATTTTTTTTTTTTTGAGATAGGATCTCGCTTTGTTGCCTGGGCTAGAGTACAGTGGTACAATCATTGCTCACTAGAACCTCAAACTCCCTGGTTCAAGCAATCTTCTTGGCTTAGCCTCCCAAGTAGGTAGAACTATAGGCATGTGCCACCACACCTGGCTAATTTTTTCAAAAAATGTTTTCTATAGATAGGTTCTCATTATGTTACCCAGGCTGGTCTCAAACTCCTAGCCTCAAGTGATCCTCCCACCCCAACCTCCCAGAGTGCTAAGATTACAGGCATGAACCACCATGGCCAGCTGCAAGCACAATTATTATTCCTATTATTATTATTAAATGTAAGAATAGAAAAGTTAAGTAACTTGCTCAGGTCACAGGGATTCACATTCAAAATTGACTCCAAAGGTCATGCTCCTAAGAGCTATGTCCTATCCATGACTGTGTAGTTAGGGCATGTTAATGAAAGCTGTTCCTCTTCAGAATCACTAGGATTGATGATGAATGGATCTATCTGGCATTTATTTTTATTCTAACTTACATATAATGTATAAGCTATTTCAAAGAATGTAAAACCTACATCTTCTTCTAAATGAAGCAACATCTGTATTCATTAAAAAGAACAAGTATTTACATAGCTATTTATTTATGTATACATGTATAAACTCCTAGGCTCAAGTAATCCTTGAGCCCAGGAGTCTGAGGTTACAGTGACCTATGATCATGCCACTGCACTCTAGCACAGGTGACAGAGCAAGCCCTATCTCAAAAAGAAAAAAAAAATTGTACTTACTCTATAGGATTGTTATAAGCATTAATACATTAGTAATTATTAAGTACTTTTTAAAATAAAACAAAGGTACAAAATGCATAAAAATACCTATATTGTGTCATTATACAATCTAAACAAAAGGAATTCATCAAAGATTAAATATACTTCTTATCTGTAATCCTTGATTTGCACCACCTAATCAGAAGTCTGCTAAATAAGTGAGGTTAAGCTGGCAACTGAAATCTTAGCAATATAAGGCTTTCTCTAAAATCATGGAACTTTAGTTTCAAACATGTCATACATTTCAAGCATTCATAGGCACTGTCCTGTACTAAAATGCTGCTTCATTTCATTCCTGTGATCTTTGCCTTTTTTTCTTTTTAATGTAAATAAAATCTGATCCAATAAAAGAAAGAGTCACAATATTTTGGAAAGCTGTATTCTGTATTCTTCTTTGGCAAGGTATGACTGAATGAATGGAACCAAAATAAGACATCTACCTCACAGGGTTGGTATGTGGATTAAATGTGATAAAGCATGCAAAAGGCTGGAATAAAGTCTGGCACATAGAGTGCTTTTAAATTTCTAGCTGTTGCTGTCACCATTATTAGTATTATTCCTATGATTATTACTCTGTATCCTGTTACCATTTCATGATATCCTAAGAAGTGACTATCAACATATAGCAGCCTGTGTGCAGAAAGAACACTGGATTAGAGATCAGAGTAGTCCAGGTGGTTTCATATGATAGCTGAATAAAAATGAGCACATTCTTTGACATGTTTTATAAACCTTATTTGTAAAATGAGGGATAGCATCATCTACCTTACATAGTCATTATGAGGATTACACTAAAGGTGACATGAAATGGAAAAGCACTTTTTAAACAATAAGAAACTATAAATACCTAAGGTATTATTGTTATCTGATGAACAATAGCAGGTACACAGATGTTTAAAAAGCAACACAGAATTGTCACTAATTTACAGTCCCACATCCTGCCTTGATTCCAGGACTATATATAATCCATAGGTTCAAGAACCTGTCTTACGAAAAAACTTCTATCTATAGCTACTATAACACATATTTAATAAGACTGACCGATGTTATCAGGCATATACTTACCTTTACTATTGTTTTAGGGCGTTTTTTAAAAAATAGTTTAGGCTTTTCCACCACAGGAAGAGGTGGAAGTTTTTTAAGCTCCTGTAGGACGGTGGTTGCAGCACGTTTCTTAGAGAGTTTTTTGCTATTTCCCTCTCCTTCTGCGGAAAACTCTCCCACTGACACTCGAGTAACAAAGCTTTTCATATGTGGTGGTCCACTTTCTTTAATAACCTATTAAATATAAGTAAAATATTAAATAATGTATAGGCATTTAAGATGTATTCTTACAACATGACTCTCAATATTCATAACAATCAAAATTGACAATATGTCAAAATTATAGTATTTCTTTAAGAAAGCTATTATGAAGGTATTACATCAGGCCTATTCATTTATGACACTTGATACTTAATCAACTGAAATTGAAGAAATCTAAACAAACACATTCAATTTATAGTCATAATCATTTTTTATTACTTTAAAACAGACAATTCTAATTATGGTTTCCCCATGTCTTATAGAACATGTCATATGGAAATTTAAGAACATAAAACTTAGCATTATTAGATTAGATATCTTCTTAGATTGGCCATCTGGAACAATGTGTATAAAATTGCATACATATCTAATTTTCTCCAGTGTAAGAGTAAGTTACTGGAGGACAAGGACTATGTCTTATTGTAGTTTTATAACCCATAAAACATCCTACCTGTAGAAGCCTCTCAAAAACAGCTGACAGATGAAAAATAACCTGTTTTTTACAGAAATCTCAAAGGTTCTTTTACAGTAAGGGATATTTATTCTGTGACATGATCTTAAGGTAAGTATATATGCCATAAAAATACCTAGCTTTCTAGGCATTTAAGATTCTGTCAATATAAATGTAATGTTCCTAAAACTTGTTTAATCTGCTCTCACTTTTAAACTATGCCAGTTTTAGAGGAAAGATGCTTTCCAAAACCTGAGAGCTCAAAATGTTAGTCTCCTTCAAAATTTGGACCTATAAAAGATACCCCAGTTGGCTTACTACTTAAAATTGCACTGAAATTTTATTTTCTAATATTGGGTACCAATTAGGAAAAGGAATAAGGACAATACCTCAATAATTCAATGTTATTAGGAATAAGGAATTTATCATAAGCATACTTCCCAAGTAATATAAGTTTACTAGTTTAAACACCAAAACTGTTTATTTTAACCACTTTGATGTACATTTTTCTCAATTAAAAAAAGTATATGCTTTACCGACTTAAGAGAGAATATTAAATATTTAACCTTTTATGGCTCATATTGGATCATCATTATGAACATCAAATATTTTATAATATAATATATTGATGTCCCCAAGGGCTTCTAAAACTTATAAAACTGTTCATATTCATTGTAGCCTTTAAAAGATCCCATGTTCCAATGATTTTCCAGTATATACAGTTACTTTTGATAAGTTTTCCACATTTTATCTATCATTTCTTGACCAATAGACCCTCAAATATATTCTCTCCCTGCCTTCCTCATTTTGCTGCTTTTAATCTCCTATAGAAAGAGAAATCAGATAAAACAACTTGTCAGAATTATGTCCAAGAAAAAAGTAAGCAGTTTCTCAGTCCAGATCAAACGATCCTGCCAATGAGTAAAACGTGGGAGCTTTCTAAGTAGGGGGATGTCATACAATTTGAAGAATTCTCCACAACTGTTTCAGCTTATTTCCTGGTTCTTGCCTACTGTCGAGGTTATGAGTTGCAAAATTAGTGACCTTTTAATAAGGGAAGTATTATAATAATTGTTTTTCAAAGTTTTCTCTTTTAAATTTCATATAATTTTATAAATATATATGTGACATATTTAGTTAGCTGTAAAGTCAAGACCTGCTTCAATATTTCTTAGTGATTTTGTTAATTAAGGTTAAAGTTAAACATATTTTGGCCTCTGCACAATTAAACGAAACTGGATATTTTAGTATATGTGCTGCCGAAGGAAGCACAACTTAGTGCTGGAAGTCCTAGCCAGAGCAATCAGACAAAAGAAGGAAATCGAGGGCATCCAAATGGTGGCAAAAGAGCTCAAACTATCACTTTTTGCTGACAATATGATTTTATATCTAGAAAACCCCAAAAATTCTGCCATGAGACTACTGGAATTGATAAACAAATTCAGTAAAGTCTCAGGTTACAAAATCAATGTACAGAAATCAGTAGCATTCCTATATGCCAACAACAGTCAAGCTGAGAATCAAATCAAAGACTCAATACCCTTCACAATAGCAACAAAGAAAATAAAATACCTATGAATATATTTAACTAAGGAAGTGAAAGACCTCTACAGGGAGAACTAAGAAACACTGAGGAAGGAAATAGTAGAGGACATAAACAGGTGGGAAACCATATCATGCTCATGGGTCAGCAGAACCAACATTGTTAAAACATCTCTACTACCCAAAGTGATCTATGAATTCAATGCAATCCCTATTAAAATACCAACATCATTTTTTGCAGATCTAGAAAAAAATAATTCTATGCTTTGTATGGAACCAGAGAAGACCCCGTATAGCAAAAGCAATCTTAAGCAAAAAGAACCAATTGGGAGGCATCAATTTACCAGACTTCAAGCTGTACTACAAGGCTATAGTAACTAAAACAGCATGGTAATAGCACAAGAACAGAGACATAGACCAATGAAACAGAACTGAGAACCCAGATATAAAACCATCCTCATATAGCCATCTAATCTCTGACAAAGCAGACAAAAACATACACTGGGGAAAAGAATCCTTATTCAATAAATGGTGCTGGGAAAACTGGAAAGCCACTTACAGAAGACTGAAACAAGATCCACACCTCTCACCTCTGACAAAAATCAACTCACAGTGGATAAGACTTAAACCTAAGGCATGAAACTAAGAATTCTAGAAGAAAATGTTGGGAAACCTCTAACAGACATTGGCTTAGGGATAGAACTTACGAAGAAGACCCCAAAGTCAATCACAGCAACAACAAAAATAAATAAATGGGACCTGATCAAATTAAAAAGCTTCTGCACAGCCAAAGAAACTAGCATAAGAGCAAACAGACAATCTACAGAATGGGAGAAAATATTTGCATGCTATGCATCTGATAAAGGGCTGATAACTTGAATCTATATAGAACTCAGGAAAATCAGCAAGAAAAAATCAAACAATTCCATTAAAAAGTAGGCAAAGGACATGAACAGAAACTTTTCAAAAAAAGACAGACTAATGGCCAACAAACATGAAAAAATGCTCAGCATCTCTAATCATCAGGGAAATGCAAATCAAAACCACAATGAGATATTACTTAACTCTAGTGAGAATGTCTTTTATCAAAAAGTCCCAAAACAATAAATGTTGGCATGGATGCACAGAGATAGGAACACTCATACACTGCTGGTAGAACTGCAAACTAGTATAGCCTCTGTAGAAAGTAATATGGAGATACCTCAAAGAGCTACAAGTAGAACTATCATTTGATCCAGCAATCGCACTACTGTGCATTTACCTAAAGGAAAAAAAGACATTCTATAAAAAAGATCTCTGCACTGGAATGTTTATAGCAGCACAATTCACAAGTGCAAAGATGTGGAAACAACTCAAGTGCCCATCAATACATGACTGGATTAATAAAATGTGGTATATGTATACCATGGAGTACCATTCAGCCACAAAAAACAATGGTGATCTGGTACCTCTTGTATTATCCTAGATAGAGCTGGAGCCCATTCTACTAAGTGAAGCATCACAAGAATGGAAATAAAAGCACCACATGTACTCACCATCAAATTGGTATTAACTGATTAACACTTACGTGCACATATAGTAGTAACATTCATTGGGTGTCGGACAGGTAGGAGGGGGGTGGAGGGGCTGGGTATATTCACATCTAATAGGTGTGGTACGCACCATCTGGGGGATGGACACACTTGAATTTCTGACTCAGGTGGGGCAAAGGAAATATATGTAACCTAAACATTTGTACCCCTATAATATGCTGAGATTAAAAAAAAAAGAAATTGGATATTAACATATTATGTGTCACTATATATTAACTTGAGTATTTTTAATTTGATCCTATTTAAAACACCAAATCCTATAGGGTACTACAAATTATCTTATATCCAGAAAATAAGTTTTATAATGAAAATCATAAATATGAACATAAGGAACCACATTAACTCTTGCAGGATACTAATATACCAGTTAATTATCTGTTTGTTTAGAATAACCAGAGCAATAAGAAAAACCAGAAGATTTATACTGAGCACATACCTCAAAACTGACAGGCATATTTCGCTTCAGAGCAATTTCAAACACTAAGCTGATCTCAGATTTGTTTGCATCTTTGTCATCATCCATTTCTTTTCCTGATTCACCATTCTAAATTACAAAAAAAAGGATAATATTGAATCTGAATCCTGACTTTATAACAAACTTTAAATATTTACTACAGTCAAGAGAGTCTATCTAAAATACAATGAAAAACAATAAACGCAGACTGTATCTAGTGGATTCCCGTGTAATCACAGTAGTCAAGGGCTTTGCTGCAGGCTGTTGTTACTTGGTTTTTAGTTTTTTCCTTAAGTAGAATAATTTAATGCTGAGTTTGGAAATCTTTTACTCAACTATACACTAATTTGAGTTGATCTTATATCCCTAGACCTAGTACTCTTATTTTAGAGATCTCTACCCTCCCTATTCCCACCACTCCACAATTCCCCCACTGATGTTCTAACATGATCTATGAAGAGTAAGTTACATAAAGAGTAAAGGATGCTGGAGCTCTGAGTCTGGCATTGGCACCAATTCACTTATTTAACACATACTCCTAGAGGGCCTCATATATGCTGAACATAGTGGAACTATTAGAGATTAAAGAGAAGTATTCCTGCTGTCAAAAAGCTTATGATCTAATGGGAAAACAGATAAATAGGTAAGAGTTATAATGAAAGATTATAAGCAGAAAAATACCTAAGGTTGCCATTAAGATAAATCTCAAAGGAGGAAGAACAACAGATTTGGGGAAAGGAGAATTGTAGAGGTTAAACTATAGGGTTTGAAATAACTAAGTGGAAAAGTACAATGAGACGGCAACTATACTATAGGTAAGACATGCCTGAGCTAGAGATACTACTTTGAAGTCAATGGAGAAAGTAGCTAAAGTGATGAAAACGAGTGAGATTACTCAAGAATAACCTCACTATTCTCATTTGTAAAATAAAGCAGGACTGAAAAATCCATAAAAATCTCCTCCACTTTAAATTCCTTGATTCTAGATTAACATAATGTAATCTATGCTCAATAAATATATCATTTTATTGCTTCTTTATCTTGATGAGACTATGAGCTTCCTTAGCATTAGCTGCAATAGCTAAAGCAATAGCATTAACTGCAAGGCAAATGAATATTATTTCTCATTCTTGTACATATCCCAAAATCCTCAGTTGCCTGGGAAATGAACTCGAGAGGTGAACTAAAGTTCTGAAAGATAAGATCATCTTGGCAGGAACACATGAGTCTAGTATAGTAGAAGGTAGTCTGAGAAGCAAAGTTTAGCAGATTACCACTCTAGTATTCTAGCCTATTAGAACAGATTATTTCTTTTATTTATAAAATGCATTTATTTGTCTTCACAATAATCTCATGGAGAAAGTAAAAGAGATTATCACATGCAGCAATACCACACCTGATGTGATTTTTCTGGAATAGGTTCATTCTGTAGTGCTTGGAGGGCTTTCATTGCAGCATTGTGTCTAGCAGCTTGTCGAGTCTTTCCTTCCCCAAAAAATTCATTATTTCCTACAGTTAGCTGAACGTAAAAGATCTTAGGCATTGGGCAATGATACCTAAAATAAGAAAGTAAAAACATTAATTGTAGTTCAATAAAATCACTCTACAATTATTAGTAAGATTTCTTTTGTTTAAAATGATACCAACTATATAATGTACTATACCCTCTTATTAATCCTAATAAAATTTTAACCTCATGAATATACTTATAAAAGATAAAATGTGAGTCAATATATCTATAGTGAATAATTTATACTGATCTCCACTAAAAGCACATATAGAATGCAACACTAAACATAAATACAGTAAAAATGGGGAAGCTACTACAGAGGCAAGAGACAGGCAAGCCCATTTAGGTGACAATGTGTAGATTACTGTGCTTCTAGCAGAAGTAATTATGATTAGAAGTATGGGGACAGAGTGTAGACTTAGTATGATGCAAAGTAATAAGGAGATCAGATTCAATATAAGAAAGAATAAGGAGTTTAAGCCAATTCTTAAACAGGAAGTGTCATATTAAAATGTATTTTAAGGTGAAAAATTTTAACAGGTTTGTGTTTAATGAGACTGAGGTAATGAGGCGTGACTAGAAAGCTTCAATAATCAAGATATGAGGGGATAAAGGAAACTGTGAGAAGAGCAAACCTAAAAGAAATTAAGAAGAAAAAATTAAGAGGATATGTAATAAAATCCATTAATTCAACAATTACTTATAGAGTGCCTTCTATGTGACAGGGGAATGTGACAATGAATTAAAAACATTTACATTATAGTGGGGAAGACAGACAATAAATAAGACAAGTATGTAGAATACCTAGTATCCTAGAGAAAGATGTAAGAAAAAGTAAAGAGGGAAGGGTTCAAAAGTGTCAGGGATGTGGGTTTAAGACTGGGTAGCCAAGGTAGGCTTCATTGAGAAGGTAACAACTGTGTGAAGACCTGAAATATGTGAGGGAACAACCCATGCAGATATCTGGGACAGTGTATTTGAGGCAGAGAGAACATCAAGTGCAAAGGCCATGAGGCAGGAGTGTGCCATGCATGTCCAAGTAACTCAGAGGCCTGTCTGGCTATAGTTGAAGAGGTGAAAGAAGGAAAGCTACTAGATGAGAAGTAACAGGTGGCCAGACTCCATAGAGCTTACCCTAGAAGTCGCTGGAAGTATCTGACTTTTATTCTGAGTGAAATGACCAGCCACTGGAAGGTTTTGAGCAGAGATGTGACATGATCTGACTTACATCTTAGAAGGATCATCTGACTACTATGTTGATGACAGACTGTAGGGGAACGATGGTGGAAGTAATGAGATCTAATAGGAAGCTATTGTGATAATCCAGGGAAAAGGTGACAGTGGCCTGAACTAGGGTGTAGCAGCGGAAGTCATGAGAAGTTGTTGTATTCTAGATGAATTTTGAAAGTAGAGATGGGTTTACCCAAGGACTGGCTATGGAATATTGGGGGAGGAGGGTGTCAAGTATGACGCCAGGGTTTTGGAACTAAGCAACTGAAGGATGTAGTATATATTGAGACAGTGAAGACTGCAAAAGAACTGGGTATGCTGGGGGTAGTAGCTATGAGCAGCTCCCTTTTAGACATGATCAATTATTAGACCTATTAGATAACCAAGTGGAGAAGTCAAGTGGACAGCTGGATTTATGAGTCTGGACTTTAGGAAAGAGATCCAAGGTGGAGATAAAATTTGGGAATCATCAATATATAGATGCTATTTAAAGCAATAAAACAATGAGAACTCTGTGGGAGAGGTGATAGGAAGAAAACCAGGCAAGCATGATGTCCTTCCTAAAACCCAAATGGGAAGAAATATATCAAGGAGAAGGGAGGGATTGACTGTATCTAATGCTACTCACAAGTAAAATGATGACTGAGAAATATGACCAATGAATTGAGCAATTTAGCAAAATGAATAGGATTGATTTTGATGGAATGGTGGATTTACTATTATAATGCTGAAAAATTAAGTTAAAAATCACTCCAGTGCTGGAAAATGTTTTTTTACAAGCAAAAAGAAGTCCAACTGAGGTCCTACTATGTTTCGGATGATTACTGGACATCCAAGTAGTGTTGTTTTATGTTCAACCTGAGAAAAACTGGACTGAGCCCTTATGTAAGAATTCACTGAGCAGATCGAGGGATAGGGAACCTGCAGCCTCAAGGCCACATGTGGCCCTCCAGATCCCCAAGTGCGGGCCCTTGACTGAATCCAAACTTTACAGAACAAATCTGTTTATTAAAAGGATTTGTTTCAGAAAATTCACTCAAAAGGTCGCACTGAAGGATCCAGAAGGCCACATGTAGCCCCAAGGCTTTAAACCTTGACAAGGTTTAAGGTGAAGGACTAGAGATGTTGATCGGTACTGAGGATGCAGATTTTCGAGGCAGTAATTGAAACCATGACCATGCGAGTGGATAAACACCTGGGAAGGGGAAGTGTAAAGGAACCAAAAAAGTGCCTAAGGCTGGGATCTGATTGATGCCTATGATCAAAGTGCAGGGGAAACAATAGGTGGCAGTAAAGGAGATGAAAGAGGGTCAGAGTTAGAAGAGAAATTACAAACAATGTCAGGGACAAGGATAATCAACAGTATCAAATGGAGTGGAGAAATCTAGAGTATGAAAAAAAGAAAAAGTTGCTGTTCTAAATTCTTAACTTCAATTTTCTTGGCCTACAGTTTTCTATTAATTTGTGTTAAGGCAGGTGTTTTTATTTCCATGCCTTTGCATCCTCCCTAAGGATAAAGTGTTTTAAGGGTATTTTTATTATATAAGTCACATGTTCTCATTTTTTAATTAGCAAATATTAAAAAATTAAAGAATCACTTATAGTAAAACACTACTTTTAACATGCAAAACTAAAAAGCATTAAAAACCACAATCTTTTTTGCACTTTGATTAACTAGTGTACTGAAGTGTACAATTTTCTATCACCTATTTTATTTAAATCTTTTTAATCCAGCAATTTCAACAGACTAATATAAATAATGCAGATTATCTTCACTTTGTACCTCATAAAATTAAGTTTTTCCACGTCCACAGAACTTTATGTGTATTTTTAACTAGTTCTACTATAAAACATTAAAACAGACAACTTGAAATCAGAAATTTACTCTTGAACTGAGATCTTATGTGGCAAGCTTTCACCATAGAGCAAATGTTTACAATTAATTATAAAATTCTGAAAATAGAGGTCCACAACTGGAATGCTAACAGACCTTTAACTACGGTAGAGGGACTGGGCGCCACTATAATCACTAAGGCCTGCTGACAATTACAAAACTCATTTTGGTTTGCCACAGAGACAAACAAAATTTCTGTTCATTATAACTTTACTGGAATATGATGTCATAACACATAACCATACTGAAACAATCTGCTGATTTTCTGACCAAAATTATTAATTGCACACTAAAGAGCCCTTGGGGCCTCTTCCTTTTTGGTCATCAAATATGGCTCTATGTATGTGTATGTGCATGCATGTAGATATATATGTATACATAAATTATATCATATAAGTATCAGAGGGAACATTAAGTATGTTGCATTTTTAACATAAAAAGTAAAATATTCTAACACTAACTACAGGAAATACCAAGACTGGATGCCTGACTTGTTTCATTCCAGTTTCACTTTATCCTACTTAACAATGATTCTCAATAATATACCCCACATGGTTTGAGTACCTTATATATCACATCTCCTCATATCATCATGGCAATTAAAATTAACCAGAGTACTCTCATTAATGGCATCCAGACTGAATTATAGGAGAGATAATGCAGAATGTTTTTTGTGTGTTATGTCCTGGTCTCAAAATATTTATTTCCTTTTGTAAAGAAACACCCACAGTTTATTAACTTTAAAGGTTGATATGTTCTATTTAATGAAGTTCCTACTATTTTTATTTATTTTAAACATTAAGCTCACTTTTGGTAAGGTACTTATAGTAAGTGATGTGACAAGTTAGTATACATTTACCTAATTTAACATAGCTATTCTTGAATGATTTTTCTTAAGCAGAATTTTGTGGTCAATGCTTAGATTTCCATAGTCACTTGACTCAAAAGATGAGCCAGGAAAACTCATCACCCACCCAAGCTATTTAAGTTTCAGGGTCAAATGTGTTCTCTTACCCACAATCTCCAAAGTGTGAGCCTCCTTTCATCAGAAGCACCTTTAATGCTTGTTAAAAATGCAGATTCCTATGCCCCAAACCTGATCTGCTGAATCAGAGTCTCTGGAGATGGAACAAAAATCTCAAGCTGCACTGGTGACTCTTTGTACACTAAAGGTCTGAGAGCCACTGCTAGGATATCACCACATCCCACAATGTGGCCTGTGTAACTTGGCAACTGCTTCAAACTCCATTCAAGCAAGGGACCACACACAATCCTTATAGTACCACGGTTAAGTCTTTTATATCTCCTTCTCATTTAATCCTCACAGCAGCCTGGTGAGACAGATGTCCCCAATGTCACCCTGAGGGGTAACAAATCTCCCCAAGAGAATTGCTGGGAGTCAAATTCAAGCCTGCCTAACTTCAGAGTTTAGGAAATTCTTAAGGAGTTTCCTAAAAATCTGCTTTACCTTTGGCTATTTGTGTTCATTTTTGCTTATGAAATGGGCTATTCCCTTGGCAGGCCAGAGAAGCTAACGCAAGGAATCTAAACTAAGACCCACTTCAGAGGTGTTTTACTGAATGGCTGCTGAAACAAACAGAACTCCGTGATGAAATACTGCATTTCCACAGGATGTCAAATGAAGAATAGACATAACTGAGTGACATATCAGAGTGGAAAGTCAGAACAATGGACAATACGTGTCACACTGCCTAATAATTTAAATTTTATAAAGATTGCCTGCAAACCTTTTCCCCATGCTTCCTTGCCCTCTACCTGCTAGAAATCTAATAAAAAATAAAAAAACAGGCCAGGCATGGTGGCTCACACCTGTAATCCCAGCACTTTGGGAGGCCAGGAGTTTGAGACCAGCCTGGGCAACACAGTGAGACGTTGTCTCTACAAAAAATAAGAAAAATTAGCTGGGCATGGTGGCATGTGCCTATAGTCCTAGCTACTTGGGAAGCGAAGGCAGGAGAACTGCTTGAGCCCAGGAGTTTGCAGTTACAATAGCTCACTGCACTCTAACCTAGGTAACAAACCGAGACCCTGTATCTAAAAAAATAAAATAAAACAAAAGCTTCCTTTTCATTAGATCCCAAAGAAGTCTTGAGATGTGGCCTATCCTCAAGACACCATAAGTCAATACAACAATAAAGACTGTATATTTAGTTCCTTTGAATTAATAATACTTGACATTCCTCACATTTTGTTTTGCTTCTGAGTAAAGGGAAGATTTTACATTCGTTTATATTTGACTGTTAGTTATAACAACTTTCTATCCTTGCCATCCTCCCTAAAGTTACTTCATCTGATGCCCTCTTTGTGGACTCATTTTGTATTATCTTTCTAAACAACCAAAATCCATGTGTCCTCCCTACCATTCCATGACTGCTTTACTCTCTAATATCTCCACTTTCCTAAGTATCATTTTTACAAGGTGAGAAAGACATGTTCCAAATAACCTTAGAACTTTTAAAAATTGAAAAATAATTACCTCATTTTATTTGATAGCATTATCATAAATCTCAACACAGCTTAAATGTTCATATCTCCTCTACAGGTTTATGTCTTAAAATATATGAAAATGTTATCTTCTGATCTAATAAGGGAAGGCTCTGGACTTCTATGTTTATTCCTAACATTGACTAAAGACAGAAATGTCACTTAACCTTTCTATTTCAGTTTACTTATCTGTAAAATATTTGCAGAATTTATGTTTAAAGAACTCTAAAGGCCAAACCTTAGAATTCAAATGACATGTTGATTATTTTGACTCTTTGTACACTTTTTGGCACTGCTCAGCATTCTTTCTTTGCTATAGAAAAATAACAGGTTTTTATCATAAAGCTATAAAATAGTCCTTGGCACATTTTCAAACTTGTATGTATATAAAATGTCTAGAGAGGAGACAGTTCTTTCTCTATTCACATCTATAAATTTTGAAAATATATCTTTTATGAGATCTGATTGTTAATTCTTGAGGAATTTTAAAAATTACAACTGATTAGAAAAGATTCATAGGTCAGCTGAAAATATACTTTAAAAGAGATATAAGGATATTTTATTCTATTTGTAGAATTACTGAAATTATGTTTTAAATGCCTAGGGGAAAATGTAAAGATAGGTACTAAAAGCTGGGATAGGTTGTTTTGAAGTGATATAATTATAAATGACGTTCTTTTGTTCCATAATTTTTTAAAAATAATATGGTTGTACTAGAGCAAAAATGGAAGAAAATATTTAATTAAAGCAAGTCTAGTCCCTGTCCCAAAGTAAACCTGTGTTCAAAATTAAATTTAAAAAATTAGTGGAATGACTTATGGAATATAAAATATGAACCAAGAAAATAAATAACTTGTACTGGGTCACTGACACTAGCACCACAATCAGGACTATGGAAAGCAGAACATGTTCTCAACCCCATTATTGTAAACATACAATTACCATCCTCAATCCCACATTTGGATCCAACATAAAGCTGTTCTTGTCCCTTCCCTAAATGGATATCTGGATAAATCATCATCACCATCACCATTATCATAATTATGGCAAAAACATACAAAGCACTTACTATGTGCCAGGCACTATTCCAAGCACTTAGACACTAATTTCATTCAATCTCCACAACAACCCCAACTTCATTTCGCAGATAAGGAAATGGAGGAACAGAGACATTAATTTTCCCAAGGCCAACTGATTTGAGCCAGCATTTGAGCCCAAACAGTCTCACTCCAGAGCCCATGCTCTTAACTGCTACACTATGCTGCCTTTGAATGAACTGGATAAATGAGCACTATAAACTACAGAAGTACTAACTATAAACTTTGGAAAAGTCATGCTGGACTTGGAATATCGAGGCAACTTAAGTCTAACTAGACATATCAGATCTGGCAGATTCTGAAGATCCCTGTAGGCCAAAGGTCAGCTGCAGGGCATCAGTTACCTCAGGGAATGCTGAGGACTCTGTACATCTACAAGACCAAGCTGACCACAAAGTCCTACTACCTCTCTGCCCATTCTTTGTCTCCTCTCTTAACCTATTTTTCTGGAGCCCAGGCTTAAATGTTGAAGTACCCATTAGGGAAATGCAAATCAAAACCACAGTGAGGTACCACTGCATTACTACTAGGATGTCCCTAGTAAAAAACAAACAAATTTAAAAATACAAAAATCAACAAGTGTTGGCAAAGATATGGAAAAACTGGAACCCTTATACATTCTGTTGGGAATGTGAAATGATACAGTTGCTGTGGAAAACAAGAGTTCCTCAAGAAGTTAAACAATTACTATTTGATCCAGCAACTCCACCCCTAGATATATAACTCAAGAGAAATAAAAACAGGTATTTAAACAAACCTTGTACATAAATGTTCACCGCAGCACTACTTTTAATAGCCAAAAAGTGGAAATAACCCAAAGGTCCTTTAAGTGATGAATGGATAAACAAAATGTGGTATATCCACATCATGGAGTATTATACAAAGTATCTATCATACAAAGGAATGAAGTACAACACATACTACAATATGGATGAACTTGTATTATGCTGAGTGAAAGAATCTAGAAACAAAAGGGTACATACTGTATGATTCCATTTAGATGAAATATCCAGAATAGCAAACCCATAAAGAAAGATTAGTAGTGGCTGTCAGCAGCTCAGAGGAGGGGACATGGAGAGTAACTCTCAATGGGAATGGGGTTTCTTTTGGGAGTGACAGAAATGTTCTGGAATTAGACAGTGGTAATGGTTGAAAAACACTGTGAATGTACTAAATGCCACTGAATTGTACACTTTAAAATAATTTTGTGTTAAATGAATTTTATCTCTACAAAAAACAATTTTTTAAAATTTTGATACTCCCTAGGGTTCTAGCTCCTCTTTCTGACAGACAAGACAATCTTTCTAAGTGATCACATCTATTCCCATTTACATTCCTGGCAGACTCCCAGAAATCAGCCTACCAAATATGGTGGGAGAAGGCACCCCTCCCTTTTACACTCTAGGATATTACTGACTTGGTCCTCTTCCTGCCCTTTTCTATTTGCCAAAGGAGTATGTGAATTAAATTAATAATTCAAAGAATATTTGTTAAGGGCAATTTCATGCTGGGGACTGTTTTAGTCCTTAGGGATGTTAGACTACCCTCATGAAATTACCAAATACACACATATATATATACACATGCATGCATATTAACAAGTGAGATGGGCTAGGAAAAAAAATAAAGCAGGGTAAAGGAATAGAGCAATGGGCTCCTTTAGGAGGTGATGCTTGGATTCACATTTGAATGAAGTGAGAATTCTAGGCATGAAATGCCTGAAGGAAAAAGTGCTCTAAGCAAATAGGAAAGCAAGTGCAAAGGTCCTGAGGAAGTAACATATTGGGGAATTTTGGGGAAATACCAAGTATTCCTTGTACCTGGAGAGCCGTGAGTCAAGACGTGAGTAGTAGAAAACTAGGTCTGAGAAGTAGCCAGGCAGCAAATCAGAACTTATTCCATGTTTGATAAGCCATTGGAAGTTTTTAAGCAGGAAAGTGACACAATCTGACATGACTTAAAAGGATCTTGCTGTGCTTGTCTAAAGAGAGGTAAGAGGAGAGTAGTTGCCACTACATATTACAGGCAAGTCATCTCTGAAAATAGAAGACTGGATAGCCCAGTAAAATAAAGTAAGAATGCAGGCAGTGCTACAACGTCACTTAAGGATTGTGGTCATGATCTCATGTGGGGGAAGATGGTGGAAGCTAGCTGTTTGGCTACTTATTTTACCTCTAAAGCAATAGAATTTTTTCTTCTTCTTCTGTGGTCAGTTTTGGTAATTTATATTTTCCTACAAAATCACCCAGTTCATCTAGGTTCTGAAATTGTTTTTATCATGTCTTTTCTATCATTATTCACTTTTCTAATTAATCTACTTCTACATTCATTTTCCTTCCTTAGACTTATTTTGTTATTCCTTTTCTAACCTATTGTGTTGGATACTTATTCTTTTCCTGGAATCATTACTAATATAGATATAAGGTTAATGAATTTGCTTTCTCATGTGCTTTCTGTTGTCTATACTGTTATGTCTTCAAGAAAGAAATATACTACACAGTGTTTTTTAAATATGTTTGGCAATGAAAACCCCTTTTTAGTGAACTATCTAGTGGGTATTTATCAAACACACCTTGGAATATGCTGTTGTAGATATTCTGCCTTAGGTAAGGGTCCATGCACTCTCTAGGTTAATTGTTTAATCTGCTAAAAGTTTTTATCTTGATTGCAGTAAAAATTACTTAACATTTTAAGAAATATAATTGAAAAATATTTATCAAGTATTTTTTATAAACTTGAGGTAAATTAACACTGATGGTGTAGACAGAGAAAAAAACCTTTAGGCTTAGAGTAAGATCTATTGGATTTAATTTCCAGCTACTAGATCTACAAAGACTTTGGGCAAGAAGACTTATATTCTGTAAGACTCATCAGTAATATGAACAATTTTGTCTATATCAACTTTCTCAACCTTATTCAAGTGACAAACCAGTTGAAATTATATTTTTTCATGAAATACCATAGCATATCTGTGTATTTACTTAGGGACAGCTGTCAAATAGATATATATGTACACACACATACTGTGAACTTCGAAAACATTCGTAAAATGTTTTTTAAAAATATAATTTTAAGTTTTTAACATGTATTTACTAAATACTACATGATAGTAATCTAATAGCAGATTCCTAAGTGTTATGAAAATTGTGGAAAATATGGCTTATTATTTCTTTGAGTTGTATGAATGCTGCTAGTATTCAATTCCAGCAGCAGATCATCTCTAGTTAAGGGTTCTTTGAGAATGTTCTTTGAAAATCACTGGTACAGAAAATCTCTCAAGTCCTTTCAAACAACAAAATTATTCATGAAACTAGTTCTAGAAAATACATAAAATACTTCTGTTTCCCCATTATTTTAAGCCCACAAGTACGTTTTAGAGACATTTGTTAAAAGTATAAATAAGAATATAAAAAAAATACAAACACATCAAATTGTATTTTTAAAGGGGGTTTACCCTTTTTAGATAAATTAATTTTGTAATATCTAGAATGAAGGATTCAAACAGATGATTATGTTTGCTTTGTTACAATGTCCAACTCAGACATCTACTGCAGTTCTTTTGCTGATCAGAATTAACTATCAACTTTGGATGCTTGCCCACTTCAAATACTCCCAAAAGTAACACAGAGACATTACATCAGTGGTATTGCAGGAAGATTAATGTGCTTTGTTTGGAGATGCAAACAGTAATTATACTTACTGCATACTTCTATGATTTTGTTTCTTTCACCCAAATCTAAGTGAATCTAGTTGTACATCTGCATATAACTTAATAACAATAATATGTAGTTAAGAGATATTCATTGGAATATAAAAAATTTACTTGGCATTTTCCCAGCTAATTGTTTTTACAGCTTGACACCACTTTATGCATTAGGTACATTCAATAAAAGGTTTACATAAAGCAAATATTTTCATACTAAATCCCATTTTCCCAGTGTTGCCCAATATTAAATCTTGAGTTATATTTCTGTAGAAAAATGTTGGCTCCAACACATCATAAAAGTTATAATTAAAAATCTAAACATGTATACCAAGGAATAGATACATTTAATCCATTATTTTATAAAACACATTTTATCCTTTCATCTGCAAAAAGAATTTAATAGATAATAATTGTTTCATATTTTCACAATCATTAGAAGAGCATGTATGTTTAAAAATAACTACAGGGTTTTAAAAGTGACTTCACAGAAAGTAAAATTAGAAATATAATTTATTTTCAGAAAACAGAGTACTTGAGACTTTTAGAAAACTCTCCTACTTTTAACTAAAAATACTTTGAATAATATTAAGCAATTTATAATTTTCAGTCATTTTAAATTAATTTTTAAAATTTTCCTAAACAAATCTTCTGGGGACTTCTATGTGGATTTCAATTATCTATGCTCTCCTGTTCCTGTCCTGCTGCAGATAATCAAGGTATGCTTTTACAACAGTAAGTCAGTGTGAACTGTGTCTCTTTACTCCAGGATGCACACTAATCTGAGAATCATCAACTCCTCTTTATCTTTACCATGTACCCTGAGGGAAAAGCACAGCAACAAATAAGTTAGACAATATTGGTAAAGATATGATATTGATATCCAGGCTGACTACCACACATAGAAAGAAGATGGTACTGAAGTAACACTTAGAGTTCTTAAAGGATAACAGTTCTGGCCTCTGATTATGATGGTTTATTCCTATTGATGATATAAGTAAGAGATTGCATTTTAGTCACACTGCAAATTCTTTTCTGTGGACAAAGTAGTTTTTGAGGATATTCTGAAATAAGTCTGTCATAATATCCTAATATTCTCAATGACTAGATGTTTACATAAGTTACCATAGTATAGCAGAAAAGGCATGAGCTTTGAAGATACATACTCCAGGATTGGAGGGCCAATTCAGCCCTTTACTGGCTGTGTAACCCTAGACAAGTTACATCCTGTGCCAGAACATAGTAGGCTTAGGAAATCATAGTTGTTTGGCTTCCTTCCTCCTTGGCAACTAACGAATCAGCCTTCTTAGACGTTCCCGTATGTTTCTATGATGCTTCAGCACCTCTCATGCTTTTTGTTATTCCCATAAAGAATAACCCTAGCCACCAGCTCTCACAGAACCTAGGGACCATGCCACCAGCTCCACACTATTATGCCTGCTTAGCAAGAGGTCCAGGAAGGGGCTGCAGTTATGCTTGCAGATCTCTAGCCTCCCATTCCACATGCTCTGTGGCGCCCATCAGTGCTAGCACCATACCAGGGAGGACACCACTTCCCACCTCCCGAGGATATCTGACACTTGGTTCATTCATCATTCAAGAATGCCAATGTACTTCAAAATACCAGGCAGTATCGTTTGTGAGACTCTAGCTATTAAAAAAAAAGAAGAAGAAAAATACCAGGCAGTGCACAGAAGACACACTGATAAGTTCAGATATTACAAAAACCAGCAGAAACCAACTAAAAAAATCCCCAGAAGAATTTAATACAGAATAACAAATAACATTACTACAATTTTTTAAATTCTCTGTCTTATGTCTTAAAGGATATTTATTTACATGTTTGGGGTTATGTTTTACATAGACTGCTCTATGACCTGTCAGTCAATCACAGTGTTAGGAGTCTAGTAACTTATTTATCTTTAAAGAAGTGCATCTTGACCAGAGAACGTTAGAATGTCAACAAATCATAAGGAAATAAAGAAAGCAAATGGGTCAAGGTCTTGGTGACTGAAGCCAAGAAAAAGCCTGGGAAATTAATGAATAATAAGCTCCCAGGAAACTCAAACTGAGAAAAACAATATGTCATAATACCTGAGATGATTAAATATATAGTCCAAACACTATTGCCTAAGATCCTAAAACTCACCCAGAAGTAAAACAGAATAGCCACAGAGCTGAAGGTGCTCATTTGATCTCATTGAGAGAGAAGGGATAAGGAAGAGAGAGAAAACATGTACTTGCTGATAGTATGATACTAAGATTATTTTATTATATTGCATTAGAAATACAGATTATTGAAAGCCGATATAAAGGATTGATTTGGATTTAGGAAAGATCAGAACATAAGAGAGTTTTATTTTTGCTTTAAAATGGATATGTAGAGCGGCACTATGGCTTCTCTTCCCAGACACCGAGAGGCCTGAGGAGACCGCAAGTCCTGGGCCGGCAGCTTGTGCCACCATGGATGCGGCTGAGGTGGAGTTTCTGGCCAAGAAGGAGCTGGTTACCATTATCCCTAACTTCAGTCTGGATAAGATCTACATCACTGGGGGAGACCTCGGTCCTTTTAACCCTGGCTTGCCAGTGGAAGTGCCTCTGTGGTTGGCAATTAACCTGAAACAAAGACAGAAATGTTGGTTGCTCCCTCCAGAGTGGATGGATGTAGAAAAGTTAGGAAAGACGAGGCATCATGAACAAAAGCAAGAAACTTTCCCTCCAATGCCTAGCCCTTACTACATGGAATTTACCAAATTCCTATTAAATCATGCTTCAAACAATATCTCGAAAGCAGATGAGATCCGGACCCTGGTCAAGGACATGTGCAACACTTGCATAGCCAAACTACAAATGCCCACTGACAGCTTTGTAACAGCAGGAGGCGCATGCCAAGCTGGACAACTTGACCTTTATAGAGATCAATATCAGCAGGGTTTTTCTCACACAAGTGCTCAATCCCATGTACAAACTCCACACAAACCTCCAACCTTCTAAGAGAGGCCAGTCTCAGGACTTCTAGAGAAAGGACTGTGATTTGTAAAGGTCTGGCGACAGGAGGCTTGCTAGGGGATGTGTGAGGGCTCAGGCCATGACAGAAGTACTTACGGTTCTAGAGCTCAAGAAACATTTGTGACTGTACGAAAAACATGTATAATGGTGCAGAAAATGGATTCATAACATTGTTGGAGAAGCAACAGTTTGTGATTAGTCCTCAACTCAGCTCCCCGGAACATTCTTTAATTTCATATCTATTTCTCGAAGCCAGATTTTCTTTCATGGGAGAAAGAAAAAAGGTGAAGGCAAATAAGTTATTCTCCCTAGCAGAACTGTCACACACAAAGGTGTTCAGTGATTAGGTGTAGATACAGTAGGAGCGGTGATGTGATCGACAGCTTTTTTTCCCCTTCTTGATCCTGATTTCTTGGGCTAAATTTAGACTCCTACAGAGGTTGCTAACAGAGGATTGCAGATGGAGCAGCTAGTGATGCTGACCAGCACTTATCCTCTAAGCTCCAATCCACAATAAAAATGGAATCAATCACCCCTCAAAAATGGATATATAGACAACTGATAAATTCAATACAGTAAAAAATGTCTTGCTACCTTTACAGTTTTAGCGAAAGCCTTCCATAGTTCTTTAAAAGACAGGATGTCAAACAAAACCAGTAAGTCATCCAAATCTAGTGTGTGTAAGGTTCCAGAAGTATTTGAGGAAGCAACATGGAGAATTCTGAAAACTTGAGACCCAGATGGGAGTAAAGGAAGAAAAATTCAGAAAACTTTATTTATTATTCTTTTTGTTATTCTCCTGAAAAATTCACCAAAGAGAACAAAAGAAAGGTTTGCAAATAAGACCACACAATCTTCTTTGCAGAGGATGATATTTCTTGCGAGACTTGGATATAAACCTACAATATGATCTAAGATTGTAAAACTCTGAGAACTCCAAAGCAGAAGAGTGATCAAGACTGACAAGAGCATGACCATGGTGATCTCTCAGTAAGCTAAATCACCCCAGTGATGCCTAAGAAATTCTGGCCAGAAACTGAACACTTCAGAGCTGGTGAACTCATGATGAAGTCAAGTAGATGAAGAGCTAAACTTATAATCTTAGCTGTCACTTGACTCTTATCTTATCAAAATATAATTCTACTATAATCAAAATATGTCCTTTTACTTCTCAAATTTAAGAAGGCCAGGACCCCCCTGCGCATGTTTGAGAACCTTGTATCAGACCACATAATTCTTCAATAAAATGAAAATTTTAGAGTAAATAATTCACATACTATTGTAGGAGTGGTGTTCTAGGAAGGCTGCAAAGAGCTGATTTCTGCTCATATGCAGGGAAAAGTGGAATCTTATTCACTGCAGTCCTAGAATGTCTTGTATCTAGAACAATACCTAGCACTTAAGAGGAGTCCAATAAATATTTGTTAAATGAAGGAGAAATTATAGCTAACACTTACTGAGCAGTTTACTATATGCCAGCACTGTGTATACAGTAACTCTTCTAATCCTCACAATAGCCCTATGAGGTAAATATCTATTATTATTATTTCCATTTTACAGTTAAGGAAACTGGAGAACAAAGAGATTAAGTAGCTTGCCCTTGCAATAGCTAGGTTTCCGATGAAAGTAGACTGGTTCTACAGTCCCTCTTAACCATGACTTCCTACTATACTCCTCTCAACGTTAGAGTGAGTGACTGACTACAAGGCAGGAAATAGGACTAACAAGGGCCAGGTTCTCAGCTTGTGTGGGAGTAAAGCAAACCAGGACTCACAGAAGGACACGTTCAAAGTGAAGGATGAGTGTGAGATGCAGCTGGGAGTGGATGTACGTTGTGATGGTAGGCTCCAAGCACCTCTTAATACGGGGCATGCTCTGACCTTGAGGCAGCTGCATGATGAGGACAGGCTAGAACAGTGGTTCTCACCCTTGGCTATACACTGGAAGCACATGATGAGCTTTAAAAAATACTGACTACAAATCAGTAAGAAAAAGACCATTAAAAGAAAAACAGCAAAGGTTATAAACTCACAGTTCACAGAAAAGGAAATATAAATTACTTTATTTATATGAGAAGACTCTCAACCTCATTCATAGTTTAAAAAATGCAAATTAAAATGCCAAAGAGGTATCAATTTTCACCTAATTCTATTGGCCAAAAAAACTCCTCCAAAACATTCAACATAGCCTCATCTCTAATCTGAGTTATTGTAAAAACCTTCCAACTGTTCTCCTAGTCAGCAAAGTGGTACTTTTCAAAATTAAAGTCAGATCATGTCATTATTTTGCTCAAAATCTACAATAGTTCTGCATAAAAACCAGAGTCCTTGCAATAGTCCATTAGGTTTTACATGGCTCCCAGTCATATCTCTGGCTTCATATTACACCACTCACCACTCCACTCGCTCCTCTCCAAACACAATGTCCTCCTTTCCCGCTCCTCAAACTCACCACACACATCTCCACGTCAGAGGCTTTGCAACGGCTGATTCCTTGCCTCTGCCCCAGATAGCCTCAAAGCTCACTCTCTCGCCTCCTTAAAATCTTTGCTCAAATCTCATGTTTTCAATAAGAAATCTCCATTTCAAACTGTAATCCCCATCCCTTACTCTGTTCTACTTTTCAATTTGTCTATAGCACTTTTCATTTTCTGATCTACTATAAAACATAATGTATTTATTTCTTTATTGTCTGACTCCCTCCACTAGAACAAAAGTTTCATGAGAGCAGAAATGTGTGTTTTGTTTATTGATATACCCCAAGTATCTATAGGAATGTCTCAGACATGGCTAAAATGTATGTACAAAGATATATACTACAACATCGCTACAGCAAAAGATTTTTAAAAAACTGAATGACCATGAATACAGGATTGGTTAAATAAATTATGGAGCAATCACACAGTGGGATGTTAAGCAGTTCTTAAATAAATGAAGCAGTAATCCTGTTTCCAGTATGGCCAACAAGCTCTGATAGGACCAGTTCTCCCGCAAGAAACTAAACTCTGAATAAAATATAAAAAACAATTATCTGAAGGTTCAGAAAAGTGAACAAAACAGGTGGATACTGGAGGGGAGTTAACATGTGGAAAAAGAGAACAGCATAGGATGAGTTTGTCTTTTCAAAAACTTTAATTTGAAGGCAGGCCCCAGTCTGTTCCACGTGGGGCAGCTAAAATGCCATTAAAGAACACTAAGTCCTACAGGCTTGAAAACCCAGAGATAAGGGTTCAGAGTGACCACTGTCACTGCAGTATGAAGGGGGAAATCATAGAAATAAAAGACCTAGAAAAGGGGAGCACCATATTTGTGTAAAAAACTCTGTCCAAATCTCCATCTTACCCATGAACCACACACACACCTGGGACAGACTCATAGCAACTCAGCTAAGAGACTGAAATTTGAGATGCCATCCAGTGCAGAAAACAATTTTGTTGGTAGATTCCAGCCAATTAACTGTCTGCTTTAAAAAAAAATTATTACACTTCAAAGGGACATAATATAATCTAGTTTCTACAACATATAATTTACAATGTGCAGATTACAATCCAAGATTACTCAACATATGAAGAAGCAGAGAAAAAATGATCCATTTTCAAGAGAAAAGACAATCAACAGAAACTAACCCTGAAATGATCCATATGTTAGATTTAACAGACAAGGTTATACTATGCTCAAAGAGATAAATGAAAATGCTTTTAATGAATAAATGAATGAACAATCACAGCAGAGAACAGTAACTATAAAAAAACCCCAGAAATTCTAGAATATGATATTCAAATTTAAAATTTACTATAAAGACATAACAGCAGAAAGGAGATGACAGAGGAATCGAGATTAATCAACAGAAATTATACAATCTAAAGAATATAGAGAAAAAAAGATTGAAAATAATGAACCAAGCCTTAGGGACCTGTGGGACAATATTAAAAGGTCTAACAGAAGGAGAGGAGTGAGAAAAGGGGGCAGAAAAATATTAAAAGACATAAGGGCCAAAATCATCTTTTGGTAAAAGATGTTAGAGACATATTTTCCTATTCAAACAGCTCAATGAACTGGATTAATATTAATATAAAGAAAACCATACAAGATACATTCTAATTGAATTGCTAAAAACAACATATTGGATACAGGGAACAATTCAAATGATGGCTGACTTATCATTAGAAAAAACTGAGGCCAGGAGACAGTGGAACAGTATCTTTCAAGTGCTGAAAGTAAAACAGCTACCAACTCAGAACTTTATATTCAGTGAAAAACCCTTCAAAATTGAAGGTGAAATAAACACATTTTCAGTCAATGAAAGTTAAGAGAATTCATTGCCAACAGACCTGTGCTACAAGAAATACTAAAGTTAAGTTCAGGCTTAAGGAAAGTGAAGCCAGATGCAAACCTGGATCTTCAGAAAGAAATGAATAGCCTGAGAAACAGTAAACATGTGGACAAATGTAAAAGACTGGTTTTTTCCTCTTAATTTCTTTAAGATACATATAACATTGTGGGGTTCATAATCTACGTAGATGTAATACATACATACAACTATAGTAAAAAGGATGGGCTGGGGTTTAATTAGACCTATATGGTTGCAAGATTTCTAAAATTTATTAAGCTTTAAAAAATGACACAGCTTCTTATATAGTAATATAAAATGATCTTTAAGGTATATTTCAAAGGAAAAAAAAAGGTTCAAAACATTGTTACAGAATGATACTTAAAGTAAATATATACATACAGCCAGAGAATTTCCTGAAAGGACATACATGAAACTGCAGGAGACAAGGGCACAACCGGGTAGCTGGAATGCAGGGGTGGTATAATATTTACATTAATATTAAATTTTTTTCATTTTGTACTATATAAAATACAAAAGGATTAACTACACACAAAAATTAAAAAGTAAAGGCTCTTGAGAAGTTCTACAATAAGAAAACATTTAAACTTTTCTTGATCCAGCATTTCCCACACCTGTATGGCTACAGGAAATGGACTCCTCTCCTTTTTTCAAATAATAGCTCTTTCTATCTTAACAGTGACTGGTGTCACTTAGACCATATCAAAAAACACTGATTTTTTAAATCATTTTTTTTATTAATTGGACCAACTAAATCCAATAAGAATACTACTCATTTGAAATAGTCCTTTAAAAAAGACTTAGTCCATCAGAGAAATTTCAAATAATAATTGCAATTTCGCTAGCAGTTTAACAAAGCTGCATTCACTAAAATTCTAGGCTTAATATTTTCCAAGATATTCCTAAATTTAGCCACTATCCCATGGCTTACTTATTTTCAAAATCTCTTCATTAGGTATCTCTGACATTCCTGTCCAAATTGAATGATACCAACTATTAATATTTCTGAAAATACAAAAAACTGCTTATTGAACACATAAATGGTTCCACAAGAAAATGTCACAGTATATTTTTAATTGCTAAAAATATGAACTATAACCATTATTTTGGTACAAAAAAGAAAAACAAAACCACAAACTCTTTTTGGTTAAAGTTCAACTGATATTATGCACAATGTGTCCATCTTGGTTTTAATAGTTTAATGGTTTGATAGGAAAAATTTTTTCTATGTGATAATACACTAATTTCACCAGTTCCTTTGCATTTTTATTTATTATTTTTTTATTTTTTATAGAGACAGGGTCTTGCTATGTTGCCCAGGCTGGTCTTGAACCCCCAGCCTCAAGCAATCCTCCTACCTCGGCCTCCCAAAGTGCTGTGATTACAGGGATGAGCCACCATGCTTGGCCTCCTTTTGAGTTTTTAAATCCACTCACCAATCATCTTTTATAGTGTATTTTACTCAACTTATATTTGTACCTACGCTAACAAATAAGACCACAATTTATGAATATCCAGAAATTCTTTAATCATGGAGACTGTGTACAATGTTTCTATACTCTTTGAAGGATGTGATCCTAGTTTCATTTGTGCTAACAAGGAGAATTTATTATTAAAAGATCTGCGAGAGGAATGACATGCTAAATTGAAAGACATAGAAGTCTAATAACATTCAGCTAGTTTTCTTCTTCTTAAGAATAAAGGTAGTATGTTAATGAGTACACTTGGTACTCTCATTCTCTACAACCCTCTCACATCACTCAGGATAAAAATAAATGTCAATATTACAACTAAAACAAAAAAATTACATTGAAAGGGACATGTTTAGCACCTTAGAAGTACCTACATATTTAAGGCTACTTCTTTAAAATTTCATGTTTCAGATGCTGGGACAAGACAGAAATAAGTCCATCATCTTTGTTCTGGTTTGTTATTACTTTTACCTTCCACAAACCATAAAATTTGCAAAAAGAAGTAAATACATCTGCAAAATTATTCAATATTTGGAAACAAAAATTTAACCAAGCCTCTTAAGAGGCAAAAAAGAACTATCAAATAGAATACATAACAGATACTTAAAATTATATAAAATTAAACTGGTAGCAACATTCAAATTAAAGAAGTGAGGTATTCTATGAATATTTACTCTAGTATGTCAGGAAAAAATTAATTATTAATTCACTGGACCAACTAAATTCAATAAAAAATACTACTCTGTTGTTAATATGATCATTTGAAATAATTATTTTTAAAAAGGTCAAAGTCAACTTCAAATATAACAAAGTTTTCCCCATGAATCAAGTATACGGGGAAAACATAAAATTATTCAAAATGTTTATTCTATAAAGAAATACTTCTCAAATCCAAGTGCTTTCTATCACAATATATGACGTCATATACTGTTTACCAACCAATGGGAAAAAGGAAGGAAATTAAATGAAATTAAAATAAAATATACAACTTCTACCAGAAAAAAAGAGAAGGATAGAACCAGCAGGGATGAATAAATGGAAATTGTTAGAAGACATAGATTTAGAGAATTGGTTATACATAAAATACAGTTCCCTATATTTTATACACTTACACTTATAAAATAATCCCCAAAACTCTATTACTCATTAATATAGACGAGGGGTCCACAAACTTTCTGAAAAGAGCCAGACAGTAAATATTTTAGGCTTTGCAAGCCGTAGGGTTTCTCAACACTGCTGTAGTAGTGTGAAAGCAGCCACAGACAATACATAAACAAGGGAGTGTGGTGGTGCTCCAATAAAACTTTATTTATGGACACTGAAATCTGAATTTCATATAATTTTCACATATCACAATATAATCTTCTGTTAATTTTTTTCAATAATTTTTTCAATGTGCAACCTTAGATCATGGGCCATACAAAAACAAGTAGCCCTGGGTTTGGTTCATGGGCTGTTGTTTGCCAGCCCCTGATCTAGAAATACATGAAAAGTAGTTACTAGAAATACTTTCCAAACACTCTTTTTATTAACTAAGTACCAATAATGTTGCAGTTTTACTATGCCATTATTTTCCCCATATACTAAGTTCTAAAACAGTATCATCTGCCAAAATAATGACTGAACCAAAGCTAATAAAGCTAAAATGAAGTATTCTTAAAATTTCAAAGCCATGAAAAAGATGCAATAAAAAGACAGAAAAGTTTTATTTCATTACACATTCCTAGATCATAAATTTCACATAGAATTAAACTTACTCCATGTAATATTTGCCCATTGAGCTACATGAAGTTATTAGTGATATTTATGCCAAATTTAGAACTTTATTAACCCCAAATGTAATAAAGTATTAAAATGTGGCCACAAGAATCTTGGCATTTTCATAGTTAATACTGTTCCATATGATAATACTGAAATGTCTAAGAAAAATCAAAGGAAAAAAAGTCATGGAAACAGTACTCTAGTTTAGCCTAACTTTAACTAGTTGTTAAGATCTTGAGCAAATCATGTAAGCTAGTATTTCCTAAAGTTTGCCCTATAGCCACAGATTATTCATTAACATAACAGGATCCATGGCCAATGGAGTCTGGGAAATGTTATACGTTACATACATTTCTAGAAGGTTTATAATGTACATAAGCATATCATAAATTCTGAGAAGTCCTACAGTAAAGAAATCTGTTGGTTTATTCTAGTACTGTCCAAACTTACTCAATTACTTTTTCTGTGCAATACTTATTAATATCCCAAAACCTAAAATTCCTTAAAACACACCTTAGAAATTTTTCTAATCTCTAACAGGGATAAGATAAACATCCCTTCAGTTTGTAAATTTTAAAATACTGTGAAACTATTTCAAGCAGTAATTTTGTAAAAGGTATTCAAATATTAAATTCAGGCTTATAAACCTGAACCCTCTGAATCAAATGTATTTCTTTATGCTCCCACAACACTATAACCTTCCTTTTCTAGAGCAATTAAAATGAAATAGAAATCATCTCCCTAACCTTTTAGACTCACTCCTTAAGTGGGAGAGAGAATCATGCTCTACTTGTCCTTGTTTCTTCGATGCCAAGCAGAATGCCTGGATCATTAAATGTTTTTTGTTTTTGTTTTTGTTTCTATTGTCTTGCAATAATCTCCCACTTAATCTACCTTTAACCACTCTTGCCCTTCTATTGCTTCTCTATGCAAATGTGGTCAGGTCTCCTCCTATTTAAAAACTTTCATCTGCTACTGCTCTGAAAAAAATGAACACCGAATTTCTTAGGATGGCCCTGGAGGAACAGGCCTCTGCCTATCCTCTCCAGCTTTATCTCCTATCATTGCTCCTCTTTGTTTTATCTATCATACTTTAGCCATACAAGTCCTAGTAAAGATGAAACTAAGTGGTACAGAGAAAAAAGCAGGGAAAGGGCCTGGGGAATGCCAGGGCAGGGTGGGATGCAGTCTTAACTAGGGTGGCCATGAAAGGCAAGACTGAAAAGGTTATATTAGACCTTGGCAAGTGAGAGGGAACAGAAAATAAATACCTGATGGGAGTGAGTATGCCTGACTTGTTTGGAAAATGAAGCTAATGTGGCTAGAGAGAAGCTGGCATGGTGAAGAGCAATGGTGAAGTCAGAGAGATAATGGAGGTCTGTAAGAGTAGGGCCTTTTAGGGTACTGTACATACAGTCAACATCCATATTTACTTCTCTAATCGAGATCTCTCCTCTGAGTCCAGCCTCCTATAACACACACACACTTGACAACTCCTCTTGGATGTCTTACAGACAAGTCTATGCCTGAAGTCTTAACTGTACTCCAAATCTGTTTCTCCTCCATTCATTCCCTTCTCAGTAAATGGCAATAACTTCCACCCATTGGAAATCTGAAAGCTTTCCCCACTAAATTTAGAATAGACATAAAAATCCAATTAAACATTCTCCACACTAGGTAGCTATAGTCTTTGATCAGCATAGAAAACATAATGAAGCGCCTAATCCCACACATATAGTACTCCACTAAGGATTACTGCCCATGTACATATTACATGCATACAGGAAGTAAATCACTAACATCTGATTCCCACATGGGGAATTCCTATGGTGGCAGAGGCTACGTAAAGTGGGACATTAAATCTAGGTGTCCTCTAAAATGCCAAATGTCCATCTAAGACAAAATGGTACAAGTACCTAGGGTTTAGCGCTAATAGCAGCTTCAAGTTAAGAGGTAGTATAGAGGAAGAGGTTCCTTAGGGAGTTTGACAACGTAAGTCTAAAAGTGGGAGGTTCAGTGAGCTCCAGCATGCTAGAGCAATGTCCCAAATAGCTGTTCTTTTATACTCTCTAAAAAGAGATGGAACTACTACTGTGTTTGAAAACTTCCCCATGTTTATTTGTGCTACTGTCTGTTACTTCACGGTAACTAGCAACAAACTCCATGACAAAAATAACAATAAATTATGGTGTATTATTACAGTGGAATACCATGTAAATTTATTAGATAGATGTATATTTAGTTACATGGAAATTCTTATATTTTGAAGTGAAAGGGGAATATATAATTTGCATAAATACATACACTCATATAAAATATTAGTAACAGCACCTCTGGGAGGTGAAATATATAATTCTTTAAACCAAAGGTTTATAAAGGCTTGTCCTAGAAAGTAGCAGAAAAGCAAGGAACTAAAAAGGCAAAATGAAAAATTAGGCATGGATTTTGCAAGTATGTTTTACTAAACTTATTCAACAAATTTAAAATAAGTGAAACCATATACAATGTATTATCTGACAACGGAATCAGACTATAAACATCAATAACAAAGAGAAGAGAAAAAATCTCCAAACACTTGGAAACTACACAATACACTTCTAAAATAATTCAAGGGTCAAAGAGAAGATATTGAGGAAAATTTTTTAAATATAATAAATTGAATGAAAATGAAATATGACATATCAAAATTTGTGAGGTACAGCTAAAGCAATGTAGAGGGAAAAATTTATACCACTAAATGCATCCATTAGAAAAGAAGCACTTTGAGAGGCCACAGTGGGAGGATCTCTTGAGGCCAGGAGTTCAAGACCAGCCTGTGCAATATAGTGAAACCCTGTCTCAAAAACAACAACAACAAAAAACTAGCCAGACATGGTGGCACATACCTGTAGTCCTAGCCACTTAGGAGGCTAGAGGGTCCCTCAAGCAAGAGAATCCCTCAAGCCCAGGAGCTCAAGGCTGCAATGAGCTATAATTGAACCACACTACATTCCAGTGTGGGTGAAAGAGTGAGACCATTCAGCAGAAATGGGATGATAAAAGAAGAAAAAAGAAAAGAAAAGAAAAGAAAAGAACGAACAAGACCCTGTCTTGAAAAAAAATTGAATCAAAAAGAGGAAAAGTCTCAAATAAATAATCTAAGTAAGTTCCCACCTCAAGAACAAAGAACAAGAAGAATAAAGTAATCTAAGAAAAGAAATCAATAAAACTGGAAACAGAAATACAGAAAAAAGCAATGAAACAAAATCCTGGTCCTTTGAAAAGGTCAGTAACATTGACAAACTTCCAGCAAGACTGAGAAACAAAAGACAAAAATTATCAAATATCAGGAAAAAAACAGGGATACCACAATAGATTCTGTAGACATGAAAATGATAATAAGGGAATAGTAAGAACTCTACATACATGAATTTGACAACTTAGACAAAAAGGACCAAATCCTCAAAAAGCACAAATTAGCACAACTTACCCAGTATGAAGTAAATGACCTGAAAAGCTCTATAAGTATTCAAGAAATTGAATTCACATATTTAAAACTCCTGAAAAAAAATCTCCAGACCCAGATGGTTTCAGAGAAGAATTCTTCCAAACTTTTAAAGAATTAACATCAACTCTCCACAATCTCTTTCAGAAAACAGTCTAGGCCGTACCACCCTGAACGCGCCTGATCTCGTCTGATCTTGGAAGCTAAGCAGGGCTTGGTCAGTACTTGGATGAGAGAAAACAGAAGAAAACACTTCTCAATTCTGCTAATGGGTACTATCAGTACTATCTTGATATCAAAAAACAGAAAAAGAGTTAAAAAAAAAAACTACAGACAAATAATCTTCATGACTACAGAGGCAAAATCCTTAATATTAGCAAGCAGAATTCAGCAACATACCTAGGGAATCTTGAGTGTGACCAAGTGACGTTTATTATAGGTATAAAAGGCTGGTTCAGTATTCAAAAATCAATCAATGTAATGTATCATACACTAACAGGTGAAAAAAGACAAATCATATGACCAGTCAATTGCTGCAGCAAAAGCATTTAACTAAATTCAACACCCATTCATGATAAAAAATTCTCAAAAAACTAGGAATAAAGAACATGCTGAATTTGATTTAAAAATATTTATTTAAAAACCTACAGCTAAAATCAGACTTAATGGTGAAAGACTGAATGTTTTCTCCCCAAGATCAATAACGAGGCAAGGATATCCACTCTCACCACTCTTCTTCAACATTGTGCTTGAAGATACAGCTGGTGCAATAAGGCAAGAAAAGGAAATAAAAAGCAAACATATCAGAAAGGAAAAAAATAAAACTATCCCTATTTGAAGATGGCATGATTTTCTATGTAGAAAAGACCAAGAAGTATATTTTTTAAACTGTCTAGAACTAATAAGTGACTTCAGGAAGGTCACAAGATATATCAAAATGTAAAAATTAACTGTATTTCTACATACTAGCAATGAACACATGGAAACTGAAAGTAAAAATACAAGACAAGACTCATTCTAAAATTTATATGGACAAAGAAAGTAGAAAAACTCAATTTTGAAAAAGAAGAATGAACTATGAGGAACCACTTTGTATTATTATTTTAACACTTATTATATAGCTTAAGTCATCAAGACTGTGCGAAATTGGCAAAGAGACGACACAGAGATCAAGAGAACATAATAGAGAACCCAGAAATTGACCCACACTCGTATGGCCAACTGATTTTTTACCAAGGTGAAAAAGCAATTCAATGGAGGAAGAATAGTTTGTCTAACACAATAAATGGTGCTGAAACAATTGAATATTCCTAGACAAAAGAAAAAAAAAAAAGAACTTTGACCTAAACATGACATTAATAAAAGGAAAGTAACTCAAAATGTAGATTTTAAGGTAAATCATAAAAGTTTTAGTAGAAGACCTAGGAGAAAATCTTTGGGGATGTAGAGCTTAGTGAAGAGGTTTAGATGTGACACCAAAAGCACACTCATAAAAGAAAAAAAGTTGATAAACTGAACATCAAAATTAAAAACGTTTACATTCTGAAAGACCATGTTAAGAAGATGAAAAGACAAACTATAAAAAGGGAGAAAAGGTTTGGAAATCATGTATCTAACAAAGGACTCATATAAGCAATGTATCAATCCAATAGGAAATATATAAAGGACACAGAGACATTTCACCAAAGATAGACAAATGGCAAAAAGGAAAACAAAACAAAAAATAAAGGAAAAGGAAAGATGTTCAACACTCCTTGTCATGAGGGAAATTAAGACCATGATGATATCACTACATATTTATCAGAATGACTAAAATAAAAAATAGTGACAACAAATACTGGTGGGGATAAGGAGAAATTGGATCCCTCATAGATTCCTCATTGTGATGCAAAACAGTTCAGCCACTCTGGAAAATAGCGTGGCAGTTCCCTAGAAAACTAAACATACACTTACCATACAACCCAGCTATCACACTCCTGGGCATTTATCTCAGAGAAATGAACATTTATGCTCATATAAAACCCACACACAAAGTTCACAGCGGTTTTATCTGTATAACTAAAAACTGGAAAAAATCAAAATGTCCCTCAATAGGAGAGGGGTTAAACCGGTATTTTAAGGTACATCCATAATATAAAATACCATTCACACACTGTACAATTCCAATTACATAACATTCTTAAAATGACAAAAGCACGTCATGG
Organism: Cheirogaleus medius; assembly: GCA_008086735.1. Classification (NCBI taxonomy): domain Eukaryota; kingdom Metazoa; phylum Chordata; class Mammalia; order Primates; family Cheirogaleidae; genus Cheirogaleus; species Cheirogaleus medius. The sequence goes on from VBSM01001124.1 coordinate 22,166,660, forward strand.
AGAATAGATTAGTGGTTGCCAAGGGCTAGGGATGGTGGGAAAGCAGGGGACAGGGGAACCAAGAAAGGGAACGCACGAGGGAGAGAGAGATTTGTGGGGACAGAAGAGTTCTGTATCTTGCCTGCCCAGCGGCTGCATGAATTTATATGTGATAAAATGGGACACAACTACAACACACACGTTCTACGTAGCAGTGTTGAGATCCTGGTTTGGATACGTGTCCCACAGGTCTGTAAAATGTAACGACTGGGGGAGAATGGCATGGAGTACATGGTATCTCTCTGCATTATCTTCACAACTTCCTATTAATCTCTAATTATTTTGAAATAAAACTTTTTTTTAAAAAGGAAATAAGGTAGAAAAACTAAATCAATAGGAACTAGCAGTATCTACATTTTGAAGTTTCCTTATATGTATCTTGAAAATTTACAACCTACAGGTACTATCTATTACTACTATCATGCCTAATATTTATTTTCTTGAATGATTTTATTTCATGGTGATAGCTAGTCTAGAAAAAAATACATTTTAAAATGAGGCTTTGATCATTTTATTTCACAGTATCCAAAATACCCAATAACAAAATTATTGTATAGAATTTTATGGAATGGGTTTTAGAATCAGGCAGAAATAGATTTAAATCCAAATTCTATAACTTATTACATGTATGATCCTGAGCAAATTAAACTTGAGTCTCCATTTCTTCATAGGTAAAATGGGGATAAAAACACACCTTAGTGAAGTAGCACATCTGTGTATAGAGAAGCTGGCAGTGTTTTACACATGGTAAACTACATAAATTTTACTGTTATCATCTTATCTCCCTGAATGCAACAGACATTCCGAAGAGCAGGAAAATTTCAAACATTTCCCTTGAATTACCTTACTGCTCTCAGCATAGTGACAGTTATACAATAAATACCCAATATGCAATTTTCTCTTATCTTTTAACCTCTGTCATTTAAATTACTTCTATTTCCTTACTGTAAATGGTTATACTCTGACTTTATGAAGAGGATTAGGTTTGGAGTTTTTATGTGTGTTTTTTTTTCAAATGAGAGTTTTTCGATGATGCTAGTATGTAATTTCTAAGGGCATCAAATCAAGAAAGAATAGTTCAATGGTGTAATAGTTTAGAAATGCAAAACAGAGAACAAGATTTCCCAATATTCTACATATCTCATATTCTTGTTTCTAACTCAGCCAGTTAAAAAATGTTTTAATAGCCCACAAGTGGCATTTTCCAATGCCTCTTCACTTCATGTAGATCATTATTCTTGCCAAACATTTCACATAGAGAATCCTACTTTTATTTAAATTCGCTACCACTGCTCCCCATGATCCCTTTCTCAACACAGAGCTCCAGACTGCTGACCCTAATCTTTTGCAATTTTCTAGAAATTATTTCTATACTCATATATTCCTTATATTTTACTTTTTCCATCAAAATAGAAATTGTAAAAAAAGATAATAAATACCAGCCCTCTACTCCATAATTTAGAATCTTATCCAAAGAATTTATTCTACTAATTCTTCTCTTAATTCTAAACTCCTTAAAAAAAACTGCCGGGCAACTATAGAATAGGATTAACAAACTCAACTTTAATACTGCTTACTAAGTTTCTTTCTCTTATTCATAAATTCATAAAAGTCATATCAAAAATATACTGTTGAGGACAGTACACTTTATAATGTATTATCATCAATATATCACAATAAAAAGTTCCAAACAAAACTCTAGAGTTTTGGATATCATTTTTGAGAGACAGTACTCAAAAATGCTGTTCTATACTTTTCAAGTTTTTATTTTGGAATATAGATATAAATATATGGTACAGAGAGAATACAGAGTTCCCATACATCCTTCACCCAGTTTTCTCTAATGTTAGCAACTGACATAATCACAGTATATTGGTCAAAATTGGAAACTTGTACCACAGATTTCATTCAGAGATTCTGTACTTTCTGAGTACCTGTTGACACTGGACATCCAGCTGTCTTGGAGATAACTGAATATCCAGACATCTTGTGAGAATTCTTATTCTTATTCCTAATTTAACTTGGTCCCAGCTGTTCTATGTTCATTATCATAGATTACAGATTCGTAATAACATAGAATCCTATCTTGGAAAGAATCTTAGAAGTCATCTAGATTAATATTTTTTAAAGTATAAATTATGACCTATTAACAGGTCATTAAATTTAATAAATCACAACTACCATTTTTAATAAAACAAATAGAAAATATTATAGTGCAACACAGATGGTAAGGGTATTACTGCTTTATAATTTTTTAATTATGTATGTATATGTGTGCATGTATGTATGTACTGGGTCATAACATTAAAAAAATATTCCGGACCACTGGTCACAGTCAAAAATGATTTAAAAGTACTCATCTACATCAAACCAAAGAAAGCAAGCTCTCTTTAATACCCATAACAGATGATAACCCATCTCTACTTAACCACTACTAAAGGTAGGACATTAACTACTTCTACATCAGACAGTAACACTGTATTAGAAAATTTTTTATGTGCAACCAACATTTCTCTCTGTTGACTTATGATCCACACCTCACCAAAAAAACGTTTTTTTTCCTTCTGAAGAAAAATATCCTGCAATCCTATTTCTTTTCTTTTTCTTTGTCTTTTTGTTTTTGTTATGTTTTAAATCAGGGAACAGAGGTTGTTACACCCAGAAATCAAGAAGTTACAAAAGAAAGTTTCCCCTTTGGTTCCCAAGAGACTGAAAACAAAGGGCAATAATACAAGAACTGAAAAAAAGTGTACAGGAACTCTAAATGGAAGAGGAGAAGAAATGCCAAGTAAAAAGGTCAAGTCAATAAAGGAACATCTTTGTAGAGATGATACAAATAAAATTATCAAATGCAGACAATTTCATAAAAGCATGCATTACTTACTAGCAAATGTTCTTATTTTGGAAAGTGAGTTTCACTTTTTAATTTTTTTTTACACACACAAAGAAGAGGAAGAATAACTCCTGTATTCAAAAGAGAGAAAGAAAACCCATGCACAAATAAACCCCTTTTGTCTCTTTTATGAGAAAGTGGTTTTACAAAATTTATTAAAGCAACTGTTATTTCTATCCAATCTCAAGCAAAGTACTTCATGTCATTAAATATATATTTAATACATACTTTTTAATCAAACCTGTATTCAAATATCTCATAGCTTCACTCCATCTAGAATGCAGATTTTTTAGTCAAAATGTATGAAAGGAAAAATAAATTCTGATGTAAAAAAACAAAAATCTATGAACTAAATAAAACTCATGTACTTCACACTTAAAGGAACACCTTAGGGCCTAATCAAAGCCTTGCTACTTTTACTTGCCCCCAATTCTAACTACAATATCAGTTTTTAAGACAATTTAAAAGGATTAAAGAGGACAAACACTGCTATGCAAAGGTGCACTGACATGCACCAAGAAATAAGATGAAATCTGACTACCGAGGATGATTTAGAAAGTAACTAAAAGCAGATATTGGATACTCAAGAAACAGATGTCTAGGAATACCTACTATAAGGATGAAACATGTATATATTTCATAATATATTTCATTTTATAAGCCTTATTATAATAATGCTTATTATTTATAAGGTTGACACTGAGTCAACATGAAGGATTCTTTATGCACATTGTGGCATTTTCTGTTTACAAATATGAAAAATATATGCCATAAATTTTAGAAAATTCTACCTAAAACTGCTGAAATAAGTAATGTTTTAGTTTTCAAAAAGAGGTGAATCCTCAGCTATTTGGGACACCTGGCTGTCCAGAACAACTGATTCCTCCCTGAAGATGTGGGAGTTAATTGTGGTTAATTGCAATTTTTACCTTCTCCTTTACCTCTTTCAAAAGTTCTATGACTACTTAAACCAACATCTCATAAAGTAATCCTTAATGTTAATAGAAGGTAATGTGTATTTGGGTTGGGGGGCAATATTTCAATGACTGGACATGAGTATCACCTGGGGAACTTTTAAAAACACTAGTGTTCAAGCTCCTCAACTAGAAATTCTGATTTAATTAGTCTAGATAGAACCTAGGCACCAGAATTTTTAAAGCTGCCCAGGAGAGCCTCATGTTCAGCCAGGCGTGGGAACCACTTAGATAAATAGTTTTCTTCATGACATCTTTAGGAATCTTTAAGAGGGATACAGCACGCAGCATTTCCCAAATTTGTCTCCAAATCCCTTTTTCCATGGGGCATCTTATAACACTGACTTAGGTAATTCTTCAGCTAAAAATCAAGGTAAATATTAAGTCTGGAATCAAGTTGTATAACTTTTCAAACTTTATAAAAGCTGTAATGTGTTTAGGAGCAGAGGAGGTGAAAGAAGAAAGAAAAGAAAGACTTTTATACAGCTATCACATCTTTTTTATTGTATTACAAAAATTTCAAATGGAAGATTTTAATTCTAACTAAAAAATTTCATACTTTATTTAAATGATGCTTATATTGAGCCTGTGACTCAAAAGCATTCACATGTTATAAAGCCAATTCCAAAGATAAATTCATGCTGCCCTCTAATGGTTAAAGATAAGTATTGTTATCTGCATTATTTCAGAAAGGTGATGATAAATACAATCTTATTATTTTATAAATGGGAGAATTACATTAAATACCAAAAAAGAAAAATGTTATTTCAATTTTGGGGGTAACCGAGCTCAAAAAATCAACTGACTGCTATGTTCAAGACTCTTTTAATTATCAAGCCATTTTCAAACTACTATATTTGCCTATACATGTGTAACACAAGATAAAAATATGCACTTCATTTATGCATTCTGCAACAGCCATTCTAATTTAGCTTCTTTTTCAAGTATGGCAATAGTCTTCAAACTTAAATGCTGTATCCCACAATGGAATTTAGAAATTACACATATTCTTGCATATTTTTTATGACAGCCAGAATTTTAATTAGCATCAAAAATTTTCCATTGGAAATTTAAATACTGGGAAAAGATGTAGTTTCTAGTTTATTGTAAATATTTATATTTTAAAATAAAACTATTACATCACTTTCTTAAATGTATCCAAAGAAATCTAAATAACATAACAAGTTGATATCTACTTTCATCTACTTTAAAAAATACATATCCTTTCAGGCCATTCTATAAATTTTTTAAAAAAAAAGAAAAAATACATAAACTATGTTAAATACATCAGAAATTTTACATCATTGTTTTTTACCTTCTTGAACTTGCATTTTATTCTATTCTCTCCACAGAATTTTATCCTAATGTGATATTTTATATCTGAAAGTCTTTTATTGCTCATGCTACCATAATTCTATACATCAAAACCATGCATATTACTTAAAATTTATAGATGTTTGTATATCTTGTGACCAAAAACATATAAGTTAAAAAATATTTTAGGCCAGGTGCAGTGGCTTATGCCTGTAATCTCAGTGCTTTGGGAGGCTGAGGCAGGAAGATCACTTTAGGCCAGGGGTTTGAGACCAGCCTGGGCAACACAAAGAGACCCTGTCTATACTAAAAATATATACATTTTATGCAATAAGCCATTATTGCAATTATTATCAGCAGATAATGGAACAACATAAATATTATAAATTTTGATAAATAATTTTTAAACAAAAAGTAAAATATTAATGGACATGAATCTCCGTGAGATGAATGGGCCTTTTATCTTTAATTTGTATTGATATATCCAAGAAAGAATATTTCTTACTGCTAAAATGAGATAGGTTTTCAATCCTATTCTTATTTCACAGTTTTTTTCTAGGTATAATCACTGAGAAATGTTACTCACATTAGGAACTAAATCCCGAGTTTTGTTGTAACAAGGAACACGATGTCAAAATTTACATTGTGATCTACTATCAGAAATTATTTTTAATGATGTGGCAACTGACCACTTGATTAGGTCCTCTTTCAATTTGTTGAAAGCAAATAACTAGAAACTATCTGACATGCAATAGGATGTGTAATACATTTGCTACAATTATTCAGTTTCTTAATGTCCAGGAACAGTATTACTATGATTTATTAAATGGCTATTAATTATATCTGTTATTCTTTCACTTAACAGTTTAATTTGATATACTCAGAAAGGGTAGAAAACATTTAAAATATTAATTTCAATACCCTTCTGTTGATATAACATTTGTTTGATAAAATACTTTTATCTTATCATGCACTTTAAATACACACACACACTCACACACATTTTGGCTTTTTTTTGAGATAGGATCTTGGTATGTTGCCTAGCCTGGTCTCAAAATCCTGGGCTTAAGTGATCCTCCTGCTTCAGCCTCCCAAGTAGCTAGGACTGTAGGCACATGTCACACTGTGCCTGACCAAATATATATTTTTTTTAATCTAAACCTTAAAGCAGCTGACTTAATTCATTTAATTTATGGTAAACACACTGTCAATCAATTGCCACATCAAGCTATCAAAAAAAGGTCTGCCTTTTTTTCCCAAGTGAAATATATCTGAGGTTTATAGAAAAAGTATTTTTAATTTGCCTTGTAAACCAAAACCCAAATATATGCAAATATATATAAGAGACACACCAAAAGCAGAGAAAAGCTAAAAATAAAAGAAAGGCAAAGTTATACTAAGCTGATAGAAAAAAAAAGAAAGCAGTGATTGTTATCCTAATATCAGACAAAGCAGAACTCAAGCTAAAAGGTATCAATGGTAGGACATTTTTAATGGTAAAATCTAGAATTCTCAAATAATATATGGCAATTATGAATAACTATGCACCAAATAATGCAGCAACCACCTTTATGAAGAAAAAGCTACAGGAGATGCAAGGAGATATGAATAGAAGCAAACAAATGCTAAGACATTTTAACACATCACCCTCAGTACAAGAAAGATCAAGTGAATAAAAAAACATAAGGACAGGGTTGGGCGTGGTGGTTCACACCTATAATCCTAGCATGCTGGGAGGCCGAGGCGGGAGGATCATTTGAGCTCAGGAGTTCAAGATCAACCTAAGTAAGAGCAAGACTCCATCTCTATAAAAAAATAAAAATAAAAATAAAGAAAAAAAGTAAGGATATAGAAGACCAAAGCAACAAAATCTTATGGAAGAGCATGTGTGTGTGTGTATCAAATGTCATACCCTTTAAACTTCTTCTCAACTGCATATGCAATATCCACATTGATCCTATATTGGATCCCAAAGAAAGCATGAAGTGCCACAAAGTAGAAATATTAGTCTTAAAATACAGTAAACTAGAAATTAATAACAAAATTTTAAAAAACAAAAGGCCCTTCTACTTGGAAATGAAATCTTTCATTAAACAATTTTCACATGAAAGGGAAAATACAAAGTAGAATAATACCAAAAAAATGATAATGAAAATACTACATATCATAATCTATAGTACATATGTAAAACAATGGTCAGAAGAAAATTCAGAGCCTTCAATAGTTACATCAATAAAAACAAAAGCATTCAAATAAATGAATTAAATTCAACTTGAAAAGTTTTTTTAAGTTATATATAATTACTAATTTGGTGTTACTTTCTGTTTGCTCATGTTTTATTTGTTCTTATATATCTATATTTGGTATTAGATTGCAATTTCCTTTTGTGCACTGTCTTTACCAGTTTAATTGCCAATATTAACCTTGTTTTGTAAAAACAATTCAGAAATTTCCCTTCTATCGTTTATCTTTTTTATTCTATATAACATTAAGACTGTCTAGTCTTTGATATTTTGGTAGATAGAATTCCCTTGTGAAACCATGTGGGCCTGGTGCTTTTCTGTGTGTTTGTTCCTTATCAACTTTCTCTATTTTTTTTCCAATGAATACCAATGCATTTAAGCTTTCTATTTCTAATGAGCCAATTTGGGGAAATAGTATTTTTTAGGAAATTATCTACATCACCTATGTTTTCAAATATATTTGTATAGAGGACTGCAAAGAAATATTACAATGTTTTAAATTTTTTCTGTTCCAATGGTCATTTCTGCCTTGTCACTTCTCATTTTTCTTACTGGTGCTTTCTTTTTTCTTTGCTTAATATCTAGTGGTTTATCTATTTTACTAATTTTTAAAAATCAGGATTTTATTTTAAAACAGGATTAGAGATGATTTTTAAAAATCAGGATTTTGATTTATCAATTATATCTACTGTTTTTTTATTCTCTATTTCATTTCAGTTTTAATCTTCATTATTTTATTTTCTGTACTTTCATTTAGTTTATTTTTTTAACTAGCTTTTACAATGTTGAGTTATCCTATGCAATAACAAAACATGTCTTTCACCTGAAGGATACTTTTATGTCTTTCAGGAGTATTCTAAAGCTTTCTTATGTATTACTGTACATTTCTTGATAAGTTTACTCCTCAGTATTTTATCTTTGTTGTTAATATAAATAGAGTTTTCTCTACCATTATAAACTCTACCTGATTATTGCTTGTAATTTGAAGGCTACTGATTCTATATATTAATTTTATATCATGCTACGATACTGAACTTTTATTATCTGAATTATTTTCTATATTTTACTCCTCTAAAGTGATCTCACTCTTCTAGCTGTATCAGCTAATACTTCTAGAGCAATGCTTTTAGAGCAATGCTAAATATTTTTAGAAATAGTATGACTTATTCCTGATCTTGGTGTTAAATAAATTAAATAATCCTCTAATACATTTTTAAAGCCTCTGTGGTAATTGCCATTATGGCATTTACCACTACTCTTGAGTTATAATCATCTGTCCTTCCCCATTAGGCTATGAGCTCAAGAGTAAGGGCAGTGTCTTACTCATCTTTGTGTCCACCAGCATCCCACTTCTCAAGAACCGTTGACTGACTCATTTGACATGTGAGTGTCAATAAATCTATGAATAAATATATTCCTAATGTCAATGAATCAGAGGAAAAATGTGTGTTCCCAAACAAGAATCTAGAACTGTAACACAGTGTTAAAACTGGCGGGACCGCTCACACCCATTAGGATGGCCATTATCAAAAAAACAGAAAGCAAGTGTTGGTGAGAATGTAGAGAAATTAGATCCCTTGTACATCCCCAAATTTGGAGGATCTAGATTTTATTTGATAAAGCAGAAATGTCCCTACAAGACATAAAAATTGTTTTGTTATAGCATGTCATCACCATTCTTTAACAATTTAAGGTTGCATTAAACATTAGATTCTGTACTCTTGCTATAAGGCATGTCTTACCCATGGTGCCCTGGACTAAGTAACTGCCTGTGACACTTCTATCTTCAGTTGTCTCTCTGCTGCTTCCACATCTGGTTACTTAGCCCGCTCCTGTTTTTAAGCCTTTTCCTAAAACATGCCCAACACTTAAGGCACCCATGCTTCCTTTGGCTAAATGGGCTTCTATTAAACAATTTAAAACTAAATTTGCATTTCCCTGGTGATTACTGATGTTGAGCATTTTTTCGTGTTTGTTGGCTATTTGTCTATCTTCTTTTAAAAAGCTTCTGTTCGTGTCTTTTGTTCACTTCTTAATGGGGCTGTTTTTTTCTTGATATGTCTGAGTTCTTTGTAGATTCTGGATCTTAGCCCTTTATCGGATATACAGTTGGCAAATATTTTCTCCCATTCTGTAGGTTGTTTATTTGCTCTGTTGATTATTTCCTCAGCTGTGGAGAAGCTTTTCAATTTAATCAAGTCTCATTTATTTATTTTTGCTGTTGCTGTAATTGCTTTTGGGGTCTTAGTCATAAATTCTTTGCCTAGGCCACTATTTAGAACAGTTTTTCCTACATTTTCTTCTAGAATTTTTATGGTTTCATGACTTACATTTAAGTCTTTTATCCATCTTGAGTTAATTTTTGTGAGTGGTGAGAGGCAGGGGTCCTGTTTCATTCTTCTGCATATGGCTATCCAATTCTCCCAGCACCATTTATTAAATAGGGCTTCTTTTCCTCAGTGTATATTGTCTGCTTTGTTGAAAATCAATTGGTTATAGGTAGATGGTTTTATATTTGGGTTCTCTGTTCTGTTCCATTTATCTTAATCTCTATTTTTGTACCAATATCATGATGTTTTGGTTACTACAGCCTTGTAGTATAGTTTGAAGTCTGGTAATGTGATGCCTCCAGACTTCTTGTTTTTGCTTAAGATTGCTTTGGCTATTTGGGCTCTTCTTTGGTTCCAAATGAGGCATAGAATTACTTTTTCTAGATCTGTGAAATATGCCACTGGTATTTTATGGGGATTGCACTGAATCTTTAAATCACTTTGAGCAATATGGACAGTTTAATAATGTTGCTTCTACTGATTCATAAGCATGAGAGAAAGGAACGATTATATACTGTTGATGGGACTACAAATTAGTACAACCTCTATAGAAAACAGTATGGAGATTTCTCAAAGCACTAAAAGTAGACCTACCATTTGATCCAGCAATCTCACTACTACATATTTACCCAAAGGAAAAGAAGTCACTTGATCCAAAAGACGCCTGCACTCAAATGTCTATTGCAGCACACTTTACAATAGCAAAGATGTGGAACCAACTCAAGTGCCTATCATTCATGAGTGGATTAATAAAATGTGGTATATATTAATATATACCATGGAGTACTACTTAGCCATAAAAAGAAATGAATTAATGTTTTTTGCAGCAATGTAGATGGAGCTGGAAAACTATTATCCTAAGTGAAGTATCTCAAGAACGGAAAAACAAACATCACATGTACTCTCTAATAATTTGGAATGAATTTATGGGCATGTATGGGCAATGAAAGAAGTAAAATTTGTTGAAAATCAAGAAGGGGGAGGGAGGAAGAGATGAGGAGTAAAAACCCACCTAACAGGTATAATGAACACTATCCAGGTGATGAGCACACTTATAGCCCTGACTAAAGCATTATAAAAGCTATCCATGTAACAAAATCATTTGTACCCCCTTAATATTTTGAAATTTTTAAAAAAATCTCAAAAAATGAAACAAACAAACAAACAAACAAACACTAAAGCTGCAGAGAGGGAAACTTTCTCTTTCCATCACTCTAAATGGTACTTGGAACCTTCCTCTCTTCTCCACTCCTGCTCCTGCCGGAGCTACAAGAGGCTCACTCCTACTCATCAGGTGGCATTGAGGGAAAAATGTTCTTTGGAAGCCAAAGTTAAAACTATTTACAAGGTACACTATTCACTGCCAGTAAAATGGGTTTTTATGGGCTATCTTGGGAACTTTGCCACCATTTATCACAATGTTTCTATGAGAAAACACATTCTATGTTTCCAGTAACCAACATAAAAACAAAGTTTGCAACATGGACTATTTTGATGATCCCCCAAAATCTTACCCAAAATTTATTAAACACAATATTACATTTCCAAGAAATCCTATGTTCCTATTCCAAGAAACATGTAACATAAACTCTCATTATTAATAGTCAAAGCACTTGCTTTAAAAACCACACTTAAATTTGTTTCTAAATCCAATTAACATTAAAAACTTCATAAAATCTTCACTAAAAGTCAATAGTTGAAGAAAATGCATAAAAAGTGATTGAATATTAAGGAGAAACACCTGGTGGATAATATTGTTTTTCGATTCATAAAAGAACTCTCCAAAGCAAAACAAGAAAAAAAGCTTCAAAATTTTTCAGAGCTGTGACTAGCAATCCATGCAAATTTTCTTTATAGAATTCTGAAAACTGAAAGCCCACTCATCTATATGTCATGTGACACATTAAAAAGCGATTCATAACTTGAACTGACATTTTGTCTAGATTTTTAAAAAAACACAATAAGTATTGCTAAGCAAGATTTTGCTCAACTGAACAACAAAAAAAGATATTTGTGAGACAGCACTGCATTAAACACCAAGTAAACCAAGTATTGTGCTTGTTTCTCAGAGCCAGAACAACAGATTAATAAAATTAGCCTCAAATAAAAGAATAGAGAATGCTGTTTCTGTCCTCTAATCTAGACAAAAATTGTTAAAATTTTTAATAACTTTAGGACTAAAAAGATAGATCCCTTCTTGTAAAAGAATTATGAACTTAGCCCTAATCAGGTTTAAATCATGGCTATATGTTCCTAGTTAAAGAATCATGATAAATTTAAGGGGGAGGAAAACTTACAGTAATTATCTTTTTGTTGCTACTTTCCTTATATTCACCTTTGTGGGGAATAACGTTTTAACTTTTAGCATAAAGAACTCAAAAAGGATCTCAATAGCATTAAAAAAAAGTGGCCAAATAAAAATCAGACTAAGGTCAACTCAAAATTATAAAGAGACATATTTTAAGAATTGGCTTTGTTTACTTCTGCATTTCTTTTTAAGGAGGATATGAAAAATGTTAAACTTGTGTGACATAACATTTTTTTATTTAGTAAACACACAGATATTTTAAACAGTCTCAAATTCAAAATTAAGTGGTGAGCTTGGGCCCTGCTGACTGCCTCTAAAAGCAGAACAAAGGAGTCTGGAATCATGAATTTCTATCATAGGAAATTTATTACCAAGTTATTATACTTGAATACTAACTCTGTAGCAAGAAAACATAGACTAGAACAAAAGGAACAAAAGTGATCAAGCTGAAAGACCCAAGATAGGCCAGGCGCAGTGGCTCACACCTGAAATCCTACCACTCCGGGAAACCAAGGCAGGAGGATTGCTTGAGCTCTCAGGAGGCCGAGAACAGCCTGAGCAAGAGCAAGACATCGTCTCTATAAAAAATTAGCTGGGCATCATAGCACATGCCTATTGTCCCAGCTACTCAGGAGGCTGAGGCAAAAGGATCACTTGAGCCCAGGAGTTGGAGGTTGCAGTGAGCTACAATGACACCACTGCACTCTACCCAGAGTGACAGAGCAAGACTCTGTGTCAAAAAAAAAAAAAGAAGAAGAAGAAGAAAGAAAAAGACCCAAGATAAAATGAATGGCTATCAAGCTAGGACAAGGCAGAAGAGGTTTGTGTATAAAATGCTGCACACAATTATACAAAACTCATAGATTTTCCAAAGCTCATGGTTTAAACCCCAAATTAATAACTCCTGATATGCACAGTTTTCCAAGGAAGAAATGATTCTCTGGGCTACAATGGCAGAACTGTTGCAGGGTCAACTACATCCCAAAAAAGGCCAAAAAATATCCATTCGTAACACAGAATCAATCATTCCTTCTATAAAGCATATATGCAGAAATAATAATAGAATCACAGCTGATTTTTTTTTAAATAAGGCAGAAGTAAATTTTTTTAAATCTCTCAAAATAACAATGTCCTGTGCAAATACACTGACATTTGGATTCTTTTTAAGGAACTAAAAGCTCTATGGGAAAGTAAAATAATGGACCCTGTATGGTCACGGAATTACTTTATAAAGCCAGAAAACAGCACTACAGGAAGCACTATTTATTCTCACCAACTTACAGATGAGTTAACTGAGAATTAGAAGGTTGAATAACCTGCTCCACACAGCTATGATTCCAACTCCAGAGTCTGTACTTGTAACTAGACTATACTACCTTCAATATAATAAAGGCTAACAATTATGATAACAATTATGGCACAGAGGTAAATGCTGAAAAATTAACAGGTACATCATTTTGTCCTCAAACATCTGATGAGATAAATATTATTTTATCCCCTAGTTAAACATTTACAATGTTTTTGGTCAAATGCTTGAGAGGCAAAAATCTGATGCTTTCTTAGCAACATTTTTAGTTACAAAGAAAATGGAATGTTACAAAATGTATTTTTTAGATCAACTCTACTAAGGTAAAATTTACATAACATGAAGTATGCCTATTTTAGGCTCATAGTTTGATGAATTTTGACATACATCTGTGTTAACGATCACCAAAATCAAGATATAGAACATTTCTATCACCCGAGAAAGATTCCTTGTATACAAAATCCCCACCCCCAAATCTAGGCAATCAATGAATTTGTCTTTATGGATTAGTTTTGCCTATTCTAGAATTCCACAAAAATAGAATTTTATGCTAGATACACTATGTATCTGACTTCTTTTGCTCAGGATAATATTTTTGAGATTCACGCATATTGCTGCATGGATCAGGAGTTTTACTGCTGAATGATATTCTAAGCCATGGTTATATTAAAATTTAACCACCTCCCTGGTGGTAGATGTTTGGGTTTTTTCTGGTGTATGGCTATTATAAAGAAAAACGCTATAAACATTCATGTTCAAGTTTTTGAATGGCCATATATTTTCATTTCTTTTAGGTAAATACCAGGCATGGAATTGGTCAGTGGTATGGTAAGTACTACATGTTTAACTTCAAAAGAAAGTGATAAACTCTGACAAAGTGGTTGCACCATTTTATATTCCCAGCAGCCATGTATGAGAGTTCCAGTTGCCCTACCATGACACTTAGTGTCAGTCTTTTTAAATATTAGGTATGGTTTTAATTTGCATTTCCCTGATGACTAATGATTTTGAACAACTTTTTATGTTTATTAACCATTCTTATCTCTAGTGTCTATTCAAATATTTTGCCCATTTTTGTCTTCTTATTAAGTTGTAAGTATTCCTTCATATAATCTGGAAACAAGTCATCTTTCAAACATAGGTATTGCAAATGTTTTCCTCCAATATATGTCTTGCTTTTTAATTTTTTAAACAGTGACTTTCAGGTACCAAAAGTTTAAATTTTTGTGATTTCATAATTCATGTTTTTTGTGTTCTAAGAAATCTTTGCCTATCTCCAAAGTTACAAAGTATTTTCTTCTAGAAATTATGATTTCTACGCTTTGTGTTCTAAAAAATCTTTCCCTATCTCCAAAGCAGCAAAGTATTTTCTTCTAAAAGGTTTATAGCTTTAACTATTACATTTAGGTCTGTGACCCATTTCTAATTAATTTTTTTGTCTATGGTGTGAACTAAAGGTTGACCTTCTTTTTTTTTCTGTCTGAATATCCAATTATTTTACCACTATTTGTTGGAAAGAATATCCTTTCCCCATAAGCAACTTCACTGAAATTAATTTTGAAAGAATTAAACTGACCATATACAGATGGATCTATTTTTTGCCTCCATATTACAGAGATCAGCAAACTTCTGTGAAAGGCCAGACAACAAATATTTTGGGCTTTGCAGACCATATGATCTCTATCACATCCGCTCAACTATGTTGTTGTAGCACAAAAGCAGCTATAGACAATAAACAAGTGACTCCAGTTGTGTTCCAATGAAATTTTATTGACACACACTAAAATTTCAATTTCATCTAAATTTCATGTGTTATGAAATATTATGCTTCTTTTGATATTTTTCCAATTACTTAAAAACATAAAAACTATTCTTGGCTTGCAGGCCATACAAGAATAGGCAAGCTAGATGTGGCCTATGGGCCACAGTTTGCCAACCTCTGTTCTACTCTATCCAGATTCACATATCTGTCCCTATGTGAATATTCCACTTTCTTGACTATTGTAGCTTTATAGCAAATCCTGAAGTCAGGTTGTGTGAGCGCTTCAACTTCTTTCTTTTCAAAATTGTTTTGGCTATTGTAGGTCCTTTGCATCTCTGCGTAATATCAGCATTACTTATTAATTTTACAAAAAAACCTGTTAGGATTTTCTTTAGATTTGCATTGTATCTTCACATTAACTTTGGGACAATTAACCTTAATAATATTGAGTCTACTTTAATTTATCTGAGCAACAATTTATAGCTTTCAGTATACAGGGTATACACATATTTTATTAAATTTATCCCTAAATGTGATGTGTTTTATGTATTTTAATTCTCTAGTTGTTCATAACTATTAAGTAGCTCTTCAGCTATTAGAATAAGTAAGATTTTTGTTTTGTTTTTGTTTTTTATTTCCTAGAATTTTCTACATACAGGATCATGGTGTCTATAAATAAAGTTTTATATCTTCTTTTCCAGTATTTCCCCCCATTTATTTCTTCTTATTATTGCACTTGCTAGAACTCAAGTAAAATATTGAATAGAAATGATAACCATATATATCACTTGCCTTGTTTCTGATCTTATAAGTATTCAGGCTTTTGCCATAAGCATAATGTTATCTAGAGGTTATTTATAGAAGTCCTTTATCAAATTAAAGTAGTTCTCTTCCATTCCTAGTCTGCTTGATCTGTATCATGTAAGAGAGCTGGTATTTGTCAAATGCTTTTTCTGTATCTGATGAAATGCACATATGGTTGTTCTCCTTTATTCTGTTAATTTGGTTAATTACTTTGATTACTGAATACTAAACCCGTCTTGCTTTCCTAGAATAAACTCCATGATGCATTTATGTTATTTAAATTTTGCTGAATTTAATTTTCTAATATTTATTAAGGATTTTTATATCTGGGATCAAGAGGGATAAGATCTGAAGTTCACTATTATTCATCCTTGCTTTGGTAGTTTGTTCAAATTCTTATCTCTGGCTTGTGAGAGTTTTTAAAAGGCAATGTATTTTTAATGTATCTTTGTTATGGGTTTAGATTTATTTCCCCCAAATAAAAAACATCGTTAATTTAACAATATAATCTTATGTGAAAATATGAGAAAATATTTAAGATTTTATCTTATAAACTATCCTTCAGTTCTATATCTATTCTATAAAGTGATGTCTTCATGAAGAAGTGTCATTTTTAAGAGTTCTGACATATATTCCATGTGTAAAGAATATGATAAAAGAGAAAGAATTCCCCAAACCAAGGCATGTAGTATAAAAAAGGCAAAATTATATATAACTATTAGAACAAATTCCTGCTTTTCACTACTTCATGCTTATTTCATTTATCCAAGAAGCTTTAATGTGAATACTTGACTGACTTTTTCCTATCAGGTTGAACCATATGAAACTGACATATTTATAGGTCAAAGAAAGGTCAAATATTGGCAGTTTTACATTGTTTAACATCTCATTTTATCAGGTAACCATGGCCTTGGAATAGTAACCAAAGTGAACTCACTCAGTCTACAAGTTGTTTTATCAATACACAAGCACCATCTGGTGGCAGAAACCAAAATTGTAGGTTTATACTGTTTATATCACTACTGGCACAAATTCTTCAGTATCCCTGGGGGATTGGCTCCAGGGGCCCCTTGCCCCTGCAGATACCAAAATCCATAGGTGTTCAGGTCTCTTATATAAAATGGTATAGTATCATTTGCATATAATCTATGCACATCCTCCTGTACACTTTAAATCATTTCTAGATTATTTGTAACATCTCATACAATATAAATTCTATGTAATTGTCATACTGCATTGTTGAAGGAATAATGACAAGGAAAAAAGTCTGTACAAGTTAAGTACAAATATTGCCACAATCCTTTTTTTCCGAATATTTTCAATCCATGGTTGGTTGGATCCACAAATGCAGAACCCATGGATACGAAAAGTTAACAATACATTTAATATTTCTCAAATGTTCTACTTTCCAATACGCTTTTTAAAAGGGCATTACAAATTAATGAAGAACCCTTGTATTGACAGTTTGAACAATCTCAAAATAAACAGCACATCAATATTACAACATTTAGCAACAACTCATCAGCCTACATAACATAAACTTTGGAATATAATATGCAAGCTATTTTCATAAATCAGAATCTTAGTTATTTCTAACTTTACTGATAATTAACATAATGAAATAAAGTCAGTATGGATACTTCAAAAAAACAACTTTCACCCTATCAGATTTCCACTGACAGCCATCACTATCTGTAAAATTCTTTCCCAAAGTCTCACAGATTTACTTCCCAGGGCTACAGGGGAAGACACCAAGAAGTCTTAAGCAGGTGTCTACTCTGCCTATAGAAACAAGTAAATTTTAGGCAAAATAGTCCAAACTCATTCCTTGTTTAACCTGCCAAGATTCAAAATAACATAAGAGAAAATAACTTGACAAACCTAGTTTTAAGTGATTAACCAAGAATTGGATACATTAGCCCAAGGTAACCAAACACTGTCTTGACACAAAGTATACTAACCACATCTGATGAGGGTGTGCTTGGCATAAGGTACATATGCCATGAAATTGTTCCAAATTGAGTAATAGCAAACATTTACTAAATTCTTTTGTGAAGAAAAATATAAATCCTAGATGAACAAAGAACAGATCAGTGATTCAAACTTAGGTTGAATCCTAAATGATACCTTTTTCTTAAGATAAATTACACATGCTGATTCTAGAAGCTCAAGACACTGAACTAACTCTTCCCATATGTACTTCCAATAAATCTTCAAAGTCAAAGATAATCTTTGCATGCCCTTCACTGAAGCTTAAAGAGTAATAAAATTATTCCTCCTAAATATCTCACAAGCAATTTAAACTTAACATAGTCCAAATTAAATTCTTTTTTTTAAATAGTCCAAATTAAATTCTTCATGTTTCCAAAAACCTGCTCCAATGACTCTTGTGGTGAAAAAATATTACTCGCCATCCTGATATCTGAAAGTTATCCTTATAATATCTCACCCTATCAATCCCCAAGTGCTATCAGGTCTACCTTCTAAATATCTACAGACATTGTTTCCCTCCTCTCCATCTTCACTGTTCCAGGTCCTCATCACATTAAGCCTGAATTATGACAAAATCTTTGTAATTCTGCTTTCTCCCTTGAAGTTTAAGTCTATCCAACCTATTTTCCACATACTGCCAAAGCAATAATATTCCTAAAATATATACCCAATTATTTTATCCCACAGCTTAAGACCTTTCAATGGTTCCCAATCACCTTGAGGATAAAAATCTAAACCTTGTGGCATGGCACTTGAGGACATGCAGATCAGGGACCAGCTTGGACTTCAGTCTTCTCATTCCAGACATACCAAATTGCTTCCAAGTATACTGAATGAACTAAACTTCTCGGGATTCCTAGTCGCTGTTACCAAAATCGGTACCGTTTTTCCTTGCCTTCCTTAATTAGCTAACTCCTATAGTTAACCTTAAAGATTCAGTTCAAGTGCCAATTTCTCCTGGAAGGCTTCTTTGGTGCCCCAATCTGGGGGAGGTACTTAGTTCTCAATGTTTCCATAGCACCATATGGACACATCTATTATTCTTTTGTTTTCCTTTTCTACTAGACTTAGAGTCTATTAGACTGACTGACTGTCTTTCTCTACTGGAATACATGTGTCAAAGAGTAGGCATGCAATAAATGTTTGCTAAATGCATAAGAACTCACAAAAGTCCTTTCATTTGCTATTATCTCTATTTTAGCAAATGGGGAAACTAACGGAGGTCCAAGTTCCTTGCCCAAGATCACATAGCTTAAAGCATCAGAACTAAGATTTGAACCAAATGTTCTGACTGTAATGGAAATGATTTTCCCACAGAATCTTTGCCTTTGGGAAACCATTCTATAAAATAATTGTGCACTGCTTAGTAGTTTGGATGAAGACTTCTCCAGGCTGGGCACATAACCCAGGCTTGGCCAATTAAAGTATCTCCCTACCATAAACCCAGTCTGAATGATTAATTCAAGGATGGAAAGTCTACTCAAAGTGTTTCTGGGGACTTTCCTAAAAACTATAAAAAAAAAAAAAACTTGCCCCTTCAACAGTATAAGAAGCCTACAGACTATCTTGTGCCATATAAGATACAGCAAATGGAGTCAGCTTCTCTGAAAATAAAGTCAAGCAGAAGAAAAATGAAGCAAGAGCTAGAAAGAGAGAAATGGAAAATGAGAAAGAACAACGCTAAAGCCTTACATCCAACCATGCCTCAAGATCGCCCCATGAGACTTTCCAGTTACAAAGGCCAAAAAATTCCCATTTTCATACAATCTAGCTTGAGCTGTGGCCCTTTGGAAACCTGCATCAGCTGACCAAGGGGCTTGTTGGCCACTTGCCAAGCAATAACACCTTGTGTGAATATACATTGATAAACTATCTGCAGGAGGCCTGATTTCAGCCACTCTATTCCTTGAGATAATGTATAAAATTTTTTATAACAAAGATAGGAGAACAAAAGCATAAAATTTTCTCCAATCTTTACCTTGTACTTTGTCATACAAATTTTTATATACATTCTACTTTATATGTTAGTGAACAGTGCCTCAAATGAGAAAGAGAAAGATGCAACTGGATGTATTCATTGTCAAACATCCTGGGTGGTAATAAAAGGAGAAAGGTACTTCAGAATCCAGGTCACATCCAGAGTTTGCTCATGGATAAATGATTTTCTCCACCCATCATGAAACAGAGCAGAGGAAAAAAAATTATTTCTTTTAGACCCTGAATGAGTTCAAGTAAAGAAACCCCATCAGTAAAGAACAGGGGAAGGGAGGGGCGGAGCAAGATGGCGGACTAGAAACACCGCCAGACAGAGTGTCTC
>VBSM01001124.1:22187041-22210994 GCA_008086735.1 Cheirogaleus medius
AAAAAAAAAAAAAAAAAAAAAAAGAACAGGGGAAGGAGAGGGAGCATGGATAATACCTATTAATATTATTTTAAGTAGAAAATAAGAGGATCTTTTCAAAAATCCCTCTAAATGATATGTTTCTTAGACTTCTTAACCTTTCATTCCCTGCCTTAAGAAGCTACTGATTAATCTGGACTCTGACAAAGAGAAGAAAGTCTCACACCTTTGGCTCCAAATTCCCTATAATACATTCAAAGTGTTGTCATCTATAAATTAAGGTCAAGTGTAGAACCATAATATTCATAGCCTAATGAGTAACAGTTAGGTTTACTCTTTTGTGAGCAGAGCTTTTAAGTTGAAACATGGCTTTTATTTCCCTATATTCTTAGATTTACCTTTTTTGTAATCTGAAAAATTTTTAAAGGCTCTCTAAAAATTTGAAGAGAAAGTTCACTTTATCCATTAATGGGAATGGCCTAAGGCACATCCTTTATTTATGACTTTGAAGAAGTCATAAATAAAATTCTTACACCCCTCATGACAACTATGGAATTAGATCTTGGAACTAGAAATTGCTAACAAAGGAAAAATGCCAACATTCTTAACAGAAAATCTAGAAAAGAAAAAAAAAAATCAAAGCAAACCACATGACCCCTGTTACCTCTGATTTCATGCATCAAATCCTCTCCCCTTGGTTCACTCTGTTCCAGCCACACTGGCCTCCTGGTGGAGGCATCCACGTGCCAGGCACACTCTGCCTCAGGCGTTTTGGACTTGCTTCTTGAGTCTGGAACACTATCTCTCTTGATATTCACACTGCTTTTTACTCTCTCCCTTTACGTCTCTATCAAAAGAAACCTTCTCAGTGACTAACCACCTCTTACTGACTGACTGCCTCCCCTACAAGAACATGAGCTCCATAAGGACAAAGATTACTGTCTGATTTTTTCATTTAAAATTAATAAATTCACAGATCAAAACTCTAGCAAAATTTCAATAAAGGAACATGGATACAAAATGTCAAAATACAACAAATGTTAAAACAATACTCTCATGAATCTATTCATTATAGTACATTAAAAATAAAATATCTTGCAAGTATAAAATAGACTAGGTATTCCTTACTCAGGTGACTAAATATATCTATTGTACTGATGTGGGCAACTAGCTTTATTTATATTAAGGAACCTCAGACTGAAGATAAAAGAAATGGGAATATTATACAGAAAAGGAAAAGAAAGCAACCATAAGAGAAATGTTATGTCTCTCATGCCTCCTATGTGGTGTGGACGCCAAGCTGAGGGCTGGGATGCCTGCCACTGGATGTTCCACAATACAGAAGAGGAAGGCAATGGAAAAATATACCAGGGGATACAAGAAGTTTGAGAGTTTAGGCCAGTTTAGCAAGGAGAAGATGGTAGATACTCTCTGGAAGCATTATCTGAGGGGAAAAAATGGACTAGAAGTCACCAACTGTAGGTTTCAGCACCTGGTATACAAGGGACATGACCACAAAGAGTCAAGGAACTAAAGGACAATACAAGATACTTATAAGGGGTAAGGGTTTCTCCCTACCTAGCTTACAGTAAACTTCCCCAGGCACACCTGGGAAGAAAGTAGGGAGGGGCAGAAGTCTAAGAGAGACTCTAAACAATAACACTTAAAGGAACTATTTACAATCTGAGTAAGACTAAATTTTAAATGGATAGAATTAAAAGTAATTTTTCCTACCAAGCAAGATACCAAAAAGTATCAGATTATATACAGACTAAACAAGTATCTTCTCTGTATATCTGAGCTGTAATATCAGTAAATATACAGAAACATAAAAGCATCAGCAAATATCTGATCACATGTGGGAAAGAACTACTTAGGCATAAAGGCAGGAGAAATAAGAAAAAAAATCAATAGATTGGACTACATAACATTTAAAATTATAGTACATTAAAAACAAACACAAAATTAAAAGCCTAATTTTAAAGCAGGAAAATTACAACAAATAAAATAGAATGAACGTGAATATGCTCAACATATAAACATTTAGAAGCATTTAGTCAAGCAATGCAATAAAAATTAGCAAACTAAAACAGACAAATCAAAAAGAATAAACATCTGAAAAACTGTTCAGCCTCAGTAGCAGTTAATAAAATTGAACTTTAAAAAATACTATCAATACTATAACTATCAATTTTTTAAACTCTATTGTCAGAGTTGAATAAGCATTCTCATATAAGAAATTATTACAAACTTTAAGGTAATTGGGCAATTCATTATTCTCTCTAATCTCAATAGTCCCCGTATAGTAATCTATCTTAAGGAAATAATCAGTGATGTGAGCAAAAATCTGTATATAAAGAATGTTTACTGCAGCATTCTTTATATTAGCCAAAAAAGGGGATAAAGGACAATCTACATAATAAAGATAGGCATATGTTTATTGAATATACCTTATGAGACGATATGAAGCATTATATAGCCATCAAAAATATTTCTCAAGGATTAAAGATATGACAAAGGGTCACTATATTAAATGGGAAAAGGGTATCATATTGTATATACAGGATATACAAATTATGATATATTCATAGAAAGGAACACTATTCAGCAACTTACAAAAAGGACAAATCCCAGATATAAACAACATGGATGAATCTCAAATCAAACAAAACAAAACCATTATACAAAGTGAAAGAAGCCAGACACAAAGTAAATACTATATGAGTCTATTTATATGAAATTCAACAATAGCTAAAACTAAATTATGATGACAAAATAGTGGTTCCTTCTGGGAGGAGGATGTGTCAATGGCAAAGAGGTCTGAGGAAACTCTCAGGGGTCATGAGAATGTCTGTATCTTAATCTGAGTGGTGATCGCATGAGAATATACACAGGTAAAAAGTCATCAAATAAAGTACAAATACATATATATACAAATAATAAAATAAAACCATCAAGATATACACAAGATTTGTGCATTTTACTGTATGTATATCTTCATAAAGTACTACAGAAATTGCACATAAAGGACAACTTCAATTTTGTTAAATATATTTATATGTAAAGAAAAAAGAATGTAAAGTACATTAAAATAGTAAAAGTGGCTGATTCTGGGACTGCAAATTACTTATGTATTTTTTTTAAGCTTTCTGCATTTTCCACATTCTCTACAATGAGTTTTATGTGATTTTATATGACTTTTATGATCAGAAAAAAATATAAACACTAAACTTTATTTTGAAACTTCTGTAAAAGAAACTTCTGCTTGTAAAAGAAAATTCTGTTACACTGATAACTATCACAAAGTCATGCAATGTGCAGAAAGGCTTAGTAAATCGTTCTTCCCTCCAATAAATTTCCTATAAATTACAAACACTCATGCGTTTAGACAAATCAAGAAAAACACTGAGGTCTACGTGGTGAATGAATAAGAAAGTCAACTGGGAAGTCAGCACTATAAACTGTGGAATGATTTTAAAACTTGGTCCTGCCTGCAACAAATACAGGGCTCTCATGACTCAATAAAAACTAGTTCCCAAATACTGTGAGGTTTTTTAAAATGTATTATTTTAAATACTACTTGTCAGCGTGATTTATCTAAATTCCATGAAAAATGCCCAAGATCAATTGTATTTACAATGAAAATAACTCTGAGTTTCAGAAACTTTTATAATATGCATAAAATAATAAATAAGAGCAAAACCAAAGAAGACATACAAACCTCTGATTGTACATGCCCCGAAAGTTGTAATTAGCTCTATAATTTGGGAATGGCTTTGGATCTAATGGCCTGTAGATGGCAGGCTCTCCCCTTTTCATAGCAAGCCCATTCAGTTCCACAGTTGGAGTTATACTACCTGTTTAAAAAAAATATTGAAAGCACACAAGTGAAATATTTCCACAATAAATCATGCAAGCTATATTTATACTACATTTAGTTACCATGGAGGAGGGTGAAAGTGGATGGTCCATCTGAATGATTTTCTTAGGAAGTGCATAAACAAAGTAAAAGAACAAGAAAATAGTTTCTAATAAAATCTCTGGGGTTGTGCAACATTTTCTGTACATGAATAACCAAAAATTCAAGTGTGCAGTCATACTATTAAAACGAAGTAAACAGATATTCTTAGATTTCTTAGTTTGGATATTATTTTTAAAAGTACTGAACTTCAACAATACTTACCCCAGAAAGCTTGCAGGTATTTAATCATTAAAACATTATCTGTGAATATTTTTATTTATACTTTGGTAATCAAATAACTAAACATTAGCAATGAATTCAGGGTCATCAGTGGTTCTTGGACTTATCTAACAAAAAATTTTTTTGGAGTTTTTTTTATAACCAACAAGACAAAGTAAATATAAATGATGTTCTCTGTTGACGATATTTCCTGAAACTAAAATGTCATCTATTCCTAGCAAATCTTAAAAGATACGTACAAGCAGCACTATCAATAAAAGCGAGACTGGAAACAACCTAAACAACCATCAATGTGGCAACCAGTTATATAAATGTCCATCCCATAAAATATAAAACTACTATAAAAAATGAAGAATACATACATTGCTACCTTGCTTTTTTTCCCCTTTAACTTAATGATATACCTTGGAGATTAAACCTTAGCAATGAAGGATATATTGTTAAATGAAAAAAAGCAAGGTATCAAATAGTGTATATTTTATATTATCTTCTAAGAAAGATAAAAATACAAATGTAAATACATACTTGTTTATTTTTTTAAAGAATAAACCTAAAACCAAAAAAGAAAAAAAAGTTACTTATAGGGAGAAGGCACTAACAGGAGAAAATGGAAGTTGAACATTGTTTTATAGATTTTATTTTGAAAACATGAATATTTTTACATAATTATAAAAAATAAAAGTCCATCAAAATGGCAGAGTACAATGTCTAAAATCAAAAGAAAAGGTAAAACTCAATCTAACAGTGAACTGAATTGGTAACTTAACCACAAAGAGAACTATTTCAAATGACTTTAAACACTATAAAATACCCATAATGAGATCCTAAAGAGTATTTTTAAAAAAAGAAATCTTAACTATTTTCAGTAATCACATTGTTACTAACATGATTTTAACTAGTAAGATGCTTTTGTTTAATTCAAATAAAAGTAAATCAAAATGGAGAGAAAATAATCTCTAAAAAGAAAACAAAGTAACTAAAAGCTAACTGTGAATCAAATCGGTGGCCTTAATCATACACAGAATAATTATTTCAAATGACTTTAAAACACAGTAAAATACCTACATATCCTGAAGAAAACAAAATCTGCAAAGAAACTGTAAACTGTTCTCAGTACTATCATGCTGTTAGTAATACTGGGTTCCTTATTATGAAATTATATATATATGGATTTATAAGAGCCAATAGTGAGAAAAAAATTATATATAAATAGATATAAAATAGATTAAGAAAATAATTATATTAATGTTAGAAACCAAGATTTTTAGCATATGGAGATGAATATAAAATCAAATACATTAAGTAAAACCCTGTAGTCTTAAATTTGAATTGAAAATATCAGTATGAATTCATGATTTTATTTTCTCTTTAAAAAGAGTACAATATTTCCTAGCTCAATCCACTCAAGAGGCCTAAAAGCAATGACCAATCCATTAGCAATGAAGACAGCCAGAATTCAAGCTTGACTTATAATTATCAATTCTCAATTTTAAAAAAACAATGTTTCTTGGGGAAATGGCTGGTTCCAGATCTGGACACAATACTGATAAATAATGAGAAAGAACCAAGCAATTATCTTGCCTTTACTGAATAAACTATACTCAGAGCAAACAGATGATGAGGAAAAAGTTCTTCATCTATTACCTAGAAGAATTCCAGCTATCAAATGCAAAAGGAATGCTGCCCACAAAAAAATCACCATTTTGCAACTCCTTATTAAAATAATGTATCTTCTAAGGCAATGAGCATCTGCAGGCTGCTACAACCATTAGGTCAAATGTTGATGGTCAAATGTTGAACTTGATAATGATTGAAGGCTAATGAAACTGAACCCACTGATCAATTTTAAAAATAAGAGACAAGAAATCAAGTGCCTTCTGTTGTCATGTAGTAGGATGCAGACAAAACTACTTATAAAAGTCTTGCCAAAAAATTCAAACCTAAATCTATCTGGGTTATCAGTTTACAAGAAATACAGAGGATAGACAAATAGGCTATACAACACCACAGGTATGTACTCAGCAAAACCAAGAATGTGGAAATTCTACAGGACAGATTACCTGTTTTCTTCAACAAATAATCTATATTGAAAAATAAAATATGGAAAAAGATTCTATATCTTAAAAGAAACTAAAGAGATATTACCAACCAAATGCAATAAATGGTCCTTGTTTCAATCTTTATTTGAATAAACCAACTATGAAAAATTTAATATTAGGAATTACTGTTTTGTATGCTGGATAATGATAATGTGGTTAGTTTTTTAAGAACTCTTATCTTAAAATTCAGCATGTATCTTAAAGATACATTTATGCATGAAGTGCTATATCTGAGATTTGCTTCAAAATAATCCAGGTGGACAGATGAGAAACAAGATTGGATGGTGGTCCTCTGTTGATAATTGTTGAAGCTGGTGATAAGTACAGGCAGTGTTCACTATCTTATTATATCAAGCTATTTTAAGTACCAAAAGATTATTTAGTAAAACATATGTATATGTTCTAACAAATCACAAAAATAAATATAAAGCTTTTACAGAAGGCAAAGTTCACTGTAAATTCTGTAGTATTTCATTTGAATTATGTGTTCATACCATACATTTAAGACTCTACTCATTACATACAAAAATGAGTCCACTTACTATAAGAGAAATTGGGGCTGCCATAAAGAACCAGCTAAGGGATGGTAGAGCCTGACACAAATGCACAACTGGCATCCAGGTTACGAGCAATCCATCAAGAGTCAATAAACCACTTGTCTCATTTCTAAAGAATTAATGTGAAACTAATGAAGAGTATAATAAGAATAGGAACTAAATCATGGGTAAGAAGAAGGGAAAGCAAAAAATAAAGGGGAATGAGGAGGAGGAAAGGAAAAAGATAAGAACAGGAAAGAAAATTAACCTAATGAATGGTAAATCCAATTAGTCCAAATCCCTAATTTAATACATATGTTTATGGCAAAGAATAAGAAAGTCAAGCATAAAAGGGTTCTCTTTTCTTTCTTACAGCATTTTACTGAGAGATAAGTTAAATGCACAAATCGTAAGCATACAGAGCTCAATGAATTATTAATGTAAACACTCATGAGCACCACTCAGGTCAATATATGAACCTTTCCATCACCCAGAAAGTTCTACAGCCTCTTTCCAGTCAATACCCTCTCCCCAAGCTACCCCTTCTGACTTTGTCAGCATAGATTAGTCTGCCTATTCTGAGTATGTACTATTTCCTATCTTGTTTCTTTCCCTCTACATAATAATTTTGTTGGATATCTCACTATTTTAAGCTTTTTAAAATCACTAAATAGTATTTCACTGAACGAAAACACCACAACTTGTTTATTCTGCTGCTGGTAGAATTATCTGTATTGTTTCCAGTTTGGGGCTATTATGTATAAAGCTACCTTGAACATTTTTTAATAAGTCTTTTAGTAGACACATATACTCATTTCTCTTCGGTATAGGCCTAGCAGTGGAATTGCAGGGTCATAAAGTAGGTTTATGTTTAACTTTATTAGAAATTGTCCAACAGTTTTCCAAAGATTTTTTTAACACCAAAGAGTAGTTTATGCCTTTAAAAGTTTAAATTTTAAATTTCATAAAGATTTCAGTTTAATAATTAACATGTTAATCAGCTGCACAAAATTTGTGTCACTTTGAATTCTACTTTGCAAAAATCATACAGTCAAAAACAGTGTAAAATTCAAATGGGGGAAAAAAGGAAAACAAAAAGCTTGAAAGATCTTATCCTTTAAGTAAGATAATAAGGAACCTAATGTGCTTGATAATCACCAGTGAGGTGATCTGAATGCACTGGTGAGATACACTATGCCTGCCACTCATACCATAGATCAGATTTTAACATATGTAAAAGTGTTACATTCATATCATTTAAATAAATAACCTTATATAAATTCCACATTTGAAAGTAAGACTACAGTATACTGTCTTCATAGAAATGTTAGAAACTGGTCTTTGTGAAGGAAAGTAGAAGAGAAGCAGAAAAGTACAAACCACATCAAAAGGTTTCAACTACTGGAACAAAGTATCCCTATCTCTTTCATACAAAACTGCACTGACACCCCCACACGTGCACACTTTCTTTACCCACGCAGTAATGCCTCCACAGAAAGCATTTACAGAGTAACTTCAAACTATGAGATGCCTCCAGGTAACACTAAGTAGTACTGTTTCTACTGTGTGAGAGTTGGACTCAGGTTTCATAAAGATAATCATCACACAGGGCTCCTTGTATATTAAAAGATTATAAAGTTGAAACTGGAAACATCATCAATTTTTAATGTTTCTTAGATATACTAAAAGAAATTTCTACATTTATCAGTGATACAAGTAAAAAGGCTAATTAATTAGGTGTACGACAGTATATATTAACAGTTTTGTATTCCTATATGTAGCAGGTGAAAGAAAAATGCCATAACTAGTTTTCAAGGAGCAACATATTACTAACATTTGAAACCGCTTTGTAGGAAGTTAGAAAAATCCCTGGAAAATAGCAGTCACTCAATAAATATTTGTTGAATAAATGAAATGATTAATTATTAATCATTTCAATTAATTTCTCCAGGGCTCCATGGAAAAATGATTGGCTACAAGGCTGGGGCAAGGAAAATACAAGATGACTTGGGGATATATGATTATGCCAGAAAGTTAGAAATGTCCAGAGAACGATGGAAGAAATATAATAAGGACACAGGAGTCAGAGTGGAGGGGCCATACCACGGGCCAAACATGGGATGCATCAAAGTAGATAATGATAGTAACAGATTATAAACCTATAAATAGAATAGGAATCCAAGAGTCTACAAATGATGAAAATAAACAAACTAAAAAAAAATGAGAGAAAAAAGAAAGCTCTACCTTTAGGTACCATGCCAACTAACAAATCTATATAGAACATTGAAATTAAAACATCACCCCCATTGGCAACCTTCAGGGTCATAACTGATTCTGACAAGATTTATCAATCAATGCTAAATCTGGAAAGTGAAAGAAAGTTGGATGAGGAAAAGAATATTTGTATATATTTCTGTATAGTATCAAAATATCTCCACAGAAAATACTATTTAATATTAATAATTACTATTTAGCAACAAAACATTCTTATTAATTAACTTTACAGAAGAGAAGCCCGGCATACTCTTCACCACATGACAAAAGTCATTGCTAATGAGACATAACAATATCAGTGTCTCCTGATATGAAACATTAAAGATGAATCCAGGTCATTTCTGTGGTATTCCTGCTAAAAATGCATAAATTATGAAGAAACACCAGACAAACTCAATTAAGGAGCACTGTACAAACTATGTGGTCCTGTACTCTTCACAAATGTAATGGTCATAAAAGATAAGAAAGACTGAGGAACTGTTCCAGATGAAGTAGAACAAAGATAAATACATATATGTAACACAAGATTTTGATTAAATCCTCAAGCTATAAAGGACTTTATTGGGACAACCAGTGAGATGAGAAGAGTCTATAGATTAAATGATAACGCCGATCAGTGTTAACTTCCTGACAGGAGAGTGCCCATGCACTTAGGAAATACACACTGAAGTACTAAGGGGTAATGGAACACCGTATCTACAATTTATTCCCAAATGGCTCAGATATGCTAACAGTGGGGAATCTGGATGAAGGGTACATGGGAGCTCTATGTACTATTTCTACAAATTTTATATAAATTTGAAATTAATTCCATAGTTAAAACAATAAAAGAGGAGAAAGCAAAATAGTTTTATAATATATTCTTAATTAACTGGAAGATCTACCATTCTGTAAACCCATCTCTGGGCTATTAACTACTATTTAAGACCCAGAGTAATGTTTCCCCCTCCACAGATCCCTTGCTTATCAATAATAGTGAGTTACAGTCACATGGTTTACAACAAAAGGACCACTGCACTGCAGAGAGGAATGGACTGTCTTTTCAACAAATCGTGCTGGGTTAACTGAATGTCCACATATTTAAAAAAAGGGGAAAAATCTTGAACTCTTGCCTCTACCTCACATCAGACATAAAACTCAATTTTTCACAGACTATAGATCTAAATTAAAAAGGTAAAATAATACAGCTTCTAAAAATAATAAGAGGTTATCTTCATAACCGGTGGGAGACAAAGATATCTTAAATAGTACTCAAAAAAGTACTAACCTTAAAAGAAAAGACTAATACATTAGCATTCATTAAAATAAAGGATTTCTATTCATCAAAATGCACCATTAAGAGTATAGAAAGATATTTGCAATACACATATGTGACAAGAATATGAATCCAGAATATGTAAGAAGCTTACAAGTCAATAAAAAATAGAAAAAAATCTTAAAACTAGACAATGTAGTTTCTTTAAGTGGAGAAAAATATTTCAACTGGACCTTTATAACAGAAGCTAGCCTAATGCCAACAGGTATGTGAAAAGATGCCCACCTTCATTAATTATTAAGGAAACGCAAACTAAAACCACAATGAATTAGTATTATACTCCTCAGCAGAATAGCTAAAATTTTTGAAAGCTGAAGATACCAAATGTTGACAAGGATGTGGATAGCTCTCATATATTGCTGGTGGGAGGATAAACTGATTTTTGACACTGTGTATTAATAATGACCACATTCATAACCTATGACCCAACAGTTCCAATCCTAAGGACATTCCCAACAGAAATGTATACATATAAGAATGTTCACAGTAGTATTATTTCTAATAGCCTCAAACTGGAAACAATCCAAATATGTATCCAATAGTATAATAAGTAAAGTATGGTATATTCATGCACTGGAATACTACACAGCAATATTAAATATAACACAGGTGAATCTCACAAACATAATATCAAGAAAGGCAAGAGTTCACCATATGATTCCAACGAACAGGCACAAATAATCTGACAGAAATCAGAATAGTGGTTTCCCCTTTGAGTTGTTTAATCAATGGAAGAGGGCATGAGGGGGGCTTCTGGTACTGGTAAAGCCTGTGGTAAAGTGTTCAAGTATAAAAATTCATCAAGCTCTACAACTGTAATTTGTGCACTTGTCTGGATGTAATACTATATTTTAAAAGTTTACTCCCAAAAATCTATTCATTCTCTCAGCTCACTGCAACATTTGACAATGGAAATTCTTATCTCCACTAGACTTTCAGGTGCTCTCCTGTTTCCTTCCTCTGAAACTTTTGCTGATTTACTTCCTGCTATAATCCTCTAAATGTGGACTTGACCCAGAGCTCAGCACACAATTAACTGCTCTTGCTTTACATTATTATGCCTTGGAGAACTTGTTCTATTTCATTCCAAATGCCACTCCCGACACGCTTACAGAGCAGAGAGTATATAGTACTCAATGAACGCAAGTTTCTTTCTTTCTTCACCCATAAACTATGGCAATGGATTCCTTGCATTTGGTATTTTCCACCTTCCATTCACATGTCAAACTGAACTTCCTAAAATACTCTTTTAAATGCATCATCTACTTGCTCCTAAATATTAACTCCCGCAAACTACAGATACAATTTAATCTCGTAAAGCTGGCATGCAAGCCCATCACAATCCACTCACTATCTACATTTCCAGTCCTATCTCTTACTAGTCACTTACATGCTTTAATTAAAAACCATCTAACAAAAAAAAATTTTTTTACCAAACCCACTGTCCAGATTTCTACTCTAATACCTTTCCTCATAGTATTCCCTCAGTCTAGAATATTTTTCCCTTCCCCTATACCTGCCTACTTTTCATTCGATGCCCATTATCTTACTTCAACCACTTCATCCCATATTTATCACCTACAATACTGACAGCTGTTATTAAGTATTATCCACTTGGCACATACTCTTGACCATCAAGTTACACGTTCATGTGTAAGACTTAAAGATCCTCACTGAAAATGATGTTTTATACCACTTAAATATATAAAAGCAAGTGCTTAATAAATAGCGGTGGTACGGTACTAATGATCAACCAAGTACTCTGAAAAGATTTTTAAAAATTAAAAAAGTAGAAAGTCTCTTATCAACTTCAAACTGAACAGGGTAAGTTTTTTTCTTTATTGTAATAACATGTTGGCTTGTTTAAGCTTACTTAATGAATACTGCAATCAGCTGAACACAGTGAAAAGACTCATATTAGGAAAGCCATGGATTCTGGAAAGGGTAGCCCTTGAAAAACCAGAGTATGTCGACCTAGCACAGGCCACATAAGAAAGAAATCATTGTCAATGTGAGTTGATTATAAGTACATAAACTATAATTAAATAGATTATAGAGTCAGTGGCAGACACAGTATCTTTCTTTTTACTCTATCATAAAAATACCTATCACAAAAGGTAACCACTTGAATTAATAAGTTAACCAATGAATGAGTAAATGGATGTATGGCTGGTACTAAACTTATAGAAACTTTATTAAGTTGATATCATCAATTAATACACTACAGTCCAAAATATAGGTTTGACTCTTCCCAATAGATACTTGGACATATAATGTTGCTGGTATCATATACAATTAGAACAACTTTTTAAAATTATTCTTAGGAGCTTAAAATTAGAACAATCATTTACCTAGTAGTATTTTGCACACAGGTGGTTTTGGGAATTTGTGAGTTTCTTAATAAACTTTACATAAATTTTCTAAATTGAATATCAACCATTTCTAAAATTTTTTTACCAACAACAAAATAATAAAATGCTTAGGGCTAATTGTATGATTTTTTATTAAACTAAATAATTTTTAATTAAAATTACATATTATGAATTTTAAAAGAGAAATTGATCATTTCTATCCTTATGTTAGAAAAAAAACTCAGTCAAATTTTCTGTGCTTTGTATTCAAATGTGTTTATACCAACATTAAAAAAGGAAATAATATATCTTTATAGTATCCACCAAAGCAAATTTTTTAAATAATTACAATTACCTTCTTCATTCTCTCACCTTCAGTTATTATTTTGCTGCCTTATGTGTATGTGCACGTGTGTGCTATTAATACCTGTTGACTGTAAGACTGGACTGCTATAAATGAAACATATAGAGAACAGCACATATAGCACACAACACAACAGAATGGAAATAGGTCAGTGCCATACCTGGGTTATTATTAACATTACTTTTGGCTGGTTTCTGAACCGGTTTGGGAAGCGCAGATTCGGTCAAAGCTTTATTAGCAACAGCTTGTTGGGCTTTCTTTATACTGCTCCCCTCGGATTCCCATGTCTGCTCGCCAAGACTCAGCTGCACTGAGAACATCTTAGAAAAACACAAACAAAGAAAACATTAAGAATTTTTCAGTAAATAAAACAGACTGAGAAAAAAATAAATACACCACAGAATCAGAATTTTAGAGCTAAAGTTAACCTTACAGATCATCTGCAACAAAATGTTATTCTACCTATTAAAGGAATTTTAAAAGATTGTATCAAATATTGTTCTGTCCTATTCAAAGGCTTAATGGTGGTTCTAAGCATACATCATTTAGGGTAAAATAAATCAAGAAGAAATCTTTTGCCTAAATAGAATCACATTGTTAATGTTATTCAAATAGTCCTCAGAAAAGTAGACAAAGTACAAAGGGTAAGAGAAACTGGGAAAGCAGGGAGGGAAAGGAAAAAAAAAAGATAAACTATAAGAGAAACCAAAAGGCCCTGTCTCTGTAACACTTTCATAAAATCTAATACCTTAAATATTATACTTAGCACAATCTAGTCAATGAGTAAGGCAATCCTATTACATATTATATCACCAAGAAACTCTCAATCCCCACAACATTTAACCAGTCATTAAATTCTGTCCACTTTAACCTAATAAATATTTCTCAAATCTTCCTCCTCTCTCTGCCAACGACCTTGCCCTGGATCCAACCTTTCATCATCTTTAGCTTAGATGTAATAATCTCCCAGCTGATCACTGCTAAAACTAACTTTATAAAATTCAAATCCAATTTCATCACCCCAACCAACATCAGGTTAAAAAACTTCAAGTGTTCACATTTTAGCAGGACACAAAAGTTCTACCCGTTCATTCTCATTTCCCACACATCCTTCACTCACGCATCCTACATTCCATTCACACAGTATTTCCACATGAGCCCAAAAAACCATTATTCACCTTTAAAAATTTAGGACCAGGTTACATGATATGCACATAATTGGTTTCACTCCACATACTGCTTGCTATTTTGCAGGAATGCCAAGTATCAACCCCAAAATACTCATTAATTACAAAGAAACAAATGTATATTTGCAGAGAGGAAATCCAGTAGAAAGTATCTAAGGTTGGTTTCATCAATAATCATACTAACTGACATCATGTGCCACCTGATATAATCCAGTGAGAAGTACACATCAACAATTATGGAGTATTACTGGCCGAAAATGTTTAATCTGAATCTAATCACAGGGAAGCAATCAGATCTAGATTATGGGACAGTCTATAAGACAAATGGTCTAGACTCCAAAAATCACAATATCATGAAAGGAAAAAAAACAAAAGAATGCAGGGAGGCTGTTATAGATTACGGGATATAAAGAGACATGAAAACACATGATAAATATAATGCATGATCCTTGATTAGATTTGTAATGGGAAGAAAAAAAGCCATAAGGACATTTAGAGGACAACTGGGGAAATTTGATTATGAACTATATATAATAATAGGTTTGTAAAGGTTAAATTTCTTGTGTGACGATAGTATTGTTATTATGCAGAAGAATGTCTTTAGTCCTATCAGATAGATATGTAAATGGTTAAGGGTGAAGTGTCATGGTAGCTGAAATTTACTTTCAAACTGTTCAAGGAAAAAGTGTATGTCCATATATAGGGAGCAAGAAATAAAGAAATGCGGCAAATATATTAATGATTAGTGAATTTGAAAGATATGAGTGCCTATTATACTACTCTTTCAATTTTTTTCTGTAAGTTTTCAATTTTTTCAAAATATAGAATTGGAAAATATTTACCATCATTTGAAATTCAAAATATATACATACCTATTAAAAATTATTAACTTATTTTATTCTAATTCAGTTTAAAATATATACCTATGCTATGGGGCATATGGAGTGGTATAATGGATGTTGGAGATCCAGAATAGGGGCATTTGGGAAGGGGGTGAAGGATGAAAAATTACCTGTTGGGTACAATATACATTATTTGGGTAATGGGTACACACCAAAAGCCCAGACCACCACTATACAATTCATCCATGTTACAAAATGACTTGTACCCTTAAATCTATTGAAATAAAAAATAAAAATAAAAAATAAAATAAAATATATACCTAAAGCTTATTTTTAAAACATTTACCTGATTTTATAATGATTTTTCAATGACTGCCTCTTTTTTCAAATTGGTATTTAACAAAGAACTTTGCCACAAAGATGAGAAAGTTTAAAGGCTTTCTATGATATATAAAGGCTTTTTTTCCTATTTTTCTTCTATGGTGAAAGAAAATTTTAAAAAAAGAAAAAAAAGCTTTTTATATGAGATATATATATATATAATATATACCTCATATGCTTAAAAACAGAAATACCCTGGTCAATATTAGACCTTGAGATTCCTGATAGCATCACGAAAACATGTTTCCAGACCTGATGCATCCTAAACAACAATCACATAAATCTAATTGTGTGCTGGCTATTTCCACAAGCTCAAGAGGTATAACTCCTCCCCTTCCAAATCAGTTCACACTCCAAAATGTTCCATCCATTATTCTCCTAACAGTTCAGGTTTTAAAGTAATGGGATAGAAAAAATATATCATATAACATAAATCAATGAGAAGTTAGAATGGCTGTATTAGTATCAAAGTAGATTTCAGAGTAAAGACTATAACTAGTGGTAATGAAGGCCTATGGATAAAGGAACCAATTAATCAAGAAGACATAGCAATTCTATACATTTAGGTACCTAATAACACAGCTTCAAAATAAATGAAGCAAAATCTGAAAGAACTGCAAAAAATTCACAATTACAGTCAGATTCAATGCGCCCCCCATAACTGATACAACAAATAAGCAAAAAGTCACCAATAATACAGAAGACTTGAACAACACTATCAACCAACACAACCTGACTGACACCACTTTCAGAACAATCCAACTAAGAAGAGTAGAATATACATTTGTTCTCAATTTATCACAGAATTTTTACCAAGATAGACCGTATTCTGGGCCATAAAATAAGTCTCAATAAATACAAAGGATTCAAGTAACACAAAGTATGTTCACAGACCAAAAGAGAATAAAATTACAAATAAATAACAGAAAGATATCTGGAAAATCCCTAAATAATTGGAAATTAACACATTTCTAAATAACCCACGGGCTAAAGAAAAAATCAAAAGGAAAATGAGAAAGTATTTTTGTGATATAATATGAAATATATTTGGACTTTGTCCCTGGTTCCTGTAATAGGGCTCCTAAAACCCCTGGAATTTCCAGAGTGATAGGAGTGTCTTTTGTTATTCATAATGAGCTCCTTTAATAACTTGAGTTTATGTTACTGAGGTTACTCAGGGAGGGGCCCTTAGATAGCCTCAAGATGGGGCAAGGCACCAGAAAGACCAAGTGATCAGAGGGTTAGAGGGTTGTAATTTTCAGTCCCACCCGCCAAACTGGGGAAGGGCCTGAACAGCAAGCTGTATAAGAATTCTTTTTTTTTCTTAAGGCAAGCACAAAAATGAGGTTTATTGAGGAGAGAAAGATAGGATTATAGAGCAAGGGTAACATACAGCTTTACACAGTGTCATACATACACCACAGATGACATCCAGACCCACTGTTGCAGCAAAGGGAGAACAAAAGGAAGGGCGCATAAAAGATCTATAAGAATTATTGAACAATTAAATTTGATGAGCTTCAGTGGCTGAACACTTGGCAGGCGATGCTAGGAGGGGGGCATATCCTGAGAGGGCATTGAATCTTGTGACCCCTCCCCTAATACCTCACCTTATCCATCTCTTCATCTGGCTGTTGATCCCTTTCCTTTGTATTATCTTTTATGATAAGCCAGTGAATGTTAAGCAAAGTGTTTTCCTAAGTTCTGCAAGCCATCTTAAGAAATTAATAAAACCCAAAGAAGGGGTCATAGGAGCCCTTCTTTATAGTCAATCAGTCAGAATATGGGTGACAACCAGTAGGTGTTGAGTAGTACCTGAAGTGGGGGCAATCTTGTGGGACTAGGCTCTCAATCTATGGGATCTGATACTATTCCCCAGTAGATAGCATCAGAATTGAATTCAGTTATAGGACCCCCAGTTGGTATCCTCTGGAGAACTAATTGGTGTGAGGGTGGGGGGAACCCACACATCTGGTCACAGAAGTGTTCTGTGTTGAATGTAACAGTAGAAAGAAAAAAGTTTGGTTTTTTTCTTCTTATAATTTTAAACTGAATAAAAATAGAAACAAGATCTTAGAAGACACCACTAAAACAGTAACTAGGGGAAATTTATAGCACTAAATGTCTATATTAGAAAAGAAGTAGCCAGGCTTGGTGGTGTGCGCCTGTAGTCCTAGTTACCCGGGAGGCTGAGGCAGAAGGATCGCTTGAGCCCAGAAGTTTGATAGAAGTGAGCTATGATAACACCATCGCACTCTAGCCTAGGCGACAGAACGAGACCTTGTCTCAAAAAAAAGAATCATCTCAAATAAATTACTTTCATTCTATCTTAAGAAACTAGAAAAAGAAGAGCAAATTAAACCCAATTTAAATAGAAAAAATAATAAGATTAAAGCAGACTTAACAAAATTTTAAAAATGGGAAAAAAAATCAATGAAAAAAAGCTGATTCATTGCAAAGATCAATAAAATTAGTAAACCACTAGCCAGACTAATCATGAAAAATAATTAAAACACAAATTACTAATATCAGGAATGAGAGAAGTGACATAACTACAGATTCTACAAGTATTTTTTAAAAGGGAGTATTTTTGAACATCTTTATAACAATAAACTCAGCAATTTAAATTCCCTGAAAGACACAAACTACCAAAGCTTATTCAAGAAGAAAAAGGTAATCTGAATAGCCCTATATATATTAAAGAAATTGAATTTGTAGTTTTGTAATCTTTCCACAAAGAAAACTCCAAGCCTCAATGATTACAGTGGTAAATTCTGCCAAATATTTAAGGAAGAAATAATACCAATTTCCACAAACTCTTACAAAAGTTGAAGAAGGAACACTCCCCAACTTATTCTATGAACCCAGTATTACCTTGATAACAAAATCAGAATAAGGTATCACTAGAGAAAGCAAATCTATTGACTAATACACCTCATAAAAATAAATGTAAAAATTCTTTAAAAAATATATTAACAAATAGAATCCATTAGTATAGAAATGAGATAATATGTTATAACCAAGCATTTTATCCCAGGAATGCAGGTTAGGTTCTACATTTGAGAATCAATCAATATAATTAACAATATCAAAAAATTAAAAACAGAAAACTATGTGACCATCTCAATGTAGAAGAATCATATGACAAAAATCAATGCATATTCATGTTAAAAAAACACTCTTAGCAAATAACAGGTAGGAAGGAATTTCCTCAATTTGATAAATGGCACCTACCAAAAATCCCACATCTAATATCATAATTAACACAGACAAACCGAAGGATTTCCCATAATGTCAGGAACAAGACACAGATGTCTGCTCTCACCATTTCTATTCAACATAGCACTACAGGTTCCAGCCCATGTAATCAGGCAAGAGAAATAAAAGACATCCAGATTGGAAAGGAAGATTAAAAATTGTCTTTATTCCCAAAAAGCACAAAAAACCCAAGAAAATCTTTAAAAATTGAAAATAATAAAGATAAAGCATGAACACTAGTGAATTGATAAGTGAATTTAGTAAGAATACAGGATTCTAGATCAATATATAGAAATCAGTATATTTTTATATACTAGCAATGACCAATGAGAACAATTAGAAATTAAATGTTAAAAAACAATACCACTTACAATAGCATCAAAATATGAAGTACTTAGGGATAAAGATAAAAGACATCAAATACCTATCCACTGAAAACTATAAAATATCACTGAAAGAGATTAAGGAATATCTAAATAAATGAGAGATATACCTTGTTCATAGATTGGAATACTCAATTTTGTTAAGATGTTAATTTCCCCCGAATTGAGCTATAGATTCATGACAGTGCTATTCAAAATGCCAGCAAGACTTTTTTTCGACAAAAAATCGACAAGCTGACTTGAAAATTTGTATTAAATGCAAAGGACACAGAACAGCCAAAATAATTCACAAAAAGAACAAAATTGGAGGGCTATCACTAACACATTTCAAAAACTATAAAGCTACGGTAACCAAAACAGCATAGTATTGACACAAAGACAGAAAAATAGGCAGGGCACAGTTGCTCATGCCTTTAATCCTAGCACTCTCGGAGGCTGAGGCAGAAGGTTTGCTTGAGCTCAAGAGTTCGAGACCAGCCTGAGCAAGAGTGAGACTCCGTCTCTACTAAAAATAGAAAAATTAGCCAGGCATGGTAGCATGAGCCTGTAGTCCCATCTAGCCAGGAGGCTGAGGCAAGAGGATCATTTGAGCCCAGGAGTTGAAGTTGCTGTGAGTTACAATGATGCCAATTTAATCTACCCAGGGCAACAGAGCGAGACTCTGTCTCCAAAAAAAAAAAAAAAGTAGATCAATAGAACAAAACAGAGTCGGAAATAAGCACACTCGTGCGCACACACACACAGAGACTGATTTTTGACAAAGGTGCACAGGCAACACAGTGGACAAAGGATAATCTCTTCAACAACTAGACATCCATATGCAAAAAAGAATGGACCTCATTTAATACCTTGTACCATAAACAAAACTTAACTCAAAATGGCTCACAGACCTCAATGTAAAACTAAACTATACACTTCTAAAAGAAAACATAGGAGAAAAATCTTTATTACATATGAAGCAAAGATTTCTTGGATATGATACCAAAAACATAATCTATACAAGAGCAAATGAATTAATTTGAATTCATCAAAATTAACAACTATTGCTCTTCAAAAGATACTATTAAGAAAAGGAAAAGATAAAGTAAGCCACAGACTTGTAGAAAAATCTTTGTCAAGCACGTATCTAATAAAGGATTTATATCTAGAATAATGATGCTCCCTGACTTACAGTGGGGTTATATCCTGATAAACCCATCATAAGTCAAAAATGCATTTAATACGCCTAACCTACCAAACATCTTACTTAGTTTAGCCTAGCTTACCTTAAACATGCTCAGAAGACTTACCATTCGGAAAAATCATCAAACACAAGCCTATTTTATAATAAAGTGCTAAATATCTCACAAAATGTATTGAATACTGTACTGACAGTGAAAAAAAGAATGGTTGTAAGGGTACTTGAAGTACATTTCTACTGAATGTGTATCACTTTCTCACCATAATAAAGTCAAAAAATTGTAAGTCAAACCATCATAAGTTGGGGACCCTTTGGATATAAAGAGTGATGTCACAGAAGATGGAGAAGTAGGAAGCTCCAGGAATAAGTCCTTCTACTGAAACAACTATTGCTAGCAAAATCCATCAGAATCAACTATATCAGAAGTTTGAAATCTATACAAATACTCGCAGTGTCCAAGGGAGTACTTGATGAAGGAAAAGACTGATAAGTTTTGGTGAATTGTGGCATTTCATGTAGCAGGTACCATCTCCCATCCCTCAGCAACAAAGTAGGCAGCCACAGAAATAGTGTTTCTTGTGTGGTTTGCTGGTGTCAGGTTGTATAATAAAGACTTTGCCCTCCTGGAATTGGGGGATTGTGTTTCAAATAGCCTGACAGTTCACTGAGGGACCAGCAGATGAGCTGGCCATTGTTTCGATCCCTGAAGGCTGAAGTGGTTTTCTGGCAGTTTCTGTCAAAGAGTTTAAAGAGATAGACCTTGTTTTTTCTTTTCTCTCTTCCTACTGGATCTTGCCATTCAAGGAAATCTGTCAGGCCAGAGGCTATACACAGAGATAACAGAACTGAGACCACACACAAGGAATATATAGTCTGTTATGAACTAAATCTGCAGTTCCCAATCCCAGGCCTTGGACCAGTATGAGTCTGTGGCCTGTTAGAAATCGGGCCACACAGCAGGAGGTGTGTGGCCAGGAGCATCTGTAATTATAGTGCTCCCCATTGCTCGCATCCCACCTCAGCTCTGCCTCCTGTCAGATCAGCAGTTGGCATTAGATTCTCATAGGAGCGCAAACCCTGTTGTAAACTGCACACGCGAGGGATCTGGGTTGCACACTCCTTATGAGAATCTAATGCCTGATGATCTGAGGTGGAGCTGAGGTGGTGATGCTAGCATGGGGGAGCGGCTGCAAATACAGATTATCATTAGCCGAGAGGTCTGACTGCACAATAAGTGTAATGTGCTTGAATCATCCCAAAACCATCCCCCAACCCATAATGCCACAATCCCAGTCTGTGGAAAAACTGTCTTCCATGAAACTGGTCTCCAATGCCAAAAAGGTTGGGGATTGCTGAACTAAATGTTTGTATCCCCCCCCCAAAAGTCATATGTTGAAGCGCTAACCCCCAATGTGAGGATATTTGGGAGGCAGGGTCTTTAGGAGATAATTAGATTTAGATGAGGTCGTGAAGGTGAGGCCCCTCATGATGATGATGGTCACATGGGGTTTAGTTCTTATAAGGAGAACACAGGAAGATGGCATCTGCAAGTCAGAAAGAGGGCCCTTATCAGGAACTGAATCAGCTGGTACCCAAATTGTAAGATTTGCCAGCCTCCAGAAGTATAAAAAATAAATGTCTGTTGTTTAAACCCTATAGTCAAGGATTTTTATTATAGCAGCCTGAGCTTACTAAGACACAGTGTTTGCAAAATGGTTTGGAAGACTCACTAAACAATTGGATGACTGTCAACAAGCAGCATCAGCAGTCCCTTGAGTAGGGGAATAATCTCATTCCCACAGTTACCACACTAAAATATTCAAAATATTCACTTCTGAACAACAAAAAAATCACAAAGCATACAAAGAAATAGAAAAATATGGCCCATTCACAGGAAAAAAATTGACAGAAAATATCCCTGAGGAAGCCCAGACATTGGAGATAAAAGACAAAGACTTTAAATTAACAAAGAATGAAGGAAACCACTGACAAAGATTAAAAGAAATAATGGATGAAAATGTAGCGAATACCAATAAAGAGATAGAAATTATAAAAAGGAACCAAATAGAAATTTTGGAGCTGAAAGCACAACAGCCAAAATAAAAAATTCACTAGAGGAGTTCAACAGCAGATTAGAACAGGTAGAAGAATCAGTGAACTTGAAGATGGGGCAATTGAAATTACATATCTAAGTACCAGAAAGAAAAGAGAGTAAAGAAAAATGACAAACAGAGCCTAAGGGACCTATGAGATACTATCAAGTGTACAAATATACCCATTATGGAAGTCCCACAAGGAAGAGAGAGGGAAAAAGAAACAGAAAAAATATTTGAAGAAATAATGGCTGAAAATTTCCCAAATTTAATGGGAGGTATGAATCTATACTTCCAAGAATCTCAACAAACTCCAAACAGGATAAAAGCAAAGAGATCCACAGCAAGACACATTATGATCAACCAGTGAAAGACAAAGAAATCTTGAAAGTA
This sequence comes from Cheirogaleus medius, assembly GCA_008086735.1. Lineage (NCBI taxonomy): Eukaryota > Metazoa > Chordata > Mammalia > Primates > Cheirogaleidae > Cheirogaleus > Cheirogaleus medius. Next base: position 22,209,878 of record VBSM01001124.1, read on the forward strand.
GCAAGAGAGAAGCAACTCATCAAATTTAAGGAATTTTCAATGAGACTGACAGCAGATTTCTCATCAGAAACCAGAGGCTGGAAGGCAGGGGGGTGATAGTCTTAAAAGGCTGAACCAAAATAAAACTGTCAACCAAGAATTCTGTATCTAGTAAAATCATCCTTCAAAAATGGAAGAGAAAGTAAGACACTCCAAGATAATCAAAAGCTTAGAGAGTTTGTTGCTAGTAAACTTGCCCTACTATAAATGCTAAAAAGAGTCCTGTGGGATGTACTCACCAGCAAATTGGTATTAACAGATCAACACCTAAGTGGACACATAGGAAGGCGGGTGGGAGGGGGGAGGAGGGGATGAGTATATACAAACATAATGAGTGAGATGTGCAACGTTTGGGGGATGGTCATGCTTGAGGCTCTGCCTCGAGGGGGGAGGGGGGCATGGGCAATGTACACAACCGTAATATTTGCACCCCCATAATATGCTGAAATAAAAAAAATAAAGAAAAGAAAAAGGAAAAAAAAAGAGTCTTGTGGGATGAAATTAAAGGACAGTAAGTGGTCACTCAAAGCTATATGAAGAAATAAAGACATCTGGTAAGGGTAAATACATAGGTAAATATAAAATCTAACATTGTATTGTTGGGTTGCAACTCCTTTTGTTTTCTATGATTTAAGAGACAACTGTAAAAAATGATTATAAATTATGTTAATGGACATAAAATTATAAAGATGTAATCTGTAGCAATAATGACATAAAGGGAGTTGGGGAATAAAGCTGAAAAAGAAAAGTTAGTGTAAACTACTGAAGTTAAGTCAGTATTAATTCAAATTAAACTGGTATAAACGTAGTACATTAACTATAATTCCCATGGTAATCACTAAAAAATAAACAGAAAGAGGATTCAAAATGGTATGCTAGAAAAAAACTATTCAAACACAAAAGAAGGCAGTATTGGAGGAATTGAAGAACCAAAAAAAGATGATATAAAAAAACAAATAGCAAAATGGCAGCAAAATGCTTCTTTATTAGCAATCACTATAAATGTAAACTCATCAATTAAAGACAGAGGTTGGCAGAATTTTAAAAATATATTGCCCATGCCAGGCATGGTGTCTCA
>VBSM01001124.1:22211094-22226283 GCA_008086735.1 Cheirogaleus medius
AAAAAAAAAAAAAAACCTGCACTACATCCACACAATGTACTACTCCTCGGCAATAAAAAGGAAGAAGTATTGATACATGTAAAACATTAAGCATACTTAAAATAGTAATAGCTATCCTAAGTTAAAGAAGCCTGGTAAGAATATATAACATATGATTATACTTATATAAAGTTCCAGTAAATGCAAACTAATCTACAGTCACAGAAGGCAGATCAGTAGCTGACTGGGGTCTCAGATACAAAAAGAGATGGATTACAAAGAGGCATGAGAAATTTTTGTGGGACAATGCAAGTGTTTGTTCTTTTTTTCACAAAGATACAAAATGGAGCAGAAACAGTACTTTTGGCATAGGTTTAAATTTTGAAAGAAATCAGTTTGCACTGCTACAGAAAAGTTTCTCCCACCTTTTTATTTATAGTCTCCCTTACAACTTTCTCCTAAACTTCCCTTTCATTATCCTCTTATTCCTTTATCCTATACTTCCACTAGAAGAATACAGAAAAAGAAAATGGTGATTTTAATCTTGCCTGAGAACGATGTATTCAACAGACACATTCTACAGCTCAAAATCTCTGGTCTGGCCTGACTATATTCATCCAATTGATGAAATCCCTTCATACAACAATCAGCCAAATCCAAGATGTAAAAAATTTTACAGAACAAATGACTCCATTTCTCCAACAAATCAATGTCATAGGAAAAGAGGGGATGGGGACAAAGTATTAGTAAATAAAAGAGACTTAAGAGACATCACCATCAAATGTAATACATGATTCTTATTTGGATCCTATTTGAACAAATCAAATGTAAAAAGACATCTCTGAGTCAACAAAGAAAAGGTGAATATAGACTACATGTTACATAATATTCAGGCTTATTAATCTACTGGTTGTAATGCTGGTATAGTGGGTAGTTTCTTTTTTTTTTTTTTAAGGTCCTTATCATCGGTTAGAAATGCATACCAAAGCACTTATAAGTAAACAGACATAATCCTTTTTAAAACTTCAGGTGAAAAAGGGGGAGGGTGATAAATTAATCTTGGCAAAATATTAATAATGGTGAAGTTCTATTTTTGCATCTGTTTCAAATTTTTCATAACTTAAAAAATAAAAATCTTGGTGGGCCTCATAATAAACGTTATGAGACTGAGAGCATAACAGCATGATATGCATCTTATTTATTTTTTATTCCCAGTGAAGGAAATGTGCCTGTCACACTCAATAAACATTTTACTAAGGATTAAGTCTTATATACTACTACCAAGCAATGATATAATTATCTGGGTAAATCCATCATCAACATAATGCTTAAGAATTTACAAATATCACTCCATTATACCACACCATCAGATATTATATTTCTCAATTTACAGATGAGAAAACTGAGACTTTAAATTAGTTGTTGAAGGCCACTCAAGCTAGGCAATGTAATGCATAAGATCAAGCTGGGCAAATCTAGCAAAGAATTTTTTTAAAAGATTACTTAACTACAAGGCCACTGGATGATAATGCCTCCCTCAGTGATATCTATTCCAAAGCAAAACATCTCAAAGTGCCAGCACTAGTGCAGCTTTCTTAACACTTAGTCATGCCTATCAACAACTTACCAAAATAGGAAAATAATGGAAAAGAAGGAAATGTTTTATTATTCATGGCTCTCTTCCGTATACTCTAAATCATAACAGCTTTCTTTTGAGACTTGAGAAAATCAAAATAATCTGTAGAAAAAATAAAGAACAGGTACCTAGGAAACATAGCAATGTTATACCTACATATATTAATATAAATTATACTAACTTGCTTCAGAGTTCAATTAAAAATTGGGCAGAAAAAAGCCGGGAGTGATGGCTCACGTCTGTAATCCTAGCACTCTGGGAGGCTGAGGCAGGAGAATTGCTTGAGCTCAGCAGTTCGAGACCAGCCTGAGCAAGAGTGAGACGCTATCTCTACTAAAAATAGAAAAAATTAGCTGGGCAACTAAAAATAGAAACAAAACATTAGCTGGGCCTGGTGGTATGCACCTGTAGTCCCAAATACTCGGGAGGCTGAGGCAGGACAATCGCTTGAGCCCAGGAGTTTGAGGTTGCTGTGAGCTAGGCTGATGTCACGGCACTCTAGCCCTGGCAACAGAATGAGTCTCTGTCTCAAAAACTAAAAATAAAATTAAATTTAAAAACATAAAATAAATTTTATGTCTCACCTTAAAGCCACTGGTAGACATGTATGAATACAAATGACTCTGCTATTCACAAAAGGGATCCAGACTTAGCCGATCAATATTAATATGAATTATGCTAATTAATATTACTTAAACTCCTAAACATCATCTTTCATTCAAGAATATGCCAATTATTATTATGTTAATACTCTTTTTAAAATGAGCTACAGGCTAAATGAAGTAATCTATGACCAAAGCACCCAGATCAACAGGCCCGGTTAGCAAATGGGATCTCCAAATCTCCCTAAAACTTAAAGGAATCCTGGGACTATCTAGAAATAAGAAGAGATCCGCGGTAGTCCACTTTCACCACAATAAATCTGTTCAGCCTTTGAAACCCTGACAATGAGAGAAAGAGACAGATATAAAGTCAGTTCACAAGCTCCTCCAAAAATTACAATGGATTCCTAAAAATATTAGAGAAATTCAAATTCCTCCTGGATTCTCCAGAATTTTCCCAGGTAGCCAGGCCTTCCTTTACCAAACCTGGGGGATAGAAGTGGTGTTACCAACTGTTAAGAGTACCTAGCTCTTCCCTTCTAGGGTGACAGCAACACCACCCTGGACTAAAACCTGAATATCTATGAGCATTCAGGAGGCACTTCAGAGCTAAGATCAATTAGTCTAGCTAAAATACCAGAGTCAGGAAGACAATGCCCACACTATTTTTACTCCTGCAGAACTAGAATTCAATTCTGGGATAAACAGTGCTCCTCAGAGGAAATGTGAGTTGATGGAACTCTTCGAGATTTGGAATGCTTTCAATGAATGCTTAAAAACACACTCTTTCTCTGGATTATAACTTAAGATTTAGGCCAAGATCTTAAAAGCAAACATGGGAAAAGCATCATACTTATTTTGTCTTTTAGTGTATATGCTGAATCCTTCTAACACATCCTAGTTTGCTGATTTCTATTTATACATGAATACATAAAAAGTATTCTTCCACTTAACAATTTGTCTTCACTTTTAACCTAGAGCAATGTCAAAAAAACTTAACAAGAAAACTATTTTGAAATACCAAAAATCCTACTGCCAAAATAGCAATCACTAAGTAAGTCCAAAGTAAAACATTATCAAAGTAGTAGAATAACTAAAGTGGAGGCCCCAAATAAAATGATTAATAGATACATACTATTAGATGCACATTTTTAAAAATAGGAAAAGACCAATAATAAAATTATCAAATATTTTTCTTAAATCTATCTTCCCTTAATATTCAAAACAATAAAAAAATTTGAATAGCAGAATTGCTTCAAATAAAATTTTTCTTTGTTCATTATTTTTAAAGTCTCTTTAGAGAATAAATTTAGTTCTGTTTTTCCAGATGCACTATTTTATATCTATCCATTACTTTTGAAATTACAGCAAAGAATGTTTAGCCCTTTTTCTTTTGTCTTTCAGAAAAGCTTACTCACTGGTATCTACACATAGAAATAACTCAATTTTTCATTCATTCACTCATTCAACAAATATTAATACTTATTGTGTGCCTGACAAATACTTTTTTTTTTTTGAGATGGAGTCCTGCTCTGTCACCTGGGCTAGAGTGCTGTGGCATCAGCCTAGCTCACAGCAACCTCAAAGTCCTGGGCTCAAGCACTCCTCCTGCCTCAGCCTTCCAAGTAGCTGTGATTACAGGCACATGCCACCAGCCTGGCTAATTTTTCTATTTTTAGTAGAGACCAGGGCTTGTTCTAGCTCAGGCTGGTCTTGAACTCCTGAGCTCAAGTGATCCTCCCGCCTCAGCCTTCCAGAGTGCTAGAATTACATGCATAAGCCACCACGCCCGGCCCCTAACAAATACTTTTACAGTGCCTACTACGTGCTCCATTCTAGCACTGGGGATATGGCTGCCCTCATATAGTTTACATTGTATCTGGGGGAGACAAACAATAAAATAATATACAGTATTTGAAGGTGCTAAGTCCTACTGAGAAAAATAAAGTATGTGTGTGTGACAAAGATCAGGAATTCAATTTCAGATGTGCTCAGTTTGAGATATCTACAAGATACCCAAGTAGAGATGAAGTAGGCAGTTAGATACACAATTCTAGAGCACAGGAAAGACCTCTGAGCTGAAAACATAAATTTGAACATTATTACCATGCATATGTTATTTAAACCTATGAGACTGTATGAGATCACTTAAGAGAGTGAGAAAAGGTCCAAGGTCTGAACACCAGGAGTCTGGGAAATAAGGGGTGGGCAGGGTGGGAAGCAAAAGAAACGTTTAAAATGTGGCCAGTGAGATTAATTGGAAAAGCAGTGAGCACAGTGTCTTGAAAGCCAAATGAATGAAGTATTTCAACAAGGTTGTGAGATCACCTGTATCAAATACAGCTGATAAGCCAAGTAACATTAGTACTGACAAGCAATAGTACTGACAACTAATCATTTAACAAGGAGGTAGCTGGTGATCTTCATTAGGCCAGGTTTTTAAAAAAAAGACCAGTTTTGAATGGTGGGAGTGGTAGGAACCTGAATAAAAGGAAAATGGAAGAATTGGAAACAGCTAGTACAGACAACTCTTTTAAGGAGCTTTGTTGCAAAGCAAAGAAGAAATGAGGTTATAAACTGCAGGAGGAAGTAGAGCCAAGAAATTTTCTTTTAAGATGGGAAAAAATAATAGCATGTCTCTGTGCTAATGGGAATGATCCATTCAAAGGAGAAAATGATGATAAAGAAGAAAGGATGAGGAGGGGTGAAGAAGGCAGAGGAAGCAAAGCTGGAGAAATGGCCTTGAATGGGTGTAAAGGGGTTGGGATCCAGGACACAAATAAAGGGGTTGGCCTCTCAGGCAGTTCATCCATAATTTAGAAGGGAAGGCAGAGTCCAGATTTCGGACTGAGATTATGCCAAATAAGTATCCTACCAAGAAAGGCAAGATAGCTAAGGGTACAAACTTACAAGGCATGTAGAATTTAAGCTGGTTAAAGGGCTGCAAGAGGACTGAGGGGAATGAGGAATAGTAAAAAGAAACAAAGTGGATTTGCAGTATGGAAGGACTGTTTAAGTCAAATTAGAAGAAATAAACTAGAAAGTTAGGGGGCAAGTGTCAGAGAGAGATGAATACTTGGAAATAAAATTATGCAGTTATTGGTAATGATACAGTCAAGAATGTGATTACAGGAATGAGTGGCTGAAAGAGTGGAGGACAAGATCAATGGAGAAGCTCAAAGAACTGAAAGGTCAGCATGTTGGAACAATCATCTATTTAGACATTAAAATCACCAAAAATTAAAACAGGAGGAATGTTGAAGAGAGTGAAAGTGAGCCATGAGAAATCTGATGGAATCACCCAGAAGTCAGTAAGTGACAGCCATGAGAGGGCATGTGGGAAGGTAGTCTGATAACATGAAATTCAAAACTGGGGGATTACCTCAAGGAAGAATACCTGGAATTGGCAATGAGGGGCAAAGAGGATATAAAGGAACCAGGAAATGTAGAAGAGTGAAATACCCCTGAATAAACTCAATCTAGCACAAAATGTAAAAACCAACATATATTATTGTACTACAACACAGTAACGACTACAACTGAGAACTACAGGTCCCACTGGAGGCCCAGAGGGATCAGAGAAGGTTTCAACAGAAGTTTAGAATATGTAATGTGGGAGTTAAGTGTTCAAAAATGAATAAGGGCAAAAGAACTTTAAAGGCAGAAAGACACTACAACTTAGGCAATGGCAGAAAAATGTGAAAAGAACATGAAACATTCTAAGAAATGGAAACAGTTCAACATAATCGGACAGAAAGAGACAGGATACATGGCTAGACAGGTAGACAAAGGCCACCAACTATTTTCTCTGCTAACACAAGAATAAGAGATGTTACAAACAAATTAAATTGTTGCCCATAAATATTTTACTTTATAAAAGCCACCAATAGTGAACAAAATTGATGCACTGTAGTTTCATCTTATTTTCCTTACTCTCAGGGAGATGCTAGAAAACAACCCAATAGCCAGTTGCTTTATGGATATTAACCAACCTTTAGAGAACAAAAGCTTCCATATTGTATACAAAATTTATGAGCATTATTACAATCTCCAACGTCCAAGATTTACAATTTGCCACGGAAAATTATATACAATTAAGACTTTTTAAAAAGATGAACAGAGCTCAAATATAAATGCAGTAGTTGTAGATTTCTTTGTAACATGTATATAGCAAATATATATATAAGTAACTATATATAAATAAAAATTGCTTTCCATTTAAAATAACAATATTATAAGTGAATGCACAGATAATAATAATAGTGGTATAAATAGCTTTTATAAATGACGAATCTTAGAATTAAACATCACATTGGAAAAGATGTCTCACTGGGTAACTGTTGGTATATTTGCTCTGTCTCCATTTTTACTTTAGCAGCTGTGATTTAATGGAAAGTGCACTGTACCTGGGAGCCAAAGAACACATATTCAAGTACTGGTACTGGCACTTACGAACTACTAAGCAAGTTACTTAATTTTTCTGTGCCTGAGTTTAATTTACAAAATTGAAAGCAAACATCTATATCTTAAGTAGTTTTTTATTAAGGTTGTATGAAGTATTAATCTGAAAAAGCTTTGTAAGTCATAATAAGCTATAAAATAGTTATAAACTTCAAAATATTAACATAGAGGTAAAAGCCTCAGAAAGCCATCCACTAAAGCCCCACTCCAAAAAATAAAGCACAATTAAAATCTGAGATGATAAATCTGTTAGTTTGATAAGCATGTCACCACCTCTCTCATAACCTTACCTTCGAATGAGCAGGCCCTCTTTCATTCAGAAGTTTATACTGGGGTTGGACTCTATTGAAACGGGCTAACTCATTTACCAGACACATTGGAGTTTTCTCTTTTGGGGTTGCCATTTTATCTTGGAGAGCTGTAAATAAAAAGGCTATAAAGTTTTTGTGAAGAATGACTTTACAAAATGGAAGAAAAACTAGTTTTGACTTTTATAGACTAAAGTCAGATTGTATATTTGGAATTATTTTCATGAATTTTGTATTTAAAAAATTCAAATCATCTAATTTCTTCCATTACATGCAACATAGATATGTATCACATTTTAAACAATAAATTAAGGTAATTTTTTCCTAGTACCTAAGTTGCTCTCTATACAAAAATATGATAGTATGCTTAAAGATTTTAAAATAATGTAAGATTTAATAATTTTTAATTTATCTTATAAACTTTCCTTTCCTCCTAAAAAAATTTACTAGAAACATGTCTCTTGATTCTTATTACAATAAAACTAAATTTTGTCTACCTTTTTTATCCTTTCATCTTAACTTTTTTCCTTCTCATTTTGAGGAAGCATGTTAGTAGAAAAAGCTCTAGACTGGGAAATCAAGTCCTAATTTTAAGTACTAGCTCTTCCAACTACTATTTTTTGGTAACCCTAAGCAAATTAAACATCCTTTTCTTTTTTTTTTTTTTTGAAAGAAATTTTTAAAGAACAAACAATAATTTAACAAATGCTCCATGTACCTAATACCCAGAATTTGTTAACATTTTCCATGTTTGCTTTAACTCCTACTTTAAAAAAACAACAAAGCAGTATTCCATTCCAGTTAAGTTCCCTTTATTTTTTCTAGAGTCTACCACTACATGAATTTAAGATATATCCCTTTAGAATATTTTTAAATATACTTAGATGCATACATGCATATTCATAAAAAAATACATGGTCTTGATATACGTGGTTTTGTATTCACATAAATAGTATTATAATAAACATATTCTCACAATTTACTTTCTTCATTCTTCAATAGGTTTTCAAGATTTAATAACTTATATTGATCCGGTACACCACTTTCAATTGCTACAGAATTTCTATTACAATATCATACCAGTATTTTAGTCTACTCCTCTACTGAGAGACATTTAAGTTGTTTCCAATTCTTCACTCTTACAAGGAAGAACAGGCTGCCAAATAGCTCTCAGAATGACTGTACCAAATGACCTTCCCCTGGAATTACCATTTCTCCTCAAACTTGAAAACATGGAATATGGTCGGTTATTTTAATTTTTGATAATTTGATGTGTGATAAATGGAATCTCACTATTGTTTTGGGGATATTTTTTCCCACTATTATTAATCTGCATTCCCAGATTGCTAGTAAGGCTAACCATCTTCTCTTATGCTACAGATCACTTGGGTTTCCTTTTCTGTGAACTGCTTCTGTCATTTTTTAAAATTAATTATGTGTTATAGTTATCAATCTTTTCTTTTACAGTTTGTGCTTTTTATGTCTTTTTAAGGAAATCCTTCCCTAATCTTCAAGGTCTTAATGATTTTATTTAAACTCACTAAGCCTTCTATTCTGTAAAATGAGGGTAATAAACGTATCCTACTTAAACTCCCAAGGTTGTTGTGAGGTTAAGATTTTTAAATGTATGGTATGGTTTTCTAAACTGTATCACAAATACAAGATATTATTACAGCTTCAGAATATTTTTCTAATAATATATTATTTTATCCTATATTTTTCCTTCATCTCATTTATAGACACATTTAACTTCTTTTTAATTGTTCTTTCATCTCCCATTAATCAATGCCAAAAAATATTTTAAAATCTAAGCATAAAACATGCAAGTAGATTACTTCCTGCTCTGTTAAACTATAGTCACAATGAGAATACATAAAATGAATGGAAATAACTGGTTTTAGGAACTTCATCTACAAACTTTCTATGTCAAGTTTAATGTTGAAAATAACATTCTTTTAAATTTCTGATACTCTTAACAGGCCCAATAATTTGGTACAATGACTTGACTATTATGATTAAGCAACTACATTATAAGAGAACTACATAAATGCCTGACAAGGCATAAGTAAAAAGAAAGAGAATCTAAGCAATCAATTGTAGGATCAATACAGCTAACGGCTAATTCTACAATTAAGCCATTATGAGTGGCTTGCAAACCCCCCAAATAATAGTAATTATTACTTTTGGGGACAGTACACAAAAAAACAAAAGTCAAGAGAAGTTTGAGGAAAGCTGCATTTTGCTTATTACATTGTCTACACGCAAATAAACATTTTATAAAATGTGCTGTTCAATTCAGAAAGTCAGTCATTATAGAAAATACAAGGTGACTTGAGGCTATAATTAATTTTGGTTCCTGCATACCACGGCATGAAACACTCAAGTGCAACAGTTAGCACAGCTAATTTAATATCAAAAAGCAAAAGCAGCATGACAATTTGTTTCAAATGAGAAAATATTAAAGTCTGATAAAAATCAGCTAATTTTGCCTAACACTGAAATAACATTTATATTGCTACTATGTAATTTTCACAATCCAGTAATGCTGTATATTCATCTGTTAACAAAGCAAAAAATATTAGGAGCATAGCAAGCATAATCTGAAAATTTTACAGTATGAAAATTTTAATAGCGTATGTTTTAAACATATTAAAAAGTGATTTAAATGATTTGTTTATAGTTATGTGAGCTTTGTTTAGTAAGAAAACCTGATCTAAATCCTTTAAAGAAGTGTTAACTAATAACATGGTATCAAACTTTTATTCCATTAATCTTGATTTTCTGCTTCATAAAAGTAACACGAAGCCAATATAACATTTTAATGTGTGATTGAAGTTTTGGTGTGAGAGGTGCGTAAGATGCCATTCTGATGAAGCTTCATGATTAATATTCAAATGTTTAAAGTTGATAAATTAGAAAATGGTCATAGTTGTCATGTTTTATTTTACAAAATGATTAAAACTTGATTTAAAATAGCTGCTCCTTTCTTTGATCAGAAATCTTATTAGTATTAACTACTTCACAGAACTCAGTGATACAGCAATACTTTTTTAATTACAACAAAACGTGGATAGAGCATCTACAAAAAACAAACTGGTCTATAAAATTTGAGATACATAAGCTTAATTTATATACAACTTTTTAGAAAAGTGAACAGTACAAAAAAAGTGAGAAATACATATAATGTTACATAGGTATACATTTTCAAGAGACCTATGTATATCATCACTAAAGATATTTTGATACAGGCCTCCAGACAATTTGGTGACCAGAATAGAAGCCTACTTAGAAGGAAATAAAATTAATGATAATGGATTTCACAATCACAGTCTTAACTCTGCCATTTTGAGAAAGCAACTACCAGATGATGGGTAAGAACTTGTTTTAGGTATCTCTGCCACTTACTAATGTGACCTTGAGAAAGTACTTAAATCTCACTTTCCCATTGTGTAAAACAGAGGTAATAGTTGTTTCTGGCCAGGCACAGTGGTTCACGCCTGTAATCATAGCACTCTGGGAGGCAGAGGTGGGAAGATTGCTTGAGGCTAGGAGTCTGAGGCCAGCCTGAGCAAAGGCGAGACCCCATCTCTAAAAAAAATAGAAAAATTAGGTGGGTGCCGTGACACACCCCTGTAGTCCCAGCTAGTCGAAAGGCTTACACAGGAGGATCACTTGAGCCCAGGAGTTTGAGGTTGCGTGACTATGATCACACCACTGCACTCTAGTGAGGGCAACAGAGTGAGATCCTATCTCCAAAGAAAAAAAAAGAAAAGTTGTTTTAATCTCACTGAATGATTGTATGGATTGAAGGTGAAGATATAAAACACTGTTAACAATGATTAAGAATCCATTACTGTGATTATAAACAATTATTTGCTAAAACATACTATCGTCAAATATTAATAGTGATATCATTTTATAAACTCTTTTTTTCAGAGAGTTTTGGCTAAGTGAAAATATTCTCAGTTCAAATGTTCTGTCAAGGGCAAGCTGATTTTATTCATACAAATATATTTCTTTAGATCCTGTAAAAAGTATGTCTTTGTTGTTATTTTTTCCATTTCACTTATTATAACTCCATAAGTTTGTTTCCACTGAAAAATTCCCAAATGTGATATAAATTACATTAAACATTTTTCATATGTGTGTTAAGGAATATTCTACCCTGGTTGATATGAAATTTGAATACATGTAACTCACGACTTTGATAATAAAGATATTTGTAACAGTATCTATATACCCAACAAAACATTATGTTTTTGTTAGATATAATATACTCTATTTTTTAGATATACTCTATTTTTAAATCTTTATCTCACATGTCCTGGACTCTCTGGGACTTGAATCTTCAAACTATATCAAAATAATGTAGCTCACAGTTTTCAATGAACAGGGAAAATCTGTCATCAAAGGAGCACACAGTCTGATAGAAGAAACAGACACATGCAATAAACAAATATAATAAAACTTCAGTATAAGCGCTATAATAAGGCTGTTACTAAAATTTACAAAAACTCCTTAGGCAAAGGGGGTATGGAAAGACAGGTTTTAAAAGGTGGTGATTAGATTAGATAAAGTAGGAATTCATTAAGGTCAGAAGGGAAGATGAGAGAAAAACAGTCCAAGCTTTTCAGAGAGCACAACACAGGAGAAAACACATAAAACATATAACATTCTAGCATATGTAACTAGACTACTGGCAGAATATAGAACACATGGGAGAAAACAGCAGAAAAAACTACGTGACCTGAATTCACTAAAATACCAAAAGTTTCCTAAACCAGAACTTAGAAAGTAGCTGCACTGCAGGCAGAGCTGTTGCTAGTAAAGTCATAGTCTCCCTCACCTGGCAAGGCAAACTGCTCCGCAGAATCCATTTCCATCCCCAGTCCCTGAAATTATTTGGACACAGTCTCTATGTCTCTTTCCTGCCTCCCCTTTCCCTATTCTCTGCTATCGTAGGTAATCATCCTAATTCCCAAGTAAAATAAAAAGAAAGAAAAAAGTCAAAAGAGCAAAGGAAGCTTTCATGAGCTCTTGCGTTCTAGAAGAAATGTGACTATCTGTCCACAGCTATAACTAAAACAAACCTTGTATCTTCAAATTAGACCCTGTCCAAGCAAAAGCACCAATAAACTACCCAGGCGTCAAACTGCTCTATCGTAACTGTTAGGAAAAAATTTAACCTCCTATCTCACATAAACACAAAAATAAATTTCAGAAGTATTAAAATGCAAAATACAAAAACATCACAAAAATACAAGAAAACTTGGCTAAATATTTGTCATAGTCCTATAACACATAAGGCCTTTCTAGATAAGGAAAGAAACCTAGAAGCCATAAAGGGAAAAAATGACAGTTAACATAAAAATGTAAAACTTTATCGAGGGGGGAGGGGGGCATGGGGAATATGCATAACCGTGATATTTGTACCCCCATAATATGCTGAAATAAAAAAAAAAAATTAAAATTTAAAAAAAAAAAAAAAAAAAAAAAAAAAAAAAAAAAAAAAAAAAAAAAATGTAAAACTTTAGTAAAGCAAAACATACCATTAATGGCACTAAAAAAGTCTATAAGCTGGGGGAGAAATTCTTGCAACATGTGAAGACAATATGTTAACATCCATAGGATATGAAGATAATACAAATCAATTCTTTAAAGCCAATAGCAAAAAGTACAAATGTACACAAAATTAATTTACATAATTTATTGAGTAAACATCTCTTCAAAATACTAAAGAATTAAAAATTCAAATTCTGGTGAGCTACAATTTTTCCCTATTAAACTGATAAAGATTTTCTTTAAATGATCATATATAAGTATTGGCAAGAATGTGCAGAAATGGGTGCAAATTCTATTGGTGCAAACATAAGTTAGTACAAACTTTCTGATGGGCAACATTGACTGAAGTTTCAATTGTACCTCTCTTTAAAACAGCAATTCTACATCTAGATATCCATACTATAAGCAAGCTAAGTATGTGTCCATCAATAAAGGCTTAGTTAAATAAACTACATGGACTATGCAGCTTTAAAAAGAGAAAGAGGTATAATGCTTATGTACTGACATGGGAAAACACTGCAAAATACTGAATGAGAAAAGTTACAGCAGCTTATTGTATGATTGTATTTTTATCTTCTTTAAATCAAACATGTGCATGTACTAAAGGAGAAGTGGATTTGGGAGGGATTCTCACTTTTTCCTTTGAATTACTGTATTCTCTTACATGTATAGAATGTATAACTTTTACATTTAAAAATTATTTTACAAAGCCATACCAAAAGAAGGAAATAGGTCATAGTATAAAGGTCACAATCTCTAATTGCTATTGTTTTGACAGTGCCATTATCGTTCTGAAAAAGAGAAAAAAGATGCTCAAGGATCTGATTCAAAGTAGGTCATGTCATGCCCACAATCTCCAACTTTTCCAACAAAGTCATCTTGAGATTTAAACACTGCAAAAACATAGCGTGTCCTTACCAACATTTAGTATGGTCCAACTTCTTAACATCAGGTACATAATGGTATCTTATGTGGTTTTAATTTGCATTTCCCAAATGACTAATGATGTTCAACATCTTTTCATTTGCGTATATGCCGTCTGTATTTCTCCTGTAGTGAAGTGAATATCCAAATATTTTCCCCATTTTTAAGTGGTGTATTTCTTTCCTTATTGCTGAATTTGAAGAGTTCTCTATATATCCTAGATAAAAATTACTGATCAGATAGATGCTTGGCAAACATTTTCTCCCAATCTGTGGTTTCTCTCTTCATTCTCTTACCATTTCTTCATTCTCTTCATTCTTCTTCATTCTCTTCATTCTCCTATCATTTCTCTGTCTTTTGAAAAACAGATTTTAATTTTGATACAGTCTAATTTATCAATTTGTTCTTTTATAAATTGTCCTTTTGATGTTGTATCTAAGAAAGCATTACCTAACAGAGGTCTCAAAAATTTCCTCCTATGTTTTCTTATAGAAGCATTATAGAGTTAGGTTTTACATTTAAGTCCATAAGCCATCATTTTGAGTTAATTTTTGTATATGGTGCAAGGTATAGATCCAAGTTCATTTTTCTGTATATCAATATCCAAATGTTCAGAACCATTGTGGAAAAGGCTACAATTCTTCCACTGTGTTGCTATTATGGCTTTGTTAAAAACTCAGTTATTTATATACAAGTGTGTTTATTTCTGGACTACCTATTCTGTTTCATTGAATTACCTATTTTTATGCCAATACTATTTTTACTATAGCTTTATACTTCTTGAAATTAAGTAGTGTTAGCTCCCCACATTATTCTTTTTCATAGTTGTTTTGACTACTCTAAGCTCTTGAATTTTCATATAAATGTTAGAATCACCTTGTCCATTTCCATCAAAAAAGCCTGCAAAGATTGGAGTATAATTCTCTTGAAACTATAGATTAATGTGGTATAAATCAACATTTTAATAGAGTTGAGTCTTCCAACACAGGAACAGGATATACAGTCAAATCTCATTATTAACATGCTACCTCGGCTGAGTTCAGTGGCTCACACCTATAATCCTAGCACTTTGTGAAGCCAAGGCAGGAGAATCGATTGAGGCTAGGAGTTCAAGACCAGTCTGGGCAACACAGTGAGACCCCATCACTAAAAAAAATTTTTAAATAAATAAGATGATATGTAGTGATAGTTAGATGAATTAGCAAACACTGGACCACTGCTCCCAGAGGAAATACAGGGTTAGATTGCTGTAAGCCTCAGGTCACATTTTGTCAACTGATCAATACATAACCTTGTTTTGTGTATGTTACTATTTAAAGACCCTTATTTAATATATATTATTAATATGTCTTGTTAACATTGAACTCAGGTCCAACAGCACTGTAACTCCTACCTGAATGAAGATTATCTAAGACATATATTTTCTCCATAAGGCACACTGGAACTTCCTTGTACTTAGAAACACCATACAGCACTTAAGCACTATGCTTGGGGGCCATTTTAAACAGGGAAATAACCAACAAAAAGCACAAACATGCAAAATATGCGGCACTAAGCCAGGCGCAGTGGCTCACGCCTACAATCCTAACATTCTGGGAGGCCAAGGCGGGCGGATTGCTCAAAGTCAGGAGTTCGAAACCAGCCTGAGCAATAGCGAGAACCTATCTCTACTAAAAATAGAAAAAAATTAATTGGCCAACTAAAAATATATATAAAA
>VBSM01001124.1:22268609-22290329 GCA_008086735.1 Cheirogaleus medius
GAAAAAAAAAAAGAAACTATATTCATAACTAGGAATTATCTCTAAGGAACTTTAACATTACTTCTTGGAAAAAATTATGCTCAAGCAAAATTATAATTTTCTTCTAGTCTAAATCGATAAGAGATGCCTGTGTGGTCTATTCTGGATTCCTGAGCTGGAAATCAGGGTCAACTGGGCTGGGGAAATCAAACCATGATACAGATCTGAAGCCTGTGAAGGGAAAGAGGAGAGGAAGAAAATTCGGGCAGGTAGAGCTTCGGACTGAGACACACATCTGACAAGGTCTCACCAACCCAATGGGAAGGTGTAGAGTGAGGATTACCTGTTAGAGAAGCCCCACATTGGACAGAAATGGCGAGGCCCCCACCACGCTCAGTCCCTGCTAGGGACTCTCTTGGGAAGAGTGTGGCCTTGGCTCTGAAACTGAGGCAGATCCTGAAATGCTACAGTTGGAGGAGATCGGCTACTGCACCGCTGCGGCTCACCAGCAAGTTCTTTCATGAAAAGCGGCGCCGGGCACCTCCACAGCTGCTATGCTCACTCAAGAGCTTTTTTTCTCAGCCTGGAACGTGCACATTTCAACGGATCAGAAAACGTGAAGGAGTATGAGGAATTCAGAATTGAATAGTCATTCAATGACTATGTTTTAGTTTCCATTTGAAATCTGCTTGAGCACACCAAAAACAAGTTGCACCAGAAGAGCCAGCATCTTTTTTCTTCGATAAAATTACACAGTAGTTTCCCCTACCATCTACAGGTGACATATTCCAAGACCCCCAGTGGAAGCCTGAAGCCACAGATATTATAGTTCCACACCCTATATATACTATGTTTTTCCCTATACATACATATCTATTGTAAAGTTTAATTTATAAATTAGGCACAGTAAGAGATTAATAATAATAATACAATGGAACAATTACTGTACTGCACTCACCTGCTTTCAAACCACAGTTGACCTCCAGTAACTGAAACCATGGGAAGAGGAACTGAGGATAAGGGGCGACTACTGTATAGAAAAAAGTGGCTGAGTTGATAGTATTTTGATAGAAAAATATTAGTTTGACAGTAGTTACAATGTTTAAATAATATGCTGAGCTGCAGATACTACATAGTATACTATAGGCTTATGTCCTTACCTTGCCTATTTAGACAATGTAAAGATGTAGAACAAGTGCTTAGATGTGACACTGAATAGGAGGGAGAGCTAATATGTTGCATGATGAAGTAAGAAAACAAACCATCGTTGTACTCAGGGTCAGAAAAAACAAACCAAACAAAAAAGCTCAAAAGAATAGAAGAACCAAATGAGATGAAATGTTTCAGAAATAAGTAACATACTTTACTTGGGACCCAAACAAATAAGCAAAACCAAAACCAACTACATACATACATATACCCAAAATGAAACACATGGCTTTTATCAATCAAAATCATGTGTGATGTGGCTCTCCCAAAAAAGTGAATGCAATCTTAGGTGTTATTAAAAGTAATGTTTTTCAAGCTTGTTTTAAACAGCAAACCCTTTTCCCTAATGCAAACCTTTGTGGAATATCAGTATGAAATATAGTCAAGTGTGGCCCTGAGGTAAGTGCAAGGAACTCTTAGGGCTTTGGGAAACAGCCTGAAAATCCTTGACCTAAAGCACAGAGCAAGTTCCATTCTCCTAGCATATATTAGACTATTTGACATAGTAGATCAATTCTCGTTAACACATTTTAAAGTATCTTTGGAAATCTTGATCCTACAAAAGAATGATGAAAGGATTTAAAAATGTATCATGTAAAAAACCAGTGAAGGAGATGTTTTCCTCACTATGCCATGAAATACGTTCTCCAAACATCTGGAATTATCTAGAAAAGGGACTAGGATTTATTGTGTCTCCAGAAGGCAGAACTAGAAAAAAAGAGATGGATAGTGTGTATTATAATAGTTTCTTAGGGCTGCCATAACAAAGTATCACAAACTAGATGGCTTATAAAACCTAGAAATTTTCTGTCTCACAACTCTGGAGGCTGCAAGTGCAACACCAAGGTGTCAGCAGAAACATACTCTCTTGAAAGGCAGAGACTCTTCTGCTGCCTCTTCCAGCTTCTGGTGATTTCCAGCAATACTTGGTGTTCGTTGGCTTGTAAATGTATCACTTCATTGTTGCATGGTCTTCTCCCAGTGTGTGTTTCTGTGTCTCTTCTCCAATTCTTAGGACGACACATGACATATTGGATTAACAGCCCACCCTATTCCAGTATGACCTCACCTTAACTAATTACAGCTGCAATGACTACTTTCAAGATGGGTCACATTCTGAAGTACTAGGAGTTAGGACTTTAACATATCTTTTTGGAGGGCTAGAAAATATTAAATTCCTTTCCAGCTGTTAGTTAATAGGCAATTAATGCACAAAGTAAAATTACATCACACTAAATATTTTATTATTACTGCTGTCTAAAAATATTCAGCTTACATCTCTGCTCACTAATTTATTATGTAAGCTACCCTATTGGTGCTGTGGGGGAATACATCTCTCCCATATGTGCTTCTTCTCCTTGTGCTTTAGTGTATTCACAAGTTGAACTGAGTTCACTCAGTTGTCCAAACCAAAAAAATGGGGGTCATCCCAAGTATAAGCATACTGACTTTGAGCATGGATTTTGGAGTCAGTCAGACTTAGGTTTAAATTCCAGCTCCATCACTTTTAAGCTATGTGATTTTGGACATATTATGGTTGAATTTTTCCACTTTTTCTCCACCATTTCAGGCCATCATCCTCCTTGATTACTAAAAGCTTTCCAATTGTCTTTGTTTGAGGTATAATGTGCAATAAACCACAAATATTTAAAGTGTATAATTTCATGAATTTAACATCCATGAAGTTAAGATAATCAAGATAATGAACACATGTATCAGCCCAAAAGTTTGTTCATGCCCCTTTATAATCTCCCCTTCCCACCATCCCATTTCCCCAGACACTCATCTGATTTCTGTCACTGTAACTAAACATGCATTTTCTATAATTTCATATAAATGAAACCAGCTTTTTTTTTTTGGCCTGCCTGTATTCGCTCAGCATAATCAAGATTCATCGACATTTGCATGCATCAATAGTTCAGTTCTTTTTCATTGCTGAGCAGTACTCCATGGTATGCATTCCCCTATTTATGGTTTGAGATGTTTCCAGTTTGATGTTACAAAATTGATACAAACATTTGTGTACAAGCCCTTTGGTGGACATATACTTTTTTTCTCTTGGGCAAATACCTGGGAGTGAAATGGCTAATTTGTATAGTAGGCGCATGTGTAGCTTTTAAAGAAACTGCCAAACTACTTTCCAAAGTGGTTATATGATTCTCTAAGTCTCGTCAGTTCAAGTATTAATAAAAAGAAATATTGTCTATTGTTTAATTGGGTTGTGGTTATTGAGTTTTAAAAAAATATTCTAAATATGTCCTTTATCAGATATATAATTTCAAGAACCTGCCTTGACTTTTTAGTTTGCCTTTTGAAGAGCCTACATTTTAAATTTTGATAAGTCCCATTTATCAATTCTTTTATGGTGTGCCATAGTTACAAAATCTTTGCCAAACCCAAGACCTTATTTTCTCCTGTTTTCTTACAGTTTTTGCTGTTAACTTAGGTCTATGATTCATTTTAGATTATTTTTATATATAGTGTAAGTTATTTATTTATTTTTGGCATACAGCTTTCCACACGCTCTAGTGACATTTGTGGGATAGATTATTCTTTCCCCCTAGAAGTGCCTTAGCATCAATTGACTGTGTTTGAACATCAATTGACTGTGTTTCTGGACTCTCTATTCTGTTCCATTACATCTCCTTATCTTAATACCATATAATTTAATTCACATCATCATTTGCCTGGATTACTGAAAAAGCCTCTTGGGTTTTATCTTCTCCATCCAGTTGAGACTCTTCCAGTGTAATTTTTCTAAAGTGCAAGTCTGACTCCATTGGTCCCTCTGCCCACAAGATCAAGTCAAAACTTTATAATCCGGTCTTTCATGATCTAGCTTGTTTTCCATCTTGACTGTTTCAACCACTCGATCCAAATTCAATGCTCCAAACACTGTTCTCTCATTCCTGGGCCTTTGCACTTACTGTGTACTTTATCTTAGATGCCCTCAACTTCATGATCTCACCTTTGCCTGGCAAATATCATGCAGTTGAGTATTTCTGCTGGAGTTCTCTCCTGGACTCCCTTAGTGTGGAGCGTTCCTGCCTTGATGCTCGCCCAAGCACTCCTGATTGCCCCACCATACTAGGTGTTAAGCTGTATTTCAATTACCGTTTGCCTTCCCTGCCTGATCATGGTGCGCTGAGGCCCAGGAGGCACTCAATATTTTAATGAGTATAAAAACAAACAAGTCAGGTTGTTCTTCAGAAGATCCCAAGTTCTGCCAGGCAGATCAGCAAACTACATCAGATTGTATCACTCCCCTAAACTCCTCTAATACTTCCTAGGTCTGTTTACATTGTTTCTGCTAGTTCTTAACCATGGTTTGTCTTATTTCCTAGAATGTGGTAACTCTGTGTACTAGTCAATGTATTGAAGTAAATACTTGTAAGAATAATTTCAGGCCTAGCAAGGAAATATATTGTTCCAGAGAGGATTTCATAGCTACTTCTTCCCAAATGACAAATGCTCTGAAGACAAAAGCAAATCTTGGGTGCCTGACTCATCTCTTTGCCAGTGAAAACTGAAGAACCAAATAACCTCAATCTTACCCTGACTCACAAGAACCTACATCTGGCTCCTGGCTTTCATCCCAAATTACCCTGCTCCCTCTGTACCAGCCACACCGCCCTCCTCCCTGCTGATCTCAGACAAGCTCCTGTCCCAGAGATTTTGTACTTGTGAACTCTGTTCTTGCCTGGAACCCATCTACAAAGCTTACAATTTCCAAGCCATGACATTACTTTTTGCAGATAACTCATTTCTGTTACAATAAAAAACTGTTTATCTGCATCTGTTAGGGCTCCAATCCCCTACTTATTATCTTATCACACATAGGCCCTTTGAGGATATATCCCTTATCTGCCATCCTTCTTGGCATAAGAGAGGTACTCAGTAATTATCTGCTTACTGTTGGCTTTTAACCATTACATAGATGTCAAGTACCATATGGCTCCTCAGATGTACTTAGCTTAAAACAACTGTATTCTTAAGTTGTGATAAGCAATTTGTCTCAGATAGATATGAGAAGCACCTATAAGAAAGGCAAAACCAATGAAGAATAATTAATGATTTATTTAAAAGTAATTTTCTCAAACTCTCTAGGACAGGAAGGGTAAGGTGCTTCTGCTACAACATTTCACACAGATGGTGGTCCAGATCTATGTTTCAAAATAGTTAGCACCTGAGTAAGTTTCTTTGAAAAAGCTAGGATAAAAATACAAGTATAATCAAAGTTAATTCAACACACATTTGTTCAAAATTATATACTAGCTACTGTGTGCTATGTGCTGGGGACACAAACACAACTGCAATGTTGTCCCTATTGTTACAGAGGTCAGGACAGATGTCTGGTACCAGGTGGGGAGGGAAGAAAGGACAAGGATGATAACCTTTTAACTACATTTGAACTGGACCTTTCAAGTAGAAAAGCAGATCATGAACATTCTAAAACAGGGAAGAAAAATACAATGCAAGCTTGTATTATAACTACTTATAGAACAAGGTTTGTGGATGGCTGGAAGAGAAGCCTGGGAATGCTACAGCCAGGTAGTGAAAGGTCATAATGGCAAAGAACTGGAGAGAAAGGAGAAATTTCAGAGAGGTTTTAAAGATAGACTCAACAGGACTTGAGAAATTTGAGGAAGAGGACAGTAAAGTGTGTCAGAGGTTATTTGGATAACTAGATTGAATAGGAATGACATTAAATTGACAGGACAAGTAAGAGAAATATGCTTTTATTGGAGTGTGGAGATAAAGTTTTTTAAATGTTGAGTTGGTATCTGCAGGATACAGCCATCCATATTAGGTCTTGCCTGATGATATATATTTACTACACACATTAAGTCCTTGAAGGCCACATACAGACATGAGAAGATATTATCTACCTTGGTTTATTTCAACTTTCCTTATTAAAATATTTCCACACTCTATATTGAACTGTAAAGGGCACACAGGCACTCCCACTTACATACTTTGTATGAATCAGGCAAACATTAAAAATAAATCTCACAAGCAACAACAACAACAAAAAAAAAAAATTGAGAGGGGCTCCCAACAGGACAGGTAAAGAAACACTGTGGTTTTGGGCTTTATTACCCAAGTACACAAACCCCTTAACTCTGTCATTTGACCCTTCAATTTAGCTGTTTAATTTTGTTATGGATTACATTAGTGTGAAAAGTACTAATGAATATAGGGAGGACTTAAACACAATCACTTACCAACAGCTGCTTAAAATAGTGAAGAAAAGTCACATCTATTACGGCAGGTAGAAATTATTTTAAGAATTATAATAAAGGGAAAGGGCACCATAAAAGCACAAAGCAAGAAGGATCTTACATTTATCTAACCTTCTACCAATATAGCTGTTTAGGTCTGCAGACACAGTTTGTTGAGTTATGATAGTTTTTATGGTAGTATGGCTACCCCAATGAGAACTAAGGTGCTCCTGGGGCAAGCAGATCCCCTGTGGAAAAGAAAACTTAGATTTATCAGCAGAGTATATTTAATTTCTTCCTGCCAGGAATAACAGATGCTGAGATATCCCCTTCTTCTGGTTATTTTCTTTTCTCCTCTCGTAGCTTAAAGAGTCACTCATTTAAGTCAATTAGTTGATTTGTTTGTATACTCAGGAAAGCATCCTTATTAATCATACAATTTGAAGTTCAGCAACATCAGACTCATAACTCTAAGCAAGTGCCCAGGTCTCAATTTCCATCTTCTCTGAAAATGCCCCGTCTTTAATCAGGACTTATTAAAACATAAGGAACCACTAAAATAAACTAGCTATAGTATTAAGTAAAGATGATCTCTCAAATAAATAAGTGGTTTTAGTGACTATCTTCATTCTGCTGCACTCATTTTGGAAATGGACATGTTATTGTTTCCATAATTCTTTAAAGTTCACAGTATTTTGTAAAGAGGAACTACTATACAAATAAAAGTTTTACATTATACACTATAAAGAGATCTAGGATCTATCCAATTTAGTACTCTATAGGAAAAAAAATGAAATGACAACTGCTTTATTATTAAAAGTTGCTGAATTCCATAAAGCACACAAAGTAATCTGCATTCAACTAACAAAAGTTTGATACATGTATTTAAAAATATATAACATAGATTTGTCTGTTTTAACATTTATATTCTATTTAAAAAGTAGCAAATTTACATATTTTGCAACTTGAATTTATAAAATATATACATCCACCCTATTCAAATCCTCAAGCATGAGCTTCCATTCCTATTAATAAAATGCACAATCAATATTTCTGAATACTGAGAAAAAAACTGTACCAACTAAAATGAACAAATTCATTCTGACCTGAACATGCACTTAATTTTTGGTTAGTAGATAATTAACTCAATAATCCCTTCAAATAATCATTTTACCTGGAGTCTGACAATTTACATTTATATAAACAATCTGTGGTTAACTATGAGACTTGTATTTCACAGTATCTGACAAAATCTACCAAATTCCTAACTAGTCTCATTTCAGGCTTTAAAAAAGAGACAGGATTATTCAATCTTCCCATAAGCCAGGAAATCTGACAACCAATGTCACATTTAAGTTAAAGCCTAGTAAGTTCTGAAATCATGCTTTAGCCTTCAAGAAAACAGCTTAGAATTATTGCAGAAAAACAAAAAACAACTGGATGTCTCCTCTTCTCAGTCAACATATAAAACTGGAGTTCTTGAGTTAAGATAGGCCAGCTTCTATTCAGGCTTTCCTTTCACATATTCAAAATAGCTTCAGATACATTATTTTACTAACAAAAAATTTTTCATAAAAAAAGTCATGTAATCATTCTGAAGACTCATCATCAACTACAGGTGTAAATACTAACATATTAGAATTAAAATTACAATTAATACCTCATTTAGCAGGATCATAGAACCATAACTGCAACTTTCAGGACAGAGAGCTAAGTTTTAAGTATATGTTTAGATTCCATGTTTCTCTAATAATAAAAATGTATATAAGCCTATATTTAAATTAATACATGATTTATGTTGAGAAAGCAAAAGTCTCCTACAAATTATTATTATTGAGACAAAAGTCTCCCTCTGTCGCGTTGGGTAGAGTGCAGTGGCATCATCACAGCTCACTGCAACCTCAAACTCTCGGGCTCAAGCAATCCTCCTGCCTCAATCTCCTGAGTAGCTGGGACTACAGGTCCACAGCACGATGCCCTGCTAATTGTTCTATTTTTAGTAGAGATGGGGTCTTGCTCTTGCTCAGGTTGGTCTCAAACTCCTGAGCTCAAGCAATTCTCACACCTCAGCATCCCAGACTGCTAGGATTACAGGCGTGAACCACGTCGCCTGGCCTCCACATATTATGTTAAAAGAATAATTCCACATCTAAAAATGGCTTGGAAATTTAAATGGAAAAATAATTTACTTCATCTGAGAAACGATCAGGCTTTGGGAGAGTCCCTACCCAAAAAGAACACATAAAATTCCATCAATATTAATTATGAATAACTAAATTACTGTTAACAGTTCATTTATCCAGTAGTCAATTCAACAAATTTAGCCATCTACTGATGAATTGAAATTAGGTATCAGAAATTCCATGTATTTGAAGGAAGGAGAATCTTCTAATTTTTAAAAAATGTAATGATATAATTTTCATAATCTTCTTTCTCTGGATTCCCTAACAGAGAAGAGAAGAGAAGAGAAGAGAAGAGAAGAGAAGAGAAGAGAAGAGAAGAGAAGAGAAGAGAAGAGAAGAGAAGAGAAGAGAGAAAGAAAGAAATTTAGAAGTCAGAATAGGAAACTGAACACTGATACAATGGATATCTGTGAGAAGAGATAGTAAGTAGGGAAGAAGAATAACAGGGATTAAAAAATTGTTTTAAAGGACTGCAAAGAGGATTGGGACCAGTTGGTACAGATTAAAAGACACCTTCTTCACAAATCTCAATCATGCAAAGGCATTAAAGGTTATTAGCAAAACACAGAATAGTGCAGTAGCTGATTTCGATAATGAATCCTCAGAAAAGAATATGGTTAAGCCTCAGTTCCTTTTGAAAACCAATTTATATACACAATTATATATAATTATAATTTTAAGCATTCAGCTAAAATATGTACAAAAAAATTAACAAAAGTGAGATAGAGAAATATAAGCAGCAGTAACCATAAAGGCTTAGAACTAGTGACACCGAATTCTTTATTTAAAAAAATGTTTTGAACACACAGTACCTCCTCTCCTCTTCTATTTTTAGGAATAAGTTTTAACAAGTTTTAAATATCTCAATTCTCAAAAACAATAGGCTTTTAAAAAATAAGACTTGGTTACCAGAAACAAGTAATAAGTAGTTACATACCATTTTCATATCACTACTCATTTTCATTATCAATTCATCTTTGATGCAATCTGGGAACAATTAGGCAGTCACTAGATACCTGTTTTAGAATCTGAAGAAATTATTATCCACCACAGGAATCTAACGAGATATATATATATATATATATATTTGCATATATTTAAAATTTCATAAGGGAAAAAGTAATAAACTATTCTAATTACTTTATACCAAACATTTGTATACCTAGTCAAAACAACAAGGATTAAGATCTTTCTCCAGGTGAACTGCTGACTATATTAAATCTATTTTCAGTACTTTCTTCTGGGGATCAAAAATGCTTTATTACCCTGCTGGCTGGAAGGATGAATTACACATTATAAGTCCTTTAGAAGTAAATATTAATTCCTTAAGAGAACAGCCATAAAATGTATTTTTAAAAATTTCTCTTAAAAAACTAAAAACAACCTTTCTCTTTAAAACCTATGGTATTAATCTCTACTTGACAAAAAAGTTTTTTGAAAGGGCACCAAGTTCATGATCTAAGCATGCATAAATAAGAAACTGAATGTATCACTGTCTTAAAAGAATTTGGCAAACCAGAAAATGGCCTAAAATAAATAAATAAATAAATAAAAAAGAAAGTACATTATTTTTCTAAGTATGAAAGTATAGTTCTGTGGGCCTATGCAGCAAACAGTGCTCCATGGAGGGAATGCAGGGAAGTAGCATATTCCTATGTACATTTTCTTGGTATTCTGGTCATCTTTCAACAATACGCTACACAGAAATGTTCTTTTTATTATTACAAAGCCATTAGTTGACCTCTGTAGAGCAATGACTCAAACAAACATCTTATGACTTTTAATAATGTAATTTACATGTAAATTAATTAAATCTAAGTGCAAAGGAGTTTTCAATGATTCATAAATTCAAGGGAGTGATGTTAATTTGTTTATGAATTTTGAATGGTTGGTGCTCTTATATTTTATGGTATTTCATCTTACGTTCTTCTCCTTAAACCATAAAATGTGCTGAAATTATTTGGTTTTCCTCCACTTCATTTAAATTTACTTTATGGTATCTATATGTAGAGAGAGAGGTATGCTAAAATACTGTTACAAAAAATTCAATTGAGGCTATATTTGATCTATTAATCTATAGTATAGTATTGTTAATCTTTGACCTGGTATACTGATTCCTTTGGTGAATAAATGTCACCGGTCATTTCTTTAGAAAAGCATTTTAGTAGAAGGACCAGCAATATTGAAAGAGATTCCTTCTTATCCCCCAGAAAAAGATCAAGTCAATCAGTAGTTTAGAGCAGTTGTGTAAAATATGAAAATACATAATTTACAGCTGCAATTTTCATATTAAAAGCATTTAAAAACTAAGAGTAATTCAAAGATTTTGTCTTGGTTAAACAGGCCAACTAATAAAGTTGATATGAGGTTACTGTGAGAACTTACGTATATCTAGTCAGGATAGAACAAAAATGTTTATAATTTTTAAAAAGTGGTGGTTGCTAATTAGCAGTATAAATAATGTCCACAATTTGGTAGCTGGCCATGGTTTAAATTTTTTTTCAAGTTATTTCTACAGCAGACACATTTTTGAAGTCTACCCACCCCTGAGTTCAGCAATTATACTTTTAGAGTGTAAAATTATATGCCCTTAATTAACAACATGTACAAAGCTACAAAATGTCATCTATACAGATTAAAAACAATTTCTAAAATATTCTTTACCAATTATTGATTGGGTTAGTTTTACTGGGGTATATATT
This sequence comes from Cheirogaleus medius, assembly GCA_008086735.1. Classification (NCBI taxonomy): domain Eukaryota; kingdom Metazoa; phylum Chordata; class Mammalia; order Primates; family Cheirogaleidae; genus Cheirogaleus; species Cheirogaleus medius. The sequence continues at coordinate 22,279,905 of VBSM01001124.1, forward strand.
TCAAACCTTTCAGCCAATTGGCTTTCATTTTTAAGACCAAATTGATTCATATATTCACTGCAGGATATTTCAAAAAGAGTGCAATAAGGCAATAGTAAAAATAACATTGTAGTAGAAACAGATTTTTGCATATGTGAAAAGGTAATTTATAAAATACATTAATTGCTTTTTAAAAAGAGAACCTAGTTGTAGTATCATTAACTTACACGGTACTGAGAATTGAACCTTTCAACAATTTTTTTTTCTATAAAAATTTTTATCTAGCTGTAAGCAAAGTATTTTCAACAACAAGAAAACAAAACAAAACAAAACCCTCCAGGAAAAACTGTATGGTTGTGTGAGACAAATAAGCAAACATACCATTTTATAGTGTAATTTTGCCTAAATTTTAAAATAAAAATGTCCACACTCTTTTGTTAAAACATTAAGCCTCTGTCAAAAATGTATTTCTTATTTTAGGTACAGGATTAAAGGACAAGATGATACTTACAAGGAAAGCAAATTTACAAGAAAAAACTTGACAAAGTTTTTCAATAAAAGTATCATAACATTCAAACTTGACTTTAAACATAACAAAAGAAACAAGATTGCAAACAAAAATGTTTATGGATTTTCCAAACATAAATAAATGAAATAGTGTTTAAGCAGTAGGGCTCATGCTGATGGCTAGCAGGAAGTAACAGAGTGTAATCTACTTGGAAAAAAATCTTTAATGTACAAATAACAAGCCCAAATTAGGGACTGCAGCAATTTAATCATCACCGCCATTTTTCTTACTTCCAAAATAAAGCCTTGATTAAACCATTCATACCCTATATTATTCATACCTTTACTTCAGAGATTGAGGAACTATATACAACAAATGAATTTATTTTCACCATAGGGATAACATATTGTACCTCTCTGCCAATGTTACTTGAAAACCTTCCATGTCAAAACAATTTGACAGCAGATATAAACAATTAAATAAATATGCAATGATCTTTCATTACAGTCCTTTAAAGACGCATGTAATTCATGCTGTTAACCGTAGGATCACAGTGCATAGAATCCAAATATAAACAGCTGGGGTGACTTTCAAAGTAATGTTGGACCCCTCACTTTATTTATAATCCCACTATAACCGATAAATTCATTTCATAGGCCCTATCATGCATGAATCGTTGAGTGGCAGGAGTTAATGAAAACTTTTCCTGTTACAACGTCCATTGCCGGCAATGAACGTCCCAAAACCGCCAAGGAAGTCATTGTTATTGCACAATACGTGAGGACCTGGAACTTTTCCGAAAGCTTAAAAAAATAAAAATTAAAAATGGAATTATATTTGACATTTCCTGACACCTGCATTAATACTGTATGACTAATAAAAGCATGTCAGTTGCCTGGACTGAACCAGCGATCAACATGCGCCCAGAATGCACACGAGTAAAAATGCAGTAAAAGGAAGTAGTCTTCATTGCCTATAGGTCACTTCCAGTCAAAGGTTAAAGTTCAAAGACTGAATGATCAAAGTGCTCATTTTCTCAGTAGGACTATCTTCTGCTAGGAGGATGATAACAGTGGCATCAACAAGTATCATCTTTAAGAAAAGGAGAAAAAAGATAATTAAAAAGTCAAGCATGAATAAGTAAAATATGCAATTTTTACATTATTTCTAGTCTAATGTAGAAATAATTTCAAGCAGCAAGAAGAACATGGTTTACACGTCTGATGTGCCTCCCTCAATCCCTGCAAATAAAAAGTCCAATTTGTGTTCAATTACACAGTGACAAACAAATCAAGTTTTATTCTTTTAGGGAATGGTAGTTCACAAAAACCTTAAAAAATGATGTATTATTAGTATGTTAGTTCTATTTAAAATAAGTTGATATAATATGTTAACCTATATTCAGGATATATCAACCTCTAGAAAATTCTTCTTTTATGGACAACTTAAAATTGTAATGAGACAGGAAGGAAACTACTGACCAACAGCCCCAGGCTATTTAACACAGAATAATACAAGTCATGTCTTTACACTACAAAAGAAGTAACTTTTCTTTACCAGTGAGATACAATCTCCAAATCAATCAACAGTTAGTGTTAATTTTCCTTTAGAAAATAAGTTTTAAGCAAGTATAGATATATATGCAAAGGGAGTCATTAAAAAATCCCACAGATTTATTTAGTAATAAGTTCTGGTAGCCTCGGCACATTATATTATATTTATGTAACACAGACAACTTTTTGGCTTCATGGCTTATTTTAAAAAACATATCATGCTTGAATCTCTGACTTGAGGGGGGAGGCGGGGCATGGGCAATATACATAACCGTAATATTTGTACCCCCATAATATGCTGAAATAAAAATAAATAAATAAATAAAAATCATATCTGAAGGATTTATTTTGAGGATGAGTTATTTTTTTTTTTTTTTTACAGACAGGGTCTGTGTGGCCGAGGCTGGAGTACAGTGGTGCCATTATAGCTCACTGTAAACTCAACCCTTGGGCTCAAGAGATCCTCCCACCTCAGCCTCCCAAATAACTGTGACTACAGGGCATGCGCCACCACCCCAACTAACTTAAAACATTTTTTTTTTTTTCCGTAGAGATAGGTTCTCACTATGTTGCCCAGGCTGGTCTCAAATTCCTGGTCTCAAGTGATCTGTCAGCCTTGGCCTCCCAAAGTATTGGAATTACAGGCATGAGCTAATGCACCCAGCCATGAGTTATTCTTCAGAAAGAAGCTTCATAAAGAAACAAGACTGTTGGCAACTAGAGTAGTGAAAGCTTTTAAGGAGAAAATTCTGAAAATACTTATAAACTATCCCATGCTAGGATTGATAAGATTGCTAATAAAATTCCCATTCATAAAGACTCAATGAGAACCAAGAACCAGTAAAATCTGACTTCTAGGCTGGGCAGGATCATGGAATATCCCATGATCCTATAATTTAATCATAATCTTAAAGGGAAAGCAGACTAAATTTTAAAATTAAATCACATCTAATTCATTAGAATTCTGTAAATAAATAAATAAATAAATAAGTAAGAATGGTTTTTTTAAGAAGAAAACAAGCGGGTAGTTTATATCTTCTAAGATTCACATGAAAGTAAATGTTTCTTAAAAGACTGTGGTACGTGGAATAGAGAAGACATTTGTTATGGATATATAACAAAGTTAGGAATATAAGGAAGTTCCTTAAAACATCACTTCTTCAATAGAGTATTTTATAACACTAAGATCTCTGAAATACTAAAACTAATCATACTTAAATCTCTAAGCTAAAAGATGGCATTAAATTCTACCTAGTATGTCAAACTACTAGAGATAAACTTTAGGATGATACAAGATGACAATGTATATAATAGAAAAGTGACAGATAAAACTCAATTTTAACATATAACCTTGTATCTCCAAGGATGTACCATCTTTGACAGGTGAATAATGTATTTTTATTTATTAGATTGTTCATTCTGGAAGGTTTTCAGTATAGTAGGCTTCTGCAGAATGTGCTGATAAAATGATTAGGAAATCCTCCTGAAGCTATTCTCCACATCTCAATCACCATCTTGGGTCAGATTTCAAAAAAAATTTAGGACTGATATGATACTACCCGCCTTGAATATCCTAGTTTTGGAGAAACAAACTTACTAATAAGTAAGTTCTGAAGATGGAATTCAATGATCTTTTACAGCTGGACCCACAGGGACTTGCAGGATTACAAATCCATGAAGGCTACATGTAATTAAGAGTCTATAAGCAAATTCTAAGTACAGAGACAGGTATGAGCCAAAGCCATGGCCATCTTTTCCCTAATTAAGAGGGCTATAACTAAGAAGAAAAAAACTCATGTGTTAGCAGAAAGAACACAGTTTGCTAGCTAGATGAAAAGATAATTTCATATCAGGACTGAATCACCAGAAAAAGAGTTGTTATAGTAAACCCATCTTAGGTCAAGACAAATATAGGTCTACAAAAGGCAGTGAAAGAACATAATATATTTAACCTCTTGGCTAAAGTATTTATGACAAGATAATGGCTTGGGAAAAAAAATCTAATATTTACCATTTAAATTTTTTCTGGAACTGCAGAAGTCCCTACTAAAATTATACTCTGAAATGCAACATACAAATCATCAGTTCCAAAGAGGTGACACCTACCATGGCTAACTTCACTGGACTTCTGGGAAATGTGAATGAGAGAGAACTATGTTAGAAGAAGGTCATTTACTTTTCCTCACATAATAAAAACCATTATATTATATTGGAAACCCATTTCCTTGGATACTCTCAGGGAAAGAAGATTAGAAGAAAAGGAACATAGTAACATAGGTCAGTAGATATGAAGTAGGATGCTATAATAACAGCAGGGTAGTAGTGACCGGCCTAATTCTCAAGGGACACTGACTAATAATGTAGAAGACCACAACTTTAAGCTGAGAGAGGTCTTATCCAAGAACCTAACACTGGTAATCTGGTAGCTCAGCTTTTGTATGTCAGCTTAGTCCTCCTCTTATAAAACCAGGAGATGAAGTGAATTTCAGATTTGTTGTTTTTCTTGAATAGTGCCTGCATCCAGGAAGTTCCCTTTGAAGTACACACTTTATAATTAATCTAAACTCAAACCTCTCTTGCCTCTTTACTTAGACCTGACAAACACTCTGACCCACCCTGACCCAAGTATGTTAGTTAGCACCACATAGGAGAACTGTGGAGCTTGATACCTGAGGTACACAATTCCACTCGGTTTCTAGAAACTGAAATGCTAAGTATTTTAGTTTATCCAATTCCAAGTAAGCTTTTGTTCAGTATCTTTCTGTATAGCTCTGAAGGTCACATAAGCAAACTGGTCTGTTCTAGAAATCCTTTGAGAATTAGATGATACTAAGAAATAACAAGAGTCCATGTTTCTTCGTAAGCTGGTATTATAAGGAGAACATGATCAGTGAAAATTTTTCTGGAACTAAAGCATCTAAGCAGAAAAAAGATAAGCTGACATCTGGAAAGTTCTAATAAACAAAGCTGCATGTTATGCTTTATAAGAGTGAATATGATTACCTTTTTGATAAGATTATCCAAATTAAACTATAATGACAGGATGAAGTATGTTCACATTGTCTGTACCTGCTATTCTGTTATGTATAAAGAAGTATGTGCTACACAGCTGAAATGCTTTAGCTTTTTAAAGGTGAAGGAAAAGTTCAAAGATGATTCTCTGCAGCCATCATAGTTGGACGACAGAACAGCTACTCTACCATCTCAATGTATAATAAATACTACCCTTCCTCGATTGCCCGTGAAACTTACTTTTGGAACAAAGTTGTCTCTTAAAAGGAGAATGGGGGAGGGGAATGATTCAGGCATTCAGGGTTCATGCAAGAGTAGAAAATATATTAAGAGATAAGAATGGTCACTGTAAATCAATGAACCAAGGATGTTTCAAACATAATTATCTTAAATGAGAAAATGTATCTGTACCCAGGATTGGAGCCTGGACCAGGATAGTCATGATTTGGGTGAATTAGAACCAGTGCCTTTTAAATATAGCTAATTTGTACTTTTTTTTTTTTTAAAAAGCGGGGACAGGGGAAAGAATACTTTCAACCTGTTTATTGGAAAAATGAATTTCTGTACAAACCCCAAACTATTTTATATTATGTAAAGGGTTAATTTAGTTTGCAAAGCCTCGCTTTTTGGGGCACTTCTTGGCTTACTTTTGTTTCTATCAAAAAGAACTTTCAACTTCAGTTTAGAAAGTATGGATTTCTCAGTAACATAAAAATTGTAACTCTATGAAAAATAACTTTGACTATAAATTGTACTTTATTTTAAAGAATTAATCTTTCTATTTCTGGTTTCACTATGTGACCTTTCCTCATTTCTTATTCAAAAGCACTAAGAAGAAATTCCTAAGGATTCTTAGATGAAAGGCTTCTCATGAATCCTTTCAGCTATACAAGCCAGCATTAAAGAGGCTTGAAAGTTGATTATCTTTTTGAAATTTCTCATTAGGGAGTAAGGAGGAAAAAACCAGAAATAATATCCTCTAATAGTGAGGTGAGAGGACTGTACTTTCAAAAATTAGACATTTTTTAAAAAAATCATTGCTCTAATAAATACAATGTCTTCTCAAGTTTTTGTAAAAGAAATTAAAGGTGTTTTAAAAATACTCTCTGAAAAAGACAGAAGAGGAATTTTTCTATTACTAGTGAGATTGACTCTGAAACTGACTACTGTCTTAAAAACTGATATTTTGTTAAATGTTTGAATTAATTATGTTTGTCAATATTCTTGATTGACTAAATCGTAATTTTTGATGAATAAGGGGTCTGTGACACTCAAGGATTGTTTAAAAAAAAAAAAGAAAAAGCCCTTTGTAAAGGCATGGAGTGAAGTCACTTAGTGTTTGCTCCTAAAAGGTAAGAGGATGTAAAAAGAATGAGAAGGCAGCAATGTAAATTGAAATAAAGGGCCATTTAATTAAAGTTGGGTCTTACTAAAAATTTTAGGGGATTCTCAGTGCCCAGAAAGAATTCTTTTAAGTCATATTATTAATGAGTCTATTTGGAAACCTGTTCTTTAGACTAAGAATCTCAGAAACAATAGTTCTTAAATGCCTAGCTACTTCAGAATTATCTGGGGGTATCTTAAAAACTAAAACACAGCCAGCATTCCAGGCACTGTACCGAAGTTTATTAAGGTTCCTTAAAGGAGGGAGTACTCAATAAGGCTCTGGTAAAAAAGAGTTCCCAAGAAGAGAGACAGGGGTGTGTCTATGTGTAGCAGAAGGATTCATTCCAGGCAAATAACACATGTAGAGGCAACAGATGGTGGAATAAGAAATAGAGTATATATTATAAATAGTGCTTCCATTGAACATTTCATGAATAAAACTTTTCTTGTGTTAAAGATTATTTTCTTTGGACAGATTCTTAGAAGTTTAGTTACTGAGACAAAAGATTTGATCTTGAACTTTAAGCTTGTTAAATATTGCTAACCTGCTTCCTGAAAGGATTATATTAACTTGCTATATGCCACCAGCAAGTATGAAAACAATTTTATTTTACCCTTTACTCCCCTTCAGTACTACATTCATTTTGCAAAAACTTGGCCAAATTCATAATTAACAGTTACAAAATCTTAAATTTGTAATTATTTTACTGAGCCGCACCTTTTTTTGCTTGTGCTGTTAATTATTTATTCTTAAGTAACTTTAATAAATGGTCTTTATTTTTAATAAGTTATAAATGCTTTTCATAATTTTTTCAAATGTTATGATAGAGCATTAAAGTTTTTTAGTGCTTTTATAAAAGTTTTAAATTTTTCTATGTTTGATTTGTGATTCCTTTTAAAGTGAAAAGTCCATACTTCCGAGTTGATACCCATTTTAAAAAGTATTTTTACTTTTGTTGTATTTTATATTTCAACTCATATAAAATATGAGGTGAAAATGTAAATGTATTTCTTTCCCCAAATGACTGCCAATTTTCTAAGATGATTACTTACTATATAATCTTTCCCCTTCTCATTGATTTGTAATACCATATTTACCATACATTCAAATCTTATAAACAGGATCTAAATGAGAGTAATATTATTTCAATGATCTATTCTTGCGTTAACATGTTTTGGTGTCTGGTAGATTGATTTCCCTCTATCACCCTTTATAATTCAAAATTCAAACTTCGTTCTTCTCTTCTATTATTCTTTCCCAAACTTTTCAATACCTACACTCCTATCATTCCACTAGATTTTTACTGAATTCCATTAAACCTTAAATTTGTATAGAATATATTTATTTTTTAGTTTTACAATACTAGTTCCTCATTAAAGTATCCCTATTTTTTCACAGCTCATTGAAATTTTCTTATTCCAAGTCATATGTATTTCTCATTAACATTACCCCAAATTTTCATATTTCTATGTCTCTCAGGAATGGCATTCTTCTTTCATTGCATTTTCTGATATGTAACTGCTGGCATAATGCTATTGCACTGATACTCGTCATCTTCTATTTCAACACTTGGAGAACTCTTAAGTTTTTAATTCATTCAATTTATGTGAGAATACAGATGATTTTACATTGGATAGAAAGTGGAGAAGAGAGGGGGTGGCAGTAAAATAAAAAAAAAAATTTTAAAAAGGGGAGAAGACAAGGCCATATTCCTATTAATTTTGCCAGTTCTAATTTCTTATTAGGTTAACATTAAAACAAAAAACACTGGAAACAATGGCAATGCTCTTAGGTATACAAAATCACAGGGGATAGTTTTTGTTTACTCACTTCAAAAAGTATGTTGAGGAATAGGAACTTTTTCTTTTTTCTTTCAAATACCTCTTTGGGGTAGCACTAAGGTTAGTTTATGCTAGGCCGGGCGCGGTGGCTCACGCCTGTAATCCTAGCACTCTGGGAGGCCGAGGCAGGAGGATCGCTCAAGGTAAGGAGTTCAAAACCAGCCTGATCAAGAGTGAGACCCCGTCTCTACTAAAAATAGAAAGAAATTAATTGGCCAACTAAAAATATATAGAAAAAATTTGCCGGGCATAGTGGCACACGCCTGTAGTCCCAGCTACTCGGGAGGCTGAGGCAGAAGGATTGCTTGAACCCAGGAGTTTGAGGTTGCTGTGAGCTAGGCTGACGCCACGGCACTCACTCTAGCCTGGGCAACAGAGTGAGACTCCGTCAATTATGCTAGAAGCTCTGAATTATAAAGCTATCATTACCCTCCCAATAAGAACAGACATTTTAAATTATTAAGGGTACTTTATTCATAAGATATCATCGGCAGAGCTTCATTTTAAAAAGATAATTAGAATAGGAAGAGCTTTAATGAAGCACCTCAAACTTAATGCGATTTCCCTCCACTATGAGTAGTACCAGAACTAAATGAGTACACAAGGCATCAAAACTTATACTTCAAATAACAGGTTTCCAAGTAGCTAATTCTAATTTTATCTAAAGATTATTAAGAACTTCCTTTTTGTAATAAAATGGTAGAGTCTCGGAATGTCAAAGTAATTTTAAATTTTACTTGTATGATGGTTATGATTTTGTTTGACCCATTAAAAATCTAGTCTAACTTATCCATAAAATACATTACATTCCAAATTTAAACTGCTTACCATGATACCACCATTTTGTTTTCTTTGGATTCTTGTTACATGTTCGCACATAAAAAGAATTATCTGGTGGTCGTCTCTGAAACAAAAAAGAGTTTTTTAAAAAGATAAGAAGTTGTAAAACCAAAAGACTAAGGGGGAGGCCACTTTAATAAAACATAAGCAAAATTATTACAGAATGTGTAAAAAACAATATAAACACTGATAGCATAACTGAAAGAATAAAAACTACACGTACATTCTGGGAAATGTAGACTCTTAACACTTAACTGTATTTAAAAAAAAATAGGGTGTGTGTGTGTGTGTGCGTGGTCCAGTGCTATCACTGGAAAATGACTATCAACCAGAAATGTTAGCATTAAGTTGTAAAGAATTTTGATTGCATATATCTTTTTATAATAATTCAGAAATAATTTAAAAATTACTTTTGTGAGCTAATTAAAACAGAAATTCTACCAAACTAGGTTTATATGAAAAAACTGTGGCAAATTATAAACCTCCGCAAAGGATTATTTTACTGTAATACAGCATAGTATCATCAAGGATAGACCAGAGGATTACGTTTCTAAACAATACATAGGAGGAGAAAAGGGAAAAAATATATATTGCTATTTCTGCTATGCACTGGCCTTTCTGGTACACACATACATACACACCCTGACTAGAAAAATATGAGAAACATATGGCAGCTGTGCAAAGAAGCTGTATCAGAAATAGTGATGCCAACAACACTGTAGATAGATATGGACGAGATTTTTCCTAAAAACTGTTGGATACTGACCAGACACAAGAATCTACGAAGATTTGGAAATGTGATGAATTCATATTAATGCTTCCGAGGGAGGGTTTATAGATAATATAATAGATATTCCTATCCCTTAGTCTCTTTTATGCCTACTTTTGGAACTATTCTGATGAATAACTTGATTATTTTTTCTTCTATCCTTAAATATTTTGTAGTGTTAAGATACCTTGTCTATTCAGACTTAACTCTGTTTAGCTGAGCCAATAAAATGAAAGATTAAGGGAATCTTTTCCTCTATCTGAGGCTAATCAAAAGAGGTGAATTTGGCAACACAACACTTAAAGAAGTTCCAACCAGAAAGAAATAGTGAGTAGGACTTTTAGAGAGCAGGAAGAAAAACAGCCAGTCCATGTGTCACTTCTAACACTCATATATACAACTATTATCTTAGTTGAGCTTCATAATGCCCCTATGAGTTAATATTAATAGTAATTTCATTTAACAAAAAGGACTGGCTGGGTGTGGTGGCTCACGCCTGTAATCCTAGCATTCTGGGAGGCCGAGGAGGGAGGATT
>VBSM01001124.1:22290429-22316770 GCA_008086735.1 Cheirogaleus medius
AAAAAAAAAAAAAAAAAAAAGGACCATTACAAAATAGACATTAAATGACTACTCCAAGTTACTCTGTTGATTCAATTTGAGAAAATTCTTAAAAAAATTAATATGAAATTAAATGCCTGACTAGTTCAAAGAAGAGATGATCCTCTGTTGTTTGTCCTGCAAAGTCAAACAAACCTATGTTCGCATGGAATAAATCGCTACTACAATAGCAAATAATTTCACAAACTCATTTTATGTATATATTGATTAGAACCTAAGAATCATCAGAAAATTGTCTTCAAAAAAATATATTTTTAAGGAAAAAAAATACTCATTCTATTTCCTAAAATCAAGAATATAACCAAACTAATAAGTGATCTGAGAGATATAGTTTTTAAACAGATTAAGTATACTAAGAAGTATTACCAAATTGTTTTAGGAATGGAATACAAGCTGGAAGTTTGGACAATGCAAGTATATTATAAGGGCACTGAAAATAAAGTATAGACTACTGAGGCCCCTAGTCTCAATAGCTAAAAATTACCTGAAATCTACTGACATAATGGATTTAAATGCCTTCAGCTTAGGGAACCATTCCTTACTATGCGAAAGGTAGTTTGGAGACTGGGCATGGTGGCCTGCACTTGTAATCCCAGCATTTTGGGAAGCTAAGGTAGAAGGAGAGTTTGAGCTCTGGAGTTCGAGACCAGCCTGGGCAACACAGTGAAACCCTGTCTCTACCAAAAAAATAAAAATAAACTAATTAATTAATTAAATTAAGAATTAATTAATTAATGAATAAAAATTTAAAAATGAGCCAGATGTGGAAGCGTGTGCCTGTAGTCCCAGCTACTCTGGAGGCTGAGGCAAGAGGATCACTTTAGCCCAGGAACTCAAGGTTACAGTGAGTGAGCTATGATCACACCACTGTACTCCAGCCTGGGTGAGAGAGGGAGACTCTGTCTTTAAAAAGAAAAAAAAAAGAAGTTCGAATGAAATAATTATGATTAAGTCCCACATACCTATAGGGAGAGTTATTAATGGTTTCTATCAATATTTAAACAGAATTAATTATTAAAGTAAAGCCTATAGTAGAACCATGCCCACTACAGAACAAAATTTACCTGTTTTAATAGAACTTTTAGGTGAGTATTTAAAAGACTTTTAAAGTTTATTTGGAGCTAGATCCCCTCAATGCCAAAGCAAACTTCCTCCTTATCTTTGTAACCTAGCACTTACCACAATAAAAATAGCATAATACGTACCTAGTATATGTTTTTTGAATTTTATCATATTTCACAGAAATTGACTTCAGATTATCATCCTGCTTAAATATATTATACAATGATTATATTAAAATGTAGTTTATCAATGCTTTTAAATGTAATGATTAGTCTTATAACTCAGTATGCAAGAAACACTACTAGCAGACAATTAGAATGTGAGGGAAATGGTAAGGGTTACAAAAAGAAGAAGCAGGTATACAGAACACAGTCTTTCTCTAGTTTTTAATACTAAATCATTACATTTAAATGTAAATAAAAGCTAATAATCCTAAGGCACATGCAAGAGCTGTGTGCAGATATCATTGGTGTTCGCCTCTTAATAACTTTTATTAAACCCTGTACTTACCACTTCACCTTTATATAGTTGTTAACCACAACAGGAACATAGAACCAACAAACTGCTTTACCCTACACATAAAAGTTGTTTTGTTTTTTTTTTTGAGACAGAGTCTCACTCTGTTGCCCTGAGTAGAGTGCCATGGCATCAGTGTAGCTCAAAGCAACCTCAAACTCCTGGGCTCAAGTGATCTTCCTGCCTCAGCCTCCCAAGTAGCTGGGACTAGTGCATGCCACCATGCCCGGCTAATTTTTTCTATTTTTAGTTGCCCAGCTAATTTCTATTTTTTTAGTAAAGGTGGGGGTCTCGCTCTTGCTGAGGCTGGTCTTGAACTCCTGACCTCAATTGATCCTCTCACCTTGGCCTCCCAGAGTGCTAGGATTACAGGCGTGAGCCACTATGCCCAGCCCACATAAAAGTTTAAAACGTGTGTGTGTGTGTGTGTGTGTGTGTGTTGGGGGAGGAGAAAATATGGAATAAGCAATAAATGAGTACAAAAAAATACACTTAACCCCATTATTTCCCTTGCTTCTTTGAACAAAGGAAATTTTGTTTTTTAAACGAAACATCAAGAAACATCTTATGAAACTAAAATTCACTTTGCATAACAGTGGCTTAGACTGTTTCAGATTCTAAAAAATCTAACATTTAAAAATGAACTTTAATTTTAAAAGTTCTTTAAATGCGAATTTGATAAAAATTGGCAGCCAGTTCAATTTGGAAAATAGAAGAAACTGCTAAAAACACACATACATAGCACTCCCTAATCCATTTCTCCTTTAAAGACAATGGAGGAAACCCTCATGGAGAAGAGAAGCTTTAAAATATAGACATAAATATTGTGCTACACTAACCCTCAAGCAGGAATGACTAGAGGGTCAGAAATACACAGAGGATTCAGATACATTTAAAGGGTATCTTAAATTTAACTCATGACTTTTTCTTCTTTCTAGTCTTTTTATCTCACCTCAATCACAGAATCTATGGATTAGTAAAAGAGAGCAGAAGGAAAAAGCCCTGAAAATTCTACTGGTAATCTGGTCCTCCTCCTTCGGTATAATCATTAGAACAGGAAAGCTGTGGTTTCTGAGAAATCCCCCAGAAGGGGCTGATAGGGAGGGTGCTGGCAAAAGGAAGAAAGAAAAGTTTTTTTCCTGGGGCTTTCCACTGTGAAATCTAGAAACAAGAATTTCTTACACACTTTTACCTTGTATATGCTTATAGAAATAAAATTCAGATTATTTAAGAAGATACATACAAACTTCCTGCTTAAAAAATATAAAGCAGTATAAGTCTGATTTCAAAGCCCCTTGAACATTTAAAACTTCTATTTGAAATGAAAAGTATTAAAATAATTTTCCAATTTATTATGAAACATGACATTCCCTATAATTCTAAAATAAAATGCGTAAGTCCTTCCTTCAAATTAAAAATGATTACATGCTAAGATTGCTTATCTACCTAAACTAACAGAAGAGATATTACCTGGAATAATTCTGAAAAGTCCTACCTTTTCTTTGCAGCTGGAAAGCATGCTAATAATGCTAAGACAAACTGACTGGACTGAGAGCGCTGGGGACCAGTCTTCTGTTAGAATGGATAAACAGATATGACCATTGCTATAAACATGAGGATGAACAGGAATATTTTCACCAGTAAACATGACCTAAGAGAGAATAAAATTCCATTAACACTCAAATATTCTCCATTACCAAAAACTAAAGAATTCTCTATATATAACAAGTATTGATATTAAAAACAAAATAAAATAAACCAAAATCAGTGCCAGAAACAAGATAAACAACTGCTTATTTATTCTCATTAACTAAATAAATATTGGTTTCACTGTATGAATCACCATATAGTAGGGGAAAGAACCTAGATAATTTTATATTTCAGTTATTTTTCATAAATTTCCCTTAAAATTTCTAAACTACTGTGTATTTTTTCACTAGTGAAAGACAACTACATTTACAAGAATGGTTTTCAAATTTTATCCATTGCTCTCTCTGCATATAAAAAAACACTGATACTCCAAACAAAAATATTCAATTTTGAGACAGTATGATAAGAACACCCCTACTACCTGTAACAATGCCAGCATCTAAGATGCTATGTGCAGAGGAAAATGACTGCTATATATTCTACCTCCTCTAAATTCACATATCCATTATGATGAGCACAAGTTACTAGTCATTCATCAGCAAATAACTGTGTCTAGACAAAAAATACAAAGGTTGTCCAAGTCTACCAATTACTTGCTGTTTTTCTCTGCTTTTCCTTTTCCTTAATTCTTGTAACACTGTTTTTTCTTTCTCCATATTGTCTCAGCACTGTTCTGAATGGTAGTATATCTATTATTTTCTTACATTGCCAATAATTCAACAAAGATCCCTACAGTATTGTTTCTTAAACTTATCTACCTAAGCATCCAAATGAGTACAATAAATGTGTACATTCTGAGGAATTTGTAAGCACAGTTTAAAGTTGCTCAAAGAAAGCAAAAGTTTATGTGTAAGAATGTTTATATATATGCTACCCCAGAAAAAACTTATTTATACATAAACAATTTTAATTGATTTAAACTACCAACCTTTTAAGTAAATTTTATACTATAGTACTATATTTATTCTGCAGTTTAGCAGTAATTCCTAATTCCTGACCTTGCCATTAAAAAAAAAAAAAAAAAAACCAACCTGAAGGTCTGGTTAAAAATACAAATTCAAATGTCCTACTTTCACAGACTCTGATTTAGTAGGTATGATGAGATTTTTATAAAGCCCATCAGATATAAACCAACAGTTCCTCAATCAGACTTAAAGTATCTCTCATACCTCTGCAAACTGCCTCATACCAAAGTATAGCACAGTTAACAGTAAGGAAAAATCCTACCTTAAGTTGTGGCAGAAACTGATGAAACACATACAGTATTGCTCTAGTCATATCTTTTTTCCCTCTCTTCATAAGAGCAGAAAAGAGAGCCAGTGAAATCCAGAGTAAGGTATGTCAATATAATATAGAATATGTTACAGGAAATTGCCATAAGGTAAGGTTTTTATAGATATTTTAAATATCTACCTCCAAATCTGATTTATTACAATTTTACAAATATTTATGTGTTAACAAAGCAGTCTTTCATACAAGTTAGTCTTCTAATATTTCCAATATATTAACATATGAGATTCATTTCCTTGTCTGGAACTAATATAAAATGCAAAAGGAATTTTTTCCAAAGGAATGACTTTCCATATTGGCACAAATTTAATTTTTTCCTTTAAATTCTGGCCACCCACCCTCCATTTCCACTTAAAAAAAAAAGAGCTGAAAAATAAACGTAAAGTCTCAAAATAAGAGAAATCAAGTTACCTGTCCTGTCAGATTGCAGAAAACCCCCTGAAAAAACTTTGACTTTGGAATGGTTATATTCTATGCATGCCCTTTACCTCAATTATATCTATCAGTGTTAGTGCCCTCTTCATTACTTTATTTGCTAAAGGAAACTTTTTTGCTAAAGGAAATAAACACTTAAGTGGTCTTGTAGTTCTACACTTTGAGTCTGTCCAACAACTGATTTATAATGAAACTTTATTTTTTATAAATATAGCTAATTATACTGTATACATTTGGTAGTCTCATAACGTGTTGTAGATGTCTAGAATGAGAGTTTACAAACCTCACAAAATATGCATCTGTCTTGGGGTATTCATTTTGCCACAGAAAGCCATTTGCCCAGTAGGATATTTTCATTAAGAACATAAGCAGGCCGGGTGCAGTGGCTCACGTCTGTAATCCTAGCACTCTGGGAGGCCGAGGCGGGAGGATCGCTCAAGGTCAGGAGTTCAAAACCAGCCTGATCAAGAGTGAGACCCCGTCTCTACTAAAAATAGAAAGAAATTAATTGGCCAACTAAAAATATATAGAAAATATTAGCCAGGCATGGTGGCGCATGCCTGTAGTCCCAGCTATTCGGGAGGCTGAGGCAGGAGGATTGCTTGAGCCCAGGAGTTTGAGGTTGCTGTGAGCTAGGCTGACGCCACGGCACGCACTCTAGCCTGGGTAACAGAGTGAGACTCTGTCTCAAAAAAAAGAACATAAGCAATGCCCAAGAATTTATTCACTAGTCACAATTATTTTTTAATGGATATGGTTTTTCCAGTAAGGTCTCTTTATCAAGAAGTCAAGCAGAATAGTGATCTGAAAGCGCCAAACTATGAACTGCCAAATTATCATCTTTGGCAAAAATGAATCAACAACCATCAAGGAAAATAGAAAACCAAATACAAAGGTTATTATGACATGCTTTCACAGAGTAGAAAGAATGCAGTATTCTTCTCGGAGAGAAACAGTTATAAACTAAATCACTTGGTCTGAGAGCCAAAAAGTATGCATGAACCAAAAGGAAATCAGGAGAGAAGAGAAAGAAAAGGGATGAATGGCTGGATGTGGTAGTTCACTCCTATAATCCTAGCACTCTGGGAGGCTGAGGTGGGAGGATCACTTGAGGTTGTAGTGAGTTATGATGACGTGCCTGCACTCTAGCCAGGGCGTAGAGCAAGACTGTCTTAAAATAAATAAATAAATAAATAAATAAATAGGAAAGAAAAGGGATGCATGACAGAAGACAGCTACAGCAGAAGCAGACAGCTACAGCAGAAGCAACAGACATTCTATAAGGAGAGAAGAGAACCATAAACAAAGACGAAACAGCTCTGAAGTAGGAAGGGAATGAGATAAAAATAATCCAGATCTCAGTAACCCTCAAATTAAAAAGCAGGGACTTTTCATAATAACATGCTGCATGCAGGGCAAATGCTGCCAGTCTGAAATTTTTAGCAATAAAAGCAGGGGAAGTAATTATTCATACATATTATAGGTAACCTCTAGGTCCTAACCTGCCAGGAACAGAATTTTAGAAGTTTGTCTAAACATGGAAAGGCTGAATTTACATGCCAGAGGTGAATTCCTGAAATAAAAGAAAAAAATTTTTTCAACAGTTTATTCATGTAAAAGGCGTTTTAATGTAAACTTTGTTACTCTGGTTCTATGAATGGTGTTATGTATGAGCAGAGTAACCAAGGCTGAATTTCTTCAAGTATGTACTATTATCCATCCTCAGTTATTTAATACTCAGTACAAGCCAAAGGAAGAAGTAGACATTTCAGTTTTTTAAATGCAGCCAAGTAGGCTCTGAAAACTGAAGAGATTATTAAGTTGCTTTTAGAGTTCAAAAAAAAATTTTTGGAGTCTTAAGAAGCTGATAAAACTATCGAGAACTGATGCGACAAGACAACTGAACACAATGAACTTGAAATCACAGGAAGCTAGAAAGGTAGAAAGTCAGTCACTTCACATACACTAAAAGCCCTGACTTCACCATTATACAATTCATCCATGTGACAAGAACACTTATATCTTCTAATATTTTGAAATAAAAATTATTTTTAAAAAGTATCAATTATACAACATAGTATTCTTCTATTTTTGTGATTTGATACTAATCATTCAATATCTTCGCTATAATGTACACTGTTCATTTTATTATTTTAGATTATTCACATAAAGATTAATTTACAAATAAACAGAAAGTCAGTCACCTAATATGGTATCAAGGTAGGTCAAAATATAGTATATATACAATGAGCAGTATAAAACAGGCTTTAATTATAAAAGCCAATCTATAGTGTGGATGCCAAGGTTTCTCCAGGGACAACATGAATATTTTCTCCAATAAAATCATAAGCAGATGACAGTACTTAATGAACAGTTACAAATGAACATACAAGCAGTGAGTTTGTTTTATTTTTATTTTTTTGAGACAGGGTCTTGCTCTGTTGCCCAGGCTGGAGTACAGTGGTGTCATCATACATAGCTCACTGCAACCTCAAACTCCTGTGGCTCCAGTGATCCTTCTGCCTCAGCCTCCCAAGTAGTTGGGACTATAGATGCATGCCACCACTTCTGGCTAATTTTTCTATATTTTTGTAGAGATGGGGTCTCGCTCTTGCTCAAGCTGGTCTCGAACTCCTAATCTCAAATAATCCTCCTGCCTTGGCCTTGAGTTGATTGTTATAATGAAAAGTAAATCAGATATTTAATTATGTATAATATATAGCAGGTGTCCTCAAACTACGGCCCGCGGGCCACATGCGGGTGTTTTTGCCCATTTGTTTTTTTACTTCAAAATAAGATATGTGCAGTATGCACAGGAATTTGTTCATAGTTTTTTTTAAACTATAGTCTGGCCCTCCAACGGTCTGAGGGACAGTGAAGTGGCCCCCTGTTTAAAAAGTTTGAGGACCCCTGATATATAGTATAGGTGGTCTAGTATAAATGGTAAATATTTGACAAAAATGACTGGGGATTGGAATCTTAGCATAGTTTTCAATTCAATTCTCCTTTTAGTCCCCTTATATGTTATCAGTAGCAACAATATTAAGTTTTCCCTGATACTCCATAATTATCACTATCATGTAGCTGTAGATGTATTGCAAAGACAATCTGCAAAACTCTTGGACACGATGAAACTAAACTTGGATTCCCTTGGATGGTAACCATTCTCTCCCCTTTCTACCTTATGTTTTTCTAGCCTACCAATCTTCTAACTGCTTCACTTCCAAGGCATCAAGAAATAGTGTTCACTGTTCACCACCTTGTCCTAGATGCTAGATAATTCAAGGCAATAAGAATTGTCATTCAAGACTATGGGCCAGGCATGGTGGCTCATGCCTGTAATCCTACCACTCATTCTGGGAGGCCAAGGTAGGAGGATTGCTTGAGCTCAGGAGTGTAAGACCAGCTTGAGCAAGAGCAAGACCCTATCTCTATTAAAAATAGAAAAATTAGCCAGGCATGGTGGCACGCACCTGTAGTCTCAGCTACTTGGAAGGCTGAGGCAGGAGGAGTGCTTGAGCCCAGGAGTTTGAGGTTGCTGTGAGCTAGGCTGATGTCATGGCACTCTACTCAGGGCAACAGAGTGAGACTCTGTCTCAAAAAACAAATAAGAAAAACAAACAAACACAAAAAGACTTTGGAAAGCTTGACCATCATCACATGAAAGAGCAGGGAAGAATCAGACCAGAAATAAAAGAAAGGATGAGGATACCATGAAAACAGATTCTGGATCTCTGCAATGAAGGAATTCCACGCAACACAAAAAAAGGGTCTGTGTTAAGGGGACGTGAATAAGAGGGGGTAATGAAGATGATGGGGAAAGTGATTACTCTTTTGTCCCAGTAGTTTTAAAGTGTTATAATCAAATCAAGTGTACTTTCAGCACCACTCTCAGCATCAAAATGGTTTCAGAAACAAAGAGACAGTGTCCTCATCCCTCTAAAATAAATATTTCCCCTATTTCTAAAATACGTGAAATTTCTTCAACAAAAATTAAGAGCTAAAAAGTTAAAAAACCCTGAATAAGTGAGACATTTACAAAGTAATAATATAGATGCATTTCAGAATGTTTTGACAGAAGAAACGAATATAAATAGTGAATATATGAAATAATGGAAGAGTTCCTAATGCAAAGGAAAGGTAGAAAGGAAAAGCAGCAAAAGAGTATAAATACTAAGCTTGAGGACTTCACTGTTTTGATGTGGAGTGACCATACCTCCTAATGTATATGAGATAAATCTCTAACTTCCTCACACTTCTACGGTTCTTTTTGATCAGCTCCCAAATATTCTTCCACTTTCATCTCCTACTATAGCCCTACATGTACCTGCACATAAAACTATAAGAACATATGCTCACAAATCACAGAAGAGTCCTTCCATGCTTTGCCCTATACTTTTCACATAAATTCTTCTTGTCCTTTAAGACCCAGTTCAACCAGTTCAAATACATTTTTCTCTACCCTGTTAGTCTATTCTAAATTGATCACTGCTTTCCCTTTTGCTCCCAAAGCATTCAATTCATACTTCAATTTATTGCCCTTTCAGTTGCATGAGTCAAAATTCGTGGAGTCTTTCTTGACTCCTCTCCTTCATTAATACTTTAAATTAATCCATCAGAAAATCCTGTTGATTCTACCTTTAAAATATGTCCAAAATATAGTCACCTTCCGTAACTGCTACTGAAACCCTTCTGATGCAAGTTGCCATCATCTCTAACCTGGTTTTACTATAACAGCCTATCTGGTTTCCTTGTGCCCTTGTGCCCTCAACAGCCTATATGATACACAACCGCCAGATTGTAAGTAGAATCATGTCATTCCTCAGCTTAAAACCTTCCAAAGTCTTCCCCATTTAACTCAGAGTAAAAGTCAAAATTCTTATAATGGGCTACAAATGTCCTATATACAAAAAGACTAGTTGAAGTGCCAAAAATGCAGAGTTTCATCAAATAAAATCTTTGATGAATGAGGAAATTTACAGCCCTAGAGTAGTGGTTCCAACCACTTCTCCAGAGCAACAGACCTCTGGAAAGTTTCAGTAAACTGGAAAAATCTTAACATCTATAAGCACATCAAGCACTGATTGTTGGACTCATTATTATTTTTCAACTATACTGGTGACATGATTAACAAAATTTTAAAAATAATTTAAAAGTATTACTGGCTTGAGAGTAGTTCTGTCATTTTTTACATCATATTAGAATATAAATTTCTTTGACATGAAAGGGACTACAAAATTAACTGATGTTAAAAAAGAATCCCCCTGGCCGAGCGTGGTGGCTCATTCAAGGTCAGGAGTTCGAGACCAGCCTGAGCAAGA
Source organism: Cheirogaleus medius (assembly GCA_008086735.1). Classification (NCBI taxonomy): domain Eukaryota; kingdom Metazoa; phylum Chordata; class Mammalia; order Primates; family Cheirogaleidae; genus Cheirogaleus; species Cheirogaleus medius. The sequence continues at coordinate 22,300,743 of VBSM01001124.1, forward strand.
GTGAGACTCCGTCTCTACTAAAAATAGAAAGAAATTAATTGGCCAACTAAAAATATATAGAAAAAATTAGCCAGGCATGGTGGTGCACGCCTGTAGTCCCAGCTACTCAGGAGGCAGAGGCAGGAGGATCACTTGAGCCCAGGAGTTTGAGGTTGCTGTGAGCTAGGCTGACGCCACAGCACTCTAGCCCGGGTAACAGAGTGAGACTCTGTCTCCAAAAACAAAAGAATCCCCATATTCCAAAAGAGTGGGAACAACTGTCATAGAGCTTTCAAAGGCAGCAATCTTACACTTTCACAGACAAAATTACTACATTAATAGGTGTTTTTCCCTACCCCAATGTGACTACAGAAGACATTTTTCTTTTGCTGATAGTCATACTTAATTGGCAGTATAGTATTAGAGGAGAGAAAGACTTGGGTTTGAGTCTTAACTATTCTAACTAGCTATTAAAACATGAACACCATCACACTTCACTTCTACGAACTTCGCTTTCTCCACTTATAAAATGAGGATGACTCTACCTCCCCTGAACACTTCATTAAGAGCTGTTAGAGGATAAAATGAGAATAGGAGTTAAATTATGAAGTCTGATACAAACATTACTACATAGACTGCATAGAGGTAATAATATGTGCAGAAATGGTTAAGTTCAGATGTGATCATAACAGGACTTGAATGCCAGGCTAAAAACTTGATTCCACATGAAATAAGGAACCATTAAGAGGTTTTACTGTGGGGGGTGGTGTGTGTGTGTATATGAAACCAGATAATGTGCCTTCAAAGAAATCTAATGGCACTGTGAAAGGATGAATAGGAAGTCCAAAGAATTAAAGGCTACTATAAACAGTCCAACTGAAAGCTAAAAACCTATAAGAAAGAAGTGGAATGATTTAAGCACTGCAAAAGGATTTGAAAAATTGTATGAAGGAATGAGAAAAAGTGGAAAATTTAATATAGACAGGTAGACTGTAACTCAAGACAAAGAAAAAAATTTTTCCCTTATTTTGTTATTGGAAAAGGTTGAACTTAGATGTGTTAAATTTGAGATGTCTAAAGGTATTCAAGTAGATATGTCCAACAAGGGTGTGAAATTAAACCTTACAAGGAAGAAGTGTTCTCAGAGCTATAGATGTGGGATTTAGCTGCTTACGATGACTGAAGATGAAAGAAAAGTAAGGAAGTGCTGAATAAAGAACCTGGGTAACACCAAAATCAGAAGAGTGGGCAGAAGTAAAATCAGGGAAGGAGAATAAAAGGAATTTGAAGTAAGATGACCGGGAGAATTTATTATAAATGTTATAACTTACAGAAGTATTAAAGATGAAATTCAAAATGATATCTAAGTTGATATTTGATTTCTAAATTAAATTAAATTAAATACTAAGGAGAAAATTTAGAATCACTTTTTTGGCTTGTTTTCACGTTTACAGAAATATTTTCTACTGGTGAAGTATTTGATCTCACAGAACAACCCTTCCCCCAATATCCACTAGTAAAGCTTCTGAGTTGGTATGTTGTATTCTTTCATTCAACAAACTTAATTGAAGTAAAGTAGACAAATAGGCTGAAGATAACAAGGGGATGGATACCTGAGACCTCACTGCCTTCAGGCATTAGTAGTCAGAAAGGATGCTGAGAAGCCAAGGCAACAAAAGAAAGTGAAAATGATTTTCTGGAGAGAAGAAAGATGCCTGCTATGGCCCTTGATAATAATCTACATATGCATACTATGGACAACTAGAAAGCACATAACCCTTCATTTTAATTTTTATGAAACTGGTAAAAGTAAGTCTCACACAAAAACTTTAGAACTTAGAGGCAGTATCCGTTAAACTCTATGCTTTAAAACAATTATCTCTTCACCTACAGCACAATACAGTAACTGACTTTCATCTCTTTTACTACGTGGCCAAGATTAAGCTATGTTTGTTTGCTACATTTGTTTAAAGTGGTAATGAAATATGATTTTCCTCAAAACAGCATATTTTAGTACCTAACAAGTTGAATTTCAGGTATCTGGGAATCAGGTATCAGGTATTTGGTCCATTTTCCAGACCACCTCATTAGCTAGCAATACTAAAGAAAGCTGGCACTGAGTCTTAATATTTTAGCCAACAAATACTACAAACCTCAAATTTTAAAAATGAAATGCTTTGTTATAATAATTCTCTAAAAAGTAAGTAACTCTAATAACTTATTTACCTATCTTACCAAGCTGGAAATCTGTAAGTAATCCTAGAGTCTTCCTTTCTCTAACCTTCAATTAATCATTTACCACAGTTAAACAGCTCTCAAAAATATTCCTCTATCCCCATTATCCCTTGTCTAAGTATTAAGCCATAACTAAACTGACTCTGACTCAAATAAGGATCAGATTTGGGGCTGAAGTCTAAACATTTAACATCTGGTAATGTACTCTGCCCTTGCAGCACTGAAAGGCTGCAAAGACAGAATGTCAATGCAAAATCAAAGAAGTGCTCCTTTCAGCAGAGACTCTTTACTATGTCATTTAATCACCTGATTTAGGAAGAAGTGCCTTAAATTATTCCGAAATGCTAGCTTCTCCCACAACCTAGAGGCCTGGTTAGATTCCGATCCCCTTTTCTTTTCTCTTTTTGTAGAGTCAGGGTATAACTCTGTTGGAGTACAGTGGCATGACCATAGCTCACTGCAGCCTCCAACTTCTATCCCCTTTTCTATTAACATCTATGGATAAGAAACAATCTTAAGTTCTTAGAAGCACAAAGGCAGCAAAGCCCTAATCCCAATAAAGTAAAATATCCATACTGTCTCGATTACATTACGAATACGATAATAAAATGACAGATCCATCTACATATTTATAATTTCTTTTATATGTTTCTGCTTAGTCAAAACTCACTAATTTAGCACTTTGTTACCTAGAAATACAGTAAAAATTTAAAAGGCAAGGGAATTACCTGAGGAGAGTCAAAAGGATATCGACTACTAAATTTAAATAGAAGTTGAAATTTTTCCCCTTCATATAAGGTACCTGGTGCACCTTCCATGTCTACAATCCACCTAGAATAGAAAAAACAAATTAAAAACTTAAGATAAAAAGGACTGAGGTGAGAAGGAGAAAAGGGAACACCATGTACATCCTCTATCTTCTATGGGACAAGAGTCGTTTGTGTGTAACAGTATACTTCATCCTCCCCACAACTCTCAGAGTGGTTATCAACACCCACTGCCCAATCTCCTTCTCTGACACTCAGGGGTTGAATAACTAGATCAAAGTCAGACATCAGACAGCAAGCAAAGGACAGAGCCAAATTTTAACCAAGTCCTGAAGAAACAAACAAAAAACAAAAACCCAAACACTGGTGTGTTGACACCAAAGTCTGTGCTCTTCCTATGCAACTTATGCTATCTTCTTTTTTTTTCTTTTTGAAACAGAGTCTCACTCTGTTGCCCTGGCTAGAGTGCCATGGCGTCAGTCTAGCTCACAGCAACCTCAAACTCCTGGACTATTCCTATACAGACTAAGAAAATTTTTATACATAATCAACTAACTGATTTGATTATACATAAACTAATCAACTGCTATTCTGGTATCAATGGTAGAAGCAATGGGGGAAGTAGGTATCAACAATAACTTCAGGCTGGGCGCAGTGGCTCACGCCTGTAATCCTAGCACTCTGGGAGGCCAAGGCGGGAGGATCGCTCAAGGTCAGGAGTTAGAAACCAGTCTGAGCAAGAGCGAGACCCGTCTCTACTAAAAATAGAAAGAAATTAATTGGCCAACTAAAAATATATACAAAAAATTAGCCGGGCATGGTGGCGCCTGTCTGTAGTCCCAGCTACATAGGAGGCTGAGGCAGAAGGATCGCTTGAGCCCATGAGTTTGAGGTTGCTGTGAGCTAGGCTGACGCCATGGCACTCTAACCTGGGCAACAGAGTGAGACTTTGTCTCAGAAAAAAAAACCAAAAAAAAAACCCAATAACTTCAGAGAACAGTAGCTGTCAGATCTATTTTTTTTTTATCAATATTCTAGAGAAAACTAAACAAGGAAAAGGATGCTAAGCTGACATCAGTCCACTAACTCTGATAGTTATGCAAGGCTCTATATATTGCCTTTTATCTTTTCTTTGGGAGATATCCTCTATCTCTACGTTTCCATTGTTTAAGAAAGCTCAGAATAGATGTCTCCGGCATCTACGCAAGCTTACTTTGTTTTCAAATATAACAAATCATGACTATAAATCTGTTTTTATTAATATTCTGAAATTCTATCTCTTGTTATTTTCTTTAAAAGAGTGGGGGAAAGAACAGGGAATAATGGTGGCAAAGATGATGGGGTAGCATTTAGAAGCAAAAGCGAACTGAAGTCATTGAGTTCCTAATTATAGTTCTGTCACTTTTAATTACTGTACACCTGGCCAATTCCTTTTATCTTATCCTTTCCAAGTCTAAAACTTTCTTGTATTTTAAATACAAGAAAACAAAAACAAGACAGAAAACAGTGACATACTATGGACTTAGGAGTATATAAAATAATAAATGTGCCCATTCTCTGAAAGAAATCAGCTAAAGCATACAGACCCTTAAGAGTATGGCTATTCATTTTCAGAATGCATCCTGAGTAACACACATGGTAATAAAAGACAGGACCACAGACCCAAGAAACAACATTTTATAGTGAAATTAGACTGTTATAGTTACAACTGAAGTTATAGTGAAGTGGCAGTTAACCTGCCATTTAACTAGCTGTGTGAATAAGCTATTTTACCTCTCCGGTTTTAACTATCTCAATAGAGATAATAAACTTATAGTGCTGTTGAAAAGATAAATAACATTATAAATGCAAAAAATCTAAGGCATTCCTGAGTCAGAGCCAGTACACAGTAAATTAAACACAATGTGAAAGCTGCATACAGAACAAAAAAACCCTCTATTCTCTTTATAAACTAGGTCCTTCTTAGCCTTCAAAATTCCTTTTTAATCTTCCCCCCAACATCCACTAGGCAGTGATATTCCAAGGGAATGTGGTACTCTTTCATTCTGTTTAAATGGTAATTTTTGGAACACAATATATACCATAAACTTACATGTGATCTATTCAAGCACAGCTTTTAAATAAGAGCTAAATAAGTATCTCATCAATCCTTGTAATATCTGTATAAGATAGGTCAAAAGGGTATAATTTTCAATACTGTGCATGGTAATTTTTAATAACTTTTTAATAAAAAAGATGTTTATTATAGAAAATTCAGAAAAGTATAAATAAAATAAAAATCACCAAGAGATAACCACTGTTAATTTTTTTGTACATTTCATTCTAGTCATTTTGTGATTTCCCGTATCATTGATGCCTTTGTGAAACAAGAAGTCCAGAATCCAGAACATGCATTATGTACACACTTACATAAATTCAAACCATCAGTGTTTATTATTCCAATCATAAGCATATACCCCAGAGTAAGGATTCAATGGAATAACTACACGTGTTGTTCTGTCAATCAGTCTGTTTTTAAATTCTCAGTATTACTCAGTAATTCTAATGTTTAAACAATAGAATTTTGTATTTTTTCACACATCATGGCTTCTAATTAAAGACAGCCATCTATTCCACACTAAAAGAAAAACTGGCTTTGGTGAATTTATTAAGACATACCAATATAACCTTATTCAGGGATTTTCAAAGGTATTATGACTATATAAAATTTTTGCCTTACATGCTGATTATAGACTATAACTCAAGTGATGCCATTTCACTGAACTGCCTTGACAAACCCTTTCCATATTATTGACATTTATATCATTCCCGAATTACCTCTAGAATTAGTAATACTAAAATGAATATAGTTGGTTCTAAGTCAATCTTTTTCTATATCTCTTTTTCTTCCTTAGGATGGTGTGGGGGTATATGACTTAAGGGTTTAGTATTCATGTTTTTAAGTTCTTAACACATGCCGTCAAACTGTCTTCCAGAAAGCTTCTTAACGTGCTTTCATCACCTTCTTTATGTATCTTCCATACCTACATCCACATTCCATATGATCATATTTTAACATGTTGATCCTTTATAAGACTATTTTTATATCCTGGAAGATGGCGCAAAGATAATACAATTTTTATGGTTCATTTACAATAAATTATTCTAAAAAAATTCTTGCCTGACCAATGTCTCTAAATGACAAAATTTATTCTGCAATAAAAATATTGTTCCTTTGACAGTTTTAATTTGTGGTATAACTACTCGATAATCTATAAAAATGTTTCTATTTGTAAAATTTTAAAATATTCCTTTAACTTTTTATAAATCACCTTGTTGTAAGGTTTCCCCAACCCACTCCAAAAAATAAAGGTTGAAAGAGGAAGCAGGCCAGGCGCGGTGGCTCATGCCTGTCTGTAATCCTAGCACTCTGGGAGGCTGAGGCAGGAGGACTGCTTGAGCTCAGGAGTTTAAGATTAGCCTGAGCAAGAGTGAGACCCCGTCTCTATCAAAAAGAAAAAAAAGAAATCAGCTGGGCATTGTGGCATGTGCCTGTAGTCCCAGCTACTCAGGAGGATGAGGCATAAGGATCACTTAGAACCCAGGAGTTAGAGGTTGCAGTGAGCTACAATGATGCCACTGCCCTCTCCCCAGGGCAACAGAGTGAGACCCTGTTTCAGCAAAAAAAACAAGGAAACTAAGCACCCCTCCTCACAATCCCCCCTCAAAAAATAAAGAAAGAGAAAAAAAGAAAAAAAGAAAGAGAAAGAAATCTCATTGCTAGCAATTTCCTTGGGAACAGGGCTAGCTGTTATAGGATATTCTGAGGTAGATTAACAAAGGGAGAGAAGCAGGTGAAAATGGTACACAATCTACACCAGACAAAAAATAAGTCAGACAGTTCAATTTTGTTTAATTATATAGAACAAATGCCATACACTGTAAATGTGCGCTCCATTTTTGGCTGTTTTAGAACAGTTTCAAATTTTGTTTGATATCAATAAAAAGCCAATTGAGAACTCAGCAATGTTTTAAGGAGATTGTTATAGAGCTGAAGATTTTTGTGATATTTTCTCCTATCTTAGGTACTTAAATGTCAAAGTCAAAGGTAATCAAAATTGTTTCTTTTGAAAAGATAAATTATTTGAATTTCGGTCACTTTTACTCCCTGGGCCTAGAATACACTATTTATTTTATTGGCCCATTTATCCTACAAGTTGGCTTACAGTAAATTTGTATCATACTGGCTTCTTCTTCTTCTTCTATGTTTTTAAAGATTTTTTAAAAGTGGTAGATCAATTATTTTAAATTTCCCTGCAATTTTGGAACACTTACCATTGTCTAAGAAAATTAAATCAAAATAAGAATCAACTAATTGTACTAGTTGTTGAAATCTTAGAATGATACTCTTAAAAACATTTCAAATGTTCATTCAAGAGAGGGGATCCTTATCGTTCTATTCTTCTTGATATCATATCTGGGAAGGACCTTCTGCTCCACTCCCAAGGAAGAAACCGAATTAGAATACTTCTGTGTCCTCCCTTCCACCCCTAACCTTTTCATCCTCATGGAAAAGCTTCTTATCTATTTTATGAGATTGCTGAGAGTCAGAATTTCATTTAGTTACACCTTTCTGTACAGGATGCAATTAATGTGTTTAGGGGATGGGGACGGGACACTTCTTCACTGTTATTCTCTTCAAAGCCCTAAATGTTTTTCTAAAAACTTAACCTCACGTCAAACTACTGTATTATCTATAAGAATCATTTCATACTCAATGTTAGGCAAAAATGTTTAAATGTTGCCCTGTCATGCAAAAAACTTACTAATCAAAGATATGGTTTTAAAAAAAAGCTTTACAAATTATATAACAATGTGTATGATATGATACAATGATGTAAACCAAAACTGATTGTGTATATAAATACACAGAATAAGATGTTTACTATATTTACCTCTTGGTGGAAGAGAATGGGATAAAATATGAAAATAATTTTGTATTTTTAGAAAGTAAACATTCATATGTCACTAAAAAAGGAAAAAAAGACTTTAAAAATTAAACACTTACTGTGTAATTGAATTTTGAACACTCTTTTCATTTAAAGTCATCCCAGGAGGTGGGTCATTTTGCAAAGCCAACAGTTCTTTTTGTAGTCGTTTCTAGAGAAAAACATCAATAATAATTTGTACTTGTTTTTCTTTTGTACAACAGAACATCCTTCTAGTTATCCTTCATAGTTCTTTCTATATTCTGAAATCATTAAATTTCTTCCAAATGTTCATACCTTTCCTTCATAAGCCCTTTATATAGTCTATATTTTATATACCTAATTCACAAAATTTGAATAGTCTGCCCTATAACTCATAATCTATTGTCAAAATATTTGAACATGGGAGCTTCCAGAGAGCTAAACATATGGAGGTTCCTGGAGGGTGGTGTGCCTGGAGAGGGCATGGAAGCTCTACAACCCTTCCCTCATGCCATGCTTTATGCATCTCTTCGACTGTATCCACTGTAACATCGTTTATAATAGACTAGACTATAGACTAGACTATAATATATCCACAACAATGATGGTAGTCTCAGCAGAGCCTCAAGAGCACAGCCAACAGACAGCTTCCCTGGAGAATCTGCTGGAAGACCCAGAGGCGAGTAAAGATTTACGAAATCTTTTTAAAAGGAATTTAGTGAAGAAAATAGTTTGGCTAGCATGTGAAGATTTTTAAGAAAATGCAAGATAAGAAACATGCAGGAAAAGGCAAAGACGATCTATTATCCAGTAAGGCCTTGTCACAAGTCAACATGGAGGGACAGTGTCAGCTCAATGAAAAGATTCTGGAAGAATCCGATGTTCCGGAAACTCAAGGACCAGACCTTCCATCTCATGAAGTATGACGGCTACTGCAACTTCTTAAAGTATGACTTATTTTTGAAACACAAGCAAACCACAGAAGAGGAAGATCAACCCACTGCTCAAACTACAGCTAAAAGAGCTTCCAGAATTTTTAACGCACGGACGCCCAAAGAGCCAGGACTGGCAACTTTCAGAAGCAAAGGAACTTAATTAACTCTCAGAACCATTCAAAAACTAATATAATTGCTGTTTTCCCAATAACTGAAATGTACAAAACTCTTCAATGAGATACGTGTATTTTATTAACCAGTAAGTTTTGTATGATAGCTAAGTTTTGGTTCACAAAACATTTCTTCAATACTGGAAAAAAAATATTTCAACATTCACTGATACTGTGAAATCGGTTTGAAGAGCAGCCAATTACCTACAAAACATTGACTTCTTTATGACTTCACAGCTACACTATTGAGGTTATAGGTTGAGTATACTTTATCTGAAATGCATGGGACAAGAGGCATTTGGATTTTGGATTTTTTTCAGTTTTACTGATTGAGAGTATCAAATCTGAACATCCAAAATCCAAAGTGCTCCAATGAACATTTCCTTTCAGTGTCATGTCGCTGCTGAAAATGTTTCAAATTCTGGAGCACTACAGATTTCAGGTTTTCAGATTTGGGATGCTGAACTTGCATGAGGTCTTAACAGCTTAGGTTAAAAGTGCATAAAAGTTTTAGAAGTGTTTCAGCAGTGCTTCCCTTGTTGCTTTCCAATTATAAAAACCAGTTCTCCATAATCCTTAAAGAATGTCATTTCACACAGACAAGCTTTCCAGAGAAAGTCTTTTGAAAAAATTTTAAATAATTTTAATTTATAACCTACTGCCTGTTTTTGTTTTCTTAAATAGGATCATCTACACATAATTTAATCTTTCAAGATCATTTATAGTACATCAGAATATATCAGGGCCTGAGATATATATGGTTTTCTTCCCATATACTAGATGCCTTAAAATGGCTATGTATTTTGCATTCTTATTCATATAGCTTTTATTGTACATCTCTTCCCTTATCATTGGTGTACCTTTTTTTCAGTGTACAACAAAGCCAACAACAAAAAACCACAACAGCCCCTGATTTATGAATTTTAAATCCAAATGATATTATTACAATTGCACGCAAAATTATATATATTTTTTCTTATATAGTTGTGGAAGCTGGGATAAAGATTCTTAATAAGTATCTTTTTTTGAATCAAAGAAGATAAACAGATATCTATTCAAAATATAAGAGTTCTTTGCTTAAAAGCTGGCTTCTGCTTTTTCTTGGACAGTGAAATATTACTATCAATATAGCAACGTTTCTGGGTCTTTTCAATTCATGACACCTTCAAACAAACTTAAAGTCATCTTACACCGGTATGGAAAAAAAACTCCCTCTCTTTGTTGTGAATCACTGTAATAGATTTGCAATTTGCCTAAATAATTAGTTTTGAACAAAGAAAAACAAATCTGTGGTAAATTTCTATGTTAGAATAGGGTTTTTAATTTTTTCTACTTATGTTAATAAATGTGGGTTCTGTGATCAAGTACACTTTTAAAAACAATGAGTCAAAGAAAAACTGATTTCTTCAAAAGGATTTTTCATATACTAACATGTACAGTGATTCTCCCAAGGTGTTTCCAAAAATAATGGAATCCTTTCAGTGTAGAGCACCTCAGAGAAGTCTTGTTTTAATGACCATACTTTGGGAAACACTGCTGTGGAACCCTCCAGATCTAGAGAACTTTACTAAGTCAAGAAGGATAGCCCGCCCTTCTTAGTGAAGCAAGAATGTGAAGGAGAGTCGATTTGCATAGCAATCAAGCCAAACACAAGAATATAAAGGCAAGCTAAAAAGCACTTTATTGGTATAATTACCCCAGATCTCCTGAACATACCGGTGAGGGGTACTTCAGAAAAAAAGATAAAAAGGTTCTCCCCACCCTGAAACTACTCACATCTCCATAAAGGGAGGGAGGGACCTGTGGTAGTCAATCTCCAAGAGAATCCCCAATTAATTCTATGGGTCCTGTTATTCAACCCTTGAGTAGTTCCCTCCCACACTGTACCAGAGTTGGTCTGTGGGACCAACAGAATATAGCAGAAATGATGGTGTATCACTCCCAAGATTAGGTTATAAAAAACTATGGCTTCAATCTTGGTAATTCTTTCTCTGCATCACTTGCTCTGGAGGAATCTATCATGTTGTGAACAGCCTAATTCAGAGGCCCATATAATGAGGAACTGAAGCATTCTACCAATAACCACGTGAATGATTTGAAGCAGATCCTCTAATCCAAGTCAAGCTTTCAGATGACTACAGCCCTGGCCAATACCTTGCCTGCAAACTCAAGAGAGACTCTAAGCCAGAACCATCCAGCTAACCCTGATTCCTGACCCTCGGAACTGTGAGAGAGAATAAATATTTGTTGCTTTAAATTGCTAAGTTTAAGGGTTTGTTATGCAATAATTAATACAGGCACAATACTCTATCCTCCCCTCATTACCATCTACTTCTTCATTTCAGTATCACCAAGTCAGAACCCAAGACATTCACTTATTCACTGGATCACGTTTTCTTACTGAGGGGATGGAGCCACTACATTAAAAAGACAATTCATGCCAGCTTAGCTACTGGCCAGTCAACTAATTTGCATGTTCCCATCCTCTGCAGGGCCAGCATCTGCGGGTTTAATGAGTACTTACTAAATCCACTAAAAAAACTAATAATTTACTGATTTACTAATAAAACTTTTTAAAAAAGATATAGAGTGAAGGGTCAAACAATGTACAGTGTCTGTCTGGCAGGTTCACAAAAACAGGGAATTCACCCTTAGGTTTATCCTCCCTGGAATAATAGTTCTCAAATTAGAGAGGGCAGGAAATAGCTTGAAGAAAGTCATCAGACCCCACAAAGGTCCTCTGGATCTTCTAAGATCCCTGAATGTGGACACAGAGAAGAACCTACAGAATTACAAGTGGAGGTAAATGAAAATCCATATTCATTTGTAGATCTGAACTAGTATAACCTTTTAGAAGTTATACAAAGCATAAAGCTAAAATCACATGAGGAAGCATTCACCTTCTAACTTTGGTGACAGTGTTAACAAAAGTAGACGAGAAACACTAGCATTAGGAGAGAACACTAGCAAAAGCAATGACACCAGCAGCTAATAAAACCATCATGGCAATACTGGCCTGCTTTCCCAGACAGTAGTGAAAATGGCAGCTACAGAATGGGATAACTACAAAATGGAAAATATAACTGCAGAAAATAACTACTGTAATTGATAAGGTTTGGATATTTGGCCGCTCCAAATCTCATGTTGAAACGTTATTCCCAGTGTTAGAGGTGGGGCTAAGTGGGAGGTGTTTTGGGGTGGATCCCTCATGAAAGTCTTGGTGCCCTCCCTGCCACAATGACTGAGTTCTACTAGTTCATAAGAGACCTAGTTGTTTAAGAGTCCAGCCCCTTCCCACACTTACTCTTACTCCTTCCCATACCACATGACACACTTGCTCCTTTTGGAAGCTCCCTGAAGCCCTCACCAGAAGCAGATGCTGGCAGGATGCTTCTTGCACAGCCTGTAGAATTGTGGACCAAATAAACCTCTTTTCTTTATAAATTACCCAGCCCTGGGTATTTCCTTTACAGCAGTGCAAAATGGACAAACACAGGAAAGCAGAAGAAACATCCAGAAACCATGAGTGAAAAGAGGAGAGAGGATATGAGAAATTAGTGTTCCACTGGTTCATACCCAAATATTACCCTTGTCTGAAGTTGATGAGATATGGGAAAATTTATTATAAATAATCACAAATGTACCACTGTCCTCTGAACCTAAGACATACCATTGATTGTAAGATGCATCATTATTTTATATAACACAAGGAAAGGAGAACTGCTGAGAATTAAACAATGATATACCATCGGTAACATATATCTCAATTTGAAAGATGACAAATATGGAAAAAATGAGTATTTAAAAAAATCTATGGGCTGAACAAGGTGGCTCATGCCTGTAATCCTAGCACTCTGGGAGGCTGAGGCGGGAAGACTGCTTGAGGTTAGGAGTTCGAGACCAGCCTGAGCAAGAGCAAAACCCCGTTTATACTAAAAATAGAAAAAGAATTAGCCAGGCATCGTGGCTTGTGTCTGTAGTCCCAGTTACTCAGGAGGCTAAGGCAAGAGGATTGCTTGAGCCCAGGAGTTGAGGTTGCAGTGAGCAATGGATGGCACCACTGCACCCTAGCAGAATGACAAAGTGAGGTTGTTTAAAAAAAAAAAGAAGAAAAAGAAAAAGATCTATGAAATATGGTATTAAAAGGAGTTTAATTTTCCTAACTCTACAGTACCAGAAGTACATGCAAAAAAACTCCCTCAATTACATTTCTGAGTAAACTTTATAACTTAAAATGATTCTTATCTCAGTATTTAACACCTATCTCAAAATATATGACACCTCAGCCAATCTTTATATATGTACTTTATTCCCAGAATTTGCAAAGTAGTACACAGATATCCATCCTTCCAGGCAAAAAGGCCTGAAGTTATTAGGAAAAGAATTTCTTTTCTTTTTCTCATTCATCCATGAAAAATGGCCAGGCTCAGAATGTAAATGTTTTGAAGCATCTCAAATCTAGAGTAAACCTGAAAACTCTAGCCCTTATCTTGTGTTAGCCTATGTGTGGAAAGTTGACAGGAATTTGAGCTCTTCTAAGTGGGTTTACATATTCAGTAAGAAGGATCCTGGTACATCTAAATACCGCAAGAGATAAATGATTAAACACTTTCAGAACTGGCTTGCCTTTTCAGTGGCTCTGCAGTCCAGCCAGTACCTCCCCTTCTCTACTTCCTCATTATAAAAATGAAGGAATGATATAAAACCATGCTAATTTATTCCTTTTTTTTCCTGGGAAGAAAATTATTGACAAATTCTGCAATTAACTGTTATCAATGACAAAGTATCGGGACACACCACAAAACTAAATCATACTCGAGTACATCATAATACCTTGGTTGAAAATCTCTACTCTAGATCACTGTAGCAGCCTAGGATGTGTGACCTACACTTCAGAGTGACACTGGTTCAGTTCCTAAAACATTTTTCCACCTCCATGCACATGAGGGACTATTACTGAGATTTACTCTCTCCTATGACTGGGGCTTACTACAGGGGTTAAGGAGAGAACTTATGTGAAATCAAAAGGCTGCTCAGGAGAGTAATATACCCTCTCTCTCTATTTTCCACTGTGTCACCTCTCCAAGAATCACTGTAATAGTTGTTTCACACCAAAGGTGAAGCGTGGAACACAAAATGCCAACATAAGAAAAAAGACACATACATTACTACTCTTAGCCTCATGAGATTTAAAGCCCTTGGAACCCTCAAACTATAGTTTATGTACAAAAGTAAAAGCAATTCAAAAAATAATCACTCTAAAATTTAATCACTGTATTTTAATCAGCCCTGTTCTATCTCCCTCAACTCAAAATGTCAATGCCTGTCCAAACATAAACTCAATTGTTAAACCAAGTTTGAATATGCCAAATGCCTCCTTGGCATAATCAGAAAATAAGATATAATGGATAAATATAGAGACTAACATTTTAAACACCAAAATCTTAAATTGAATGCAATAACTGTTTCTAAAGCCTAATATAGATCCCGGACATTATGTTTATTGAACATAATTTAACCTATTAATAATGATTACTTTATTGGCTTTTGATAATGATTACCCAATAGCTTCATATAACAGTAAGGTCCATAAAGCCCCTTTGACTCTTTAGTAAATAGTTCTGACAGCTTGACATCCTTGTTTTTCACTTGGATTTTTAAAGTGTCATCTACTTATCATCAATTACTTGTCAACGAACTCTAGTCCCTGACATACTCTTTTTCTTTCTCCTCTTCTCCTGTATCTGCTGTTTCCCCTTTCCCAACCCCCACAGCATATTACTTAACAAATGGATTTATTTTAGTAAATTAATCACATTATTTTGGTGTAATAAATCCCATCTCACCTTCAGTGCTGACATTAATATTGGCTAAATTTATTGCTTCATATGCTCAAACTATACAGTACTATACTGCCTCACTGAACTAACTGGGGAAATCAGCAACACACCCAAGTCCTCATAAAATGAAAAGCACAGACCACTAACAGATACACAGACCACATTTTGTATAGCATGGTGCTAAACCATGGCTTTACACCAGAGACGCAGTCTTTGCCTCTTTAACTCCTAATCATTTTAATCAATGCCCATACTTACATATTAGTGGTTTTTGCTGTTTCAGACAACTCAATATACAGGTACATGAGTAATCAAAAAGCACTACACTACAGTTGTTTCATGGTGAACATCACTGTTTAGATTGAAGAATACTACATCAAATGACATGCTCCTAGTTACAAAACAAAGTTTTATAATAAGCATCCTAAAAAGCTCATTCATGTCTAAACTAGTTCAGCTTCTAAATTAATTCATTTCTATAAATATTATCCCCCATTAACACATGATGAAGCTAAGGCACAAAAAATTTAAATGATATTTGTGGTTGTAATTCAAAACAAGAAGAACAGAATATCTCTCTCTTAGACACTAATAATGGAGATATACAAATTGACAACATTCCCTAACTTGTGAAGCTTACATTCTAGTGGGGGAAAAGATGGTCAGTAAATAATAGAAAAACAAATAAGTATACAATCATCCTTCGGTATACCCCGGGTACTGGTTCCAGGACCCCTACATATCCAAAATTCTCAATATATTCAAGTCCAACAGTCAGTTCTATAGAACCCACACATAGGACAAGCTCACCCTCTGTATACTTAGGTTTAAAATCCCAGGAATTGGAAAAAAGTCATGTATAAGTGGACCTGCATAGTTCAAACTTGTGGCTGTTCAAGGCTCAACTATATTATATGGTATATTAAAATGTAATGAATGGAACAAATTTCTTAAAAGATGGAATTAGCCCTCAAATTTTGTAAAGTTTTATCTTAAATTGACACTTTGAGAAACTATTCTAAAGGGGATAAATAAATCCTTATTCAGGTAGGGAGAAATACAAACAAGAAAAGGAAAAACATTAAAAATGTAGGGATATCGCCTATAATCCTAGCACTCTGGGAGGCCGAGGCGGGAGGATCGCTCAAGGTCA
>VBSM01001124.1:22319061-22336232 GCA_008086735.1 Cheirogaleus medius
CCCCAAACACCACACACTGTCCCTGTGGTCAATCTCTGGTTCTTCACTTAGTCCCAGACAAAGATTTTCTCCCCTTCTCAAAATCCTCCTCTTACTCTTACTCTTCAGGAACTCATGCCTGATCAGCCCATCCAGGGTAGTATTCTTATAATTACCAACGTTGTTTCTAACAACTTCACTCTTTCCCATTCCATAACTCTTGCTCACTGGTCATCAACTGGGCCTCTCCTAGCTTTAAAACAAACAAAGTCATCCATCATTTCTCTCCCTCCATTTCTTTCTTTCCTTGAATCAGCCAAAACGCACTGGACTCTATCTCCTCTGTAATACATTCACTAAGCTTCAATCCCTACAGGTTTCTCAAGGTTTAATGTCACTTCCTTACCAAATCTATGGGAGAATTTTCTTTCACTAACTTACAATCTTTCATGCATGGCCCTTTAATTCTGTTATACCCCAACTTGGCTCTCTTGCTGTTTCTGCTATACCTCTTATGTTTTACTTGCTAGCCTCTCTTCTTTGTAAGTGCCCCCAGAGCAAAGTAGTTTTCTGCTATTTTCGGTGAGCTCCTTTCTCCACAACTTTAAATTTACTACCACCAAGTATTTCAAGACTAGAAAATTATTGACTCTCTGACTTAGTAACACCATTCCTAAAACTTTATATTAAAGGATACCATAAAATAGGGGAAGGCAATATACATGCAGCTTCTACTGGTAAAAAACTGGAAACAACAGGAACATGCTAATGAGATTGTGGCATATTGTTAGAATTAATATTGATGCTCAACTCTCTATACCAAAAGGCAGCTTCCAGAACTTTTATCTTTTGAACTTAAAAGATAAAAGTGTGGCTTAAAAAGAAATCTAGGATAGATCTTTCCCTCTCATAGAAGGAAACACATCTGGTAATTTGTAACTTAATGAGCATTATGGTTAGAACATTCTTCTAATATAAATTTTTTAACAAGATTTACTGCATTCTTACTGCCATTTTTATTGTTCTGAGGTCAGTATTTCCTGTGACATAAAATTTAGTTTTGTAATGAACACATCTCAGATAGATAAAATTGATACTATAGACAATTTCTATGAGCACATTTCTATTCTGTCAAGTAGAGTTATCTGAAAAGTATGAATTACGAACACAGTTGACCCTTGAACAACGCAGGGGTTGGGGTGTCAACTCCTGCACAGTAGAAAATCTGCATATAACGTTTGACTCCTCAAAAAATTAATAGCCTATACTGCTGAACAGAAGCCTTTTCAATAATACAGTTGATTAACACATATTTTGTACTATATATATAGTATTCTTACAATAAAGCTAGAGAAAAGAAAATGTTAAGAAAATCACAAGGAAAACACATTTACAGTACTATACTGTATTTAGCCATACTGTAAGTTTATGTTGTCTGCTTACAAGATTAATCTTCTGTCTGAAATGGCAGGGAACCATAGCTGCAAACCTCAATCTATGGTACATATCAAGCAATTCAACTTTTTCTTGTAACATCATGACTTTTCTGTTTCTTGGGAACACTGCCAACATCACTAGAGCACTTCGTATGGGTTTCATGGCATTATTCAAGGTTTATGCTATTGTACTAAAACACAATGAAAAATACACGAGAATCCTGAGATCACCTTTCACCATGATATGAACTCCTCACACACTAGCAACACTTGAGCTCACTGCAATAGTAACAGGATGTGGTTATGAAATTATTACAGCAGTACAACATGTACTATAGTTAATTTTGTGCAGTTATTAGGCATCTTTATATTTGTTTACATTTCTCTCAACTATGAATGGCACCATATACAATCTGTGTTTGTGTGAAAGTTTTGATAAAACTGAAAATGTATCCCAATAAATTAAAATTTATCAATTGTATAATAGATTTGTATATATTTTATGGTAGTAAATGATAAAATGCACTAGTATCTACATATATTTTATGCATTCATGACATGCCTAACTTTTTTAATATAGGGCTCCTAAGATTATTTATTTTATTTCAGCATATTGCCAGGGTACAAACGTTTAAGTTATATATATTGCCTTTGCCCTGCCTGAGGCGTCAACTGTCTCCATCCCCCAGATGGTGTATACTGTATCCATTTGGTGTGAATATACCCCCCTCCCCTCTCCCCGACACCCAATGAATATTATTTCCATAAGATTATTTTTTAAATGAGGTGTTTTATTCATATTCAACTCCAAAGATTCATGATATAAAATAATTTTTAAAGCTTGCCTAGGTAGACACTACTGGGATGGAAGAAGAATCACTCAGCTCATAACTGAGCCTATGGACCACCCACCCAGTAGTCAATCTTTTTTTTCTTTTTCTTTTTGTTCTCAAAAAGGAATTAACCACATCTTAATTCACTTAGTTCACTAATCCAACTCCACAAATATTCTCACGATAGATACTTTGTTTCTTTGTATAAAATAGGCATCAAAGAAGACATTTCACTAAAGTTGGTAAGACATTCAACATGTGCTCTGATATGCCCAGGAAATGGGTGGTCTTTGATAGAACTATAATAAGAACTATAATTAAGTAGGAACATATATAAATATTTCTAAGGTCTCAAATTTGATTCTTAAAAGGTCTCTGCAGAGGATTAAACTTTGAAATGTCTACAGTATCCTGAACTCTAAATCAGGTCTAAGGAGACTTATTACAACTCTCCAATTTATAAAATTGGTACACCTAAATTCTCACATAGTAAAAATGAATCCTCAATTTTGGCTACACATTAGAATTACCTGAGTAGCTAGGAAAAATTCCAATACCCAGCATGCATGCCAGATCAATTAAATCATAACCTGGGGATAGTATTTTTTAAGTTTCCCAGGTGATTTCACTATGATGAAAAAGTTGAAAAACACTGATTTAAATTGTGTGGTTAAATTTTAAAAATGGGGGGAAGGTATGTATTCATCTACAGTCGAAAATGGAAGAAAGTCAAACAAGAAGCTTGGATGTAGCAACATTATATTTTACCAGTTTTAACCTTGCTTTGATACATTCAAAGGGGGACTAAAAATTAAATCAAAATAGTCAACTCTCATTATTCACAGTAGTTATGTCAAGTTGTAGCAAATATTGTATTAGTGTATACTGAACCCACTGCTCCTAGAGGAAATGCTGGGTTATATTCCTGCAAGCCTCTGGTCACAACATTTTCTTCAGCCAATCAGTAATAACCTTAGTTTTTTGTGTTTGTTTACAGTCTCCATATTGACTATGTATTGTTGATTCATTAACATTGAACCCACTGCCAAAAGAACCGTAACTGATGCCTGAACAAAGCTTAACGAACACATGAATTTTCTCCACTAGGCACATCACTGCCTTCATGCACTTAGGAACACTGGAGAGCACCTCAGTTTTATGCTTGAGGGTCATTTTAAACAGTGAAATAACCAAAAAAAGAGCACAAAAATGCAAAAAGCGTGGCATAAAATAGATCTCAAAAAGGACACTTGTTTACAGTATGAGCTGTACAAGTCAGCAGTGTAGTCTTGTTTGACCTTGCATAGGGCAACAAATTCTTCACTGCTCTGCAGGTGTGCAAATGGCCAAAATAGCACAAGTATCAATTTTAGGATTACAAATAAATGTTATCAAATAAGTGAATTCACAATTACAGAATCCATGAGTAATGAGAATGGAATGGTAGAAGCATCAACTAAATCAAGGCAGTTCAAACTAACTGTTATGAAGAAATGAATTCTATGAGGTTTCCACTAAGCCAATAATGATATGCCCAACTATGTAATTTTCTCCACTAGAATCCTTAAATTGGTTTTTCTAAGAATGTGACAATTTTTCTCATATCAAATCCATATATCAGAGTGGATCCCAGCACTTGGGAGGCCATGGCAGGAGGATCACTTGAGGCCAGAAGTTTGAGACAGACGGCAACATAGAGAGATCCTGGCTCTATAAAAAAACAATAAAACAAAACAAAAAACCCCAACAACATAAAAACCCCAATATAGTCAATTTCCTGAATATATCTTCCTTTCACGTAGTACAAAATAAACTTTTTATATTTATCTTAAAAATATTTTTTTTAAATTTATTTTATAGGCTACCTTTAATTGTAAAATGCAGCAATGGTTTAAAGAAAAGGTAAGATGGGCCGGGCGCGGTGGCTCACGCCTGTAATCCTAACACTCTGGGAGGCCGAGGCGGGCAGATCGCTCAAGGTCAGGAGTTTGAAACCAGCCTGAGCAAGAGTGAGACCCCATCTCTACTAAAAATAGAAAGAAATTAATTGGCCAACTAAAAATATATAGAAAAAATTAGCCGGGCATGGTGGTGCATGCCTGTAGTCCCAGCTACTAGGGAGGCTGAGGCAGGAGGATTGCTTGAGCCCAAAAGTTTGAGGTTGCTGTGAGCTGGGCTGACGCCACGGCACTCACTCTAGTCTGGGCAACAGAGTGAGACTCTGTCTCAAAAAAAAAAAAAAAAGAAAAGAAAAGAAAAGGTAAGATGGTTAGACCAGATAACCTCTGACCTCTGAGATGCCCTCTGGCTCAAAGATTTTATAAGTCTAAAAATTAAAGTGGGTATGGCTTCTTTAATTATAATAAAGACTGATAGATAAATATATAAATATTCTCAGGAATAGTTTATTACGATTACAATCACAGTTTTTAGCAGACGGGCTGCAATATAAATTTTCATCTGAAAAACAGCTCTCCACTCACCCAGGGAAAATAACTTGAATCCAGCTTGATACAATCAAACCTGATGGACTCTGAACCTGGACCTATACAACTTCAAATGGAAAACAAGCTGCCATATTAAAACTATATATGTCTTACACAATATATAAAATTAACTCCATGACCTTGGATTAGGCAGTGATTTCTTACATATGACACCAGAATCACACACACACAAAAAATAAAGAGAACTTCATCAAAATTAACAACTTGTATGCTTTGAATGATATCAAGAAAGTGAAAACACAGCCCACAGAATAGGAGAAAATATTTGCAAATCAGATGTCTAAAAAGGGGGTTGTATTCTGAATATATAAAGAACTCTTACAGCTCAACAACAAAAAGACAACTACATTTTTGAATGGGCAAAGAATCTGAATAGACATTTCTCCAAAGAAATACCACATATGGCCAATAAGCACAAGAAAAGATGCAACACAGCATAAAGTCACTAGGGAAATGCAAACCAAAACCACAATGAGATACCACTTCACATTAGGATAGCTATCATCAAAAAGACAGTAACATAATGGCCAGAATGTACAGAAACTGGAACTCTTGCACACTGCTGGTAGGAATGCATAATGGTGCAGTTGCTGTGGACAAGTGGCAATTCCTTAGTGTGGTATTGTGATTTACAGTAAGAAGTAAATATTTGGTCTTTGTCCAGTTTCCTGACACACTGCTCCTAATACCCTTGGAATCTCGGAGGTGACAAGTATCTTGTACGTTAATGCAATGACTGGTGGCTGGGGACGCCAAGATAGCCTCAGGATGAGTGCTGGTGCCAAAGTAACCAACAATGTGATGAGAGGGTAGGAACTTTCAGCCCTACCCCTACCCCCCCCCCAATATCCAGGGGAGAAGGCAGGAGTTAAAGGTTGAATTGATCATCAACCGTGAATGATTTAATCAATCATGCCTAGGTAATGAGGCCTCTATAAAAACCCAGAAAGAGAGGGTTTAGAGAGCTTCTGAATTGGTGAAGAAGGGGCTCCAAGGGGCCAGAAGCTCCTGTGTTTAGCACTCTTGCAAACCTCACCCTATGCATAGCTTCATCTGGCTGTTCATTTCTATCTTTAAAACATCCATTGTAATACACTGGCACTTGTGAGTGCAGTGTCTTCCAGGGTTATGTGAGTCAATCTAACAAATTACTGAACACAAGAAGGGTGTCCTGAGAACCTCCAATTTGTAGCCAAGTCAGATGGAAGTTATGGGTAACCCAGTACTTGTAACTTCTGTCTGAAGTGGGGGGCAGTCTAGTGGGACTGAGCGCTTAATCAGTGGGTCTGTACTAACTTTGGTTAGTGACAGAATCATCTAACTTTTGTTAGTGACAAATGCAGGACACCCAGCTACTGTTGGAAAATTGCTTGGTGTGCAAAAAAACCGAAACATCTGGTATTGTAAGAGAAGAATTAAGTGTTGAGGGCTGGGTGCACTGGTTCATGCCTATAATCCTAGCACTTTGGGAGGCTGAGGCAGGAGAAATACTTGAGCCCAGCCTGGACAAAACAGGGAGACTCTGTCTCCCAAAAAAAAAAAACAAAAAAACGCACACACTTGCAGTCCCAGCTACACAGGAGGCTGAGGCGGGAGGATCCCTTGAGCCTAGGAGTTTGAGGTTGCAGTCAGCTATGATGATGTCACTACACTCTAGCCCAAGCAACAAAGAGAGACCCCTGTCTCCAAAAAAAAAAAAAAAAAAAAAAAAGGTTTTTTGAGTACAGGAGAGAATAGTTGTTTTTTTCTCTATAGACTTGTAACGTTAAAATAGTTACCCTTTTATCCAGCAATTCCACTCCTAGTTTATACCAAAAACAAATTTAAAAATACTTCCACATAAAAATGTGTACATGAATGTTCACAGCAGCATTATTGATAATAATGAAAAAGTGGAAACAATCCAGATTGTCAATTGATGAAGAAAGAGGAAACAACCCAAATATCAACTGATGAATGGATAAACTGTGGTATAACCAAAAAATGGACCATTATTCAGCCACAAAAAGGAATGAAGTATTGATACAAGCTACAACATGGATGAACCTCAAAAACATTATGCTCATTGAAAGAAGCCAGTCACAGAAGGTCACATATTGCACGATCCCCCTTAAATAAAATGCCCAGAATAGACAGATCCACAAAGACAGAAAAAGGATGAGCGGTTTCTAGAGACTAGGGAAAGGGGGAAATTGAGAGTGACTGCTAATAGATAAGGAGTCTCTTTTTGTGGTGATAAAAATGTTCTGGAAACAGTGGTGATGGTTGTGAATATATTAAAAACCAGTGAACTATATAATTTAAAAGGGTAAGTTTTATGATATGTGAATTATATTTCAATTGAAATAAAAAAAAACTGTATCTTTTACAATTGTGTGTAGAAGGCTCACAATTTTACTTAGCTAATTCTCAAATTCTGAAGATGATTGGTGAAGAATACATACTAATTAGAAGCCATACTTCCACTCTCTTTCTTATGGTGTGAAAATACAAACAGAAAGTTCATATGATACATGATCATAAAGGAAATCTGTATTTTTAGTTGGCTAATTAATTTGTTTCTATTTTTTTAGTAGACACGGGGTCTCGCTCTTGCTCAGGCTGGTTTCGAACTCCTGACCTTGAGCAATTCTCCGGCCTTAGCCTTCCAGAGTGCTAGGATTACAGGTGTGAGCCACCGCGCCCAGCCCGGAAATCTGTATTTTTTCCACTGACAGCTAACGCAAGGACTAGAAATCAGAAAAAAAGGAAAAAGTTGAGTATCCAGTTGGGGTAGTTTAAAATAGGAAGGCCATAGCATTATAACACTCAAACAACTCCAAAGATCCATGAAATGAAATAATCTGTAACTTTATCTCACGATTGTTTTATTATCGCAATTTTATGTTGGGGGGATGGGAGGTTACATAGCTATTAAGCAAAAAACTAGAATTTAAACCCAAGTTTATGTGATCCCAAAGCTGTGCTCATTTATTTATACATTCAACATCTGCTAAAGGCCTCCTACATACCAGGCACTGGGTCATATTCAGGGGAAACAATAAATAAATTAATAAATCAAGAGTATGAAGAATTTATCATGGTAAGGGGAATCACTAGTGCTAGGGTGGGGTTGGGGGACTATTTTATAGTGGGCAGCCAGAGAAGGCCTCTCTAAAAAAAAATGGTATTTGAACAAAGATCTGAGTGAAGGCAGGGCGCCATGGCTCCTGCCTGTAATCCTAGCACTCTGGGAGGCCGAGGTGGGCGGATCGTTTGAGCTCAGGAGTTTGAGACGAGCCTGAGCAATAGCAAGACCCCATCTCTACTAAAAATATAAAGAAATTAGCTGGACAACTAAAAATATATAGAAAAAAATTAGCCGGGCACGGTGGTACATGCCTGTCGTCCCAGCTACTTGGGAGGCTGAGGCAGGAGGATCGCTTGAGCCCAAGAGTTTGAGGTTGCTGTGAGCTAGACTGACGCCACGGCACTCTAGCCCAGGTGACAGAGTGAGACTCTGTCTAAAACAAAAAAAAGATCTGAGTGAAAAAAGGAAGCCATCCAGATATGTGAGAAGAGCATTCCAAGCAGAGGAAATGACAATGGCAGAGGCCCTGAAGCAGGAATAACCAATAAGACTATAGAGACATGAGTACCTGGGAGAGGCTAAGGCTTTTTAGGCCATAACATGGATTTCAGATTATATTCTGAGTAAGACAAAGAAGCCACATTAGGATTGAGTGAAGTGACACTTAACTTTTGAAAGAATCTAACTAATGGGCTGAGAAAAAAACCTTAGGAGACAAGGGCAGAAGCAGAGAAATCAATCACTAAGCTGTTGATATAATTCAGGCAAGGGATGAGTAATGCAGAAGACAGGACAACCAGTTGAATTTTCGATATATTTTGAAAGTAGAGCTGACAGAATTTGCTGGTGGTTTGACTGTGGGGTGGGATGAACTTGGGTTCTGGCTGAGCAAATGGAATGAAGCTGCCATGTTCCAATATGGAGAATATCACACAAAACAGATTTCGGGAAGAGAAATCAAAAAAGCAGTTTTATACATGTTTACCTAACTGCTAATCTGCTTTTGTTTTAGGGCCAGTGTGGTGGCTCACACTTGTAATCCTAGCACTCTGGGAGGCCGAGTCGGGAGGATTGCTGGAGCTCAGGAGTTTGAAACCAACCTGAGCAAGAGCAAGACCCTATTTCTACTAAAAATAGAAAAAACTAGCCAGGCAACTAAAAATAGAAACAAAACATTAGCTGGTGTGGTGGTGCGCACCTGTAGTCCCAGCTACCCAGGAGGCTGAGGCAGGAGGATTGCTTGAGCCCAGGAGTTTGAGGTTGCTGTGAGTTAGGCTGACGCCAAGGTACTCTAGCCTGGGCAATAGAGTGAGACTGTCTTAAACAAATAAATAAAAAATTAAAAATTAAAAAATTAAATAAAATAAAGGCTATCAAATGAGGAAACTTTAAAAACACCTGACAAACACAAACAAGTATTTTGCAGATATCTGTAATGAAGAAGACAGCAATAACACAAAGATGCAATAAAATTCACCTAACAAATGCTCAATTTAGGTAAATACTAAACAGAAGTACATTTTCAGAGAGATGCCAAATAATCCCCACTTTAAAAGTTTCCTTGATAATGAAGATTACCTATAAATAGTAAAAATTCACCATTATAATTTTACTCAGTGTGCACAGGTATAGACATAAAGAATGTTTTCAAAATTTGATGAAGCATTGCAGGGCTGCCTTTTCACAATATATTATAAAGTCTAAGGAATATTTCCTCTCATTTTCTTAGCTATAAAAGCTATAAAATAACATTTTAGTAAAAGCTTAATTCTTTTTTTTGAGACAGAGTCTTGCTCTGTTACCCCAGCTAGAGTGCTGTGGCGTCAGCCCAGCTCACAGCAACCTCAAACTCCTGGGCTCAAGCAATCCTCCTGCCTCAGCCTCCCAAGTAGCTGGGACTACAGGCATGCGCCACCATGCCCGGCTAATTTTTTATATATAGATTTTTAGTTGTCTGGCTAATTTCTTTCTATTTTTAGTAGAGACGCGGTCTCGCTCTTGCTGAGGCTGGTCTCGAACTCCTGACCTCGAGCAATCCTCCCGCCTCGGCTTTCCAGAGTGCTAGGATTACAGGCATTAGCCACCGTGCCCAGCCAAAGCTTAATTCTTGACTGAAAAGTTAAATAATTATCCCAAAGATTTCTCCACAATGCCATACTTGTTAGTATGTTCACTAGCTATAACTTCGCAGCATCAGAAGATTTGTGTCTGGTTTCTAATCCTAGCTTCACTACTCAGTTACTATGTAATTTTGGCTAAGTCACTTATTCATATAAGTAATTACTTACTAGAAGTCACCTGTGTCTCTATTAGAATGAAATAGGGTTATCTGGCTTCCCCCTTTTACAAGGTTGCAATAAGAATCCAGAGAGAAAGAATATGAAAATAGTTTGAAAAATATTAAAGTTATAGCAAACAGATGAAGAAAATAAGCCATCTTTTAAATATATATAATATAAATATGCATTTTAAGTTATTCCTTTTTAGGTGCTAAACCCTACTATTACAGAACTGCTTAACAGACTGACCTGAAATAGAATTAAACTAATGCAAAATTTGCTACTTACGGATACTTTTTGAACTGTTAAGTGATGGAAATATGTTTACTACAGTAAACATTTAAGGGACAGAGATAAAGTATTTTTCTCACTTTCATGAAGTCTACCACCCAGGGAAAAGAGACCTGAAAAGTTAAGACCTAAGTAAACACTTGAAGATAAAAATAAAAGGGATCTCTTAAGACAATAATTCATTAAAAGCAAAAAGAAAAGTAGCACAATGACTTTTCCAGAGTTGTGGGAAGATGATTACCCAAGCTTTATGCCTTTGTTCACATGTGGTCTACTAACCTACTTATGTTTATCATTCACAAAGAACATCCTCATTTCTATGCTGTTCCCTTGGTCCTTGCTCCATCAGCTCTGACAGAACTACTCCTAGACAAAGAATCCAGCCAAACTTCTCAGATATTATAATCCTAGCCATAGTCCATAAGTTCCCAATGCACAGCGAGCCTCAGCATCAAAGCTGACAGTCATTTTCTAACTTTTAATTATACTGTACCCCTTCGTAATGACATCAACAAATAGACATGTGGTATCTCATTGTCAGGGCAATGTCATTACTATAATAGTAATGTCAGTAAAAGCCCACATTTCACCTCTCTCAATCGCTGTAGCCAATTACTTGAGTAAAGAGCAATGCAGACCTGTGAATAATCCAAAATAACTAATTATTTCTAAATCATTTGAAAATAAGTACACAGTCATACTCCATCTCCTGTGACTAAATCTCAACTTCCATCCAGCCAAATCAATAATTGATAGTCTAAGACCCAGCTAGTAAGAGATGCATAAAATTCACGAAAGAATAATTCAACTGACCATTTCTCTCAATCATTCCACTGTTTGTAGAGTTAACATCAACTACTATGCAACGACTTTCTAAGATCTTAATACATAGTGTAAGAGGAGTCCATATCTAAAATTAATAAATCTGGAGTGTCAAATTAGAAAAGTATACCAGGTATACTTTAAAACTTTTAACTTAAAAGAAATGTGAATGAAACAGCTAAATTTTTTTTTCTTTTAGGGGAGGGAGAGAGGGCTGAAACAGATAAAACTCTAAAATCAGAAAATATATTCAGGAGGCCAAATTATTTCATAACATGAAATGCACCAGAAGAACAAATAAGATTATAAAATGAAAAAAGAAACACAACACAAAAAAATACAATTTTAGAGTTTAGCTGAAAACAGAATACCTCAATACTGCTACACTTTCAAAAATGTTTAGAATCACAATAAAAACTCACTTCAATAAAATAATGTTTTTGCAGTTTGGGGATAGAAAGTTTATGCCAAATAATTGGAGTCCCGAATATGCTAAAACTAAAAATTTGCTACAAACAACTTTCCATTAAATATTTTAAGATTCCTACGATTGACAAAATGAAATGTCTTTTTTTCTTTAACTCCCGTTATTTTTACGTATCACCACCATGAGTGTAGCATTCTCTTAAGAATGGTTTCTTAAAACATAATCTAACTGTAATCTTACTTGGTTATATGTGACTTTGTTCTAGGAAGAAACAGTAGGAAGAAAAATAAAAAGAAGGTGACAGGGGAAAGAAAGTCTCAAATGGATCACGTAAGTCTCAAAACCACTACTTTGAATTGTATATTGAAGAATTCTAGTAATATTACAGTGTAGAGCTTCCTCAGCATTGTAGGTGTGTCAGAATATCGATCTCTTATCTCCCAGTGTTTCAAGCAGAGTTGCCTGGCCAAGTGCTTTCAGCCCCCAACCTCATCCATCTTAGAAAATAATGTTACACAACCTGAAAGAAGGTTGGGAGGCACTGACAGAATACATTAAAGCAGTTAGAACTTTAAAATACCTACTTTCCAATAAGAAATTCAAAGTTGCATTTCTTACTTGACTTTACTGCACTGATCCTAGGGACTATTTCAATGTTATCAAGTAATCAAATCTCATATAAATATAGCATATGTTTTTAAAACATAGTTCCTCTTAGGGCTTAAGTAACCTCTTCTTCAACAGCAATAGCCTGGTGTAGCTAAGACAAAGAAATCTACTAAAAGCTTTTTAGATAAGGATATAGAGCAGCATTCCATGTTAAAGCATACTTTTCCTAAATTACTCTGATATCACCAAAATATCAATTTCCTAAACTTCGGTGTTTTCCCTCCACAGCACTATCATCTTATAATATAATATATGACTAACTTAAATATTTTGTTCTTATCTGTCTCTCCCAACTAGAGAGACAGATAACTTATTATTAAAGCTGCAAGGGCAGAAATCTTGTCTGCTTTTGTTCATTTCTATATCCCTAGCACCTACATTAAGTGCCTGACACATAGTGGGCACCCAAAAGATAACTGCTGAGTGAAAGAACAAATCTGACAATTTGGTTGTAGATTTATGTATAAATTAGTTGTTTTAAAAGAGCTAAACTTTGCTATTATGATGGTCAGGAAATAAATTTTGTATAACAAAGACAGAATAACCACATAGAAAGTAGTACTGTGTTTCAAAAAGTCTCATTTATCTATATCAAAATATTTTTAAAGATACTACCAGAAAATCTGTACCAGATATTTAGAAAGGTTATAAGACAGTCTGAGGTACTACTTAGGGCACAGAAAAATATACTACTGCACTGGCAAATACTTGTTTTCACTGTTTAAGTCACCATGTAAAATTCAAGATTACCAATATCGCTCTTAGAAACAAATCTGTCTTTTCCAGATACTTTAAATCTAAATCTAACCAGATGAAACACTATACTCTCTTGTCAAATATAATCACAAGTGTCATGGATTTTAATCTTAAATTTTTGGTCTTAAATAATGTTTTAATCTTGATACAGATAATAACCTTAAATTGGTCATAAACAATGTTTTAATTTTAACACAGATAAAAATTTTAAAGTGGTCATATAGCCCATTTACTGTTCAACTAGTGTCCCACAGTTCCTTTTTTGGCCTCAAATGACGAAACTTCTCTAACGTCTCTGGGGAGACTAGTGTGAAGTATAATGTTTCCTGAAATTGTTCTTGTTTCTCTCCTGCACCATTTCGTGACATCTCTTCAACTAGAAATGTTATACATAACTTTTCTGTTCTGCAGGCAAGTCCAGAGGGAGAAGCCAAAGGTAAGAGAATACTGTAAGGAAAACAGGTTGAAAGGCGATAACATAAAAGCACAGAATTAAATGTGAAGCAAAGAAATATTTGCACAAAAGAGGAAGAAAATGCAGAGAAGAGAAGAAAAAAACTCCTAGCCTAGAAAAGAGAAAAAATGGAGGGGGACAAAAGCTTGCTTATTCTAGAAACAAAAGCAAAACACGCCTCTGAGAAAACGTGGTCTGTTTCTTAAGGGTACGTTATTAAAATTCCAAAAAGCATTCAGCTGACACTCCTAAAGAGTTCTACCTTCTCTTCAAATATGCTTTCATACAGGCTAGTCTTTATCTGTAAATTAAATGCAACCTATAGATAATGCATAGTCAATCTCTACAAAACTAAAATTGTGGTTGCCATCTTTGCCTGCAAAAAATAAACTCCCTGGATCAGGAAAAAAAGGAGTAAATTAAGTTGGAAAGCGAGAAAACCACGCATTGCCAAGTCAGGTCAATATGACACAGGTTAACAAACGCCTCCTACCAAACCAAGGTTCCACTAAAGGTCTGGGGAAGAAGGGCAAAGAGCCTTACAGCGACCGCAAGGGTGGGGCATCATAGGGGAAAAAAAAATTAGAGGGCGAGCTATCCCGGGAGGTTTAAGGAGGCTAAGTACTTGGCCCTCAGGAGATTGCACATTAGGCGGCAAATGATATTGGCATACTAAGAGCAGCTTCGGGGGAAAGGAGAAAGTGGATGGCTGAAAGAATGTTCGTGAGAGTGCAGAGGCTAACAGAAGAACGTACCCACGGGGCAAAGAGTCCGAAGGAAGAGAGCGAAGGGGCCGAGCAGTTTGGAAGGCCGGGCGTGGGAGGCCTGAGCAGAGGCAGCTAAGCGCTGTCTGCAGCCAGCAGCCTTCTCTGGGAACGCCTTTTCAGCTCCCCCACACTCAGCCCCTCTCAGGGCCGCCCCTGCCCCAGCTACAACGGCGGGCGCAGCTGTTTCCGCCGGGCCAGGGACCGCGGGAGGAAAGGCATCCCTGGGGCTGGCGGGCGGCAAGCCAGCAGCGGCCGTCTGCGTGTGCCGGGAGGCGATCCCGAGACGACCAACGCCAAACTTAGGCCCTTCTCCCCCACAAGCCTTCTTTATCCCCCAACTTCCCGGCCGACCGATGTCCGCTTCGACCGACCGAGACCCCCCCCAACCCGTCCTTCCTCTCACCGCCTCTTACCCCTCCCCGACACCTTGAGCTGAGGAAAAACTGGCCACCCAGACCGCTCCCGAGTCCATCCAGATGTCCCCGAGTCCTGGACACCGCCCCCGCATGACTGCTGGCACCCTCTCGGCGGCTCCCTAGCCCGCCCAGATGCAGCAAACTCCCCTCACCTGCATTGACGCCATGATGGAACCATCCCTCCAAGGCCGGCGAGGCCAAAGACGCAAGGGGCGGAGCTGCCGTGCTCGCGTCACGCCGCGGGGGCCCAACATCCCGGGCGCGGGGGGCGGGGCCTCCGATGGGAAGGGGATGGCGCGAGGGGATTGGCTGGTGCGTAGGGCGGTGGGGGAGGGGCGGGGCGAGGGCGCGGTAAATGGCGCTGTAGGTACCCTCGATCGATTCCCGGCTGGTCGGCGGCCGTTCCGGCCCCCTCCTTTATTCTCTTTGCTGACGAGATGCCAGTTTTTGACTCGGCCGCGGTCGTTGGTTTTTTTCGTCTATACCACGAGGTCCTGATGATGTCTGTATCTGTGCAGGTTTTTCTGTTTCGCTTTGGTGTATGAGATACAGATTTTTCCTTTCAGATGTCTTTTCCTCACCACCAAGCCCACTCTCACACCCTTGGGGCCAGATACAACTTCCCGCGCGGATGCTTTCTGGTCTTCGCGGACCTGGAAGGCTTCTCATTTTCCTAATTTGGGGAAGAGAGATAGAGGTTTCCTTGTACAATGGGATGGGAACTGAGAGCAGAACAACACTGGTATTTTAAAGGCAAGGGTATTTAGATTTGTAGAGCTGAAACTTGCCTGAAAGGGGAGAGAAAATTTTGAAGTTTTTCTTGTGTTTGTGTGCAATTTCCGCTTTCTTACTCCAGCCCCTGAGTTTTAAAATTTCACATGTATCAATAATAGTTATGTCTGTTACAGAAGTCTAAATTTGATTAGAGATTTGACCCTAAGCATAAATTTCATATACCAGTGTTATGTTGTACCTTCTATCACATCCAGGTTTCAGCCTGTTTCGTGGTGGGTAGTTTTGTGGTCATCCGACCTAGGGATGAATTTGGGTAGGGAAAGCTGAGCATATAGAATTTATTTTAGGAATGCACCAGTTCTGCCAACATTTATTAGAAGTCACGTTTTTAAAAGCTATTCCAGAACTGAAGATGTCATTGGTTTATAAGAGGAAAATGGAAACCAAAAGCTTGCACCTCGTCGTGTACTGTCTCTAAAAATTAAGGTTGCTGACACATGGAGTAGAAGGCTTTTACTTTACCAGAATGGAAGCTTAAAATCTGTCCTTTTATTGACTCAGCTTCATTTTTAGAAATTTAAGAGATAAAGATATAAATATAAAGGCAATGTAGGATATCATTCTTTACACTTTTTATGTTCTCTGGGAACTTCTCTTATGTGAAATGTGTTCAAAACGGAAAAAGATCTTTAAAATACTCCAGGTATTCTATGGTATAATACTGAACACACTGTATTCTTCATCACTCTCAGACAAGCAGTTATAGTGGTATACTCTTCCCTCTATTGTACTTCCTATTGCCAGAAATGGGCAATAGGGCAAAACAAAGGGTTTTCCCTTTGTTGTGCAAAATGACTGTGTCCTTGAGGAATGTTTGGATGCTCTTGGCAACCGGGAATCAATCAGAAGTATATGAGGTGGTAGCCCAGTTGTGTTATCAACATTACAACAGTGGGGAAAACCCACATGTCCCAATGAAAGAGGAAAACTTACAGAAAGTTTCCAGTATATTTTCTTCTAGAGATATTTATTCCTATGATCTCAGAAGATCAGGTTTTACAATCTAAGGTTCACTTTGCTTAAAAGCTGATTCTTCCAGAAGGTATAAGTGGCATCAGAAGACCCCACAAACAAAGCATTATGGCATCATCAGAGCCAACACCCTACCATGACAGATACTAATAAGGAGAAACTGAGGTTACAGGAATTCTAACACTCCTCACAGTGGAACTTGGGTTTCATATATGTAGAAAGGATCTTCGTGGAGAATCCTTTCTAGGAGATACTAAATAACACATAATTATCTATCTTCTTCATTTTTTCATTAATATTTAGTAGAAAGAGCTTGACATACTCAGGAACCAAAACAGTGACTTTCAGATGATGTAGGGGTATATAATTATCTCCAGTGAGCATGAAATGTTTATATCTAAAACGCTTAATTATGCAATGTTTGAAGACTAGTCTCACATCTCATTTGTTTCTCAGAGTGGAGCTTACTATTAGATAGGCAAAAGTTAAAATGTCTGACAATACCAAAAGTGGGAGAGGAAATGGAGCTTTCATTAAACTCTATAGGAGTGAAACTGGTACAATCACTTTGGAAAATAGTTCAGCAATAATGATGTCAAAGTCTCCACATATCGGCCGGGCGTGGTGGCTCACACCTGTAATCTTAGCACTCTGGGAGGCCGAGGTGGGCGGATCGCCCAAGGTCAGGAGTTCGAAAC
>VBSM01001124.1:22345171-22358594 GCA_008086735.1 Cheirogaleus medius
CTGAAGATGTACCTTCACAATAAAAATAAAACAAGAAGTGTCAAAGTGAAATGTTGGAGATACCAACTGTCAAACTTAGTACTTAAGGAAATTAGACATTTCATACTTAATAACCAGTCAGGTTTCTACATGAACATATGTTTTCAATTCTTGTGGGTATGTATGTAGAACTGGAATCACTGCTCAACTGATAACTATATGTTGAACTTAAAAAAATTTTTTTATTTCTAAATATGGATACATAACATTTGTATCTATTTATAGGGTACATGTGATGTTTTGATACATAGAATGTGAATTAATCAAATCAGGGTAATTGGAGTATCCATCACCTCAGGCATTTATCATTTTTTGTGTTAGGAACATTCCACTTCCACTCATTTAGTTGTTTTAAAGTATACCCTAACTTATTGTTGATTATAGTCACTTTGTTGTGCTATCAAATATTGTTCATTCTATCTAATTATATTTTTGAACCCATTAACCATCCCCACTGTATCCCCCTTCTCACTACCCTTCTCAGCCTCTGATAACCCCATTCTACTCTGTCTCCATGAGATCAATTGTTTTTAATATTTAATATTTTGAAACAACTTTTAAATAAACTCTGAATTAGACAAAATTATTTTTTTCTCAATAAAGAACACATTTTTAATGCCTTTCTTATAATTTTCTCTTCATAAACACATCTTACTTTTTTTGGTACACTTTATATACAGAAAGGTATATAAATTAGAATTTTTTTTTTTTTTTTTTGAGACAGAGTCCCACTCTGTCACCCAGGCTAGAGTGCTGTGGCGTCAGCCTTGCTCACAGCAACCTCCCACTCCTGGGCTCAAGTGATCCTCCTGCCTCAGCCTCCCAAGTAGCTGGGACTACAGGCACATGCCACCATGCCCCGCTAATTTTTTTTATACATATGGCCAATTAATTTCTTTCTATTTTTTTTTAGTAGAGATGGGGTCTCGCTCTTGCTCAGGCTGGTCTCAAACTCCTGAGCTCAAAC
Organism: Cheirogaleus medius; assembly: GCA_008086735.1. NCBI lineage: Eukaryota > Metazoa > Chordata > Mammalia > Primates > Cheirogaleidae > Cheirogaleus > Cheirogaleus medius. Next base: position 22,346,178 of record VBSM01001124.1, read on the forward strand.
AAAATCCGCCCGCCTCGGCCTCCCAGAATGCTGGGATTACAGGCGTGAGCCACCACGCCCGGCCTATAAATTAGAATTTTTAAAACTCTTAGTAACCTTAATTTCTAGCAAGAAATTTTGAACTAACTGTCACATATCAGTGTTTTATAGATAAGAACCATTTAGAAGTTTTTTGAAACACATTTTTTCATAACTTAAATTTTATGTGTATTAATAGACCCGAATATATTTATTCTTTTTGTAAAATCTAAGAAGCCAAAAATATATTTATATTTATGTTTAGCAAATTCAGTTTTTTCAAATCTTATTTGGAAATGGATCCCGGTATTGAATAAGTATCTGTCACTTAATTTAACATAACTTAACTTTAAGATTTCAAATTATTCCTCATGGCTCCCTGGTCATCTAGTGGTTAGGATTTGGCATGCTCACAAATTAGTCCTCATTAGTATAGTGGAAAAAAAAAGAAGTTAAATTTTAAATTTATTTTAAAAATTTAAAAAGAAATAAAAAAATTTAAAAATATTTCAAAGTACATGAAAAGGTTTATAAACATTTACTCCATTTATATATACCCAATCTATTTATTTATACCAATTATACCTAGATCTCTTATGAAAGCTGAGATATTAGACAAAGCTAGTCATCATTTCAAATTATTTCTTTGGTAACTATTTTTACAGCCTATGACTATGGGTATTTTGACTATAACTCAGAAGATACAGGTGTTTTTATTAAACCAACAACATTAAGATTATTCTGTTTTTAGGCTGGTTTTACAGTTTTATAATCTTTGTGTCAAACCTTGACATCTGTTTTTTGTTTTTTTTTTTTTTTTTGAGACAGAGTTTCACTATGTTGCCTGGGCTAGAGTGCCGTGTCATCAGCCTAGCTCACAGCAACCTCAAGCTCCTGGGCTCAAGCGATCCTTCTGCCTCAGCCTTCCGAGCAGCTGGGACTACAGACATGCGCCACCATGTCCGGCTAATTTTTTCTATATATTTTTAGTTGGCTAATTAATTTCTCTCTATTTATGGTAGAGACGGGGTTTCGCTCTTGCTCAGGCTGGTCTTAAACTCCTGACCTTGAGTGATCCTCCCGCCTCGGCCTCGCAGAGTGCTAGGATTACAGGTGTGAGCCACCGCGCCCGGCCTAAACCTTGACATCTTAAAATGTCTAGCAGAGACAAATATAAACCGTCTGAGCAGTAAATCCAGGCAAAAATGTATGCTGACAGTTCTGAAGACATTTTTATTTTTATTTTATCTACAAATTTAAAATCAGCTTATTTATCAAAATGTACTTAAGTCACATGAACTAGAAGGCATTGGGTCAATTACTATATATTTTATATGAACACTCATTTATCTAAGCCAATCTGAATAGAATTCTTTAAAGATTTCTGGAAAACTATACCAGATTTTGCCATGTAGACATAGCATATAGTATAATACATGTACATATGCATAGACACATCTGAACACATATACACATACAAAGATCATATAGCTTTCATTTTAGAATTTTAGTCACGAGATATGAATACAAACTCATTGATTTATAAAGACAGATAGATCCAAATTATATTGTAACAAAATAGGACCCATTCACATGATTAAATTTAAATTTTATTAGCTCTGGAAGGTAATTTAATGAAGGCTGTGGATGAAAATTCTGGGTAAAGCAGTTCCCATTGCAGATTGATTGATTGATTTGAGGCAGAGTTTCACTTTGTTGCCCATGCTAGAGTGCAGTAGTGTCATCATAGCTCACTGCAGCCTCCAACTTGTGGCCTCAAGTGATCCTCCTGCCTTAGCCTCCAGAGTAGTTAGGACTACAGGTGCATGCCACCGTGCCTGGCTCATTTTTTCTTAAATTGTTCTTTTGCAGAGATGGGGTCTTGCTATGTTGCCCACCCTTGTCTCAAACTCCTGGGCTTGAGCTGTCCTTCCACCTTGGCCTCCCAGATTCTTGGGATTACAGGTGTGAGCCACTGAGCCTGGCCTTGCAGTTTTATTTTTCAAAAACCTCTTTTTGTCATTTTTTCAGTTTTAAATGAATTCAGGGTTAAATGGTCAAATGTTCACATTTTAGTTGGAACTGGCTGAATTGTATAAGAAAAACAAAATCTCGAAGTGACCTTGAATTAGAGACAAATCTATTTTTTGTTTGCCCATTTGGTTTGCTTGACTAGTCAATGCAGGCAGGGAAGCATTTTACAGTGCTTTGTTTGCTTTTATTCTTTATTTTTTTAGTCCTTGTGTGGAAGACAAAGCAATTTTTATGCTAGACAGAGATACCTTATATTATGGCTCTGAGCTCACGATTTTGACCTGTCTGATCTGAGAGCCTGACTTTTATGAACACTTATCTAATTCTTATTCTCTTAGAAGATCAATTTTTCAATTAATTCTTTCATCATCCTAAGCAATTGTTAGTCAGGCAAACCTCATTTTACATTTTCAAAAGGTGTCTACCAAAGGATTACTAGGGAGGATGAAAAAAAAAGGTGTCTACCTTGTTGGTTGCCATAGAGCTGTTGTAATTTGTAAAGCCATTAATTTGAAAGTTCATTAAGACTTCTAAAAAATCTTGGCTAGAATGCCATAAGCAGTGAGTTTTGGGGTTTTTTTTGTTTTTTTTTTAACAGTCTTACTTTGTTGCCCTGGCTAGAGTGCAGTGGCATCATCATAGCTCACTACAACCTCAAACTCCTGGGCTCAAGCTGTCCTCTTGCCTCAGCCTCCCGAGTAGCTAGGACCACAGGTGCGCACCACTGCGCCCAGCTAATTTTTCTTTTCTTAGTAGACATAGGGTCTTGCTTTTTGCTCAAGCTGGTCTCAAACTTCTGAGCTCAAGCAATCCTCCCACCTTGGCCTCCCAGAGTGCTAGGATTACAGGCATAAGCCACCACACCCAGCCAAGCAGTGAGTTTTATCTCAACACCTGCAGAAGAGTCAAGATGCAAAGTAGGTGGGAATAAAAAATAGAGACAGAGAACTTAGAAGCTCTACATGTTAACTCTGTAGGTTTTTTTTAGAGAGTTCAAATAATGACCATTTGAGCTCTGAATTTCCTTCAATGTAATTTGCCCATCCGTTACTGGCCATAATATAGTCAACTGAAATCTCAGAAAACCTGGCATGACTTTTTTTTTTCTTCTCTGCCCCATATGATCTGCAGGAACTGGCATACCTTAATGTTGGAACATCGATTCCATTTCTTCTTAATCTCTTGAGAGCAGAGAAAATCCTACAAATTTTGTCAGAGAATGTCAGGAGTTTGAACCAGTGTTTTAGATAGTTGTGACCATCCTAATGGCTTTTAATTAGCCATCCTGCACCCACAATTTTGAATGTTTATTTTTGCTTTTGGGAGATTTTTAGAAATAAACAACGAAAAAGAGCCAAATAATTTATAGATGTGTGTAACCAAACCAAAATTAGATCCAAACCAGAGTGCTTACAAAAATTTAACCCAGGTGTGCAGATCAAATAAAATATTAAACCAGGTGTGCAGAAAGAATCAAAAGTAAATTTACTAGAAAAGACATTCAGAGACAGAATATAAATTCTGTAGAAACCAGAATACTCAAACCAGAAGGATACTTGTACTCAATACCAGAAAGGACTTGCCAGAAAAGACAAAAAGTTTTTTATCATCCCAGAAGGGATGTAAGGTCCTTTATTAAGACAGCCTTTTTCTCCTTCCTTTCTTCTTTCCTTCCTATCTTCCTTCCTTTTAGAGACAGGGTCTCACTCTGTCACCCAGGCTGGAGTGGAGTCAGGGTCTCACTATCTTGCCCAGGCTGATCTCAAATTCCTGGCCTCAAGCGATCCTCCTGCCTTGGCCTCCCAAAGTGCTGAGATTACAGGCATGTGCCACCATGCCCAGCCAAGGCAGCCTTATAACCAAAATAAATCCCAAGTAAAGTCAAAACACTTCTATCAAAAAAAAATTAGGGTTGGCCTGAGAGAAGACTTAGGCTTGGTCTGAGAGAAGACTCACCAGGGCAGAAAAGGCAAGCTGTGGAAGAGGAGAGCTGAAAGGGCTCAAGTGAGTGCTGCACACCAGTTCCAAGAATTGCTGATTCCTTCTGAAAGTACTCTTGCTTCAGATCCCACTTCTGACAACATTTATGTCAAACTAAATAACAGAGAGAGGTTCGCTAATAGAAAATGATGTTTATTTGGGGATAGGAATCGCAATGGGAATATATGTGCCATAGTAAACTATGTATACATTCAGAGAGATAAAGGAAGACAAAGGTTTTTAAAGGAAAAATGAGGAAGATTACATAATTGTTTTGAGATAATTATCCTTTTTTACAAGGAACAATAACAAGGGTGATGCTAGCCAGAGGTTGTACAGGCAGCTGCTGGGCAGATATCTTCACAGAAGTATTTTTTGTGTAAGGTTGTAATGGCCTTTGTGTAAGGTTGTGGTTTTTGCAGTCTTCTGTGATAGTTCTTGTAATCAGGCATATGGGCATGAGAGCTCTCTTTTCATGGCATTCCCTGCCTGTATTTGTCAGAGTTCTTTTTTTTAAATGCAAGCAATCTCATTTTAATTCTGACAACTTTCACAGTGCCCTATACAGGTACGACATTTTTTATCTTTTTTTTTTTTTTGAGATAGAGTCTCACTTCTGTTGCCCAGGCTAGAGTGCCATGGCGTCAGCCTAGCTCACAGCAACCTCAAACTCCTGGGCTCAAGTGATCCTCCTGCCTCAGCCTCCCGAGTAGCTGGGACTACAGGCATGCGCCACCATGCCCAGCTAATTTTTTTTATATATATTTTTAGTTAGCTAATTAATTTCTTTCTATTTATAGTAGAGACGAGGTCTTGCTCTTTCTCAGGCTGGTCTCGAACTCCTGACCTTGAGCAATCCACCTGCCTCGGCCTCCCAGAGTGCTAGGATTACAGGCGTGAGCCACCGTGCCCGGCCGACATTTTTATCTTTCATACAGCATTTTTACTGTACCTTTTCTATGTTTAGGTAGATTTAGATATACAAATACCATAGTGTTACAATTGCGTATGGTATTCCATATAGTAACATTCTGAAAATGTTTGTAGCTTAGGAGCAATAGCCTGGGTGTGTAGTAGGCTATACCATCTAGGTTTGTATAAGTACACTGTATGATGTTTACACAAGAAAATCACCTAAGTACACATTTCTCAGAATGTATCCCTGTCATTAAATGACACATGACTTACTGTGATTCCACTTTTATGAGTTATTTAGTTAGAATATTAAAAACTATAAATTAAGACAAAAAGTAGGATGGTGGTGACCAGGGGCTGCAGGGAGTGAAAAATAGAAAATTACTGTTTAATGGATATATTGTTTCAGATTTGCAAGATGAAAAGAGTTCTGGAGATGGAGGATGGTGATGGCTGCACAACAGTATGAATGTACTTAATACCACCAAACTATACAATTAAAACAATTAAGATTGTAAATTTTATTTTTGCGTGTATTTACCACAATATAAAAAAAAACTTTAGAAACTAGTTAAAAGACATAATGAAAGAGAAAGACCCATGTACAAAAGCAACAAAAAAGATAAAATACTTTTAAACATCAACTTAACAAGAACTATAAAAACCTATGTAAGGAAAATGTTAAAACATCCCTGAAAGACACAAAAGTAAACTTAACAAATAGACATTCTTTGTTCTTGGCTAGGGAAGTTAACTTATAAAAGGGATGTCAGGGGCTTCTAGTCTATCACGTAAGGGGCTTAGAAGTCACTCCTGCATCCCTAAAATAAGTAGAAAGCTGAGCAAATTGAAAACTCAACTCTTCTTAGGTACATTAGAGCAGTTTGAGAGCAAACTGTTGCCCCCGAAGTTGGAGGGACAGGCAGGAAGACATAGATAATCACAGTTTATAGGAGCAGAAAGCTGCACAGTACCAGTGCTGGGGTAGGAAAACCCGCAGTGTAACTGATGAAGGCTCAGTGTGCTAGAGGCTCGGTGTGAACAACTATGATAGCTAAAAACTCCCCAAAATTGGGAACTCCCAGTTTTTGTGAGTTTAATTTCCAAGAGCTCTACCAGATCCTCACAGTAAATGTCAGAGAAAAATCACCCTTGTGCTTCTTGCAGGGGGAGGGGAAAGGAACCATTTTGTAATAGGCCAGAGCATTTTGTTCTAAACAGGGCCTACGTTCAGGAGAAACTACCTGATAGTTTCTGTGCTAGAAAGTAAGCAATTGCTCAGAGAATGATAGGGACATGTAAAAAAAAGACTCATGATCCATCTTGAGGTGATTCCCATTGGCCATACTGAGATGCTTTGGGCATCCAAAACAATAATACTGGTAACGGATTCTAAAACAACACTTAAAAAATTATGAATCATAAAGATGCTCCAAAAGAAACAGGGGAAGGGAAGGTGTTTTTTTTTTTTTTTTAATACAGAAGAATGTCAGCTAATAAATGAAAAAGTATAGAATTAGAAAATCAATATTTTGCAAACTCCACTGTAATAACTGATTCAGGCAAAGATCACCAATGGACACTCATACCATTAGATGAAATGTTGTTGAGGAACAGAATAGTCACAAAGTAGTAAAGTATAACTCTCACATTGCTTATAAATTTCAAAGAGGAAAGCATATCTTTATTAATAGAGATATCTGGCAGATACTACATGACCCAAGTGATCAAACTTACCATCACTAAACTGATACTATGTGCCTCTTGATGGGATTTGATGGTAAGTATACAGCATTACTTATTTAGTATTCTTTGACTATAATTTTAACCTGAATCTAATCATAAAGGAAAAATCTGTCAAACTCAGATTGTGAGACATTCTATACTATAAAACAATTGGCGTAGGCTCTTCAAAACTGTCAATGTAATGAAAGAAAAAAGATAGAAAACTGTGCTACAATTAAAGAAAATTAAAGAGACATAACAATTAGGGGCAGTAAGTAATCCACAGTAAATTCTAGACTTAAAAAAACTATTGGGGCCGGATGTGGTGGCTCAGGCCTGTAATCCTAGCAATCTGGGAGGCCGAAGAGGGTGGATCACTCAAGGTCAGGAGTTCAAAACCAGACTGAGCAAGAGCGAGACCCCATCTCTACTAAATAGAAAGAAATTAATTGGCCAACTAAAAATATATAGAAAAAATTAGCCAGGCATGGTGGCGCATGCCTGTAGTCCCAGCTACTCGGGAGGCTGAGGCAGGAGGACTGCTTGACCCCAGGAGTTTGAGGTTGCTGTGAGCTAGGCTGATGCCACGGCACTCTAGCCCAGGCAACAGAGTGAGACTCTGTCTCAAAAACAACAACAACAAAAAAAACTATTGGGAGGCCAGGCACAGTGGCTCACACTTGTAATCCTAGCACTCTGGGAGGCCGAGGCGGGTGGATCACTCTAGGTCAGGAGTTCAAGACCAGCCTGAGAAAGAGCGAGACCCCGTCTCTACTAAAAATAAAAAGAAATTAGCTGGACAGCCAAAAATATATAGAAAAGATTAGCCGGGCATGGTGGCGTGTGCCTGTAGTCCCAGCTACCCGGGAGGCTGAGGCAAAAGGATTGCTGGAGCCCAGGAGTTTGAGGTTGCTGTGAGCTAGGCAGACACCACGGCACTCTAGCCCAGGCAACAGAGCGAGACTCTGTCTACAAAAAACAAAAAACTATTGGGGCTGGGTGGTGTGGCTCATGCCTGTAATCTCAGAACTTTGGGAGGCCAAGATAGGAGGATCGCTTGAAGCCCAGTCTGGGCAACATAGTGAGACCCTATGTCCATAAAAGATAGAAATATTAGCCAGCCATGGTGGTGTTTGCCTGCAGTCCTGGCTACTGGGAAGGCTGAGGCAGAAGGATCGCTTGAGCCCAGGAGTGTGAGGTTGCAGTGAGCTAGGCTGACGCCACTGCACTCTAGCTCAGGCAACAGATCCTATCTCAAAAATAAATAAATAAACAAATGCAATTAAAAAATTATTGGGACAATTGGGAACATTTTAATGTTATTGTATCAAAGCTAAATTACCTTGTTGTACTAACAGTATTGTAGTTATAAAGAATGTCCTAATCCCAGGAGAAGCATGTTGAAGTATTTATGGGTGAAGTGTCAGGATTCTGCAACTTACTTATAACCAGTCAAAAATACAAATTTTACAGATATACATATATGTATTTATATTATATGTAATGAGAAATATACAGACAATTTTGGCCAGGCACAATGGCTCACGCCTGTAATCCTAGCACTCTGGGAGGCCAAGGCAGGTGGATCGCAAAAATAGAAATGTGATGTCCACGGAAGTTTGCAAATTTCTCCTACGGGTGAATGATTGATGGAGACTCATGTGTCCCAGGAGTTGCTCAGCAAAGCCGAGGGGGCCGCCCTGAACGTGGTGCCTGTTGCTCTGGGTCATCCCCGCGGGCTCCCGGGGTCTCTGGTGCCATCCCTGTTGGTCATCCAGGTCCCAGACGCCCCTTCTGACTTCTGCCCCATCTGTCCCAGGGGCCGGCGGGGACGGATCGGGAGGCCGGGCACTAGCAGGTGGGCACCAGGCTGTGACTCAAGGCAGAGGCTGCTTCCCAGGGCTAGACAGATGCTCCCGGGCAGGCGGTGAGGACCCCAGATGGGCTTGTTTGGACCTGTCCTCTGAGCCGCCCGGCGGTTGGTCCCTGCTGAGAGCTCTTTCCTTTCCTGGGCTGAGACTCGAGGAGCTGCTTGAGGGAATGTCTGTCCCCGCCTGGGAGAAAGGCCCTGGGGGTGCAGCCTGGTTCTCCACGGCTCAGGGGGGCACCGGCTGTGGGAGGGGGTGGGGAGGGACCTGAGCAGCTGGCCGCAGCAGCAGCATCATTGTAGGAGCTTGCGACAGGCTCAAAAACAATTGAATACGTGAGGGAGGTTCCAGCTGTCCTGGTCCCATGTCACTCTGCTGGGGGAGGCAAGGGCTGGAGTAAGATTCTCACAGAAGGTGTGACTTCTGCTCCGAGTCCGCCCCAGCTCCACCAGAGTGGTGGTGAGCATGGAGTTGATCTACATTGCTTAGCTAATTAACCTGCTATTTATTCATTGAGTACTAGGTGAGGCTTGGTGATCCAACTGTAACCCAGAGGAACGTGGCCTCTTCCTTCATGGTATTTACCATCTATAGAGGCAGACATACTGATTAAACAAATGCATAAACGATTACACATTACCAAGTGCTAGGAAGGAAACAAAGAAGAGGTAGATGCCATGGCTGGAATCTCCAGGCAGGGCTCACATGTGGAGCCAACCATAGGGGTACATGATTGTTTCAAGAAGTGTTTGGACTAGATCCCACTCAGTGGTTAGAGGTTTTATGGAAATGTTTTTAGCCTCGTGAAAAAACATTTTGGCAATATTCAAGCCTGGTGTTGGGGCCCTAGCCAAGAAGGAAGGCCAGGTCTGCACTACCATCAGTAAGGGAACCAAATTGGAATCAGGACTCTGTGGCAAATGTGAAGTCCAAACCAATCAAGCATGGAGTCAGGGATCAAGGGACAAGCTGTAGCATCATAAATATATTACAGTCCCACTAGATAATCAGGCAGAAAGCAACAAGATTCATTCCATTCACCAGGCAGTAATGGGCATGAGATTTCTAAAATACGAGATTTAACCAGATTTGGACCAGGGACTCAGCATGACTGAACCTAGTGACTGAAGATTGTTGTGCCAGATGCTGGTGGGATTTAATGCTAGCAATATGGGTTGGATTCAGATTGTGGTTGGCCTTGAAAACAATTTATTTTGTATGTATTAGGAGTGACATAATGATATCTGCCCCAGGAGGATGATTCTGAAAGAAGTATGGAAGTATGGAGGAATGACAGGAAAGGGCATTATGGGATGCAGGGACCTCATTTACCTGGTGCATAAGAATATAAGAAAGAGTCCAGATAAAGACCCACAATATACAGCAACTTGATTTTCAGCAAAGGCGACTCTGCCGTACCAGCAGGGAAAGAATGGCCTTTTCAGTCAATGATACTGGGTCAATTAGACAGTAATGTGGACAAAATAAATCTTGACTGACTGCTACCTAATACCATATGGAAGCATCAATTCTAGATGGATTATAATTCTAAATGTGAAAGGGAAAAAGTACACTTTCTAGAAGGAAACATAAAAGAAGAGCTTCATGACCTTGGGGTAAGCAAAGATTTCTTAAACAGAACATAGAAAGTACTAAACATAAAGGAAAATATAATTTATATTATAATTAAGAAGTTTTATTCATAAAAATTCAACATTAGGAGAGTGAAATCAATAAGAAAGAGACAGGCAATCCAATTGAAAATTGGGCAAAAGAGGCACTTCACAAAACTGGAACTTTAGAGGTACTTCATAAAAGAGAATCTCTAAATTGCCAATAAGCACACGTTTGACTTCATTAGTCAACAAGGAAACTCCAAAATGCAATACCACACTACCCCCCTACTAGAATGGCTAAAATAAAAATGGTGATATTCAGCATTAGTGGGGATGGGGAGTAACTGGAACTCTCATACTTTGTTGGCAAAAGTGTAAATTGGTACAACCACTTTGGGAAACCATTAGCCAGCCACTTGTAAAGCTGAACATGTGTATTCCCTATGAACTAGCAATTTTACTTCTGGATATTTACACAAAATATATACAATTTGAGCACCAAAAGCCATGTACAAAAATGTTCATATCAGCTTTATGTGTAATAGCTCAAAACTGGAAACAAGCTAAATGCCCATCAGTAGGAGAATAGTGTCTCTCTCACACACAATGGAATACTTTACAGCAATAAAAATCAACAATTTATTTTTTTCAAATCATTTTATCTTTAATAACTTGGCAGTAATTTAAAATATTAAAAAAAAGAGTCAAACTTGTTCCCTTTCTGGAGGATGCTACTAGGACGGGGCCTGGGGCCCAACCTTGTCCTTCTTCCCAGGTGGGCAATTGCCCCAAGGCAACAGCACCCACTTTTGTCCTTAGGAGACCCAGAATCCCTCACTATCTACCTAACAGTCCCAAGGCTGAAGCAGGTTTTTATGGTTTCCCTCTTCCACTACCATGTTTCCTTTCCCTTCAGCCAGTAAGCCTCCTGGCGAGAGCTCTTTACCCAGAGGGGTAAGTAACCTAAACTCTTATTCCTGTAGGATCTGAGCGCCTGATTATCCTGCTTTCATAGGGTTCCCCAGGGTTCCATTTACACTCCTAGTCTGAAAAGATGACAGATGGAGCTGAGAATTAGCTCTCCCCAAAGGGTAACTCCAGGCAAGGGAGTTTCTGCTTCTTCAATACAAGAAGATGGGCAAGACTTAGCTGTTGAGGAGAGTCGTCAAGGGCTGGGAAAAAGATTCCTGTTTAATTTGGGGGGGTTCCCACTCTTTTCTCAATGTTCTAAATTTTACATGGTGAGAACTGTCAACTCAACTGACATTTTAATTCAGTAACTTATTGGATCAAACTTCATTTGGTTTTTTTAATTATCAGAAAGCTGTCTGCAGCTGAAGAGCAGAATGCTAGAAATTATCCTAGGAAGATTCTGACTGTGCTTTGCAATGAGACTCAAAGATTTGAGGTTGTATTCTTTCTTTAACCTAGTCCATACTGTTAGAAGCAACCATTCCACTTCTCAGGTTATAAACTTATGCAGTTAATTCTTCGTGTCCTCCATCCTGTTTTTTGACAGGTACATTGAAAACATCCAAAGCCCTGCCCTCAACAGGTACTATATTCTAAGAAATAACTTGAGTAGCTATTTAACTCTCCTGAGCTTGGCTTTCAGACTCCTGTTTATGAATACAGTGGAATTGCTACTACTTTCAGCCCAAGCCAGACGAGATAAGCAACAGCAGCCTCCCTGACCCCTCACTTTCCTGAGGATCTGTTGCCTGCAACCTACCCTCACTAACTCTGTAACAGTCATGGTTCTCAGTTGAAAGCAACTGAAATCAACTGGAATTGCCTAGGTAGAATGGTAAAGACAATTATTGGAAGGATGTGGAAGGCTCCTTGGTCATACTCCTAGTCCCTGATAATCAGGAGGCAGGGAGAAGTCCTTTTTGGCTCCTGTAGTAGGTTGTTGGGGCCCCACCATCACTTACATTCAGATAATGGTGTTTTTCTCAAATCCAGGATAGGGATTTCTATGCTGGCAAGCTCAAACAAAAACATCCCACAAATGTCCACTGCATTTTTTATCCTACTTCTTCTAAGTTTCAGCATTTTTCAGTTCACACTTTTAAGATTTTTTTTCCTGAGACACCACATTGCCGGCCAATAATTTTGTCTGTTGTTCCTTTTCAATATTTGTACCTAACTTTTGAAAAATAAATTACAACACTGGAAATTTCTAGGAAATGCTAAAATGATTGTAAGTATTCTTATGTTGGTTCCCATTTTTCTTTTCTATTTCTTTTTTTTTTTTTTTT
>VBSM01001124.1:22373666-22401731 GCA_008086735.1 Cheirogaleus medius
AAGAAAACAAACTCTTCCACAAGTGAATTATTATTTCCATTTTAGAGATGAGGGCACACTGAAGGAGGGTGCTACCTGCTCAAGGCTTCTAAAGCTTAAATGGCATTGTTGTGACCTGCTCTGTAAACAAATTTCAATTACCCCTACATATATATATAAAATAAAAAATATAAATATATATAATAATACATATATATAAAATAATCCTCTCCCTTAACTACTTGACTTTTTGAGTTGCTTTCCAGAAATGGTAGATTTTCTCCAAGACAAAGGAGTTGAGATTCTGAAGTCCCCTGGGCACACTTTCTAGTGCCGAGACTGGCCAACACCTACCATCCTGCACTAGATCTACCTCATGCACTAGATCCTTGTTAATTTCAACACACCTGCCAAAATGCAGGTACCCTTGTTAATTTCCCTTCTTTTAAAAAAACGGATTCTCCATTAGTGGGAGGGACTGACTTGAGGCAGCTTCTCCCCACAAGCTGTCTCTGGTATTAAAATGTCCTTTCTTTTTTGGCAATCCTCATTGTCTCATCAATTTGTTATTCTGTGCTGCAAGCAACCAGACCCAGACTGAATCCCTCGCAGTTTTATTTATTTATTTTTTTTGAGAAAGAGTCTCACTCTCTTGCCCGGGCTAGAGTGAGTGCCGTGGCATCAGCCTAGCTCACAGCAACCTCAAACTCCTGGGCTCAAGCGATCCTCCTGCCTCAGCCTTCCGGGTAGTTGGGACTAGAGGCATGAGCCATCATGCCTGGCTAATTTCTTCTATTTTTAGTTGTTTGGCTAATTTCTTTGTATTTTTAGTACAGATGGGGTCTTGCTTTTGCTCAGGCTGGCCTTGAACTCCTGAGCTCAAGCAATCCTCCCGCCTCGGCCTCCCACCAGAGTGCTAGGATTACAGGTGTGAGCCACCACGCCCGGCCTCCCTTGCAGTTTTGATAACAGCCTTAGCATTTAAACCTAGGTAGGTCTGACCTCACAGTCCATACTCTACTCCATCCATTATTCCCTACAGCCACAGTAAAAAAGTCTGGTTAAACTTATTTTCTACTATTCCTCAGAGCTGCTGATATAAATAAATCCTTAAATAGTTCTCTAAAATTTAAAAATAGTACTATGTCATTGTGTGTCATTTTATGGCAATTAAAAAATTCATCAAAGCCATTATTATTTTCTTCTCTTCATACTGCTTTGGAATTATTCTTTTAAACAACAACAACAACAATAACAACAAAATGCTAGAAAAGCCTGAAGTACAAGAATTTCAAGTGTCAACTTTTCTACCTGGAAAATCTCAGTAAAACATCTAGTTGTTACCTAGCAGTAGCTAAGCAACTACCCCAAATCACATCTTAGAAGCCCTCTGGGTAGCAACAGTTTCTCTAGAGAGTTAATACAGTAAATCAGTTTTGCAATTTATACAACAGGGGTTAATAGGGGGAGGGGAGAGAAAGGGGAGACCCACCACCACTAAAGAGAAAGAAAAAAAAAAATCAACATTAGGAGCTAATATTTCCTAATTCTTAAGAAGTTAAAAAATATTTGAACTATGATTAAGTCTGGATCTAATCCATAAATTACCTATAGAAATCTAAGTTTGAGGACACAAAAATCTCAGTTCAAACATTTGCTTTACTTTCACTTTTTTTTTTGAGACAGAATCCCTTTCTGTTGCCCAGGCTACAGTGCCATGGCATCAGCCTAGCTCACAGCAACCTCGAACTCCTGGGCTCAGGCAATCCTCTTGCCTCAGCCTCCTGAGTAGCCTGGACTGCAGGCGCATGTCACCGTGCCCAGCTAATTATTTTTTTTCCTATTTTTTAATAGATGGGGTCCACTCTTGCTCAGGCTGGTCTCAAACTCCTGAGCTCAAGCAGTCCTCCTTCCTCAGCCTCCCAGAGTGCTAGGATTATAGGCATGAGCTGCCACGCCTAGCCAGAAAGTTTTTTTGAAAATTGGCCAGGCCTGGTGGCATGGTCCTATAGTCCTAGCTACTCTGGAGGCTGAGGTGGGAAGATTACTTGAGTCCAGGAGTTAGAGGTTGCAGTGAGCTATAATTGGGCCACTGTACTCCAGCCTGGATGACAGAAAAAAAAAAAAGAATTAAAAAAATTCTAACAAATTTGCTGAAAAAAAAAAAATTCTAACAGTAAAAGCAGTTTTTATTCTAAAAGACTACCAGGACATAGCCATGTTTTATGAAATTGGGATAGCCAAATCATGTGTCATAATTATGTACTCACTACTATAAATTATTAATACATGCGAGTATATGAAACATGTATTCCTGTACAAGATTTGTGAAATTTCCTGTTTCCTAAAACTAATTCAGTTATCTGAAAATGTTAATAATTTGAGATGCCCTTAAATCTCCTAGGATTAAAACTTGCTCCCAAACCTCCCCGAGTTTCAGAACAAGTTTTGTCCTCAGTGGCAGTGGGTCAAAAAAAGAAGTTCTTCGCTTTTACTAAGAGATTCTATTAGGTCATTTAAAGTAAAAGCACTGACCTCAATTTTCAAGCTGTTTCTGATGGCTAGAAATTAGTAACAGCCTGTTGTCCCAAATGGCCAAACTTTTACTACTCTAAAATAATGAATCATCTAATAATACTCGGTAAAAAAGTTTATTATAATATCTCATCAGCAGGGCCTTGGTTTCTAATAATACAACCTCAAAAATACCAGTCCTGTGATCTGCTTTCCATGAATTGTGGAAATTTTTATTAGAAGAAGTATCTCTGATATTTAAGAACTCTATTTTATGCTGGCAACAAATGATCAATCAGAAATATTACACAGGGTGGTGTGGACCACAACAATCAGTAATGTTAAGTGGTCTTCAGGTAAATATTGAATGAAGGTTCTCGGTTAATTACACTTTGGTGGGTTATAGTTGTTTCATATCAAATTACAAATGGCAAAAATAATAAACGTGGTTTCCTGAATCCTTATACTAGAAAAGTGAGTCAAAGCATACAGCTAGCTAGAAAGGATGATCTCTTCAACAAATGAAGCTGGAACAATTGAATATCCACATGGAAAACAAGAACCTCACTGTGACATCATATACAAAAATCAAAACTCAATGTGAGAATCACAGAATTAAACTTAAAAGGCAAAATAATAAAGCTACTAGAAGAAAACAAAATATTTTCATGACATCAGTATAGATAAAAATTTCCAAGAAAAGATACTAAAAGCATAAATTGTAAAAGAAAAAATTGATAAATGCCATGAAAATAAAAAAACTTATGCTCATGAAAAAAATGAATCTGGCTGGGTATGATGGCAAGTGCCTGTAGTCCTAGCTACTCATGAGCCTGAGGCAGGAGGATAGCTTGAGACCAGAAATTTGAGGCTGTAGTACACTATGACTGTGTGAATAGCTACTGCACTCCAGCCTGAGTCACACAGCAAGATCCTGTCTCTAAAACAAACAAACAAGTAAACAAAAACACAAAAAAACCCTCAAAAACAAAACAAAACACCCAAATGTTTACTGAGGGCTAGTATGCCAGGTGCTGTCCTAGGCACTGGGGATACAGAGATGAACACAACAAAGATTCTAACCTCATGGGGAATGGTAGGGACAGAAAAATCAAAACAAAATATGTGAAACAGAAGATGTGCTATGGGGAAAAATAAAGCAGAGTAAGGCAGACAGGGAATATGAGGAGGAAAGAAAGATGAGGCTGCCATTTCATACAGGATGGTGAAGAAAGGCCTCACAGACATTTGACAAAGACCTGAAGAAAGAAAGCGAATGAGTCATGGTTATCTGGGGGAAGAGCCTTTTAAGGAGGGACATCAGCAAGGAGATCAGTATGGCAGGAGTGAGTCTAGGAGAAAGTATAGGAAAAGAGGTGAGTGAGGGGAGAGTTGGGCCTTCTCAAACAGGAGTGCTGGATAAGGAGCATAGGCTGAGACACGGGTCAATGTTTACTATTACACTGGGTCTTAAATGCCCAGTGTAATAGTAAACACCACCAGGACAGGAGTATATATGCCTTCCTTGCATATTCTTGTTTCGTCTCTACTACCTAACCATTCTTTTGCTGTTTTCTATCATGCCTGAAGACTGCATCCATATAATGCAGTGCTTAAAAGCAGTCTGCTTTAGAACCCCTACTTTGCCAATTCCTAGCTATGTCACGTTGGGTGAGTTACCTAACTTTTCTGTGCCTACTTCCCTCAACTGTAAAACAGGAATAATATAGTTATCTATCTCACAGGGCTGTTTTGAAGAATAAATGAGCTTATAAATAAAGCACTTAGAATAGTAAGCGTGTTTGCCCGAAAACTTACCCATAAAATAAGCCCTAGCAGGATTTCTAAGCATTTGCGCAATATAAGCCTTACCCCAAAAATAAGACCTAGTGATGGGCGTGCCTACGCAGCGTATCTGCAGGACCCATGCATTTTGTCGCTGAGCGTGGTAAAGACGAGCAGCCCTTCTCATCTGCCCTATGGTGACAGCTACTATCCCAGAGGTGACCAGAAAGGTGCGGGCAGCCCTACCAACAAGGTCAGCTCCCCCTGTCAGGTCCCGGCCATCCTGTGTGTGCTGCAAGCTGAGGCTTTGAGGGGAAAGTCTCCTCAGTGAAGTGGGGAGCAGGACGCTCCGCTTTAGGTATTGTGTCCCCCGGGGGAAGAAGGAAAGCTGTGGCTGCCATTTTACTATGATGATGTTCCAGAAGAAGACGACTTAACTATATTTGAATAAATGTAGATTGTTGTACTGTACTTAAAAAAATTAACACATTCCCTGAAAATAAGCCCTAGGGTGTCTTCTTGAGGAAAAATAAATATAAGACCCTGTCTTATTTTCGGGGAAACACGGTAGCTGGCACACAGTAAACACATTAAAACACTAGCTATTACGATTCTATTTCTGAACCACAGGTTCATGCCTATATGTATTGAGGACCTGCCACATGCCAGGCACTACTCTACATTTTGGGGATAAAACTATGGAAAAAATAAAGAACCCATCCTTGCCCCCATCCTGGAACTTAAATTTTAGTGTGGGGGTTGGCAAACATTTTCTGTAATGGACCACATAGTAAATATTTTATGCTTAGCAGGCCATAGGGTCTCTGTCACGACGACAACTCTGCCACTGGAGTGTAAAAGTAGTCACAAACAAGACATAAATGATGAGCATGACTATGTTCCAACAAAACTTTATGGGCACAGAAATGTGAATTTCATATAATTTTCACATATTATAAACTATACTCTTCCTCTGAATTTCTGTTCAACTATTAAAAAATGCAAAAACTATTCTTAGCTTATAAGCTGTACAAAAACAGATGGTGGGCCAGATTTGGCCTGTGGTTGCAACTTGCTGACCCCATTCCAGCAGGTTCTTAATCTGTAGTCCCCTATTCCTAAAGGATCATGGATGAGAAGCAACAGAATCCTAGACTGTTGAATTTATACATTTTTGTGCTTATCTGTAGTTTGGAGTAAGAGGAGGGAGAAAGTCCATAACTTTTATTAGATTTTCCAAGGAGTCTCTAACCACAAAGAAATTAAGAACTAGCCCCACTGAATGAATTTCAATGGCTGCTACCTTATGTGGACCCAAACCCAACTCCACAAGTGAATTTCTACTCTCTATTAGAATTTTTTGTGGTGAGCATGATGACTTAAAAAAAAAATTTGTATTAATTTAACGGGTACAATACAGCTTTGCTACATGGATATAATGTGCAGTGTTGAGACATTTCTATTTCCATCTTGAGACCCAGATAGATTAAGTGAAAGGACTTCTGTTTCTTTATGTCCCAAATGAGAGAACTGGACTAACTTGTGTCTAAAAGTTACTTCTAGCTCTACCATTTTATGATTAAATTCATCTGAAATTTATCCTCTCCCTACTACACTGCCTATAACTCAACTACCCATCTTTATTAAAGAGTCGTCCCCACACAACACAGAACTTATGGGATCCAGAGCACTGCTAAGTTCCTACTGAGTCTGTCTCCCTCACTCCTGTAATATCTAATCTCCCTCTTGGACAATATCTCCAAACTCCTTTGTTTCCATTTAAAAAGTATGAGCAGATATTCCCAATATATGTGTATCTAATCACAGATTCTATGCATTATAAAATAATTTAAAAGAAGCTTTAGAAAAATGGACTAAAAATAAACTAAAGTCACTTTAGTTGCCTTTCTGCGTCTATATAACACATACAGTGTCTACCCTCCTGTTTCAAAAGCTGAATTTAAACCATCCTTCCTATTCAAGGTCAACCCTTCCACTTAAGCAGAGTCCTATCTCCTCACCTAACTAAGGACTTTGCTCTTGCCATTATTTCCATCCACATACCAAAATGCTGCGATGCCCATGCCTCCTCCAACTACCATTCATTTCTCCTTAACCCACTCTGATCAGACTTTTGGCCCACTAGTTCGTTCAAGAGGCTCTTCTCAAATTTAAACTACTGGACAACTAAAAAAAAAAAAAAAAAAAAAAAAAAAAAAAAAAAAATATATATATATATATAATTAGCCGGGCATGGTGGCACATGCCTGTAGTCCCAGCTACTCAAGAGGCTGAGGCAGGAGGATTGCTTGAGCCCAGGAGTTTGAGGTTGCTGTGAGCTAGGCTGACGCCAAGGCACTCTAGCAGGGGCAACAGAGTGAGACTTTTGTCTCAAAAAAAAAAAAAAAAAAAATTTTAACTAATGCACTTGATCACATAGTCAAATTTTAATTCTCATCTTATTCTTGGCAGTGTTTTATACAGTTGACCATTCCCTTGGTCTTGAAACATTTTCTTCCTTAGTACTCCAGACACTCCTGGCTTTTCTGCTTCCATTACTGTTTATTTCTCTTCTGACCAGAGTGCTCCCAGTCATCTGCCTTCTTCTCCATTAACATTCTCTATTTGATGTCCTCCAGCCCTTGGGTTTAAATATCATCTATAAAATATGACTCCTAGGTTATCTCCCTAGTCTAAATTGTCCCCTGAGTGCTAGTCATGGATATCTAACTTGCCTGCCACACATATTCTCAGCTGTTTAATTGTTATCAAATTCAGTAAGCCCCATACAAAACTCCCCATACAAAACACCCAGAAACTTTAGCTGGGTGTGGTGGCGTGTGCCTGTAGTTCTAGCTACTCCAGAGCCTGAGGTGGGAAGATTGCTTGAACCCAGGAGTTTGAGGTTATGGTGAGCTATGATCACACCACTGCACTTCAGCCTGGGTGACAGAGCAAGACTCCATCTCTTAAGGAAAAAAAAGAGAGAGAGAGAGAGAGAGAGAAACTGATGCTCCATTCTTCCCAGTCTTCCCTATTTCAGTAAAATGGTACTACCATTCACCCAGATGCTTAGGCTAAACAGTCAATTATTTTTTTGTTGTTGTTCTTGGGGTGAAAGCAAGACTCATTTGGCTCCAGCTTCAAATTACATTCCAAATTAGACCACTTCTCACTAACTTTCAACTCTACACTTCTCGTTCAAGCTACCATATCTCAACTAAACTATTACAAAAGCCTCCTTAAGCTGGTTTCCCCACTGCCTTCCTAGCTGGTCTATTCTCCACCCAGCAACCAGTCATCTGAAGCATAAATCACACATTGCTCTCCTGCCAAAATCTACTAATGGCTTCTCGTTACAGGTAGAAAAAAGATCATAAGGTTCCATTTTATTTACTCCCTCACTAACCACTCTGACCTCATCTCCCATCACTCTTCCTTCACTATGCTCCAGACATACTGGCCTTCTTAGTATTTTTTGAATAGGTCAAGTTTACTCTCACCTCAAGATCTTTGTGTTTGTAGTTTCTGCTGTTGAAAAGTTCTTCCTTGAAATCTTTCTCATGATTTATACCTCAAAGCAAAACAAATTTGCTTAATTTTATATATCCCTTCTTTCTTCAAGTTCCATGAGGACAGGCATAAAATAGTGTCTAGTACATAGCATAATCTCAATAAATATTTCTTGGGTGATCACTAGATGGGCTTTTTCTGATCTTATTTTTTTAAGCTGTTTTTTTGTTTTTTTTTGAGACAGTCTCACTCTGATGCCCTGGCTAGCATTTTGTTGCCCGGCTAGAGTGCCCTGACATCAGCCTAGCTCACAGAAACCTCACACTCCTGGGCTCAAGTGATCCTCCTGCCTCAGCCTCCTGAGTAGCTGGGTCTACAGGCACATGCCACCATGCCTGGCTATTTTTTTCTATTTTTCATAGAGACAGGGTCTCCTCTTGCTCAGGCTGGCCTCCAACTCCTGACCTCATGCGATCTTCCCGCCTAGGCCTCCCAGAGTGCTAGGATTACAGGCGTGAGCCACCACACCTGGCCCTGATCTTATTTTATAAAATGACAATAAAGTATTTAGGACACCAGGTTAGCTGAAACATATTAACACACATCAGCATAACAACAAAGATTTTCCTAATTATTTTCCAGGACAGAAAAATATGTCAAAGAACCCAAGATAAGCATTTTAGACAAATTAAACAATTAAATATCACTTTAGAACTTGATATATAGGGATGACTGTAACTTCTGGCTGTAAACTACTGGCTAATTATATTACAGAATTCATCTAGTAATGAAAATGGTTTCTTCCATTTGGAATAAATGTATATATATATTTTGAATAGTAGCTATTAGACAAATCTCGTATTTAAGAAACAAGGGGATAGTCATTTAAAAAGTAAATAGGGACCCCAAATCATCACTGGCAATAAGCAATAAATATCCACAGCTCTTTCGTAGCCATTGTATCTCCTGAATGAATAAATCCACCCGTGAACTGTAATTTTTCGATAACATGAATTATATTGTAATATAATCAAGACCAGAGGTTTATTATTTTAGGCCACTTAACAAAAAAGTAAAAAACTATTTGGGGATCAAAAAACAAATACGGCAGTTTTTGGAAACAGGGAGATTTTAAGACTAAAGAATTTCGGTTGTTTTCTATCGCACTAAATGACTCCACAATTATATGTTACTAAAGAGATTTCAGTTCCTTAAGAAAAACGCAATGGGCACTACATTTGACACTAGACACTTCCTTTCAGACAAGACTGGGAGGTAGATGCACGAAAGCCCCAACCCACCAAGTTGGGTACAGATCGCCCAACAAGTTGCCAGAAGGTAAACTTCTCGGGGTCCGGCAGCTGAAAGGAGCGGGGGGGGGGTCCTCTCCTGGGACTAGGGACTGACTTCTAGAAAAGAACGAATCTGACTGCACATGAAGAAAGCAAAAAGGAAAAGCGACAGGGCTGGCAGGCTCCTAACTCCACCCTTCCCAGGTTTAGCCCAAAGAAGGCCCCGTCTTGCTGGCTGCCGCCCCTGCATCCCCCTCTTTCCAAGCCCACCCAGCAGCGCCATGAAAGGTCCCGCCGCCCTCGTCTCCCCTCCCCCAAACCAGGAGCTGGGGAGGCCCAGGAAGGTTAAGAGCTTCCGTTCCTTCCCCGCCCAAATGAGAAGGGGTGGGAAGTGGGATTGCGATCGCGCCCAGTCCCATTCTCCCTCATCCTCCACGCGTACCCGGAGCTCCATTCCCGCCCTAGCCCAACACTCACTCGTCAGCCTCGCAGGCACCGCAGCCACCGCAGCCGGGTCCCCGCGTACCGCCACAGCCCCTACTCCAGGGCCGCCCCCCCACCCCCAGCTCCCTACCCCCGTGGGTTCCGGGGCAGCCGGAGGAATTACTTCCGCTGGGTCACAGCCGCTTTCCGCGAGGCGCGGGAGAAGAGAACCTGGTGAGGCGGGGACCTAGAGTCAGTAGCTCGCTTCCGTCTGGAGGAAGTGCGTAGCGCCCTCTCCCTTCCCCCACAGTAACGCTGGCCGGCCTCAGCGCAGTCACCGGCAAATCTCAACCAATCCGAGCCTAGGTCTTCTGGATTCCCAGCGTGCCCCGCCAGCCCTGATCCCATTTCTGTAGGAACGGAATGCTCGGAGGCCCGAGACAGCACTGCATCCTGGGATTTGTCGTTTCTCCGGCAGATACTGTCGGTGTTTGGCCCGAGGCAGCACTGCATCCTGGGACTTGTAGTTTCTCGCGCTGAGTGTTAAGCTTTTCATGGTTATAGGGGTTGCCCCTGCCTCGTTTTGGGGTAGGCCTGGAGGTGGGAGACTGCAGAGGAAAGATTGAAACGTGGGAGTGTGGTTTCTATGCTAGCAACATCGTGCTCTTTATGAAGCTGCATCTGTCCCTTGTGAAATAAGCTGCAGTGCATGCTGAAGAGCATCTCAACGGCTAGCGTTATGTGCTGGCCTCATTTCCTCTCTTCCCGGTATCGTTCAAGGTTTACTGAAAATTAACCACGCCTTTACCCCCACCCGGAGGCCCTTCCCCCGCCCTCCTGGGTTTGCTTAGCTGCCCTCGATTCTGAGCTCATTCTCTGGAAGTCCAGGCGCCTGCCACCACCATCATTTCAGTTCTGGGACCATCTTTCTCACCCCACGCCCCGCTTTACATCTTCCCCCTTTCCTGTGGTTAGATATACTGGCACCTTTCCAGGAAGGCTGAAACTGCAAAACACGCTTCTGCTTTCTTTCGGGGAGCGTGGCATGAAGAACTTGTAGGGCCAAGACACAAGTTGCTCAACTAAGCACTTTGTGTCCACTAAAGGAAAGGCTACACATAGTTTGTTGAAATAATTAATGACTTGCCTGGAATGCTTTTTTTTAGATAATTTGGCAGATAAAAGGTATTGCTTCTTTTGGAATTAATTGCAAAAATAGAGCAGATTGTCCTGTGTAGAAATAAAAGTTTTTTAGCTGTAATGGTAGCTCAAAATAGAGTGTGGTTGGGAGGAGGCTGTGGGCCCATTTTCAATTGTACCTTTCCTCTTCTAGTTCAGGACGATAAAAAACAACCAAAAACCCCCAAATTACATACGGTACGGGAGGGGGTCATACTTTCTACAAGTGATAGCCATTATTCATTTTCCATCATTAAATGGAATCTCTCAGATGGTATGAATGGGTAATCAAAGGTTATTTTTTATTTTGTTTTATTAATTATTTATTTATTTTTTGGAGACAAGAGTCTTGCTCTGTCACCTGGGCTAGAGTGCCGTGGCTTCAATTTAGCTCATGTCAATCTTAAACTCCTGACCTCAAGCGATCCTCCCACCTCAGCCTCACAGAGTGCTACGGGGGTGAGCCACCATGCCCGGCCAAGGGTTATTTTTTAAAAATCAGCCTTAGATTCTTTCTAAAATCCCATTCAAATAGTTTATATTCAACAAATGTCTCTAAATTACTAGACTGAAAAATCCATTTAACCATATATAACAATTCCACGTAATTCTATAGCAGAATTTTCGGAATATCTCATTTTATATATTTAAAAATATTGGCTGGGCGTGGTGGCTCACGCCTGTAATCCTAACACTCTGGGAGGCCAAGGCGGGTGGATCCTTTGAGCTCAGGAGTTCAAGACCAGCCTGAGCAAGAGCGAGACCCTGTCTCTACTAAAAAAAAAAAAAAAAAAAGAAATTAGCTGGACAACTGAAAGTATATATATAGAAAAAATTATCCGGGCATGGTGGCGCATGCCTGTAGTCCCAGCTACTTGGGAGGCTGAGGCAGGAGGATTGCTTGAGCCCAGGAGTTTGAGGTTGCTGTGAGCTAGGCTGATGCCATGGCACTCTGAGCAACAGAGTGAGACTCAAAAACAAAAACAAAAAAAACCAAAATCTTGAGAAGTAAAGCAAACAAATATTATTTTCATCTGTAGGAAGATACTGAGCCTCACAGAAGGTAAAATTCAGGTTCTCTGAATATATTGAAGAAAAACATTCTTTATCTGAGAATTAAAAATATATATCAGTAAAACAATAGATAATGGATGTTGTTTGTGGTATGAATTACACTAAACAGAAGAGTTTTAAAAATATAAGTAGAAGATACTTTAAGTTGCTGCAGTTCTGGCCCAGGAGGCCAATTAAAAAAATAAATAAATTAATTAAAATTTTTATATTGAATTAATTTAAAAAAATAAGATACTTTAAGAAAATAAAGCTATTCATAAAGAAGTAGTATCATTTTATCCTTCTGGTTACTACCCCCAAAGTAGGCTGTATTTGGAGTTGCCAAGGTGATCTTATTATCTTAAATTATAAATTTGTTCCTCTGCTGGGCAAATAACATGCCAAATCAAAACCAGTTACAGTTGTGAAATAGTGGTAAACAAAAGTGTGTCTCTGCTAGTCAGATGCTTATCCTTCAAGACTCAGCTGAATAGGAAGCCAGTCTTCAGACATTGTGAGGCCGAATTAATCATGCTTTCCTTTGTACTTCCGTGGCATTTGGTATATTGGTATATATCAAGTATATGACACCATTATATCCTATCTTACTTTTAGGTGTTTCCTCCACTATGTGAGCACCGTGGATTCCCAATTTTATCCAATATCTTCGTATCCTCAGCTCTTATGAACGAATATGTATATGGATGTGAATGATTTCCGAAGACAAATTTGATAACAAGAATCAATATTACATGAACAAGTTCCATTTATTTTCTGCCAATCCAGTGGTTGAATTAAATTGCCATTCGTTTAAATCATATAAGGTATTCTTCGTTCTGTGCCAATAGGATAGAATCATTTTCCTCAAAGGAAAGTTTTTAGGGCCTAGAAAGTGACGACCATGAGACTGAAAGATTTAACCCTGGCTTCCAGGCTTTGTCCTTTTCTAAGGGCTCTTCCCTCCGTCCTTCCAAACTGTCACAGAGAAGGTTAAATTCTAGGACCCGAGAGCCGTATACAGGATGGGCATCTGCCCCTACCCGGGGTACAGGGTGGCGGGCGCACAGCTCAGCGCACAGGGAAGGTTGCGGCCCGCCGCACATTCTACGCACGCGCGGGCGGCCGCTCGGCCCGGCATGCCTCCCGGGGTAGGACGCGCGCCGCCAGTCTAGGCCGCAGTCAGGCTCGGTGTCCGGTCTTGCGGCGTTGGGTTGCAGCCGCAGTGCCGTCCGCGGCCGCTTTGCAAGCGCGGGATGTTGCTTCTGGCGTTGGGCGTCCGGCGGGCGTCCGGATTGCGGCTCAGCTGGAAGAGGACGGCATTGTGGGCGGCCTCTGCGCCCCGAGGCCCCAGGGCGGCTGTCTCGCGGGCTGCCTCCTGCTGCGGGCTCTCGGGGCCGGTCGGCGGCGGGAGCGCAGGGCTGAGGGGAGCCGCGCCCGTTCTCTGGCGTCCCGGGAGAGTGCAGGTCGGCAGTCCGAGGGCTCGAGTTCGGAGTTGGGCTGGGGAAGGCGGGCGTAGTTTCGGCTCCGGGGTCCCGGCGGCTCTCCGCGACCTCTCCCGCCTGTCAGTCACTCGAGTGCGGAAAGGGCCCTCCTGCGGGCTTGCACGAGTAGCAGGCCGAGGGCTCGGGGCTCGGCTGGTGGCCCCGGGGTTCACTCACAGCCTTGGCCAGTCCAGGAGTACGGTTGGAAAGTGGTTACTTTTCTAGTCGGTCCCAAGCATTTAACACGTGGTTCCAAATCCAGCCAGTTTGTGGTGGCAACTCGGTTTAGCTCCTTTTCTACTTTTGAACAGAAGCTTAGAAAGGTTAATCTGCAAAGAAATTGGGTGCTGCACCCAAAGAGCCGAAAAGAGCCCAGGCAGTCTGATTGAGTTCTATTTTTTTTTTTTTTGTAAGGTTACTCTACTTTTAGGAATTCCTATGGTCCCTGGGAAAAGTGGGGATGTGGACAGTAATCCTTTCGTGTTAATCTGAATAAATTGTCTCCCAATTCTGCCCTGTAAAATATCAGGATTGGCACGCCTTGTTGAATCTTGGAAGAAATGCCTAAAATGGAATTTGGAACCTAATAAAATGTCAGCATGAAGGAATTAGGCATGCCTTTTACATATAAAAATGTATACGCTGTGAAATTCATTTTCGGATGTTCGGGCAACTTCTGTTTCCCTGAAATTTGATGTAGAATTTCAAGTAAATTTTTTTTCTTGTTGAACAGAGGATGCTAGGTATTTACAAGGCCTTTAGAAAAAGAGGGTTTTTTTTTGTTTAAACACTAGCTATAGTGTAAATATTTTAGAAATATTAAAAATGTCTGGACTTTATAATCTGAATTTGCAGAGTGTTTTACTTAGATTATTGTATTAAAATTAAATTTTGTTTATTTTTTTTAAAGTTAATGCATTTAAATCAAATGAAAATGATGTCCTCATTAACAGTGGAATCTATTCCACTAAACTATTTTTATTTGTTCAAGGTCACTCTAGACCTAAAAACCTGAGAGCTGGGATGCAAACTTAACAAACTCTAACTTGTCACTTTTCTGTTTGTGACTGGGATTAAGGAAAGCCATTCTGTTAGCTAATTTATTTTCTTTAGCTCTGTAGCTTTTTTGGGAGAATTCCTATGTCACCTCATGTGACAAGTTAAACTTTAAAATATTTAAAAGTTGGTTGAAAATGTAATTTACTATTTACTCATATTATGATGGTCTCTGTTTCCATAGATACCTGTTTGTTGGGAAGGATCTATTCGATACTCACATACACAACCTGACAAATCAGAAGATGGAAGGCTGATTTATACTGGGAATCTGGCCCGAGTAGTATTTGGTGGGTAATCGCAAGTGAGGATATTTCCTTTTAATTGTAAAAAATATTTTTAATATATTTACCTATTGTTATAGCATTCTTTAATTATAGACATAAGGAAATTTAGATTATATTTTTTTTTGAGGCCTGTTGATAAGATGTAGAGACATTTACATTTTTAGGGGATTTTAAAAAGATGTTTGGAGGCTGTATTATGACTGTGATCTTACATCTGAACACTCAAGTTTCCTTTCTTTGGTCACCTCTCTCATGATGTTTAACAAAATAAAAATAAAAAGTGTGTGTCTGTATAATGTTTGAATATGCAGAGGAAAAAGTATGGAAGAATACTTGTTAACTTTTCGGAGTAGATTGAGGAATTTTCAATTTTTTTCTTTGTATATTTCTAAATTTGACAGTTAAAATGAGCATGTCATGCTTTTATAATTCAAAAGTGTATAAATTATACATTTTTTTCAGGTCATTTTAGAATTTATAACAAACATTTATCCAGTGGCTTTTCCAGGTGGTAGGAAGTTATGGAGAAAGAAAAGACAGCCGTAAGTTTATTAAATAGCTGTAAGTTTAAAGCACTTTCCTTAGATCATAATTTAGTATTTAGTAGAGAAGGTCAGAAGAACTTAGTGAGGTATATAATTTGTTCAAGTTCCCAGAGGTTGCATTTCATTTTAATAAGCTAAAAATAAAATCTGAAATATCTGGATGATTAGTTTACGGCCATTATGGCCACAAGATTTGAGCACCCACATTTGCATTTGTGTTTTTGATCATGATGGTGTCAAGTGGTCATCTAAAATTCACTCTGGAAATCTGTAAGTTCTTAAGTGTGTGACATTAGAGTATGTTTAAAGTACAATTTTAGCTGTTTAGGACTTTTTAGGAAGGACTGATTATCACCATTAAGTAAAGTTCTGAAGTAATTGGAATAACTAATTTTGGGTGGTTAGAAATTTCTTCGGAAGTCAATACATGAGTAGGCCATTGAGTCTGGTGTTCCATCTCAGTGGCCTGGGATACCTATATTGATGCCATTGAGATATTATTTATTTATTTATTTAATTTTTATTTATTATTTTTTTTTCCTGAGACAAAGTCTCGCTCTGTTTCCCGGGCTAGAGTGCTGTGGCGTCAGCCTAGCTCACAGCAACCTCAGACTCCTGGGCTCAGGCGATCTTCCTGCCTCAGTCTCCCAAGTAGCTGGGTCTACAGGCATGTGCCACCATGCCTGGATAATTTTTTTCCCCCCCCATATATTTTTAGTTGTCCAGTTAATTTCTTTCTATTTTTAGTAGAAACCCGGTCTCGCTCTTGCTCAGGTTGGTTTCGAACTCCTGAGCTCAAAGGATCCTCCTACCTCAGCCTCCCACAATGCTAGAATTATAGGTGTGAGCCACCACGCCCGGCCTGAGATATCTTTTAACCGTGACTCCCATGGTACCCTTCTTTCTGAACACAGACACCATTTCTTAAAATACAGTGAAGGCTTATTGATTTATGTTTTGTTCCCGTTTGACTCCTTTCTGGAAAGGAGAAAATAGGGGTTAATTTTGGTGAGGGTAGGATGTAATATTTGGAAGAACATAGCTATCCATGGTATTTAGCATTCTAGAAGTGTAACTTATAGAGGAATTTAATATTTGGGTTCTTTCAATAGTACAATTAATAGAAAGTCACTCTATCAAGGATTAGTGTTTTTTTTTTCCATATAGAAACTGAGAGACATGAGGATAAAGGTAACATTCTTGGAGGTTTTCTAAACTACCAATGGATCCTAGTCTAAACACACTTGAAGGGCTTTTTAGTTGACAGTTATTGTTATTTCAGCAACAAATAATTACTGATGTCATCATAGTATTCACTATGAATTGTGTCAGGGATGTTACTGATGCAGAATCTTAGAGTCTGGTAGGAAAGATAATATGAACACATTGTCATAATAATTTATAATATTAGAGAATAGATATGAGTTCAGAAGGCAGATGTATCATTTTCACATTAGAGAGAGAAAGGTAGAACAGAGAGGGCCTCATTGGGCTGGAATTTTAGCTGGGTCTTTTAAGATGAATAGAATATGAATGTGAAGAGATGTGTTGAAGCTCTGACTCAAGAGGGGAGGGAAGGCAAGGGCAATATACGTAACCTTAACATTTGTACCCCCAGAATATACTGAAAAAATGAAAAAAAAAATATGAAGAAATGTGAAAGGAGGAATCCCAGGCTTATAAGTTGTATGAGGAAAGGCATGAAGATGGGAAAGCCAAGAATGTGTTTGGAAAATAGCAATTATTTCTTCAATCCAGGCAAATTATGATATTTGTGTATATTGGTTTCCTCTGGCTCTCATAATAAATTACCACAAACTTGGTGAATTAAAACAATAGAAACTTATTTTCTCATAATTCTGGAGCCTAGAAGTGTAAAATCAAGGTGTCAATAGGGCCATGCTCTCTTCCTTACTTCTTCCAGCTTCTGGTGGCTCTGGAAATCCTTGGCTTTCTGGCTTGTAGCTGCATAACTCCAGTCTCTGCCTTGGTCTTCACATGACTGAATTTGTGTGACTCTCTTTGTCCTATTCTGTCCTCATAAGGATACCCTCATTGGATTTAGGGTCTACCCTAATCCAGTATGATCTCATGTCCACCTTTAATTAAATCTGCAAAGACCCTGTTTCCAAATAAGGTCACAATCTGAGATTCTGAGTGGACATGAATTCTGTGGGGACATTATTTTACCCACTACAATTTGACAAAAGTAAGGGAAAAATGTATTTTGGAAGGGCTCAGGAGATTTTTTTTACATAGGAGGCAACTCGGTCCCCATTGTATCCCGTATATACCAATGTTATAGCAACTACCTGTGGAAAGAGGGAAGGAAATATTTTTAAATTAGTGATAAAAGATAATTAAGCCTTCAGCCAACAGCAGTGTATGGGAGTAACACAGCTTCACCAACAGTTGTCAAACTTTTGGCTTTTGCCAATTTGGCGGAAAAACAGTATCTTACTGTAGTTTTAATTGAATGTTTCTTATGAATGAAGTTTAGCATCATTTTATTTGTTTAAGGGCTGTGTGCATTTTTGCCCTTAAAATAGGGTTGTCTTCTCATCTTCTAGAAACCTTTTATATTAAAATATATTGGGGATTTTAACCCTTTGTAATATAAGTTGAAAATATTTTTTCCATTTTCTCATTTGTGTCTTTACTTTGGTTATGGTGTTTATGTCCGTGTACTTTTTTATCTCTGATTTTACTTTTTAAATTTAAATCTCTGGGCTGTTTGGAATTTTCTTGGTATATGGTATAAGGCAGGGATCCTCAAACTTTTTAAACAGGGGGCCAGTTCACTGTCCCTCAGACCATTGGAGGGTTGTTGGAGAGTGCGGCACACATTTCACACATGCGCACTGTGGGCCCTGGGACAAGTCAGCTGCTAAGCAGGACAGGCAGCGGTGGCAAAAACACCTGGCGGGCTGGATAAATGTCCTCGGGCCCCATGTGGTCCGCGGGCCGTACTTTGAGGACCTCTGGTTGGAATAGAGTGATCGCTTTTTCTTTATCATTTTCCATATGGCTGTCCAGTTGTCCCAATACCACTTATTCAAAAATCCATCGTTTGCCTGCTGAAATTAGATGGTATCTTTATACTAAATTTCCATGTACAGTTGGGTTTATTTCTGAATTTTACATTTTGTTTCATTGATTTGTCTTTATTTGTACACCAGTCCCACACTATTTTATTTGTATTCTATTTTTCTATTGTTTTAATATTTGAAAGGGCTTTTACTTCCTCCTTTTTTTTCTTTTTCCAAATGAACTTTATAATCAACTTGTTTAGGATCTCAACTTGTCTATCTTCCAAACAGATGGTATTTTTATTACAGTCATGTTAAAATTATAAATTTTAAATTTATCATTAATTTATAAATGAATTATAGTTAATTCATTTATAAAATTATAAAGAATAAAATGTATAAAGTGTGTAAAACAGAGCCTGGCATATAATAAACACTATATTTGTGTTTTGATTTTTTTTGTTTGTTTTGATGATGACACAGTAAGAAGAAAAGTAGAAGAATTAGTAGGCTAGATTGATTCTTTTGTAAAACTTGAAAGTATTGATCTTCTCCCATTTTTTCCCCCTTTAGGTGTGAAGTGTTTCTCTTATTCTACAAGTATGATCAGCTTTGCATGTCTACCATACTTTCTTACACAAAATAATATTATATCTGAAAATCTTCTTTTGCAAATCTTATTGTTTGGCATCGTCGGAAGCTTTACAGTGATCACTCCAGTGCTGCTTCACTTTGTGACAAAAGGTTATGTTGTTCGGTTGTACCATGAGGCAGCTACTGACACTTACAAAGCCATTACTTACAATGTTGTGCTTTCAGAAACAAGTACAGTGTTCCACCAGAATGATGTGAAGATTCCAGACAGCACACATATGTTTACTACATTTTTTGCTAAAACAAAATCACTGTTAGTTAATCCAGTGCTCTTTCTAGACCCTGAAGACTATATCCATCTAATGGGTTATGACAAAACATTCACTTTTGATACGGAAGAAACCAGTGAAAACAAACAGGTTAAGGAGGAGAAATGAGCATATTATTTTTATGTTTGTGATTAAATGTGATTTATGTTTCAATGTATAATAATAAAATTGTCTTTACCTTTGTGTTCTGTTAGTGACTGATTGTTAAAAATAATCTGAAATTATAAAACAGCTTTTAATTTTCAGAGAATGATAACTTACAGTAAAATAAGCTATGTTTGAAAAACAAAACATGGTTATCTACTATTTGTGCTTAATGTGTGTGAATATGCATGTTCATGATGGTATATACACAGATAATTTAAGAGCTATATCTAAGTGTGGTTGGCTCTAAACTGGGGATCTGTCAGAAACAAATGGGAGAGTTACTTTTTTCTTTGTGTGTGGATTTTTATGTGTATATGAATATTCTTTTCCCACATTAAAAAACTTTGAAAAGTTCACAAATTATGGGAAGCAGTGTTAATATGTCTCCTTTGGTTCAGAACATAGGTTTTGCCTACCTCCTCTGACATGGTTGCCTATAATGAGAATGTTCACATATAGTTGAATTTGTGGTTAGCTATCAGGGAAATGGTAACCCAAGTAGTGTTTTCAGTGTTCTTGCTTGGCACCTTATCACAGTAGGAAAATCACTGGTATTAAATACGTGGACAGTACCTTCTATAAAAGTCTCTATGCTAGCTTTTGCTTCCAAGAGTAACAAAATGGCCATTAGATATGAATGACAGTCTTTGCTTGGACATATTTGTTAAAATTGTATTCTGATTTTCTTTTTTTTTAACAGATGAGGGCTTGCTGTGTTGCCCAGGCTGGGGTATAGTGGTGCAGTCACAGCTCATTGCAGCCTTGAACTCCTGGGCTTAAGTGATCCTTCTGCCTCAGCCTCCCAACTAGCTAGGACTGACTACATATGTGTGCTACCATGCCTGGCTAATTTTTAAAAGTTTTTTGTAGAGATGGGATCTTGCTGTGTTGCCCAGGCTGGTCTGGGCTTAAGAGATTTTCCTGCCTTGGCCTACCAAAGTGCTGGGATTATGCCTGGCATCTCATTCTTTTAGAACACTTTATACTTTTGTTGTTGCTTTTATTTTTATTGAGGATTTCAAACATAAAAAAGTACAATAGTGAACCTCAATGACTCTATCATTCAGATTCAACAATTACCAATTTGTACACAATATTGTTTAATCTAGACCCTAACCACTTGTACATTTTTGAGAAGCAAATCTCAGTCACAATAATATTTCTTTCTTAAATATTTAGTTTTGTAACTCTACAAGATAAGGCCTTTAAAAATATAAACACAATACCATTATACCTGCAAAAACAAAGCAAAACAAAAATCCCCATCACCCTAATGTTATCAAATACCAAGTTTGCTTAAATTTCCAACTGGTCTGTAATTTTTTCCCACATTTTGTTTGGCTTAAGATCCAAATAAGATTCATATCATTCACACCAATTGTTGAAATGTCTTTTAAAACTGTTCTATGGGCTTCTCCATTTCTTTCACTTTTTTTCTTTTTGCGTTACAAATTATCTGTTGAAGAAACGATTGTCCTTTAGGTCTTCTCATGGTCTAGATTTTCTGATTGTACCCTTGAGCTGTATTTTTTTTGAGACAGAGTCTCACTCTGTTGCCTGGGCTAGAGTGGAATGGTGTCAGCCTAACTCACAGCAACCTCAAACTCCTGGGTTCAAGTGATCCTCCTGCCTCAGCTTCCCGGGTAGCTGGTACTACAGGCACACACCACTGTGCCCGGCTAATTTTTTCTATTTTTAGTTGTTTGGCTAATTTCTTTCTATTTGTAGTAGAGACGGGGTCTTGCTCTTGCTCAGGCTGGTCTCGAACTCCTGAGCTCAAGCAATCCTCCCGCCTCGGCCTGAGCTGTATTTTAACGTGCTTCTCTGTCTTCTGTATTTCCTATAAATGGATAAGTAGATCTTAAAGTTTCATCAGAGTGAGGTTTCATTATTTGGGACAAAACTACTTCGTAGATGTTTTTATTATTAATAGTTATCTATTGCTGCATGACAAATTGCCCCAAATACTTAAGGCATAAAGGAACAATAAACAACATTGCACAGTATAGGTCTGCAGTTGGGGAGTGGCTTAGCTGAGTTGTTTGGCTCAGGTTTTCTCAGAAAGCAGCAGTCAAGTCAGCTGATGCTGTGTCATCTGAAGGCTGGACTGGGGTACAAGGAACTGCTTCCAATATGGCTCACTCACATGACTGACTATTTGGTGCTAGCTTTTTGGCAGGAGGTCTCAGATACTATACTTGATCTTAGCCAAGAGGTCAAGAAGCAATGGTAGGAGGCCTCAGTTTTTCACCACATGGATCTCTCTTTAGGGCTACTTGCTTTTCCCAGAGCAAGTCATCCAAGACAGCAAGGTGGAAGCTACCATGTGTTGTGTGACGCATGTAGAAGTCACATGCTGTCACTGCATAATGCTTTATTGGTTACCCTGTGAGCCTTATTCAGTGTTGGAAGGGATTCACAAGGGTGTACATACCAGGAGATAAGGCTCACTGGGAGCCATCATGAAGGCTGGTCACCACAGTGCTCTTCCATTAAAAGATACATACCATACATACCATCTTTTTGTCTCTGTGATGTTAGCAACTATTGATGCTCAATGCCTAAGTCCATTAATTCATTAGGTGTTGCAAAATGGTTATATTCTATTATTCCTTTTCCATTTATTAGCTGAAATACTCCTAAAAATAGAGATAGGAGAACAGGAAGGAAAGAAACTCACTGCTCTCTATTTGGTAACTCAGTAATTCAGTTTGTACGAGAGTCAGGATAAATGCTTGATCCTTTTCCTTTATTTGCCAGTTTTAAAATAGAGTTGGTTTCCTAGCATCATCTGATGATAAGTAGACTTAAAAAAATATGTATGAGTTTATGGATGTAAGTATATTTGATGTATTTTAATTTATTGCAGTTAATATAGTATTAATGTTCATATAGTCATATAGGTAAGCTAAATAATGGCATAAGATGTTCATGTCCTAATCACTGGAAGCTGTGAATTTTACCTTATATGGCAAAAGGGATTTTGTAGATGTGGTGGAATTAAGGATTTTAAAATGGATTATCCTGGATTATCCAGCTGAATCCATTGTAATCACTGGGTCCTTATAAGAGATCGGATGATGAAAGCAGAGATTGGAGTGATGCAATTCGAGATGGAGAAATGCAAGGATTGCAGCTTTAGAAGCTGAAAAAGGCAAGGAAATGGATTCTTCCCCTAGTCTCCAGAAGGAACAAGCTCTGCTGACACCTTCACGTTAGTCCAATGAAACTGATCTTGGACTTCTGACCTCCAGAACTGTAAGAGAATAAATTAGCGCTGTTTTAAGCCACTAAACTTCTGGCAATTTGTTATAGCCCCAGCAGGAAACTAGTAACAGCCATCTTTGATCAGTGGAACCCTCTTTAAACTGGTTATCTAGTATGATAAGGTGTTTCGGGCTCATCTTGTACATTTTCTGCCCCAGACCTGTAATCAATAATTTCTCCAAGGAGTTCTGGTTCCTTTTAGTGGGAAATAGTATTTTAAGACCACTAGGGGCATTCATGGGTTTTTGCCTTTTTTTACAGCTCTTAAATTTATTTTCAAATTGTGATGAAAAGCATGTAACATAAAATTTGCCATCTTAACCAATTTTAAGTGTACAGTTCAGTAGTGTTAACTATATTCACATTATTTCAACAGATTTCTAGAACTTTTTCATCTTGCCAACCTGAAACTCTGTGCTCATTGAGCAACTCTCCATTTGCTCCTCCTCCCTTAGATTTTTGCCTTTTTGAAAATGGGAAGCCAGGCATGGTGGCTCCCACCTGTAGTCTCAGCTACTCTGAAGGCTGAGGCAGGAGGATTGCTTAAGCCCAGGAGTTCAAGGTTGCTGTGAGCTATGATGACACCTGTGAATAGCCACTGCATTCCAGCCTGGGTAATATAGCAAAACCTTGTCTCTAAAGAAAGGGAAAGCAGCACAGTTCCATTGTAAAACCTTTACCAACAAATGATTATTTTCCTTTCAAGTGTGCAGGTTTTTAGGCTACAACTCCATGGCATTTTTGGCTATTAACCCTAAACTATATCCTATAAAGGATTTCATGTAGCAAAGCATCTAAAGAAATGGCTGTCTTTCTAAAATGCAGTGAGAGTTTTGAAATGAAATATATGCCACACAAAATAATGACATTTCACTATTAGGACTCAAAATATTCTCGAGCTCTGGTTGGTTCTAGGTGAATGCATTCTCAAGACTGGTGGGGCCTCTGCCCACAGTGCGGAACCACAGCTAGTGCCCCCTGTTTGGGGTCTCATCTGTCCTTGTTCTGTTCTGTGTGTGGCTAAGCTTGTTGCTGAACAGAAATAGTTTACATGAAACCGTTCAGTTCAGATCTGTAGGTCCAGCTCTCTGAGCCATGAGAAATTGTTGTATAAAGAGCTTGTGGGAGAGAATAGGAATGCAGATGGAAAAGAAGTGCCAGTCTGTTGAGATTTTCAGGGAGGTGTATGGACTGGTTTTGTTACTATTGACTGGGAAGTGCCTTGTTTTGTTTTTACAGCTGGTCACTCATTTGCATCAAGTATTTGAAAAGTACATTGTAAATTATTTCCCCTTTGAGGAAGTGCTCAAATATTAGACACACGCACACACACACACAAAGAGGAAATGGATAGGAACTCAGAAATCATGTGATTGATGACTAAGTTAAATCTTTTCTACTGAAAAAGAAGAGCCTGATGATTAGTTATTGAACCTCCTTGCATTTTTAAAGTTTTGGGAGATAGTGAATCATGTTCCTGTTTATGTTTTTTCCTACCCTGTTTTCTTCCATATTTACTGAACCTGGGAGGCAAAATTGGGTCTGCAACTCCTCCGATGCGAGCATTTGGTACACCTACTGTGGTAAGTAAAACAGCAACAACAAATGATTGTAGCATCAACTATCTTGATGGTAAGTTTTCATAAGAACATTACAGCTGCTGGCCGTTGTCACTGGGACACAGGAAATGTCAGCGTGTTCCAGCTGCTGCGGCTGCTGCTGCCAGCAGGAAAAGTAATAGCTGGTAACTGCCCTGTGTGAATCTTTCCCACCCTTCAGAGAGCTCATGAGGCTACAACTGTGTTGTGCTTGACCTCCAAGTCCTTCCGTTGTTCCCTGTGTCAACGATCTCTACCTTGAGTCCAGTTTCGGGTTCTTTTCAGTTTCAGTAGAACTGCCTGCTTCCAAGCTTTTGCTTCAGCCCCGATACTTACCTACTTCTTCTTGAGAAGGTAGAACAGTCCTAGCTGCTTCCTGGAGTTGATTTCTGCTCCAGGTTGTGACCTTTGAGGGCTCCTGGAATCATTTCCCTAACTGGATGTAATCTTGGTTCTGCAGTCACTAGCAGTATGACCTTAAGCAAAGTACTTAGCGTCTTTGTGCTCCAGTTTTTTTAGCTATAAAATGAAAGTACTTTTGGAGTCTCCTTCTTCCCTCCCTCCCTCCCTTCCTTCCTTCCTTTGTTATGTTAGAGACAGGGTCTCACTCTCTCACCCAGGCTGGAATGCAGTGGTTATTCATAGGTGTCATCATAGCTCACTGCAGCCTCCAACTCCTGGGCTCAAATGATCCTCCTGCCTCAGCCTGCTGAAAGTCTCCTTTATAAGTAGTTGTTGTAAGGTCCATACTCTAATGCTGTTCACTGGTTTTATCACTGTCCCTCTCCCCCAACTTCTCACTAACAGATGTCCTTGTGTCTGAAGACACAACTTTAGAGCCTGACAACTATTTTGGATTGGTACTTTGCACTGTGTTGCTTGCCATGGGTTGGCTGCCCTTTTCTACCCAGTAGCAATATCAGAAAGGTTTAAGGTGATGCTTCCCAAAATACTAGTTCTTTGAGATTCTTTGGGGGAATAAAAGGATCTATGAACTAATCATTTGGGGGAAATTTACAAATATGCTTTAAGTTCTGAGAAGTTCTGCAATAAAGAAAACTTTAACAGTTTTCACTGTTAAACTATGAAATTTTCAATTTTCAAATTTCACTAAAAAGTTTTCAATTTCATATTTTCTTCCTGGAGTGTGTGTCGCCCGACAGTCCTGAGAAACACACTCTGGCAAATGCTAACGTAAAGTTACTTCTGGGGAATTGGGCTCATTGCCAGATGTGAGAACGAGACTTAGGAGTGTGACCAGTCACACACTGTCCTTTCTCCTTACAGATTGTGCTGAATTCACTCTCAACTTATCACTGAAATCTCCCCATGTTACAAGATCAATTTAGTCCCCACTTCCAGCACGGCTCCTCGGTCCACTTGGCCCCCACTTCCCTCTCCTTTGGCCTTTTTGTGCCACGTGTTGATTATGCCACTCTTCATATGGCTTTTATTGATATGATATTTCATATTATGGCTTAGCTTTCAATCTTTTAGTAATAATAGCTTGATTTGACTTTTGGCTTAATTTTCTGAAAGAGGATCTTACCTTTTTCTCTCTAATGCTGAGAAAGCTGCTGCCCTGCTGACACAGGGACTGTGGGTGACCAGTGGATGACACTTCTACAGCAAGAAGCTGCTTGTTGCCATCCCACTGCCAGATCACTCCCTTCCCTGCCCAGGAGAGCTGCGAATGTATCACCTGGGAAGCACTGATTCCTCTAGATATCATTGTGAAGGTGTTGGTGACAACAACCCCTGATTCACTGTGAGGGTGATTTCCATGTAAAAGAAGAGGCAAATTTCCATTTGGCCAAGCTACTGGGCATATAGTGTCTTAGTTAGCTCAGGCTGCCATAACAAAATGCCATGACTGGGTGGCTTAAACAACAGAAATGTATTTTCTCGCCGTTCTGGAGGCTGGAGTCCAAGATCAAGGTCTCTCCATATGCGGTTTCTCCCAAGTCTTCACTCCTTGGCTTGCTGCGATAGTTTGAATTTTGCTTCCTCCCAAATGCCTGTTGGAATTTAATTGCCATTGTGTGATAGTAAGAGGTTGGACCTTTAAGAAGTGATTAGGCCATGAGGGCTCTGCCCTCATGAACGGATTAATGTTGTCATTAAAGGAGAGAGTTTCTTATAAAAGGACATGTTTGGTCCTTTTGTCTCTTGCTCTTACCCTCTCTTGTCTTTTCACTCTTCTGGTCTAGGACGAGGCAGCGACAAGGCCCTTCTCAGATGCCAGCATCTTGATCCTGGACTTCCCAGCCTCCAGAACTATGAGAATTAAATTTCTACTCTTTATAAATTACCCAATCTTTGATATTCGGTTATAGCTGCACAAAATGGACTAAGATGCTTGCAGATTGCTTACTGTGTCCTCGCATTGCCTTTCCTGTGTGTGTGCACATCCCTTGTGTCTCTGTGGGTCCAAATTTCCTCCTCTTAAATGGACACCAGTCAGATTGGATTAGGGCTCACCCTAATAGCCTTATTTTAACTTAAGTACCTCTTTAAAGGCTCTATCTCTAAATATAATCATATCCTGAGGTACCGGGGCTTAGGCCTTCCGCATATGAATGTGGGGGCATTGGGGAGGCAGAGGGCCCAGGAACACAATTTAGTCCATACATACAAAAATGGCAAAGATTGGCTGTTTTTTATTCCCACAATTTTGGAAAGGCAGAAAATGTGGGAGTGTGAGTCAGTCCACGGCAGGCATATGCCCTCCTGT
Source organism: Cheirogaleus medius (assembly GCA_008086735.1). Lineage (NCBI taxonomy): Eukaryota > Metazoa > Chordata > Mammalia > Primates > Cheirogaleidae > Cheirogaleus > Cheirogaleus medius. Next base: position 22,400,472 of record VBSM01001124.1, read on the forward strand.
CATCCAGAGTCATCAGTCTCAGTTCGAATTTCTTTTTGCTGTAGATAGTCCATAAACCCAAAGAATTCATGGATTGTTTAATTAAACCAGTATTCACTGAGCATCTAACACATGCCTATTCCAGGAACTGAGGAGGCAGCAGTGAACAACAAAGACAAAATCATTAAAATATTCGGCACATCAGATGGTGTTAATTGCTGAGTGGGGGGGATAGAAAATGCAGAGACAGAGGGGATGGGGGTTTCATTTTAAATTAGGATGGCCAAGGAAAGCTTCACTGAGAGGGTATCATTTAGTAAGGGCCTAGAATAGCTGAGGAGTGAGCCATGTAGGTGTCTGGGGGAGGGGCTGAGGCAAGAGCAAGCACAGAGGCCCCTGGGTGGGGGCGTGTGTGGTGTGTAGAAGGATAGCAAGGGGGCCAGTGAGGCCTCGATGGAGGGAGTGAGGGGACAGTAGCATCAGGTGAGGTCACGGAAGGAAATGGGGAGGGGAAGGGACTTGCAGGTCAGGAGGATGATCTATATTTGCTGTGAGTGAAGCTTGTCTAGTTTCTGTGTTGATAATAATCGGTAAGGGGGCAAAAGTGTGTCCAGGAGACACCTTGGGAGGCTACTGCAATGATCCAGGTGCAATAGATAATGAGACTTAGGCCGGAGTGGTAGTGGTGGAAGTGATGAGGCGTCAGATTCTAGAAATGTTCTGAAGATGGAGCCAACAGGATTTGCTGACTCACTGGATGTGTGGCTGTAGCACGATCCTCCTGCTAGGCTGTCTTGGCATCTGGTGTGTCCCCCCACTCCAAGCATGTCAGCCTCTTTATTAGCCTCTGTTGTACTTCTATTCTCTAACCTAAAATATCCACTTCCATCCTTCTGTTTCATGCAAACCTTAAGAGGTCCATCAGAAGTCCTATCTGCCCTATGGAGCCTGGCTGAGTCAGTTGAATTAATTCACTTTAGTAAATATTTATTGAACAGCAGCAGGTTTAGTCATTATGCTAAGGAATACTAAGAATGCAAAAGTTATATAGGATATGTCCTGTACTCTCAAGGAACTTCTGGCTTTTGTCTTACTTATGTGTAGTAGGAGGGCTAACTATACAAATAGCCATGATTCATTTATTTGTTCTACAAACTCGGTGTGGCCACTGGGATGTCTCATAGCCATCTGGAGCTAGAACTATAGACTTATACCTTTCTTTCTTTCTTTTTTTTTAATTTCAGCATATTATGGGGGTACAAATGTTTAGGTTACATGTGT
>VBSM01001124.1:22401831-22414328 GCA_008086735.1 Cheirogaleus medius
TCTGGGTTCTCTGTTCTGTTCCACTGGTCAATGTCCCTGTTCTTGTGTCAATACTAAGCTGTTTTAATTACTATAGCCTTGTAGTATAGGACTTTTACCTTTCTAAACCTCATTCTTTCTAAGTCTTCCCCATCTCATCATCTACCTAATTTCTTAGACTCCAAACCAGGTGTATCCTTAATTATGTCTCTCTGTCATCTACCACATTTAATGTACCAGTAATTTCTGTTTTCATGATCTCCAGATTACATTCTATATCCAACTGCTTCTCACTGTCCTCTGATAACACTTATGCCACCTTTAGCTCTCCTCAGCCTCTGCAAAAACCTCTTAAATTGTCCTCCTTCCACTTCAGTTCTTGCCCCCATACAATCTGTTCTCAGCACAGAGGCCCTAAAGATCTTTTCAAATTGTAAATACGTTATTATTACAGATAATGTGACTTTCCCTGCTTAAGGTCCTCCATGGCTTTTCACTGCAATTAGAGTGAAATCCCAACTTTATTGGCCTCCAAGACTCCTTGAGATGGCCCCTCCCTACTTATCTGATTTATGTGATTCTCCCCAGACTCATTATTTATTTATTTATTTATTTAGAGACAGAGTCTCACTCTGTTGCCTGGGCTAGAGTGCCATAGCATCAGCCTAGCTCACAGCAACCTCAAACTCCTGGGGTCAAGTGATCCTTCTGCCTCAGCCTCCTGAGCAGCTGGGACTACAGGCATGTACCACCATGCCTGGCTAATTTTTTTTTTCTATTTTTGGTAGAGACAGGGTCTTGCTCTTGCTCAGGCTGGTCTCAAACTCCTGAGCTCAAAGGATCCATCCGCCTTGGCCTCCCAGAGTGCTAGGATTAGAGGCGTAAGCCACTGTGGTGTTTCTTTTTTTAATTTTAAGGAGATTTATTCTGAGCCAAATTTGAGGACCATGACCTGGAGCCACACCCAAGAAGTCTTGAGCAAGTGGACTCGGTGTGGCTGGGTTACAGTTTGGTTTTATACATTTCAGGGAGACAGGGGTTACAGGTAAAGTCATAAATCAATACATGGAAGGCATACATTGGCTTGACCCCATAAGATGGGACATCTGGAAGTGGGGACTTACAGGTTATAGGTGGGTTTAAAGATTCTTAGACTTGTAATTGGTTAAAGACATGCTTTGTCTAAATGGAATGTTTGGAATGTTTAAAATAAGGAGCTGTTAATCAGAGAAAAGCCACCAGACATATATTTGTTATGTAAATTGAGGACCTGAAGATTTGTCTTGCATACACTTAGACCTGTTAATGGATTACAAAAGATATCTCCAAGAAGGGAGGGGGGCATGATGAGGCATGTCTGACCTCCCTCCTTGTGGCAGACAATTTAGTTTTAGGGTACCCCATTGGCAAAGAGGGGGTCCATTCAGTCAGCTGGTGGGGGGGGGTGAGCCATACAATTTTATTTAGTTCAAAATTCCCCCCTTTTGGCCAAGATCTGTCAGAGGTAGAATCTATGGCCAAACTCTTATTTTGTCCCATTCATTGCCAGGGTGGTGTGGCTACCTGTCCTGGGTCCATCCAGTCCCTCAGTGGGACCCTTGTGGTCAAGAGGACGGAAGAGCCAAATGGGGGTTTACAGCTGATTAAATATTTTAGGCCAAACAGGACTGGAGCTAGACAGGCACTCATTAACATTTTAAAATCTTTAGGGCGGGGCGTGGTGGCTCATGCCTGTAATCCTAGCACTCTGGGAGGCCAAGGCGGGAGGATCATTTGAACTCAGGAGTTTGAGACCAGCCTGAGCAAGAGTGAGACCCGGTCTCTACTAAAAATAGAAAGAAATTAATTGGCCAACTAAAAATATATAGAAAAAATTAGCTGGGCATGGTGGTGCATGCCTGTAGTCCCAGCTACTTGGGAGGCTGAGGCAGGAGGAAAAAAAAACATTTTAAAACCTTCTAGGCAACATAAGAGTAAAATCCAAAATGTCAAAGGCAAGGCTACAAAACTAATTTAAGTGTTGAGCTACAACATTCTTGGGTCTAGTGGTAGACTTGTAGCAAATATATATGTCTGTCTTTATGCCAGTATCATGCTATTTTGATATCTGTAGACACACATATGTATATATATATATTTATTTTGAGACAGAGTCTCACTCTGTTGCCCCAGCTAGAGTGCCGTAGCATCAGCCTAGCTCACAGCAACCTCAAACTCCTGGGCTCAAGAGATCCTCCTGCCTCAGCCTCCCAAGTAGCTGGGACTACAGGCATGCACCACCATGCCCAGCTAATTTTTTCTATATATTTTTAGTTGGCCAATTAACTTCTTTCTATTTTTGGTAGAGACAGGGTCTCGCTCTTACTCAGGCTGGTCTTGAACTCCTGAGCTCAAACAATCCACCTGCCTTGGCCTCTCAGAGTGCTAGGATTACAGGCGTGAGCCACCACATCCGGCCTGACTTATAATATATTTTGAAATCCAGAAGTGTGATGCTTCTAGCTTGGTTCTTCTTTCTCAAGATTTATTCATCTATTTATAGTCTTTTGTGGTTATTTAATATAGAGAAAAACACCTATTTTTTCTTCTCTCTACCACCACTCTTACCCTTAACACTTCTGGTCACCAAAATATATGGGGTTTCCTACACCAAGCAATTCTCTGACACTAGCTGGATGTCCTATAATTCAATTTAATTCTGTCACTATCTACCTGGAGTTAGAATCAGATACTACAGGTTAAGGGCTCAGTCCCACAAACCTGCCCTTCACTTCAGATGCCAAATGCAAGCCCCAGGTTGTCACTCGTGCTTCTGACTGGCTATAAGTTGGAGATTCCCATGAGCCCCTCTTGGGTTTGATCATTTGTTAGAATAGCTCACTCAGGGAAACATTTATGTTTACTGGTTTATTATAAAGGATATTACATGCTGGGAGTTTGCGACTCTTCCAACAAATTGGGTCCCAGGCAGGAATGTCATAAGAGACTGGAAATAAGGGAGACAAACAAAGTATAGATTAAAGTGACAGGGAAATCTCGGGTCTTCCAGCATTCCCGTGAGCTAGGAGGCCATGAGTGGAGTCCCGCATCAATGTTTATTCTTTCAGCAAAAAATTATTATCAGTCACTGATTTACATGTACATATCATGAGTTTAAGTTTCGAGGTCTCTCAAAGTAACAATAAACTAGCTAAGTATACACAAGTTAAAGATAAAATCGTAAGTTAGCAGTAAAATGTATAATCCAAATGGGAACAAAGAGACCACGTACTTCTTTCTACTTTATCTAGTTCCTCATTTACTGAGACTTGAACTCAGGAGAGAGATAGGAACATTGCCTCAGGCTTAGAATAGAAAACTGCTCTTATCTGCTGGACTGACATCCTTTGATCATTCTCTCTGCCTTTGATTACAAGCCCCGGTCTTTGCAGACATCCAGACTGTGCCTTTCAGGATTCATGGTGGGGTCCATTTGCAGACATCCCTGTTTGGTGGAATGTCCCCCTCAAGGTCGAGCAGCTTTTGCTCAGTGAACTGACATGTCCACAGGTTGCTGTTTGGCAAAGTCCTGTCCCACTCCTGGGATTCTCATGTCTCGACTGTAACCCTCAACAATTACAAAGGATGCAAACAGACAGATGAGAGAGATATGTAAGGCAAGGTATAGGGGAGAGGGTTTTCATGCACTCTCCAAGTGTACCACCTTCCTAGCACCTCCATGTGCACCTCCAGCTTCCATCAGCCTGGGAGCTCTCCTATCCTGTAGTTCAGGGACTTTTACGGAGGGTTTATAATGTAAGTATAATTGACTATTAAGTCTGTCTCTAGCCCCTTTCCCCTTCCTGGATGATGGGGAGATGGGGTTAAAAGTTCTAAACTTCTAATCATGGCTTGGTCTTTCTAGTGACCAGCCCTCATTTAGAAGCCCACCAAGAGTCACCCTTTAGTGCAAAAGATATTTCTATCACCCAGGACATTCCAAGGGTATAGGAGCTCCGTGTAAGGACCTGGGATCAAAGACCAAATGTTAGGATAAAAGATATTCCTATCACTTCCATTGCTTAGGAATTTACAAGAGGTTCTGTGTCAGAAACTGGGGGCAGAGGCCAAATATATATTTCTTACATCAGAATATTACAGGTTCCATATAAATTTTAGAGTTGTTTTTTCTCTTTCTGAAAATAATGACATTGAGATTTTGATAGAGATTGCATTGAACCTATAGATTGCTTTAGGTAGAATGGACATTTTAACAATATTAATTCTTCTAGTCTATGAGCAAAGGATTTCTTTCTATTTGTTTTTGTCTTGTTTAATTTCTTTCATTAATATTTAGTAGTTTTTAGTATATAAATCTTTCACCTCCTTATTGAAGTTTATTTTATTCCTATTTATTCTTATATGCTATTGTAAGTAGGATTGTTTTTATAATTTCCTTCTTAGATAGCTTGTTGTTAGTGTATTGTAACACTACTGATTTTTGTATGTTTATTTGGTATTCTGTAATTTTTCAAAATTTGTTTATTAGTTTTAACACTTTTTATGGAATCTTTAGCCTTTTCTATATATAAGATCATGTCGTCTTCAAAAAGACACTTTTACTTCTTCTTTTCTAATTTGCCTTTTATTTCTTTTTCATGCCTAATTGCTTTGGTTAGGACTTCCAGTACTATGTCGAATAGAAGTGGTGAGAGTGAGCATCATTGCCTTGTTCCTGATCTTAGAGGAAAAGCTTTCAGTTTTTTACCATTGAGTATGATGTTGAGTGTGGGCTTTTCATATGACCTTTATTATGTTACAGTAATTTCCTTTTATTCCTATTTTGTTGAGAGTTTTTATCATGAAAAGGTGTAAGTGAATGCTGAGGTCCCACTTGTCCCCAAGGTCCTAGTTTGCCTGGAAGATCTCTGAAATACCTTTGTAGTCATTCTCCCATTGTCTTGATGAAGAGCACCTGCATCCCTTCTAGCTATACTAATCTCTTTATCAAGCAGTCACTTGGTCACACCCTTGGCTTGATTCCCTAATGATACCTTTTCACTCTTTGTATGGGTATGCTGTGAATTTTCCAAATCTTTCCACTCTACTTCCCCTTTAATTATAAATTCTGTCTTTAAATCAATTCTCTCTTCTCTCATTTTACTGTAAGTGGCCAAAAGAAGCTATGTAGCACCTCAAATGCTTTCCTGCTTAGTTATTTCTTTTGCCAGATATCATAGATCATTGCTCTTAAGTTCTGCCTTCCACAAAGCCCTAGGACACAGACACAGTTCCACCAAGTTCTTTGCAACTGTATAGCAAGAATAGCCTTTACTATAGTTTCCACTACCTTGTTTTTCATTTCTGTCTGAGATCTCATCAGAATTGCCTTTACCATCCATATTTCTACCAAGATTCTGATCATGACCACTTAAGTAATCTCTAAGAAGTTCCAGACTTTCCCTATATTTCTTTTCTTCTTCTGAGCCCTCACCAGAATTTCCCTTAATGCTTTGTTCACAGCAACATGGGCCTTTTCTAGCCTGTTCCTCCAAACTCTTCTGGCTTCTTCCCATTACTAAGTTGCTAAGCTGCTTCTACATTTTTATGAAGTTGTTATAACAATATCTTACTTCTCTGGTACCAATTTTTTGTCTTAGTCTGTTTTGTGCTGCTTTAACAGAATACCTGAGACTGAGTAATTTATAATGAAGAGAAATTTATTTGGCTTGTGATTTGGGAATCTGAGAAGTCTAAGATCAAGGGGTTGCATCTATCAAGGGCCTTCTTGCTGTATCATCCCATGGTGGAAGGGTAGAAGTGCAAAAGAGCATGTGTGAGGGGTGAGGGAAGGAGGCTAAACTCATCCTTTTAATTTTTTTTTTTTTTTTGAGACAGAGTCTCACTCTGTTGCCCGGGCTAGAGTGCCGTGGTGTCAGCCTAACTCACAGCAACCTCAAACTCCTGGGCTCAAGCAATCCTTCTGCCTCAGCCTCCCAAGTAGCTGGGACTACAGGCATGCGCCACCATGCCTGGATAATTTTTTCTATATGTTTTTAGTTGGCCAATTAATTTCTTTCTATTTTTAGTAGAGATAGGGTCTCGCTCTTGGTCAGGCTCATCTTGAACTCCTGACCTTGATCGATCCTCCCGCCTTGGCCACCCAGAGTGCTAGGATTACAGGTGGGAGCCACTGCACCCGGCCTGAACTCATCCTTTTATCAGGAACCCACTCCTGTGGTAACTAACCCACTCCCACAACAACAGCATTAATTCCATAATGAGGGCAGAGCCATCATGACCTAATGACCTCTAAGAAGTCCCACCTGTCAACACTGTTGTATTGGGGATTAAACTTTGGGGAACTTTGGGGAACACATTCAAACCGTAGCAATATCTTATAGTTATGACAATCTATTTTAAGCTAATAACAACTTAAGTTCAATCACATACAAAAACTCTACACTTTAATCCTTCACCCCCCTTTATGTTAGTGTTACAATTGACGTTTCTTTGTAGTGTACATCTTTTAACATATTTTTTGGTTATGGTTATTTTTAATATTTTTGTGTTTTAACTTTTATAGTAGAATTAAAAGTGGTTCACCCACTACCATTACAGTAATACATTATTCTGTATTTGTCTATGTATTTACTTTACCAATGCATTTCATACTTTCTTATGCTATCATGTTACTGTTAAGTATCCTTTTGTTTCAACTTGAAGACCTTCTTTAGCATTTCTTACAAAGCAAGTCTAGTGGTTATAAAATCCCTCAAATTTTGTTTGTCTGGGAAAGTGTTTATCTTTCCTTCATTTTTTTTCTAGGCTGGAGTGCAATGGTGTGATCCTAGCTCATTGCAGCCTCCAACTCCTGGGCTTAAGTGATCCTCAGCATCCTAAGTAGCTAGGACTACATGTGTGAGCCACCATGCCTGGCCATGTTTAATTTTTTTTTATTATTTCAATATCTTTGTTCACTTTTTTTGCTGTATTTCTGAATTGCTTCTCTGTGTTATCTTCAAGCTCCTTGGGTTTCTTTAAAACTGCTGTTTTGAATTCTTTTTTTTTTTTCTTGGCTCCAACATCTGTGTATCCTATGTTTTGAATTCTTAGAGAGCTCACAAATCATTGTCTCATTAGGGCCAGTCACTGGATTTTTGCTTTGTCCTTTTGGAGAGGTCATGGTTCCCTGTTTGCAGTTGCTTCTTGTGAGTATATGTCTGTGTCTTTGCATTGAAGGATTTGTTATTTATTTCAGTTTTCTTTGTCTAGCTTGTTTTGGTTTTTATTGAATATATTTGTACATTGAACATTTATTGCTAGGTCATTGCCTCCTTCTCAGCTCTAGGTGGCACATTAAGCCCAGATTTGCCTTGACTCTAGTAAATGGCTGGAGGGCTGCCTATTTGAATGGGAGAGTTCCCAAAGGAATTATTCCAGCAGTGTGGGAAGGCTGGCTAAGGGTTCATGCCCAGGGACCTGTGGAATGTACATCCTACGGCATGGTGCTCCTGAACAGTAACTCTGATTTGGAGTCTCCTTTGGGTGAATTATAGAGCAGAGTTTCCAGGACTTGGGATGGTAGTTTCACCTCCCTGCATTATTTCTGCTTTCTCTCAAAGATATTTCTCCCTTCAAGCAGTCAAAATGCTTCCCCATGGGTTAAGGCAAGGACAGGTCTCCTGCCAGAGAACCCAAGAAGGTGGGGAAGCTGATTGATCACCTTAATTTCACTTTTTCCAGTGTGGAAATGATGCATTGGGAGGAGATTTTTCCATTCACTTGGTGATGGGCAGAATGGTGGGGAGGAACATCACAGATGTGGAAGTCTAATTCTCCTATAGTCTACTTGGAGTTTTTCCACTTTTGTGTGGTCCCAGGAACTATCTCATCCTCATACTCAAGCTCTGAGTTGTTGCTGGTGAAAATCTCAGCACTGTTTATTGCTTTTGGTTTTCTCTGGGAAGGAGTGAAGCCAGCTTGCCTCTATGCAGCCATTTTGGAATTGAAATTCCTTTTTTTCTTCATTTTTGAAGGGGAATTTTGTCAGGTATAGTATTTTTGGTTGGAAGTTTTTTTCTTTTAGCACTTTAAATATATTATCCCACTACCTTCTGACCTGCAAGGGTTTTTGTTGAAAAATCCACTGATTGTCTTATAAGGATTCCCTTGTATGTGATAATTCACTGTTTTCAAAATTTTCTCTTTGTCTATAAATTTTGACATTGTGATTATAATATATCTCAGTGTGAATAATTTTAGTTCATTTTATTTGATATCCTTTGGTCTTCTTGGATTTGTATTTCTATTTTCTTCCTCACATTTGGAAAGCTTTCAGCCACTAATTCACTGAATCAGCTTTCTCTAGTCCTTTCTTTCACTCTTGTACTCTTAAACCTTGTATTATATGTATATGAGTCACTTGTTGGTGTCCTATAATTGCCTTAAGCTTTCTTCACTCTTTTTTATCCTTTTTTCCTTTTCTTCCTTTGATTGAATTATTTTCCAGTGACCTGTCTCTGAATTTGCTGATCTTTTCTTCTGCTCAATCTAGTCTGCTGCTGAACCCCTCTAGTGAATTCTTTAGTTTAGTTATTGTGCTCTTCAGCTTAATTTCTGTGGTACTTTTTTTTTCAAAGTAAGAAAGGTTTTATTTTTAAGACAAAATGAATAACATTAACACACATCCAAATGCTAATGCAAGAGTTCACTGAGTTTTATAAGAGAGAAAATTGCTCTCAGGTATCAACTAAAAACTGGAACTATTGAAGAATTGCTACTGCTTGTAGTGACATGGGTACAACATGTGCTTATCTAAGAAGTCATTTTGTGTTTGTGTATATGTGGGAATACATGACAAGAATGAAGCAATGCAAGGCAAAATGGCAGGTGGTCTAAGCTTTAAGACCCTTTTCTCCACTCTAATGTGCTCTTGTTTTGTTTTTGAGAATTAAAGTAATCATCAGGTAATTTTACAAGGAACTACAATATCAAAGAACACTTCCAAAACTCTAAAATAGATTCAAGGTCACGACTACAGTTATACAGGGAGGTCAGTGGGGGAAAATAGTTTGTGTTCTTAAAAGCCAAATCTCACACAATGGCAGGCAGTAAACCTAGTTACATGTGCTTGCAGTAGGAAAGACACTGATCTTAATAAAGGATGGTCTTCTTCATGATGTGCAGGAACTCTTGCTCACTGACCTCTCCATCTCCATCTTGATCAGCTTCATCAATCATTTCCTGCAACTCATCATCAGTCAGCTTCTCACCCAAATCCTTGGCTACATGTTTCAGGTTTTTGAATGATAGCCTCCCAATTTCATCATTATCAGAGAGCTTGAAAGCTTTCAGGATTTTTACTTTGGTATATTTCTCAGATATTTTCTAAGTCATCACAGTCAAAAAGTCACTAAAATCCATTTTTCTTATCCCTTCCTTATCAATTTCTTCTTTCATAGACTCAAAGCCCAGGGCCTTCGTTGCCATCTTAAGTTGCTTAACATCTATAGTCCCAGTTCCATCAGCGTGGAAGAGATCAAAAGCTTCCTGGATTTCCTGTTTCTGGTTTTCAGTAAGCTCAGGCTTAGGACTGATCCTTTTTGCTGGTGCTTGATGCCATGTTAGTCTTCTTAACGTTGGAGGCCATAACCAATAGACTCCACTGCTTGTTCTGTGGTACTTAAAACATTTAAAAAATTGTTTTAATTATTATAGGTACATAATAGTTGCATATATTTATGGGGTACATGTAATGTTGTATGGTACTTTTTACTATTTTCTCTTTTTGTTGAATTTCTTCTTTCCTTCATGCATTGTTCTCTTGATCTTGGTAAACATCATTATGAAAGTTATTTATTTTTTTATTTTTTGAGACAGTCTCACTCTGTTTCCCAGGCTAGAGTGCCATGGCGTCAGCCTAGCTCTCAGCAACCTCAAACTCCTGGGCTCAAGTGATCCTTCTGCCTCCTCCCGAGTAGCTGGGACTACAGGCATGTGCCACCATGCCCGGCTAATTTTTTCTATGTATTTTTAGTTGGCCAATTAATTTCTTTCTATTTTTAGTAGAGACGGGGTCTCGCTCTTGCTCAGGCTGGTTTTGAACTCCTGACCTTGAGCAATCCACCCACCTCGGCCTCCCAGAGTGCTAGGATTACAGGCGTGAGCCACGTCACCAGGCCATGTGAGTTGTATAGTTTTGAGCTTGGGGCCTTGTGAAGCATATGTAATTCACATGTCTCTTTACCTTGAGCTGTGTGAACTAGTTTTCAAGTTGCATATAACTCATGCACAGAAAACAATAAAAAATAACATATTTTTCATTAAATTAGAAAGGATCATTTTATTTTCAAAGTTTTATTCTATTTTTGTAATAAAACATTGTGGCCCCAAGGAAAATTTTTTTTCTATTGTGGCAGTCAATGTGTTAAACTCTCTTGTCTGTAAATCATATAACTTCATTTCCTTAGGGTCAGTTATGGAGATGTTTTTTATTCCTTTATTTGAAACATCTTTGCCTAAATTTTCATTTTCCGTGACTCTCTGTTTTGTTGTCTGCACATTAGACAAAGCAGGCATCTCTCCTAGTCTTCATGGATTGGCTCCACACAGGAAAGGCTTTTACCAACAATTTCCCTCTTCAAGGAGAAACAGGAAGCTGTGGGTTTTGTCCACTCATTCTTTGCTGAGCTTGGGATTGAGTGAGGGAGGGAGCTATGGCATCTACTCTCCCAAACTGCTGTCTTCATTCTCCCCCAAGCAGCTAGAGTATGCCAGAGCTCCAGGACTGGTGATACAGATAATAGTTTTGGGGACTCCCAGAGCAGTTGGGGTGCTATATGCATAGATCAACTCTTTCTCTCCCCAGGGGAAGCTAAGAGCTCAGATTTTTTCATCTCCTCACTTTGTGCTGAATAGAGGGAAGGATCAGTGATGCCTACTAGCTCAAGCCACTGCCATCATTCTCCCCTGGGTGGTAGACTGTGCCACACCCATCAGAGCTCCAATACTGGCAAGACATAAACCAGTCCTTTGGGGAGTCCCCATGAACAAGTTAGTGTGCTGGACACATGAACCAACTTCTTCCATTTCGGGGTAAAGGTGGGAACTAGGGGGTCTCTCCCTGATTGTATGGCTCTGCACCTGAGTAAGGGTCTCTGGATAGAGGGTGACCCCAAATCTCCCTACAGGTTTTGGTGAGTCTGGTTTCATGTTTTCCTGGGGTGCAGGACTCTTTCAATTAATTTGATTCCTCACAAAGAGAATTTGTGAATTATTGTGTTTGTAGGAGCAAGGGGAGTCCAGGGCTTCCTATTCTGCTATGTTGCTAATATTATTCCTATGGGGATATATTTTCAACCGCTGTCAATTTTTCGTATATAATTTTAATGCAAAAGACATCTTATAGAGGCTGATATCTGGAATACTATATTTATTGGAAGTGATTTATAGTAATTTATTGACAGTATTTTTATTTCATTTAGATCACATGGAATACCCTATTTCAATTAATGTTAACCCCTGTATAACATTGAAGGGAACCAGAGGACTTTTGCATATTTACTACATTCCAAGTAAGTCCAAATTTTTTGTTACAGATCAATTAAAAGGTTTAGGAAATATCAATGGTAAATAATTGTGTTCCAAATATATTAGTTACTATTGCTATATAACAAATTACCCCATTCTTAGTGGCTTAACACAGCACACATTTATTATCTCATAGTCTCCGTGGGACAGTAGTCTGAGCATGGCTTACCTGTGTCTGCTTCAGGGTTTCCCACAAAGGTGTTGTCCAGGACTGGGTTCTCTTCTGAGGCTCAACTGTGGAAGAATCTGCCTCTAAACTCATGTGGTTATTGGTAGCATTCATTTTCTTGCTGGCTGTTGGCCATTCCTCAGTTCCTTGCCACGTGGGCATTTTCAACATGGCGGCTTGCTTCTTCAAAACCAGCAAGGGGGATAGTCAGCCAGCAAGACAGAAGTCAGTCTTATGCAGCATAATCACAGAGGTGACAGTCTATCCACCTTTGCTGTCTTCTATTGGTTAGAAGCAAGTCACTAGGCCAGCTTATGCTATGAGGAGAGAATTACACAAGGACATGTGGATAGCAATGGAAATAACTTGAGACTTCTAACAATCTAATAGGTATATCCTTTGTCCATCATTAGCTATTCAACTGATAAGTAATATTGGGTTTCCACTAGTCAAAGATCTGTGTGTGAGCAAGCCAAGACTTTTTTTCAAAAGATGATCTTTCTAAAGAAAAATATGGTGATAATGGAGTGAAAGAAGGTAGTGTGTTTTATTTTGCTTTGTGTTGTGTCTATTTTTCCTCTCTGTGACTTTGCTTATTGTCAGCTTAGTAAAAACTAATGCAGGTGATGGTGATTGCATGGGGCTGCATCTGAGTGTCTGAGAAGACACAAAACTTTCATAGTCTACTACCATTCAGCCAACAGTGCTTATTGCCTAGAAGCTCTGGGATCCCAGAAAACTTCAATTCTAATCTTCATCAGTATCATCATCATAATTT
>VBSM01001124.1:22455862-22482384 GCA_008086735.1 Cheirogaleus medius
CCTCCATTAATCAACAGCCAATCAGTTCATTTATTTGTTAAAAAATGAAACAGTAATTTCAATTAGGGGCTATGAAATTATGATTTTTAATTAATTCTATTATGCCTTCTACATTTCTTAGCTGGCATTCTTCTGTATAGGAGGGCCAGTTGGCTCTCCTGAAATACATTTCATATTAGAAAGATAAGATAAATGTTTAATTCTTTCCTTTTACCAATTTTTGAAATAAGAATTTGATTTAATAGCTTCTTTAGATGGTGACAAATGAATCTCCCCTGATCCCTGGCTTTATCTTTTTCCAGTATTATGGACTTTTGGGTTTTTATATATTCAATATGTTATTTAACTATAATTATTATTCTTTTCATGCTTATCACAATCAGTCCAGTAAGATCCCCTTTCGTTATGCCTCCATTAATCTTTGAAAATTTCCTTGGTTTTGAGCATCACAAAAATATCCTAGGCTCCTCTTGTATCCTTGACTATCCTGCCTCTGGCATCAGCTCCTTCTCCAAGGAGTGCTGGTTTCTTTTCATGGTTCTCTGTGGTACTGGGGACCCAAATCAGGATGCAAGTAATTTTTATTTTCTTGTCATTTTATGGGTTTATTTTTGAAAAATTAAAAATATTCTATATGGCATGTTTTTGGTTTTTGTCTTTAGCAGAAATGTTGTTCTGGGTAACTAGTATACCATATTTCTAGGTACTAGAAACGAAAATTTCCTTGCTGAGTATCCAGTGTCAAGCATTTTACTACACAATTAAATCATTTAATTCTCACATCAATTAAATTTGGTAGGACTCTTATTATCATCCCCATTTTAAAGATGACAAAAATGAGACTCAAAGATTAAGTGAACTTGCCTCAGGTCACACAGCTGGCAAGAGGTAGGTAGGGCAAGTGTCAGAGCCGGGCGGTTGGATTGCAGACCATGGGCTTATTACCACTATGGGATGACACTACTCCGTTGCTCAGAGGCATTACTCATGGGAGACTTGGCAAGAAGTGACTTACATGGCATCAATTGTCTTGCAAGGATTTCTTTTTTTTTTTTGAGAAGCAAGGTTTATAAAATATGCAGAAACAGGGTGAGAAGAAACAGAAAAATGTTTTTGTAGAATCAGAAAATAGTTCCAAATAGTCCTTCTCCTTTCAGTCTTTTATATTGCCCACAGAGTTTACCCTTCAATGTATGACACTCCAACCAATCCTCCTCTGGCCACTCTCAAAACTGAACTCACCAGATTGCAGAATGTCTTTTGTAATAAACGATCGATATGTGCACAATATTCCATGTAACATCAATATTAGTTATGAAACAGTAATATCGCAAATACTACAAACCACTGCTCAATCCAAGAACTAGAATATTATCCCAATTTTCTATCTACCAGTGTGTCTTTTCCTTGTCCCAATCTCCTGCCTCTCCCCTCCAGGCCTGCCTAGAGGCTGCCATCCTATTGCTTTGTAAGCAAAAATATGGGTTTAGCAGATGTATGTCTAAGAACATTATTGTTCATCCTTTGCTTATTTTGAACACTATATAAATAATATATAGTCTTCTGTTTTTTGCCTTTCCCTCCTCAATATTATATTACTAACATTTATTCACATTACATATGGCAGTAATTCATTTTCTCTGGAATATCATGTTGCATTGTGAGGATATACCACAATTTATCCATTTACCTGTTGGTTGCCATTTGGGTTGTTTCTAGTTTTTTGCTACTGCAGACATTACTATCGGTCTTGTATATGTCTCCTGTACACCAGTGCCAAGTACAAACATTTTTTGAGATATATAGTTAGGGGTGGGGTTACTGGGCTGGAGGGTATGTGGATGTCCAACCTTGCAAGATAATGCCAGATAATTTTCCAAAGTCATTGTACCAGTTTATGCTTTACCAGCCCTTAATCCACGTCATCCCTAATAGGTGACCTTGTCAAACTTCTAAATTTTACCAGACAAATGGGTATAAGATTGTATCTTGTGATCCTGGTTTGCATTTTTGTAAGTTCTAATGAAATTAGCATTTTTTTCATATTTTCATGGGCCATATCTGTTTCCTCTTCTGTGAAAGGCTTGCTTCCTTGCAATTTATTTCTTCCTTTTCCACTTTTAACTGATGCGTTACAATCTACCATATGGTTAAAATCAGTCCTCTATTTTGGGCATATAGTTTTCTCCCCAATATTTTGCTATTCTAAGTAAAACTGACATGATAATCCTTTGTGTGTATCCAAGATTATTTCTTTCAAATAAATCTTAGAAGTGGGGTAGGCTGAGGTGGCAGACATGCTCCATTTGGAAAAGGTTTTGTACACACTGACAAACTACCTTCCGAAACGGTGCCAATCTACATGGAGGGGTCTTTCTTTTAAAGCTGTGAAAAATATAAGCAGCTTTATGGCCTTTGACAAAGTTGTTGTAAAAGAGGGAAAGCTCGAAGACTTAGGGAGGTCCTGGGAACGCTGGGAGGGGATGAGGCTGTGCTCTGTGCAGCTCTTCTGAGAAAGGTGGGTCTGCAAGAGCTTGGAGGTGAAGATGTGGGTCCATCAGTCAGGGCCCAGCCGACAGGGCAGAGCCACTGGCAGATGTATTTAAAGGGACTTGGACTCATGCAATTGAGGAAGCTTGTGAAGTGGTCTCTGTAAGCCTGTTTTCCCCTGTCTGTGCGAAGCTAGAACTTGAAGTTCATGAGGCAGGCAGGAATGGAAGACAGGTGGGAAGTGGAGGAGACCAAGTGGAGGAGACCAAGTGGAGGAGACCTTGCAGGCAGGACCCCGCAAGCACGAGCTACGCTCACAAGGGCAGACTGAAACTGTAACCCATTTTGAAACTTTCCTGCTCACTTTCTGTTATGCTCTTAATGAGGAAATACTGACCTTTACCCTCCTCCTTTCCAACAGGCACTCCCTTGCATAAGTTTCCCCGATCTAATTATGTGCTTGCTTGAAAGTTCCAGAGACTGAATCTTGAAACAATCCAGATCTCCACCAGGAGATGACCCCCTGGCTGCAGTTAATCTACAGATAAACAGCCTTCGATGTGGCACCAGCCCATTCACCAGGGGGAGGAACAGCTCAAGATAGATAGCCACTGGGACAAGTCATGGTGACCAGCACCTCCTTACCACTCCTGCATGCCCTCTATAGCAATTCCCTCTCTAAACCCCTACCCTCAGCCAGAGATTTCAAAATGGTTCCTTTGGCCACTTTCCCACTGCTAGCTCTGGAATAAAGTCACTTTCCTTTCGATACACCTTGTCCTTGTTATTGGCTCTCGCAAGCGGCAAATAACACAGCCTGTGCTTGGTTACAAAACCCGTGTCAATTCTTGTTGCCTCTGACCTTGACACTGTGGGGTCCTGTTGAGGCCTGGGCCCTTCACCAAGGACCTAAACACACACGCCAGACTCAGGAGTAGGAGAAGCTGAAGGAGGGACGTGGAAGATATAGCAGTTGAGGGTCCTGATGCTGCTTCCCAGCTGCCAGGTGAGTCAGCAGATCCACACACAGATGTGAGGGAGGGGGATTTACACCTGTGGGCATCTGACAGTGTAAAAGATGCTTTCTCATCAATGATCTCATTCACAACAGCCCTGTGAAGTTGGAAGTGTACGCATTTCTAATTTATAAGTGAGCAAAATGAAATTCCAAAGGAAAAGTGGCTTGCTCAATCATTTGGGCAGGGAGAAATGGAGCTGGGACTGCTAATTTTTTCATTTATATGATTACGTACTCAAGAACAGGTTTTGAGTTCTAATTCATGAAGTTTTCCCACAATCTGTGGTTGCTCAAGCTGGCCCTTGATTGATTAGGGGTAAAGAGATTGATTAAATTTAAATATGATAATAGTTTTTTAAGAGGAATCTAGACTTTTATTGTGGCTTATCTGGTGACAGCAATTTAATGGATATGTATACGATATAGTTTAGCTATTTTAGAAGGTAAAGTAAGAATGTTATGGTATATTGTTGATAACTATTAAAGCTAGAGATGGGCTCACACAGGTTCTCTTTAGTATTCTATTTGTGTGTGTATTTGAAAATTTAAAACATAAAAATATGAAATAAACATTGAAAAATATATAAAATATAAATCATAATGAATATGTGATATATAAATATGTAAAATAAACATATGAAAAAACATGAAAATTTAATAGAAAGTTTTAAAAACCCACCAATGTCTTTTGGTAAAAGTATTATAATAAATAATGGGAATACATTATTGGGTGTCTTTCATATGCTAGAATTTAACAAATGAATCCAGAATAAACTCAATTTTGAGTATCATGATGATCTGCCCTGTTCAGGAGACAAAGCATCCTGAGGTGTCAGCTCCTGGCTTTTAGTGGAGTTTGAGGATTTTCCTTTTGAGTGAGGCCAAATGAATAACTGGGAAAGGAGGTCCTGGAAGAATAGGATTGGAGTAAGCCATGGCAGAAAGAAACCTACTGATTTTTCAGAGCATCCAGCTACAGTGCTAGGTGCTTTACCTACATTATCTTATTTAATTCTCACAGTAACCACCCCATGTTATTATTTAGATTTTCTAAGAGTCACAGTTTGCAGGTTAGGATTTTAAGACTCAGAAATTTAGGAGCTCATCCAAGTGTTGGAGTTGGGATTCCAAGTTAGATTGTATCTAGTTCTGAGGCTCTTGTACTGGGTCACTGGAGTTCAGAGCTGTTCACTTGTTGGGTTCCCAGGGCATCTGGCAGGACACCTGGGGCAGCATATTCTCTCTCTCCTGGAAAATGCAAGAAATGCAGGTCCTCCCACGGCTGCCTGGTACACTCCCAGAGCTTCTCAGGCCTGGAATGGCCCTCTTTGCTCATGGCACTCCTGCCTTACTTCCTGAAACTAGAAAAATTAGAAGAGAAAACAAAGATACTATTCTGAATTTTAACTGGAAGTTCTCAGCTTTTTCCTTTCCTCAGGGCTTTTTCTATGTTTTTTGTTCATTTATTTGCCCATCTATGCTGGTTAATTTTATGTACCAACTTGACTGGGCTAAGGGATACCCAGTTAGCTGGTAAAACATTATTTCTGAGTGTGTTTCCAGAAGAGATTAGCATTTGAATCAGTGGACTGACTTAGAAGATCCACCCTCACCAATGTGGGTGGACATCATCCAATGTGTTGAGTGCCCAAATAGAACAAAAAAGCGAAGGAAAGGAGAATTTGCTCTCTGTGTGAGCTGAGACATCCATTTTCTGCCCTTAAACATTAGCACTTCTGGTTCTCAGGCCTTCAGATACAGATGGGAATCACCACCAGCCTTTCTGGGTCCCCAGCTTGCAGATGGCAGATCATGGGACTTCACTGCCTCCATAATTATGTGAGCCAATCCTTCATAATAAATCTCTTTCTATATGTCTCTCCATATAACCTACTGGTTCTGTTTCTCTGGAGAACACTTACTAATACAGCATCTTCAGGTAATGGCCTTTGTAATTTATTGTCTGCCTGAAACCAATATACTTGGGTCTCCAATTAAAAGCTGTCTAACAATTTTGGAAGAGTATTAATCACAAGAGAGTTTGTCAAGAGATAGTTGTGGATTCTTAAAGACAGAGCCTAAAAAATGTGTGTGTGTGTGCACGTGCATGTGTGAGCACGTGTGTGCAGAGAAGGGGAAGATTGATCCTTTCCTAAATCCAGGCTGTGGGATACTGCAATGAGGACAGAAAGAAGGAAAAAAATCAGGGAAGGCAAGTTTGTTCCTCAAATTCACATCTAACACCATTTGCGATGAGAAGAGAGAAGGGATGGAGGCAATGAACCTGAGCTGAAGGGAAAGGGTACCTCTGCAGATGATGTTAGACGTGTTGTTCAAGACCCCTTTGTGTGAAGACAAGACCGTTGGAAGGCAGCCGAGACTTCCCAAGCAGTAGTGCCAGCTGCAGGTCTCCCTGGGCGGTAAGCAAGGCTTGGGAGCAAGCTGCAAGAACATCTCTGCAGAAGTGGCTCTGTGTTTAGCCTGATTGACTTTGGTTTATTCTAAAGCCTCAGGTGTGGTGTCTCATCAGAAGCTTTTTCTGCTGCTCATGGAGAATGCATCAAGGACTCCAGGGAAAAGAACCTCAGCAATAAACTGACACTTAAAACACTTTCACATGATTTTGCTTTGCAGCTAAACGTGGAGGTGCCAGGAATCAGGCTTGGAGCTGCACAGTAATGACATGGCTAGGGGCGTGCCCTGGGAGGGGCTCTGTGCTGGCCCCTGGGATAGCAGCCTGGCTTCCTTCAAGGCCCGTTAGTTCCCAGACTTGCCTGGGGGTGGCTGACTCTTGTACTAAAGTGAGACTGAATCAGTTTAAAGTCACCAACCACATCCCCTGGCTACTGACCATTTCCGAGTCCCTTTCTTGTCTTTGTGTTTTCTTGTGTTGGTTACATGTTGGCTTCAGGTAGACTGAGCACAGTCTTGTACTGTCATTGCTTCCTGGCCATTCCAGCAGATTGGGCTCAGCTTCTTGCTCCCTCTGTAGTTCCATTCCCCCCCATTCCTCCTCACCCACTCATTTGTGACGCTGCTGTGGGTGGGCAGGTACTAGGATCTGGGAATAGAGAGATGAATTGAACGTGGTCCCTTGGTGTTCAGTGGCTCATAGTGAACTGGGGAGACAGAAATGGGAGGAACTCATAGTGAGTGACTCCTTATCTTATGTTTTTGGGTTTTTTTCCAGTGCAATTGCACCATTTTTCTTTTGGTTGAGCATTTTCCTGGACTGGATTTAGTCAAACTGTATAGGTTATCAATACATGTTAGTCATCCTCATTATTGTTATCATGTGCATGTCAAAGACTTTTAAGTGCCTCCAATTCATGGAGCCCTTGGTTAACAGTGCAATGTGTGTAGGAAGCATACATAACCTTAAGGAAAATTATAAAGTTATTTAAAAATTTTTCTGATTTTATTTTAGTTTTTATTATTGTATTATTATTTTTTAAAATCCCCAAAAACCCCTTCAGGGGAGGAAAGATTTCTTTTTCTCATCCATCCTGGGTTTGTAGCTGAGGCCCTTATAACAAAAGACAGATTAACAAGAGAAAAGTACACAAATTTATTTAATATAAGTTTTATATGTCATAGGAGCCTTCATAATAAAATTAAGATCCAAAGACAGGTAAACCTATATATTTTTATGCTTAGATTTGATGAAGAGTGGACAGCCATGGAAAAATCTGATCGGAGGACAAAAGGATACCATCTGATGGTAACAAAGTGAGGGAAACTTAGCAAGGCCTGTTTGTTCAGATTCTTCTCTGTATCCAGGGATCAGGATGTTCCTTTCCTTCGGGTATAGGGAGGGCCCCTCTCAAATGAGAGTCTTATGACCTGCTTCAGGGGAGAATAGTGTGGGGGAGGTGAGAATGGCCTTCTTGCTTCCTGTTTGCTCAAATGCCAAGATGCCATATGTTCGGGTAGCGTGTCCTGAACTCCATATCCCCCATATCCATACTGGATTAATTTGAAGTAAGTTCCAGGTTTTATATATGTTTTTATATATATCTATATGTGTAAATATATATATGTTTATAAACATCTATAAATATAGATACATGCAAATATATGTGGATTTCCCAGCATATATCTCTACAAGATAAGTAACCAAAATACCATTACCATGCCTAAAAATTTAGCAGCAATTCCGTTAATATTATCAAATATCTAGTCAGATTTCACTGATTTTATTATAAGCTTTTGCTTTTAAAGTTGGTTTGCCTGAATCAGGATTTTGTGATAGGTCCATATGTTGCACTTGGTTGCAGTATCTCTAAACTCATTTAAATTTCCTCTCATGCGCTTTGTTTTTCCTTGCAATTTGTATATTGAGAAAGTGGGGTGATTTCTCCACTATAGTGTCCCACAGTCTGGATTTTGCCAATTGCTTCCTTGTGACATTTAACCTGTTCCCTTTTTGTCTGTATTTCCATGAAACTGATACTTAGATCTAAAGATTTAGGCTGGAGTTTAGGGTAGAAATACCTCTTGGGTGGTGGTGCATATAATTCTATCAGGTGACACAAAATGCTCGGTTCTCTCTTTTTGTGGTGTGAGCATTCCTTGATGATTATTTCCGCAACCCATTAGTTCGTTAGAGGTTGCTAAATGGTAATACTCCGATGCTATCATTGCTTCCTGTGGCTTAGCCAGAATACTTCTCTGCAAGGGACACTTCTCTCATCAGCATCTGGTTACCCTGAGACGCAGTTTGTACAGGAAAGTCAGGATAAATGCTGGTTTCTTTCCCTTATTAATAGTTTTTAAAGAATTCAAAGACAAGATTTTAGAGGCTGTAGGCCTCGTTCCCCATCTAGTTTCCTCCTCTTTCCGTTGATCCCTCTGAAATCTAGAAATTCTCTCTCTCTTCTCTTAAATCCAACTTTGTAGAGCTTTGAAGAAAGAATTGCAGACACATTCACACTAAAGTGCAAATGACTAATAACAGTTTATAGTGGGAGTACTTCCAAGGGATTTTCTGCTTAATTTCTACCAATGTCTTAAATTAGAGAAATAAAGCTTCTTGGAGAAGAATAACATTTATATGCACTTACTATTATGTGTCAGCTGTTGTAGTAAACGATTTACATATGTCACTCATGTAACACCCACGATGACCCCATGAGTAAGGTATTCTGTGTTCTTCCCATACAGAAGATGTGGTTTAGGTTACAGATGTGGTTTAGGTTAAAAGAAGGTTTAGGCTGTTTCAGTAACTTGCCAGCTAAAATGTGACATTCACACCTGTGGACATGAGAACAAAAAGGTGACAGAGGTGAAACTAAAACCTGGGGTTATCTGGCTTCCAAGACAGACATCCTGTTCTGGAATCACGTAGGAATCACATCCTATTCTGCATTCTTGACATTGCTTCAGGCACCTTGAACACGGAGAAGAGGGTTGGGGGAGGGGAGGGCTCCCCAAGCTTGAAGTCGTCTACCAGACAGACCCACATTACTCGTCGTGCCAGTGGGTAAGGCAGAGCCTGGCGGTCACCCACAAAACCAAAGACTTGTCACTGAGAGTGTTAGCTGTTGAAAATATTAATAGTTCTCTGCTGCCGTAACAATAGCGATGGCTTCGCCCCAGCCAGCCCCTCTTTGCTTTTCCAACTCCCCCTTTCTCCTGTTCACTTGTTCCAGCCACACTGGCATTTCCATGTTTCTCAAGCAAGACAAGCTCCTTTCTGTTTCAGGGATTTGCCTCTACTGTTCTTCCCCTGGGTCTTCTTTTCTAGTTTATTTTTTTCCAGCTTTATTGAGGTATAATTGACAAATAAAATTGTGCAAGTTTCAGATTTACAATGTGATGATTTGATATGTGTATATTGTGATATGATTACTGCAGTGAAGTTAGGTTAACATATCTGTTACATCACCAAGTTGCCTTTTTTGTAGTAAGAACATTTAAGATCTACTCTATTTCAAATATATAATACAGTATTGTTGACTAGAATCACTGTGCCGTGCAGTAGATGCCCAGAATGCAGTCAGAACTGAAAGTTTGTACCCTTTGTCAGACCTCTCCTTCATTTCTCCCACCCTCCAACCCTGGCAACCATTATTCTGCTGAGTTTGACTTTTTAAGTTTCCAAATACAAGTAAGATTTCCCCTGGGTCTCTATATGCCCGCTCCTTCTTGACATTCAGGTCTTACTTAAATGTCACCCTCTCAGAGCCATTCCCCTGGCCACCCTACCTATAGGAGCCACTCCCTACCTCTAGTCACTCTTTTTCCCAATCCTCAGTTTTTTTTCCAGCTCTGATTACCATCTGAAAGTTCTTTCTGTCTTTCCCTACCAGGATATAGGGAGAACATGGACCAGCCTCATTCATTGCTGGGGTTCTGGTGCCTGGCGGGTGGTAGGTACTCAAGAAGCCTTTGTTGAACGAATGAATCACTTCAGGCATCCTGTGCTCATTGTAGCCTACACAGAGGCCTGTCTCACTACCCCAAATCCCTCACTGCTGGTTCCAATTAACCACAAGACCTGCTGCAGCTGTTATGACCTGCACTCCCATCTGTGAAAGTCTGGGGTTTCCTGCCTTGTGCATTTATAAAGCTAAGCTTGACAAAAATGGTCAGATATAGTTCAGGTTAGGTATTAGGCTGAGGTCCAAGGTGATTCATCTTCTAACTGATATCTGTTTGCTTGAGCTTGGTCTGAATATTTATCCCTCACTCCAATCCCAAATTCATATGTTGAAACCTAATCACCAAGGTGATGGTCTTAGGAGGTGGGACCATTGGGAGATGATTAGGTGATGAAGGCACAGCTCTCCTGAATGGGATTTGTACTTTTCTAAAAGAGGCCCCAGAGACCTGCCTCGCCTCTTCTACCATGTGAGAACACAGCAAGAAGGGGCCAGCTATCAACCAGGAAGTAGGGTCCTCACCAGGCATAGAATCTGTTGGTGCCTTGATCTTGAACTTCCCAGCCTCTAGAACTGTAAGAAATAAATTTATGTTGTTCATAAGTTACCCACTTTGTGATATTTTGTTACAGCAACCCAAATGGTCTAAGACAGGGCATTATTTAAATTCCCCCTTCTTGGGGTGAAATTTGGATGTCTTTGGGTGAAAGAAGATTATGACAAAACTGAAAGCCTCGTAGATATTCTTCCAAAGTTGTACAGCAAAAGCTTCTGAAATCCTAGAAAACTGGATTTGAAGCTTAGGGGTTTGCATTAGCATTAACCAGTGGCTGGAGAGACAGTTAATAGGGCAGTACAAAATAAGGTCCTAGAATTACCTATATCAGAATCACCTGGGGTGGGAGAATAAGTTGTTTAAAATTGCAGATTACTAGACCACAATCAGACCTACTGCATCCACATCTTGGGGGCGGGGGTGATGGGGCCTGCCATTCTACATTTTGACATGCACCCAGATATAGTTTATGTTTCCTAAAATTTGAGAACTAGTGTCATTCAGAAAGGAAACTGTACTTTGCTTTTAATAAATAGTAATATTAAGGTTAAGTAATAATTAAATAATATTAATTATATTCCCTCGCTCCCAGGACTCGTGCATATTTTGTGTATAGTCATCATTCTAGAAAAAACCCCGTGACACCTTGCCAGCACCCCGCACCCGGGACACTTCCTCCAGAAGCCAGCAGAGGGCAGCGGCGCACCCACGGCGCTCCAGCCTCCTGTGTGCCGCCGCTCATGCGGGTCTAGCACTGGGTAAGCACAAGGAGCCGTTTGTTGGTGCCCAGGCTGAGACAGAGCAGTTGCTAAGTCTTCAGAGATGTCTTACGCCCCTTCCCCACCTTTCTGCTCGGCTCCTCGCTTTGCACCACATACTCCTAAGCATCCACTCCTGAGCTCAGTCCCCTCTCACCAGTCTCTAAGCTAAAGCCACAGACTGTCTCCCTCTCCCACTGGGAACTGTCCCGCCTATGTTAAATTTAAGCTTTGCAGCAGTTAAGTTTGCAGTTTCATCCATGTAAGCTGCTTCTCTCTTGGCATTGACATTGACCCTGGTGGTGGGGAATTCCAGCCTGCGGCCTGGTGAGAGGGGGAGGAGGGTACAGAGGAAAGAACTGCTGGGAATGAGCCTGTGACTTGCTGAAGGGTTAGGGTTAGTTCTGGTCTGAAGATAGGGAAGATCCCGTGTGCCTCCGGGGGCAAGCTCCCTTCCTTGAATCATGGAATAGCCGTGGTTACGACTCGCCAAGAGGGTCATGCACTATGAGAACTGTTTATCTTCCCGTGCGTGTTCTCAGTGAGCTATTTACTCACACAACTCTTATCCCAAATCCTCAAAACAGGACTGGCTACGTAATTTGTGGAGCCCAGGAGGGCAAGATGAAAATGCAGATTGCTTCATCTTAAAAATCATTACGAATTTCAAATTGTTGACTAAGAACATTAAACCAAGTGCAGGGCCTCTCTAAGCAGGGAGCACACCCAGGAAGCTGGCCCTGCCCCCAGACACACACAGGAGAAGCTCCTATCTGTCCTAGGCTAGGGAATTGGTAGGAGAGCTTCACATGTCTGACTCCTTCCCTGTCCTCAGGAACCATGGTCCTGGAGACTGAGAGAGACACATGGGGAAAGTGAGTGAGATTTTATTCCACGGATATGTGATACCATTTTAGGCTCTGGAGATTCCAAAGTTAACAAAGTCCCTGCCCTTGCGGAGCTTGTGCTCTAGTGGGAGAAGACAAAAACAGACAAATAGGCATGTGCCTGCACACAGCATGTCGGATGGTGATGCCAGATGGGAAGTGAAACAGGGCAGGGGGGATGGGAGTGCCCTCATAACGTGGGGGAGAGGGGTCATGCGATTTTAGGACAAGTCATCAAGAAGGACCTCATGGGTAAGGTGCTATTTGAGCAAAGACCCGGAGGGAGTGGGGGAATGAGTCATACCAATACTTAAGGGCCAAGCATCCCGGCAAAGGGAATAGCAAGTGCAAAGGCCCTGAGGCTTCCCAAGTTGGAGAAAAAGCAGGGAGGACAGGGCGGTTGGCGTGGATGACTGGGGGGGTGGGAAGATGGAGAGAGGTGGAGAGGGGAGGCCAGATCTTATACAGTAAGGACTTTGCCTTTCACTCGGGATGAGATGGCAGCGTTGGAGGGATTAGAGCAGAGGAGGCTCGTGATCTGATTTAGGTTTTAAAGGGCTCCCTCCATCCTCCATTGAGAAGAGATTGCGAAGGCAGAAGAGTGAAGGCAGGTGACCAGGGAGGAGGCTCTTGCAGTAATCCTGGTGGCTTCAACCAAGGTGTTCATGGTGAAGGTGATGAGCAATGGTCAGATTCTAGAAAAATTGTAAGCTCCAAGAGGGCAAGGGGCCAGGCTGGTCTTGTTTACCACTGTAATCCTGTTGCCAGACACGAGGTCTGGCATATGTGGGCACTCAATAAATAGGTATTTAATGAACCAGTGAGCGAATGCAAATATATAACAACACGATTTCCTGTAGTAGAACTGTAAGCAATAACATTGAAAGAATGGAGGGAGAATACCTTGATTGTGTTTTATAGTTTTTATCCTCACTTTGCTTCTATTATATCTGTTAAAATGTTGAAGATCAGTTCATAGGAAACAAATGATGTGTCTCAATGCCACGCAGCCTGTGAGCGTGAATATGCTCAAACGGGCCATCAGTCTGTATTTTAGTATGTGGCCAATAGGCGGCGCTGTATCTTAGTAGGGCTTTGTCCTCCACTAGGCAACGTGAGAGGAGCCTTCCTAGTGTAGACCCAAGTGTTAAATGCAGTCTTAGCTGGAGAGTGTACTTGGTCCATTGAAAATGAGATTAGTTTCCCCAGCAGTTTGGTTTCTCTTGGAATTTTGTGTACTAAACTAACATTTGAAAATGTCATTCTTTAAATGGAACATTTCGATATTATTTAAATGATAGAGAATGCATCTCAATATTGGAAACAGAGCAGTGCCCACATGCTGCAGATGTCTTCAATGCTTGATGACAATTTTACTTTATTTGTTTGTGTAGGTGATTCTGGTATATTTATGTATCTTCAATATATATATTGTGGCTGCTATTTGTAAAAGAGCCCACATAAGGTATCATTAGATTTATTTCCTTTGTTGAATTTCTGCAGAGAGGTGGGTGTAAGCGAGGAGCTGTGCAGGGAGAGGGGTTTGCAAGGAGGGAGTGAAGCTGCTGTGAAATATAGGAGGCTGTGAGGTTTTGTGGGAAATTCTAGAAAAGCTTTTCAGATGGCAAGTTTCTTTCAGCCGTGGGCTTTCTCCAGCTGCTGGGTCACCTGTCTCTGCCCAGAAAGCTTCCCGAAGCAGGGCCGCCTCGTTCAAGATTGCATCCGTTGGAGAAGCCTGCAGCTGGCTGGTTCTTTCTTGACCAATACCCAACTTCTTGCCATAGGAATTAGTTCTTACAGATTAAACCCAGCCATACTCAGGCCGGAAGAAGCAGAGGATCAAAGATTCTGTGGTGGCTTTCCTCTGGGTCAGGCTGAGTAAATGATGCCTTACAACATGACCTGTGTCCCTGCAAGAGTCCCTGGTGCATTTTGGAGGTGTGGGCCTCTGAGGATGAGATGGTGTTCTTTTGTGGTGGTAATGGTATAGCTCTCCTGGAATGGAATGCCTTGAGAACCGCCTCTGCCAGTGGACCTGTACAAAGGACCCAGGTCAAGATATTGCCTTCAGGTGATTTTCTCTCTCAGCAATATTTCTGCCTTTTCTTTCCTGGGACCTGGGGTCTGAAACCGCAGACAGCACAGTGGCCTGCCTTTCCAAGAACATCTGCCGCTGAGGTACACTCTATCCAGTTGGATTATCCTCTTCCGTGCAAGGTGCTGTAACCTATCAACATCCAGGTCACATCCACCGACTCCCAGGCTACCATCTCTCTCCTGTCTCGTCTTTTGTATCATCTGGCTGACTCGCTTCAGCAATGACAACCCTTGGCCTTGGAGTCCCCAACCTCCACCACCCCTCTCTTCCATCCCCCTTGGGCGACTCACTGAAAAGCTTCTGCTGAACTCACCGCTTCACCCAAACTTGCTCCTCTGCTTGCATTCCCATGGCTGGGCGGGGGAAGTCCCTCTCACCTGCCGTGGTAATTGGGATCACTGGAGTCATCCATGCTCCTCCCTTTTCCTTACTCCTGGCATCCAAGGGCCCTGAGTCCTGTTCATCTTCTCTCTGGAATAGTTCTTGCCTCCTCTCTGCATGGCCACAGCTCCACTTCAAGTCCTGGTTTTCTTTCCCAGTTTCAATTCATCCTCCAAACTGGCACAATTATATAATTACACCATTGTAATTTGATTTGGCTGTTCTTCCTCGGTTAAAAGTCATTCATAATTTCTTATTGTTTCAGTATAAAATAAAAGCATGGCATTCAAAACCCTTCTTGCCCAGCCCATAATTCCAGCCTGATCTCCTCTGTGCTCTTTCCCTTGTCATTCTAGGTTTTCAGGTTCCCAAATAGGTCTCAGGGCTTTTCTGCATCTGGAACATTCTTTCTTCCCTTCTCCCTCTGTGAGCTCCTTCAGTGAGCTGAGCTCAAATGCAGCCTCGGCAGCGTGGCTTTCCTTAGTCTCCCAGGCAGAATGAATCACGCTGCCTTCTTCCCTCCCATTGTACTGTTCGTGTCACATTTGTGACATTGTTTCTTATATACATGTCGATCTCCTTTAGGAGAGGACCAGTTTCTGATTCGGCTCTTTGATAACTACCGCAGTGCCTGGAATCTAGCAGGTGCTCAGCAGAGGTTTGTTGAACAAATATTTTAAAACTATAGTGGATGGCAATGGAGGAAATTTTCTGAATGTTGTGCATTTGGTACATTCTTAACATGTGGTAAATATGAATCCTAAAAGTTTGGTGGAGAAAACTTCAGAGAACAAATGTTTACCACTGTGTAGAGTTCTTCAGTTTCCAGGATCGGAGGTGGGGTGTGTGTGTGGTTGATGTTTTTAGAACAAGGCAATGGCTCAGCCCCGTGGGAGCAGATTGCATGAGACAAGCACCCAGAATGGGGGAGATAATGCCAGCCAATCTGTCAGATTTCATCATCTGCTGGTCCTGGGCTGGTAAGATTCTTAATATATGCCTCTCATGCTCACATCTTGTGAGGAGTTGCCTTCAGATTTCATCTTCTACAGGTTGCTTATACAACCCAACATCTAAAAATAATATTTTAAGAAAGCACATTATTTATTTTGAGTTTCGTAAATGAATCTTGGTGCATTCTTTGTTTTTTAAAGCACAGATTCTGATTATTTCTGCTCTGTGATGAACTATATGGGCATGGAGAAGAGCCACATCTTTTAATCAAGCAAGAAATAATATTTTTTCTTTTAATTTTATACTGCTAAAATTATAATTATGTAATTATGAAAAAGCAGTTTGGGGAGTAGTCCATTTATGACTCAAGTGTAGAGGGAGCTGTTATTGTGGACCAAAAGAAAGGACAGTGATTTTATCATTTTGAATCTGGGAAACCTGCTTGCTGGTGGGGTGTGGATATTGGCAAATAAAATGTGTGGGTTGGTAAGTTGTTTGTATATGCTTGCATGACTGTAGGTGAGGTTGTGTGTGTGTGTGTGTGTGTGTGTGTGTGTAGTTCAGCAATTACAGCAAAATCTCCTAGGTTTAGAAAAACAGTGGGACATAGTGAACTCATGAGTAGGTATCCATCATACAAACATTTCTTCCTGCCCTTCTGTGCTAGTACTGTGTATATTAATAGCTTGCCTTTAACAAATTGATAATATTTGAACCCCTTTATGCTCTAAGTGGTTTAAATAGCTTTCTTGGATATTTTTAATATTATTAATTTTCTTTGCAATGCCTTCTTTTCAAACATACTACAAAGGTAATCTTCAATCAAGGTCGAAATTATTGCTATTTTTAAAGTAGTAGGATGTGAAACGACATTTTAGTGAAATTGTCCTGTTTTCTAGCCATAGGAGTTAATGATAGTTCTTTCCACCTAGTTGAAACAAAACAAAAGATCAGCTGTGGAAATATAATGCCTTAGGTGCTTCCCTAGAGATATATTTTATCTTCTGGTTTAACTAGGGAAATAAGCAATTGGTAATTGCTAATGAGTTAGAAGGCACTGTTCAGGAATTTTCAAGGCAGATCTTCTTCCATTTTTGAGATAAAAAGAAATCATTCCCATGGATTTAAGTATATTATCTCTTCTGCATTCACACATGGCTTTGTGTGAAAAAGAATGAGACAGCTCTAAATGGGGAATTTGGCAGGAATGCTGGTGGTAGGAGATGATTTTACGAGAGACGATAGAAAGAGCAGGCCTGGCCTTGAACTCAAAAGTCTGGCCTCTGTGGGCAGAATACAGAGAAAGGACAGTGCGAATTTCCCGGTATTGTTGTTCCAAAGGCGTGGCAGCAATATCAAAACCAAGAATCCGTTGTTGGAGCTACGAATCCCAAATTGAGGACGAATGTTGCACGCATCCCTTTCATGTAATGAATTGGATCCAGGTTTCACATGAGAGATGGCTTAATTGCTGGTAGGTGACCTTTTATTTTTTTCTTCCATTTAAGAGATTAAGCTTTATCCAGGGTAGAGTCGAAGAGAGAACAAAGAGTAAGCAGCATAATCTGTTGAGTCATGAGAAAATAAAGGCTTTTAATACACACACAGAAACAGCTCGAAGCACACAAATCTATCCCTTAAATGCCAAAGACAGTTGTTGCTTCTTCCTCCTTCTCTCCCTAAAGGTTTAATGCCAGGCACTGTACCGCTGTCTTCTTTTTATTATTGAGATTTTCCTATCCTTCCTGTAGGGAAAAAATCCCTTTCCTTATTTCCCTGAAACTGCTCATAAAGGTCACATGGCCTCCACCCTGCTAAAGCCACAGCTCAGTCCTCAGCACTCATCTTACCTCGCCTCTCGGCAGCTGACAAAGTTGCTCACTCTCTCCTCCAACAAACACTTTCTTCTCTTGACTTTCAAGACCCCACACTTTCCTGGCTTCCCTCCTACCTCTCCTGATGCTGGCTACGTCTTCCCAGATGCTTGCTGCTCCCTTCTCTAGTCATTTACACAGCCAGGGCTCAGACCCCAGATCTCTTCTTTTCCTCCACCTTACTCACGTCTTTGGGGATCCTGTCTGGCCTCACAGCTGTATGTGCTGGCAGCTCCCATAGGTGTCCCTCCAGCCCACACCTGTCCCTGAATTCCAGACTTACGGAGCCAACCATCTATTCCCTGTCTCTCCATTTGTACCTTCACATGTCTGAAACTGAACTCTAGATCTTTCCTCCAAGTTGGCTTTCCCTGCATTCTTTTGCATCTCAATTGAGGACAGCTTCATGTTTCTAGTGCTTGGGCCAATCACCTTGGAAACATCCCTGACTTCCCTTTCTTGCTCGCATTCCACATCTAACCCTTTCTTGAGAAATCCTGCGATCTGGGACCTCGCCACTGCTTCTCACTGTCTCCACTGCTACCGCTTTAGTCTGATTCGCCAACATCGCTTGCATGCATCATTGCAGTTGCTTTTGAACTGGCCTCCAAGCGTCTATCCTCATCGTCCTTGGTTGAGTCTCCTCACAGTGGCCAAATCATGTCACTTCTCTGCTCCAAACCTTCCAGTGACTCCCCGTTGCCCTCAGTAAAGGCCAAAGCCCTTATCAAGGCTGATGTGCCTCTACACAATCTGTTCCTTTCCCTAACCCTCCCCTCTCTGACGTGCCCTCCCATTATGCCCTGTCACTCATCCACTCCAGATACAACGGGCTCTTTGCTGCTCTTTAAACATTCCAGCTGTGTTTCAGTTTTAGGGCCTTAGCACCTGCGGTTCTTTCTGCCTGGAGTGTTTTCCCCCAGACAGGTGTGTAATTAACTCCCTCACTTCAAACCCTTTCTCCAATGTCACTTTCTTGCTGAGGCCACATGGGGGACCCTAACTGTTATTGCGATCCCCTCCCCTAACCCTCCTGATCCCCTGCTCTGCTCCATTATTTTTCTATAACATTTATCATCTAGTAAGAAACTGTATAATATGCTTATTTTTATGCTTTAAAAAAAATCGTCAGCCTCTCCCCACTAGAATGTTGATCTTCATGGGGGCAGGGGATTTTGTCTGTTTTGTATTGTATCCCAGTTTCTGTTGTGGTGTGTGGCACATGCTAAGTTCTCAGTGAATGTTTGTTGAATGAATGAAAGAAAGCTGTGGATGCTGTGGGCGACAGGTGGCCTTGCTCCCACGTACTGTGACTCCTTTTCCCTCAAGCGTTTGTTCGGTCAAGACCTCGCTTCCTAAAGTGTTTCTTGTAGGTGTAGGGGCGAGAGTGAAGCTTCCCTTGGGGGTGGTTTCTGGGAGAGAGAAATAGAAAGAGAGGGCAAACCTTGCCATTGCAGGGACGAGTTGGCTGGTTCCTACTTGAGTGGCAGATCAGGGTAATCAGAGGGCCTGGCTTGGCCTGACGCATTTTATATTCTGATATTTTTGCTTACTATTATATCATGAGCATGTCCTAATTTTTAAAAGAGTTTCCATGATTATTATTTTCATGGCAGCATACTTAAAATGCAGTGTTAATGACCCACACTTGAAAGCTGATGTGTGAGCGTGGAGATCATCTTGGATTGCTTTTAAGAAGCTAAAGGTAAGCTAAAGGTAAGTTAGGAGCACAGGTCAGAGTTAGGCTATTTGGGTGCAAACCCTGGCTCTGGCCCTTCCCAGCTGTGTGACCTTAGACAATTGGTCTAGCTTTCCTGTCCCTTAGTTTCCTCCTCTGTAACAGTACCTGTGTCTGTAAGTTGCAGGATTATTTAGGAGAATACAAGAGTTGATATTTATGAAGTACCTGGACACCTGCTACTCAAAGTGTTGTCCTCAGACCAGCATCATCGGCAGTACCTGAGGGCTTGTTAGAAATGCAGACTCTCAGGCCTGGCCTCCCATCTGCGGAATCCCAGTCTGCATTTGACAACATCCCTACGCCCTTCCTAGGCACAGCAGTGTCTGAGGAACTCACTTAAATCCGTGCCTGGGACATGTTTAAGTACTGCATAATGTTGGTTAAACTTTAGTTCTGATCTTTCACCAGACAGGCCTCTGAACCTTATTTCTTGTTTGTGTCAGGCAAGCTTTTCCAGTAAGTAGCTGAGCAATCTGAGGCCAATCGCTGCACACCGCCGGGCTTCAGTTCCCCGTCTGTGACGTGAGCGTTGGAAATGACACTTTCGGAAATGTCTTGCCGGCTGTGGCCCTTTGGGATTCAATGCTGCTTTTCTTTTCTTTTTTTTCTTTTCATTTTTTTAAAATTTTATTTCATTATATTATGGGGGTACAGATATTGTTGGGGTTACATATGTTGCCCCTGCCACCCCCCGCCCCCCCTCCCCCTGCCGTGCTAGAGCTTCAAACGTGCCCAACCCCCTGGTGGTGTGCGCCACACCCATTACGTAAGTATACACTCTTCCCCTCCCCCCCCCACCTGCCCACCACCCGATAAAAATTTTTGGTTTCTTTTTGACATTTTGGTTACATTGTATTTCTTTGCCTCTCCCTAAGAAGGGTTAGAGGTATTCCCTTCCCCCCCACAATGCTCGCCATATCCCAAGGATGTGGGTTTCCCCACGCCCCCTACTTCCTGGTGAGTAGTATAGTTTTATTTTATTTTATTTTTTTTTATTTCAGCATATTATGCGGGTACAAATATTACGGTTATGTATATTGCTGAGTAGTATAGTTTTAATCAGTCAGTGCCAATTTGATGGTGAGTAGATGTGGAGCCCATTTTCCTGGTCTTGTGTTGCCTCACTTTGGATAACAGGCTTAAGCTTACTCCAGGATAGCATAAACGGTGCTAATTCACTTTCGTTTCTTAGAATTGAGTAATATTCCATTGTGAGCATATACCACATTTTAATTATCCATTCCTGAATTGACGGGCACTTGGGTTGTTTCCAAGACCTTGCAATAGTGAATTGTGCTGCGATAAACATTCGGGTGCAATCAAAACCACAATGAGATACCACCTAACCCCAGCGAGAATGTCATGTATCAAAAAATCCCAAAACAACAAATGCTGGCGAGGATGTGGAGAGACAGGAACTCTCTTACACTGCTGGTGGGACTGCAAATTAGTGCAACCTTTGTGGAAAAGAATTTGGAGATACCTCAAACAGCTAGAAATAGAAATACCATTAGACCCTGCAATAGCATTGTTAGGCATCTACCCAAAAGAGCATAAGTCAATGCTGCTTTTCAATTCACATTTGACTGAGCAGGGAGTTAAACAAGACCAGGATTTCTTTTGGAAACTGAATAAGAGTAAGGCTTTGGAAAACTGCTCTCAAATATCCCTTACAGTGCAAGCTAACCCTGCTAGAATTGTTGAACTTTTTTTTTTTTAATCTCACAGGTACATCTTTTGTCTTAATGTCTGTTTGATGATACTGTCTAAGAACTAGCAGGATCCCGGTGCCCTTGGTAGAAGCTGCTCTATTTAATTATTAATGCTTTTAGAATAAAAAACAATGACCCTTACAAGTTATCTATCTTTTGGTGACATAATTGCTTTGTAGGCTATTTCTTAGACTGAGTTACAAATTCTAAGAGATTAATATTCTAAAATGGCAGCCAGTAATCAGTCTACTAGTCAGAAAGGGCTCTTAGAAAATAGTCCTTATTTTATTTTTGTAATTTTTATTTTTTAGAGACAGGGTCTCTGTCACATAGGCTGGAGTGCAGTGGCATGATCCTAGCTCACTGTAACCTCGCACTCCTGAGCTCAGGAGGTCCTCCTGCTCCAGCCTCTGGTGCAGCTGGAAGTACAGGCATGCACCACCATGGCTGGCTAATGTTTTTTTTTATTCTTTGTAGAGACAGAGTCTCTACAGAGCCTATGTTGCCCAGGCTTGTCTTGAACTCCTGGCATCAAGTGATCCTTCTGCCTCAGTCTCCCAAAGTGCTGGGATTACAGGCATGAGCCACTGTGCTCGGCCCAGTCCTTATTTTATAGACCAGAAAAATGAAAAGGATGGTGCTTTCCTTGAAAACATTTTCATAACCACTATCAAGATTTCCAACATCTTTCGACCATCGACAGAATAGAGGTCCAGCTCCTTGGCCTACTTAATATTCTTGACCCACCTTTATTTGGCTCTAAGCCATTTGTTATGCATGGAATTTTGCCCTCCTCCCAAATCCTTATGTTGATGCTCTGTTTGGAGACAGAGTCGTTAGGGAGGTAATGAAGGTAAAATGAGGTCATGAGGGTGGGGCCTTAACCTGATAGGACTGGCGTCCTTCTAAGCACAGGAAGAGACACCAGAGCTCGCTCTCCCTCCCTGTGCACACACAGAAAAGAGGCCATGTGAGGCTGCAGAGAGAAGACATCAGCTACAAGCTGGGAAGAGAAGCCTCACTAGAAACCAGCCCTAACACACCTTGATCTTGGACTCCAGTCTCCAGAACTGAGAAAATAAATGTCTGTTGTTTAAGGCCCCCAGTCTGTGGAGTTTTGTTATGGGATCCCGAGCAGATGAATATACCATCTTCGAACTTCCTTTCTTGCTGCTTTCCCTTGGGTGCTTGTCCCCTCCCAGGACTATGCCCAGGACTTGTCTCCTGTGCCTGGGACATGCCTACTTCTGTATCTTTACTCCCGAGTCCTCTTAGGATGGCTTTCCTCTCTGTCGCCGATGTCAGAATCTTAGTTTGTTTTCCCTGCTCTGTTCAAATGACATCTCTTCTGGGAAGCCTTCTGTAGTGGGCTGCAGAGTGTCCCCCCCCCCCAATTTCTAGCCACTTGGAACCTCAGAATGTGACTTTATTTGGAAATAGGGCCTAAGGACCAATGACTAGTGTCATTATAAGAAGAGGAGAGGACACAGAGATGCAGAAAGGATGGCCAGATGAAGACAGAGGCAGAGATTGGAGTAATGACGCCACAAGCCACGGAATGCCAGGAATTAGAATAGGCAAGGAACGACTATCTTCTAGAGCCTTCAGAGAGAGTGTGGCCCCACTGACACCAAGTTTGGACTTTTGGCCTCCGGAACTGTGAGAGAATAAATTCCTGCTGTTGTAGGCCACCAAGTTTGTGGTAATCTGTTAGGGCAGGCCCAGGAAGCTAATAGGCCTCTCAGATCCTCCCAGGGGGAAGTTCCCAGGGGACCTTGTGCCTATTCTTACCATAGTTCTAGTGCAGCTGATTTAAGTGCGTTCGCTAAGACTGTGACTCCCGGAGGGGAGAGTCTTTGAGCTTGGATATTGCAGTGTATGTGGTCCTCAAAAATGTCTTAAATGGATGAACAGTCAGTGCTGGACTGTCAGATTTCCAAAGAGATATAAAACTAGCTTCTGTCTAGGATGAAAATGCCAGAGCCATGACGTGTGCCTGGGATATTTCTGGGTTAATTTACAGGGAAGCAGGTAGTAGGGAACGAGAATTGCC
Organism: Cheirogaleus medius; assembly: GCA_008086735.1. Taxonomy (NCBI): domain Eukaryota; kingdom Metazoa; phylum Chordata; class Mammalia; order Primates; family Cheirogaleidae; genus Cheirogaleus; species Cheirogaleus medius. The sequence goes on from VBSM01001124.1 coordinate 22,478,768, forward strand.
TATTATACAATAGACTTAGTGACTGTTTATTGAAACTCTGTGAGGAATGTTATTATGTAGTAGAAAGGGAATTTAAGACTCTGGGATTAGGGTTTAAGTCTAGGTCCTGCTGATTACTGGCTGTGCTACTTTGGGCAAGCCACTTGCCGGGCAATGTCAGTATTAGGAAAATGAGGATAAAACAGCCAGTGCTGCCATGGGCGTGTTGTGAAACTTCCATGAGGTAGGTTATGAGAGAGCGCTCTGGATGCTACAAAGCCTCTAACTAAGAGTGTGAACTGAGTGGACAGTTACCAAAAGTGCCCCATGGAGTCACAGCCATGGTCATAGAGATGTAGGATTTAGACCCATACGTTCAGGGATCATGCAGTGAGCTCCCTAATTTCACATGAGGAAACTGAGGCTGATAGAAATTGTGACTCAATTTCTAGTTTGAATCAAGTGGACCCACAGTGGGAGCCTGCGTCCCTCCTCACCGAGCTGAGATACCACAGTAAGCAGGAAACTAACAAAGTTTCTGTCTTTGCAGCAACTAACCAAACTGAGCTCACCTGATGGAATGGGATAGTTACAACAACTGCAGGGCAGTTCCCAGGAACACAGTAAGAATGTAAGAAATAATGCTGAAGTCATTTCATAGAATTCTTTGGAGTTTATTTTCAAAAACGTGACAAAAATTTTAGCAATCGCAGTCTGATAAGGGCACAGTTTACAATGGCATTTATTCAGGGCTTAGGTTGTAGGGTAATATTATGTTCTAGATTATTTGACAGACAGGAGTGTGGATTTTTTTTTTTTTAATAAAGACGGGGTCTTGCTCTTGTTCAGGCTGGTCTTGAACTCCTGACCTCGAGCGATTCTCCCGCCTCAGCCTCCCAAAGTGCTAGGATTATAGGCATGAGCCACCACACCCAGCCAAGGGGTATGGATTTTTAAGGCAAATGGATTAGGTGGAGACACCCAGGAAAGATGCTGGCGAATCAGCAGCTCTCAATGCAAGAGTGAAATGAACGATCGCGTCGATGATGTGATGTAGAGATTGACAGCCTAGTTCCTGGGCCTGAAACTATTAAAATGCTGATTCTGGGAATCCCAGCTGCTTGCTGAGGAAGGAAAGGATAGAAACCTGTTTAAAGGCACCATAGATGGGAGTGATCGGTTAACTTTAAAATATTCTTTTCTGTGAGCAAGATCACATGGTTGATTGCATGAAAGAATGCTCTATTTACTAAGGAAATAAGAAATAGGAATAGGAAACCCGAATGATAACATTTTCAGATGGGAGCATATTTTATTTTCTAGTCATGAAAAACACTTTGAAGAGAGGTCTGTGATTGTGACAGGCACTATGTCTAAAATTAAGGTTCTGCTTTGTTAGATATTATAAATGAGGAGCTATGTCTTTAAATGACTTAATGGGACATTTTCAAGCAACTCAGCACTTGGCAGATTTCATTTTGACGAGCAGGAGCAGGTGGGCGGCTCTGGCTTCTCAACCTTGAAGAGATGACCCCAGATGACTCTGTGTTTTCCTGCTAGCTGCAGGATGAAATAATGGTTCATTAACACTCGTAGGAAAGGTACATCTGTTGCTCAGGTGAAGGGGGGAGGAACGTGTGACAGACAAACAGAAGGAACCAGGTGTCAGGAAAGCACAAAATGACGTCGCGCTGGGAAGCACGCTGGGGAGGCGTCCCTGGAGTTTGGTGGAAACTCGAGAGAACAGTTTCTGTTTAGCACAAAGGAATTAAACGCCACAGTGAACGGTGCTCACATAAACGTGCATGCCACTGTGGCTCCTGAATGGGAGATTTCTTTTCTGTTTTTCTCCGCTTGGGTGAGAGACCTACTATGCTGTGGAGATACACCTCCATGAAGGATTATTCCTTTCCTGAACTTTGAGAGGCTTTCAGTGCTTTGAAAAATATATAACTTGTCTGAAATGGTTTCAAATGGTAGCCATTTTGACACTGTCTTTTTTTTTTTTTTTGCTTTTCCTACCAATTCTATTTTCTTCATTAGTGTCCCTCCCTCTCTGCTTCCTCTAATCTCTGTCCCTGCCAGTCTGGGTAGAGTTTCTGGCACCTGATTTGTTTGCCAGGAAAAAGACAACTGCTGGCGGAGGAGAAAACCCTTTCCCGCATGCTCGGCCGCCTGAGGACCCCACACTCCTGGCGGGGAGATGGGGAGCTGACGGCTGTGGGGTGGGTCCTGTGTTCTAGGAAAGGGGATGCCCACCCCGTGCCCATCTCTTTAGAATGTGGGTGGGTTCGGGGGTCCTCATGAACGATTTTAAAAGTTTTGACGTCTATGGTCTGCCTATCTTTCTAAAAAAAATTCTTTGGTAGGTTAATGATCTACTTAACATTTTGTACTCGGGAGAAGATGATGATGGGGGCAGAGCACGCTCTATTGCATGGCTTCTTAGGGAGAAAATGCCATGGGCTGCCATGGGGGGACTTAGGCAAAAGCCGTCGCCAGCGAATGTTGGCAGAATGCATAATGTTGAATTGGAATAGGGTTAGAGTGAGGTATTTGATTTTGGTTTTGTTTGTTTGGTATAAAAATTCTACCAGATTGTTTCATGGATTCAGAAAAGTTTTGCAAACCAGAATAAAGGTATACACAGTTGGCAGTATGAATCCAGGGCTTCTGCATTTGTGAATTCAAATATTTTCGGATGGAAAATATTTGGGAAAGAAACACGGGTTTGCACTGAACATGTACAGACGTTTTTTTCTTGTCATTATTCCCTAAACAATACAGTGTAACAACTATTGTCATAGCATTTACATTGTATTAGGTATTATAAGTAACCTAGAGATGATTGAAGTACACGGAGGTTGTGAGTAGGTTATATGCAAATACTGCGTCATTTTATACCAGGAACTGGTGCAGCCTCGGAGTTTGGTATCTGTTGGAGGAACTGGAACCAATCCCCTGCACATACTAAGGGATGATTGTGCATTAATATATGTTCATAGCTGGGCATGGTAGCTCACGTCTGTAATCCTAGCACTCTGGGAGGCCGAAGTAGGAGGATCACTTGAGGTCAGGAGTTTGAGACCACCCTGAGCAAAAGCGAGATCCTGTCTCTACTAAAAATAGAAAAAATTAGCAGGACAACTAAAAATAGAAACAAAAAAATTAGCCGGGCATGGTGGCGAGCACCTGTAGTCCCAGCTACTCAGGAGGCTGAGGCAGGAGGATCGCTTGAGCCCAGGAGTTTGAGGTTGCTGTGAGCTAGGATGACACCATGGCACTCTGATGCCATGGCACTCCAGCCTGGATGACAGAGCGAAACTCTGTCTCACACACACAAAAAATTATGTTCATACCCCTCTTTGTTTTTAAAAAATCATGACTCTAATTCAACTTTTGCTGTTCTTTCTTCTTTCACTGTATCTCCTCCCATTATTATTATCTTCTTAGATATTGGCAAGAGTTTATCTGCACATGAAATGAAAAATTAACAGTAATTATTTATATAGCATGAACTTCCAAAAGACTTGCATGTGATACAGTCAGATGATGATTTAAAAAGTGTTATGTCAAGTCTTTCATCCTTTTTTTTTTAATTCAGCATATTATGGGGGTACAAATGTTAAGGTTACATA